>CM076580.1:235156539-235818794 GCA_034641835.2 Pinus albicaulis
GTGTATTTTTTTTGTTTTTCATTTTCCCATTTGTCATATTAATGTTATAGCATCATTTCTCACCTTCATATGATTCATGATTGCTTAGATGGTTTTGGGCACCCATTCCTATAGACTTGGACAAATTCACTTAAAAACAGTGTAAAAATCCCCATACACAACTATGCCCGTACCTTTCTGCGTGTATACGCGAGTCCAGCTAGACTTTTCCGCCTATGCCATTAAAATGATTAAAAAATATATAATTATTCCCTATTTTTTGGCTGGGTTGATGGTTCCTCAGGTAGTTAAACCACCCCAGCACGTGGCCAACTGTTTCCAACTGTTGAAACTACTTGGAGGGAGTATAAAAACCCCTCATGTGTATGGCCTAAGGGAGAGAGAGAATTATTGATATTATACTCTGTTGGTATTCCCTATCCAAGTCTGATTCCTCGTGCCTCCTGCACTTTCCCAGTTCATTATAGGAAACCCTTGTTTCCTTGAGATGCACATCCCCCTATATGTCATCTCGTATGCACCAGTTTGGAAGGAGTCTTAGCGAGGCAAGGGCTAGACGGATCCAGACGACGGTCTGCTCGAAGGCCGTGGAAGGATCAGGTGATCTCTCCACTCGTTACTTTTGTACATGCTATTTATAATACAGAAGTATCATGTTGTTCCCAAAATAAACGTGTTAGTGTATGCTTATATGTATGAGAATATTTGTTATACAAGCATTCATTATGATTTATTTAATGTTTTATATGAATCTCACTAACATTTAGAGTAGATATATGCTGTACAACCAGTTCTTCGTGCTTGTTTCTTCTTGTCTTTCAGGTTAAGAAGGAAGGACGGTTGTTGGGGGTTTGGACCCCGCGGGATCTGCTTCAACCGTAGGACCTATGGGTAACTTTCTCATTCTACTCTATTTAGTTTTTCTCAACGTGCATGGTTGTGTGAGTCCTTCTTAAGTAGCATGCCCCTGCTCTGTGGAGGTTGTAACCCAACGAACCTCTAGGGTGATATTCCCCGAAACAGAACTGGCGACTCCACTGGGGATCACATTCTTGTGATTCTCCTGTTGGGTGGTTTCAACTGTTTGGTAGGATTCCAGCAGTTTTAACTTTCATTTGCAGTCCAGTTTACTTTTTACAGTCAGTCTGAAGTCCTGGTTTCTTTTCCAGCTTGTCCTTTTTGTTTTTTCATTATTTACCTTTGCATACGCTCTTTTTTCTACACACAATCGCGTATACACGCAAGTTTGTCTAAAGGGACCCGCGTATACGCGAGTTTCGCTTAGCACAGATGCGTTTGCATGCTGGTTGCATAACTGTGAAGTAGCGTCTACCTAGGCAGATTTTGAATTTTTGGGTTTCTTGACTTTTTGGTCCTTTCTAGCTGTGGAGACCTGTTCCTACAGTGTCTCTGTACTCTCTGGATTGTGAAGGAAGTGGTTTCATGTCTTTTCTCTCTTTCGTTTGATTGAAAACTAGTCTTTTTGGCAAAGTGTTGTTTCTGGTGCTGGCACTTCTGGATTGAGTTCCAAGATCGCTTTCTGAGCATTCTTGGCTGTTCTGCTTTATCAGAAGAGAGAGCTTCTACTCACTTACTCAATCCTATCTTTGTGTTGTGCTTCGCATTGCGATTTTTTCTTCGTTTTTGATTGGTTTTCTTGAGTTCCATAGGCTAGGTTTTGTTGCAAATTTTGAAGAGCTTTTATTGCTTCCTTGGAGTTTTTGTTTGCGACGAGTTTGAACTATTTTTCTAGGCTGAGTGGCTGAGTTTTCTAGTCTTATTTTTCTCTTATTGATCTTGCTACGAGTTAGCCTTATAAGGTTTGGGAGCATTCTTGAAGTTTGTTCTTGAAATTCAGTCTCGTTTGGTTTGGATTTTGATAGTTGTGCTTGGTCTTTTCAAGCTCTTTCTTTATAAAACTAAAAAGCTCAAAAAACATTTGCTTTGTTTTTTGTTTTTGCATTTCAAAGGCTTAAAAAACATTTTCACTTGTTATTTGCTTTTGTTGTTGCATTTTCATTTTCGTTTGCTATAACTTTTGAAGCTTTTGTGAGGTTTCTTGCTTTCAATTTTTGGCTTGATTTTGAGGAGGAGTTGTCATTGATTTCTTCTTCTTGTTTTTAAGTGTTTTTGGTGTCCTCATTTTAAGAGTTCTTGATTTCAAGAACTTGCTTTTTGGGCAACCAAAGAAGAGTTAAAACTGAAGGACTTTTTGGGAATTTCACTCTGCTTTAGGAGATTTGCATCTTAGGATTTGCATGCTTGTAGTGATTTGCATTAGGTGCATTTAATCATTTAGTCAATTTCTTAGTTTTTGTGAGTGTGAGTTTGCTATTTGAAAAGAAAAAATACAATTTTTAGTCTCGTAGAATCTGTATAGAGATTTCTCTTCATCGAAAGACAAAGAACTGAATTTGCATGTAGTTAAGTTTTTATTAATTTATTTTGCATCAAAAACACCATACGTTTCATCTCTGCATCCTTGTGACTTAACATAACAGCCATTAAAATAAGCGATTTAATCTAAAATCAACTACCAAGTTTTGCTCCTAGCTTGCCTAGCTTTTCACTTTTTTGAGTCTAATTTAAAAAATATATAAAAGTGGCTGATCAAGCACCTCGTCGTTCGAGGAGAATTCGGGGGTTATCTCCCGAGAGTTCAGAGCCTTCTTCGAGAAGGCGTAGGAGTGAGTTGGAAGGTGGTTACCACCCTGTGGCATCTGACGCAGTGGAGAGAGATCCTCCACAAAGTTCTGAAGGTTTCATAGCTGATTCTGGTGTCGGTCCCGAGAGGAGCGTTCCGCTCACCTCGCGAGTTTTGTTTCCTCAGGAAGAAGATTTTCAAATTGAATAGGTACCTGAGCCTCCTGCTACAGGTCCATCTCCTCTTCCTCCTAATTATCCATTCGTTATTCAGTACATCAGACCGGAGTCTGAGAGACCGGAAGATCTTCCGTATCATTCTTATCTTTCGATGGCCACGACTGGGAAGCTTCTGTCGTGAGTGCTACAGGCATTCATACCCCTACTTCTCTTGAAGCAGGGGGCACTATTGCTTCATCTTCGATTCCTTCTAGTGCTGCTGTGTTTGGCTCTGGTTTCACCTAGGCACATGCTTCTCATTCTGGTCCCTTTTGTTCAGGGTTCCCCTCTATTGGGAATCCCTCTTTTTCCTTTTCCGCTGCTTCAGCTGGATCTACGCCCATGTATAACATGGCTAGTGGATCAGCTTCGTTTCAGGGTTTCCCCTTTGGAACTGGGCACATTCCTAGTTCCAATCCTTCTTTAGGGTTGTTTCCATTTACGTCCCAGACCCAGAGTTTCAACCCTTGGTCTGGGGGGCAAAGTTCGACTACTTTAACGGGATGGAATCCTGTGTTTACTACAGCGGGGGTAGGGAATCATTTTTACGCAGGTCATCAAGGGAATGCTTCTTTCCCTTCATCGAGTGCTTATCAGTCCTTTTCTCCTCTGTCTAATGCTTGGAACCCCTACCAGGGGCTCTCCTCTTCATACAATACTTCAGCGGGGGGAACTGGTCTGGGCTTTGGTAACTCGGCATGGGGAGGAGGTTCTTCTCCGTTTTCTACGAGTCCTTTCTGGCAACCTGGTGCCTCATCAAATCCAGGCTATTCTTTTCAGAATTTTGGGAATCCATCCCATCAAGGATGGAATCCTCAGGCTCTGCCTCGCTTACCTTTTCTGGCAACGTTAAACTTGCCAGATTTTTCGAAGTTGAATAATGACCCGATTCGTTATAGTCCGGGGTGGCCACCAGTCCCGACCAAACTTCCTTCAGACATTCCAAAGTTTGAAGGTAAGAATGGAGAGGATCCGGCGGACCACATCACCACTTTCCACTTATGGTGTTCTTCGAACTCCCTGATCGATGATTCGATTAGGTTGAGATTATTTCAACGCACCCTAACTGGAAATGCTGCAAAATGGTATATCGAGCTCACTGGGGGCAGTTTCGCTACATTTGGAGAGCTGGCTGTCACATTTCTAAACCATTTTCAGTTTCCTGTCAGATATGAGGCTGGGACCGAACTCCTGGCTAATTTTAAGTAGGATGAGGCAACACACATTTCTGATCACATTCAGGAATGGAGGAGAAGGAAGATGCTTATCAAAGCTCATATTCCAGGTGAATTCCTTCTCGAGTGGTTTTTGAAATCTCTACAGTTAGATATTTCAAAAGATGTATCCCTATCTAGGGTATTTTTTGAGGAGCAGGCCATTTTTAGGGCCCAACAGCTAGAACTGATCTCTTCTCAGTCTGGGGTACTTTATAAGTATTTTCCCAATGCTCCTCGCTCCAAATTAGATTTGTCGAAAACTAAACCTGGTCCACATGGTGACGGGATTGTCGGATCGGTCAATAGTGGTGCAGCTAGCCTGCTTTCTCAACTGCAGCAGTTGTCTTTACAATCTGCTCCTTCTGGTCAGGCTGTGCCTGCTGATTCATCACCTTCCCAGTCTTTGTCCATAAATGCTGTCCAAGCTTCTAATCCCAAAGGAAATCAACAATCTGATGGGAAGAAGAAAGGACGAAATAACAAGAAGAAGGGCAAGAATGGGAAGGGCAATGCAAATAAAACCAACGAGCGTGTTGGTGAGGGTCAAAAGGAGAAAAAGAAAGTGAAGTTTCCATGCAAGCTTTGTGCTGGAGACCATCTCACACACCTTTGCCCTAAAATTAAGGATGCTCAACGCCTGTTAGCTCAGCAGGGTTCTTCTAGTTCCCAGGCTATGTTAACAAACCCTTTTCCCCAAGGGCAGCAATTAGTTGTTGGCGCGAACCAAAATCCTGGGGCTTCCTCTGGGGGCACCCAAGAAGGGGAAATTCCATTGAACATTTTTATGATGAGTGCTCACGCAGATATCGCTACGAGATCCCATGATTATGGCAGAGAAGAGTCTTCGAAAGCTAAGGAAGTTCCTGATGCTACTGAGCCACTTCACATTACGAAGCCTACTATTGAGTCTATGCCTCGGATGCCCAAAGCATCTTCTAAGTGGTCAACGATTAATCCAAATGCGAGGGCTGCCCAGAACTACTCGATTGTAGAAGATCTGGCGCAGAGTCCTTGTGCTATGTCAGCTTTAGAGGTACTCTAGTCTTGTCCGGCTCAGCGCAGTGCTTTTCTCACTACCATTGGGGCTATTGATCCGAAAAATTCTCTTCTGATTACTTTTGATATGACTAATTTTAAGAAGAGACTTCCTCATCACATGGATTTTCATATTAAATCGTCGTATCGGAAGTGCAATATCTTTCGAACGGTTGTAGATGAGGGTGCTTCTACATGCGTGATGTCTCTCACATGCTGGAAGACACTTGGATCTCCCAAAGATGTTCCATCTAGCACTGTTCTTACTGCGTTCGATGGTCATTCTCACAGACCCCATGGTATTGTCCCAGCTTTGCCCATCTGTGTTGGGGGAAAAATTGTTAACATAGAGGTTGAGGTAGTAGAGGCAGCCTTGGACTACAACCTTCTGTTGGGGAGGAATTGGATTTATGAGATGGATGCCATCGCATCCTCATTATTTCGAATTGTATGTTTCCCCCACGAAGGGAGGATCGTTACAGTGGATCAACTAGACTGTCCTCCTGTAGACCTGAATGCACCTTCTGACTCATCTGTTCCTAAGTTGGATAATACTAAGGCACCTGTTGAGAATCTAGGAGCTGGAATGTATTCTTCCTTGATGGGTACTTTCGATCTTCCTCCTCCTACAGTGCATATTAATGCTATTTCATCCTCCAAGGCTCCCCTTCGAAGAGAGTTCTTTCGAACTCATTATTTTTCGGACCCTTGGACCTTACCTTCCCCTACTGCCACATTAGCGGAAGGTCAAGTGGGTGGAATGGAATTTCCGATTTCTGCAGCTGAGATTGCATATCAGTCTATTGTTGACACTGCAGAATCCGTTCCAGCTCCTCTTTCACCGGAAGAGTTGGATGGTGATGTGGCTCCGGCTTGGATGCTTAGTTCTTCTTCGGCCCAGGATTGTTTTGATACCACTCTTCCATCTGAAGAGGCAATCCTAGAAGCCATGACTGGTATAGATAGACTGTGGGATGATTTTCATCATCGGTCTTACTTCCTACCTGACTTGAGCGAAGTTGAAACTAGTTTTCCAAGTCCCCTCTCTCCTGGTCCTGTTCACCCAGTTTTGAACCCTTTGGCACCAACACAGGTATATGCTGAAGGGAACATGGTTGTGATCTCTCCTACTATCCCAGTGAACATTTCCAGGGATCCCAATATTATCGAGAATGTCTTCATTGGAGCTGAATGTTCCCGTGAAGAGGTTCAAATTTACACCGAGCTCTTGAAAGAGTATAGGGATGTATTTGCTTGGTCTTATGAGGAAATTCCTGGCATAGACCCATCTATCGTCTAGCATGAGATCAAGACGTATGAAATCGCTAAGCCGGTCAGGCAAAAACTTCGTCCGGTCAATCCTAGGAAGGCAGCAGCTATCAAAGCTAAAGTTGAAAAGCTGCTTAAGGCGGGATTCATTTTCCCTGTTCCTCTGACTGAATGGGTTTCAAATCCCGTTCCCGTAGATAAAAAGAAAGGAACGATTCGAGTGTGCATCGATTTCAGAGACCTAAATAAGGCATGTCCTAAAGACAATTACCCCACACCATTCATCGATCAGATTATTGACGAGTATGCCGGTAACGAGATTTTCTCCTTCATGGACGGTTTCTCCGGATATAATCAAATTACTATCCGTCCTGAAGATCAACATAAGACTACATTTATTTGTCCCTGGGGTACGTTTGCATACAAGAAGATGCCTTTTGGTCTTAAAAATGTTGGGGCTACCTTTCAGCGGGCCATGTCTTACGCCTTCCATGACATCAAAAAGATTATCGAGGCATACTTAGATGATCTAGCTGCTCATTCTTGAAAGACGATGGATCATCCTGGTCACCTCCGGCAAATATTTGAAAGATGTCATTTTTATAAAATTCGATTGAATCCGAACAAGTGCGTTTTCACGGTTACATCCGGTCGGCTATTGGGATTCATTGTGTCTAGGGAAGGGATAAGGGTAGATCCCTTCAAGGTTGAGGCAATACTTCGGTTGCCTCCCCCGTCTTCAATTCTTCAGCTTCAAAGTCTCCAAGGAAAGTCTAATTTTCTTCGGAGGTTTATCGTCAATTATGCTGAGATTACAAAGGGATATATGAGACTGTTGAAGAAAGGAGTCCCTTTTCTTTGGGACGACTACGCTAAACGCTCGTTCAATGCTTTGAAAAAGGCATTGACCTCTGCTCCTTTACTGAGTCCACCTGATTATAGCAGAGATTTTATTTTGTATCTGGCAGCAACAGAATCTACCATTGGTATGGTTCTGGTTCAGAAGGATGATGCTCTTGCAGAGCATGTTATTTACTACCTTAGTCGAGGACTGGTAGGACCTGAACTTTGATACACTCCGATAGAAAAATTAGCCTTAGCAGCAGTTCATGCTGTGCAGCGACTCTGGCATTACATTATTCTTCACAAAACTTATGTCTTGGCAGCTGCCAATCCATTTCAGTTTTTCCTCAGCAGGCGAGTGATTGGGGGCAAATATAATAGATGGATTGTGATTTTACAGGAATTTGATCTTGAGTTCATGTCTGCCAAATCCAAGAAGTCATTAGTTTTTGCGGAATTGGTTTCCGAGTTGCCCTGTGGAGAGGAGATGATCTATGATGAGTCCTTTCCGGACGAACACTTGTTTCTGATTTCTCCACAGGATCCTTGGTACGGGGATATCATTGTGTATCTCCAGACTACGAAGTTTCCCTCTACCTTTTCGAAAGATGAGCGTCGTAAACTGCGTCACTTGGCCAAGAATTATCTGATTATTGTTGATGCTTTGTACCGTCGAGGGGTTGATTCAATCCTAAGATGCTGCTTAACTTTCGAAGAAGCTGAGGCTATGCTCAATGATTCTCACAGTGGAGCTTGTGGGGGTCATTTATCTGGGCTTGCTATAGCCCAAAAGATTTTGCGTGCTGGATACTTTTGGCCCTCGATTTTCAAAGATTGTACTGAATCGGTCAAGAAGTGTCATCTATGTCAGGTTTATACTCGAAAAATGTGCGCTCATCCAGCTCCGCTTTTTCCAGTCGTTACTGTCGGACCCTTTACCAAGTGGGGTATTGATTATACTACTTGTAACCCGCCTTCGGAAAAAGGTCACAAGTACATTATTGTAGCAGTAGACTACTTTACGAAGTGGGTCGAGGCTATGCCTACTTTTGGGAACGATGGTGAGACTGCAGCTTTGTTCCTTTTCAACCAAGTTATCGCTCGCTTTGGTATTCCTAGAGAGATTGTCACTGACCATGGCAGTCATTTTCAGAATAGTATGATGGCTGATTTGGCTCTCAAATTGGGTTTCCGGCAGGAGCATTCATCTCCATATTATCCTCAGGCCAATGGGCAAGTGGAAGCCGTGAATAAATCCTTGAAGAAAATTCTTCAAAGGACAATTGATAAAGCTAGATCCAACTGGCATATTATGCTATATCCTGCACTTTGGGCATACAGGACGTCAGTGAAAACTGCAACTGGCTTTACTCCGTTTCAGTTAGTACATGGGGTGGAATCCGTATTTCCTATTGAATGCGAGATTTCTTCTCTTAAATTAGCTGTTGAGCTTCTTCCTGACACTTTCAGTCTGGCAGAACGGCTTCTTCATCTGGAACATCTCGATGAGCAGCGTCGGGATGCCTCCACGATGAATGAAGCGCATAAAAACCGATTAAAAGTTCAGTACGATAAGGCGGTTAAGCCTAGGGTCTTTTCGGAAGGTGACCTTGTTTTGGTCTATGCCCAAGAAAAAGATGCCTTGGGGGCAGGAAAGTTTAAGTCTATGTGGTATGGCCCCTATATCGTTAAAAAAGTCCTTAAGAAAGGAGCGTATACCTTGGTTGATTTCGAAGGGAACGAGTTGCCGGAGCCCCAAAATGGGCTCTATTTGAAGAAGTATTATGCCTAGGCTTCGGCCTGGCATGTTGCTTTTGTATATAGTAGTTTTTGCTTTGTACATATCTGATTGATTTTCGATTTTTGATGAGGTGGTGATGTTTTTGATCTGCTTTGGCAGGTTGTGTTGGATGTCATGAGTCATTTTGGTTTCGCCGATGGTGCTAGTAGACACACCCGGAACTTAGCTTCCGCGGCTTGGGTGCTTCACTATCCTTCCGGTCAGCTGTTGGTATCAAGAGGAGTCTGCATTGGTCCTGCTTCCAATAATGTAGCAGAATACACTGCAGTCATTCATCTACTCTCGGAGGAAATATCTTTGGGTGTTGATTCGTTGGTAGTTTTCTTGGACTCCCAGCTGGTGGTGTTGCAGTTGAACAACACTTATCGGGTACGAGATCCATTTTTATTACGATTGTTCTTGAGGGTACGTTTGTTACAAAGGTCATTTCAATTTTTAACTTTCATTCATATTCCTCGAGCTGAAAATTGGTTTGCTGACTCATTAGCTAATCAAGCATTAGATTGGCATATTAATCATTCCATACAATAAATTTTTAATCATAAAAAAACATCATACATTTGATACATTTATCACATCACATCAAATATCACTGTATATATATCATCGGAGTGTTCAAAAACTTTACAAAATTTGGATCCATAATGTCATACAAAACTTGGGCTTATGCCCCATCATGGTCAGTCTCAAAAAAGAAATATAAAGTCATCTAATACATAATATCTGTCTACTCCTGAGGTCCCTGCCCAGAAGTCGTGTTCCTATAGAATGTGACTGCAGTGGCAACTCGGCGGAATAGTCTAACCCAGTCTCGGGGCACTCCTACCACCCTTCTCTGGATGGCTTCCGGTAGATCCTCCATAGCAGCCATAGGGATTTGGCGGGTTAATCCCTCCAAGTTTCTCTGCACGGCCTGGAGAGTCCTATCTAAATCCACAGTATCCACTTCGCCCCTGTGGCGCTTATGGCGCGGTAGGCCCTCAGGACGAACTGGTCCAACATCTGAAACATGATCATTTTTAATTGTAGTCATTATTTCATACATATTTGAAAAAATCCAAAAAAATTATATAAGTCAAAAAATTTTGCAAACTTACCGACTGTTCCCCATGCTGTGCCCGGTGGAAGAACTAGATCTAGATCTCCACAAAAATCCATCCCGGCATAGGGATAGTCGTCCACTGCGATGATCTGTTCTCCCCACCAAAGGAAGAACTCATCGTCCCATGTGGTCCAGGGTACTTCACTACCCCCCAGTCTCTTCATCATGTCTGCCCAACGGGCAATTCTTGGGTCCCGCGGGCTACTGATGGTAGAGATGACTCTAGGTCTCAACGCTGGAATCTTCTCAAAGAAGAATGTTGTCAAAATGGTACCGTAGCCAAAGTGTTTGGTCTTTGCTTGGCGGATTGAGGTCAGCTGTTGTTTCATGTTCAGTAGAAGGGTTGTGCACCAATCATACACATGAGTCAAACACTCTACTGCTATGCTCATTTGCATCCTAGACGCCTGATGTAGAGAGGCGGATCCTGCCACTCTGCCGATGGTGAAAAGGAGGATTTTCATGTGCAAATCCCTCACATCTTTAATTGCAATCTGAGTTCCATCCTTTTTGGAACCCCCTACGCAATATACGTGGACATAGTCTTCCACGGTTAACCCTCCCAGGGGCTTCCCGTGCAAGTCTACTGGTTCTCCCCTCCGGGAAAGTCCAGTAATGAAATATATGTCTTCCACTTCAATGCGTAGTGGCATCTGATCAATAATGAAGCAATCCTGATCTGGTTCCCAGTAATTTACGAGCATTTCTAGCAACCGCACATTGCTTTTCATATTTGGCATCTTGAAGAATTTGAACAATCCGCAATTCCGGAGGATATTTTGCGCTGCGCGATCTTGCATGACCTCTTGGTCTATTGCGCTATGCTCACGTTCCCTCCATGAGATTGTCATCCTGATAAATTTCATCAAATTATGCATTAGCCATGCTTTTTCACATTTAGACCTGCACATACGCGGTTTTTCCTTTGCACAGTCGCGTGTATACGCGAGTTTCCTTTAACGAACCCACGTATGCGAAAGTCCACATATTTTAGCAAGGGTTTTAAAGCTAAAATTCACTTAATTTTAATTTCCAAACGGACAAAATGAATAAACAGGATGATTTAGGAGCCTACCTGAAGTTTCGGTGCGTTTCGACGGTCGGTTGTTCCTGATTTGGCGAAAGAAGTTTTTTGCTCTAGAGCACTTTTTTCCAAATCAACAATGCAATAATGAACCAAATATGAGGTAATTTGTCTATTTATGGCTAAAAAATTGAAAATTTTCGCAAAAATTCCTTATGCTTATTTTTTTGATCTATCTTAAGCTGCATAACCCGGTTGCTTGGAAGTGCCCAGTTTGGTATGTTTTCAGGTACATTTTGACGATTTTGAAATTTTTCCCAGTTTTTGATCCATGATTTCTGACTCTTCACGGCAGGTATATGATCTTCACTGGCATATAGGTTAGGTAAATCACTTTTCGTTGCATCTTGCATTTTAGCCTCCATACTGATCACTTGCCTTAGGGTCGATCCCATCAGGTCATGAGTATTACACCCATTTCACTCGGCGATTATTTAATCATGACTTGATGGTAGAGCCTTCCTTTACATGGGCTTCCTAGTTAGTTCCTCGCTATCACTTGTTGCCCATGCTGCGTTCTATGTAGGCTCGGGAGTCCTCTTTAGTCCCACCATGTCTTATATGTTGAAGCTTCATTCTTCTTCTTCATCACTTATCATTTTTTCTGGCTTTTACCCTAGAGGCTCCCTGGTGTCGTTAAGTTGTATTACTGCATTGCATATTGGCTACTTGTTTATCCTGGCCTTTAGTCGGCTTCATTTGGACTCGATTTTTAAGCCAACTTTTGACCTTGACTTTCTGTACAAGTTAACCATTGCATGCACTTAGCTATAATGACTTGACACCTTTGTACCCATGGATGGAACGTTCCTCTGAGTATCACTTACCAGTTTTCGCCACCTTGCATTGAGCATAGGATTGTTCCAATCCAAGGAACTAGTGCATATGATTTCTTGATACTCGTTCTATCCATTGTACCATAGCATTCTTTTATTCTTTTTTAGGCTTATTATATGAAAAAGAAAAAAAAAATCAAATATAACAAAAAGAGCGGGAACGGGATGTATCTTCATTATTTTGATGGCAGTACAGAGTCAGTTTGTCACCCTTGAACAAAGCACGTATACTTATATATATTTCCTACATTTGGGATGGTTTTAGTTTTGACCTAGGTTCAGCCTTTACCATGTTTCACTTGTTAGTTCTCCCCCGGTTGGTTATCTCTTCCAATCATATGGAGAGTTTGTTTTGCCTCCTGCATAATAGACTTATACAATGTCACTTTTTACTACCATGGTCATCACGAGTCGTGCTTTTGTTCAAGGGCAGTTTAGCATGAGTCGGCCATTCTGCAGTGTCTCTTGACTCATTATTCAGTCGGCCTTCCCGGTCTTGTCAGTATCATGTTCTATCACATCAGATGTTTTGGTCTTCTGCTCGTGCTAGTTTGAGAAGGTCCCCATTGACTTCTTGCTGGCGGGTTTGTCTCTTATCGACTATGACACATTGCTCTGAGAGCAAACCTAGAGCCGCACCTTGGGCCTATTTCCATCATTGATAGGTGACCTCGTGCTCAGCATTTGATCATCATCATGGGTCTTTGACTGAGTGGTTTCCCCCGTGTTCGACGTCAGCACACATTATCACACTTGGGATTCGTGCAGTACCTTGATTTCCATTTGACCCTATCGGTGGATTTCTCGCCTCTGTGTCAGCTTTCATTATTGGTTGGTTTAGAGGGTTTCTTCCGTACGCTAGCTTCATCTTGTGCATGTCAGAAACGTACTTCGGTTTTGGTTCCGTCACTCTACTTCGTCCGATTCCTTCCAAATCTTGGCCTGCGGGTTACACTCGCGCTGGACTGATGTGGGATGCCTTAATGCCTTCCTTCCAGCAGATCTTTTCCCATCGACTCCGACTCATTGCTCTGGGAACAAGGTCTAGAGTCTTTTTGTCAGTACCTTAGTGTTTGCAGTCATCAGTGGCAGACTCTTCGCTATCGACAGTGGGGATTCATCATTGCCTCCTGATTGGTAGATTCTTTCAAGTGTTCGACTTCAAATCATTTATTCGCACTTGTTAGATTGTACTGGGGCACCTTGACACTCATTTTCATTATTTGTGGGTTGTCTCGCATTGGTTAACGTATACATCATTGACCGGTAATCCAACGATTTCTCAAATGGTCGACTTCAGCTCATTTATTCCCATTGTGTAGAATTGTGCCATAGTGATCGGTGAAGACCTCAGGTTGCATCAGCATTTCTCGGTTCACTTTTGACAGTCCATTCAGTTTCTGCCAGTGATGCCGTCCACCCTTATATGTTGCAGTTCAGTACAACATCATCCTATATGTTGGCTCCCGAGTTGCGTGATTGTACCGTTTGTTCCACCTCTTATGATTCGGTACTTGGAGATTCAGTTACTTATATGATCAGACATCCAGTTGCACCATCCTTGATCAACTTTCTATATGTGATACTTGGACATTGATTCAGACTTACATTTCCGGGCCATGCTCAGATGATTCATTGTGTACTTTCAGTTCAGCTATACTTGTATACATGTTGGATCTATTCACCACTTTCTATATGATGTATTTTTGGACTGAGCATGGGTATGCCCGCCTCAGCATGAGTTGACTCTCTGTTTTCTTTCATTGGTTTTTGGCAGGCTGAAATCTGGTGAAGTCCTCTCTTGTCCTTGCGAAGTTCTTTCTATGTGCATAATACATTTCAGCCATCATGTACCCCTTCTGACCTCATATATTAGGGGGCATCTGTTATAGCATCATTTCTCACCTTCATATGATTGATGATTGCTTAGATGGTTTTGGGCACCCATTCCTATAGAATTGCACAAATTCACTTAAAAACAGTGTAAAAATCCCCATACGCGACTATGTCCGTACTTTTTCGTGTGTATACGCGAGTCCAGCTAGAATTTTCCGCGTATGCCATTAAAATGATTAAAAAATATATAATTATTCCCTATTTTCGGGCTGGGTTGATGGTTACTCAGGTAGTTCAACCACCCCAGCACATGGCCAACTATTTCCAACTGTTGAAACTACTTGGAGGGAGTATAAAAACCCCTCATGTGTATGGCCAAAGGGAGAGAGAGAATTTATTGATATTATACTCTGTTGGTATTCCCTATCCAAGTCTGATTCCCCATGCCTCCTACACTTTCCCAGTTCATTATAGGAAACCCTTGTTTCCTTGAGATGCACATCCCCCTATATGTCATCTCGTATGCACCAGTTTGGAAGGAGTCTTAGCGAGGCAAGGGCTAGATGGATCCGGACGACGGTCTGCTCGAAGGCCATGGAAGGATCAGGTGATCTCTCCACTCGTTACTTTTGTACATGCTATTTATAATACAGAAGTACCGTGATGTTCCCGAAATAAACATGTTAGTGTATGCTTATATGTATGAGAATATTGTTATTTAAGCATTCATTATGATTTATTTAATGTTTTATATGAATCTCACTAACATTTAGAGTAGATATATGCTGTACAACCAGTTCTTCGTGCTTGTTTCTTCTTGTCTTTCAGGTTAAGAAGGAAGGATTCGCTTGCCGGGGGGTTTGGACTCCCGCGGATCCGCTTCAACCGTAGGACCTACAGGTAACTTTCTCATTCTACTCTATTTAGTTTTTCTGAACGTGCATGGTTGTGTGAGTCCTTCTTAAGTAGCATGCCCCTGCTCTGTGGAGGTTGTAACCCAATGAACCTCTAGGGTGATATTCCCTAAAACAATTAATCTCTAACTTATTTATTAATTCCCTACATAAATTACCCTTTCCTATTAATATAAATTCTTCTTTTTTACTAAAAATATCCCCTAAAAACCCACTATTATAAACTTTAGCCAAAGTTTATTATCCCACATGTTTTAAATAAACACCCACAATAAAACCCCTTTAGTTAAAATTAACATTACTCAAATATCCCGCCCTCGTATAGTTATTAAGCCTATTTTGGTTTAAATAACTATATAATAAAAATATGAAGGAAATTTCTTTTATGTGATTTTCTCCGAAAATTTCTTAGAAAAAATTCATGGATCACAGAAGCAAAATTCCTAATATTGAAGGAAAGTTTTCGGAATGCAATATATCATTGAATAAATAAAGCCTTTCTGATGTTTCTTATGTTGTTTTAAACCAAGGTTTAAATGTATAAACCCTTTTTTATATATTCCACATCCCCTTCATTCTCCTAGCGCCTCCGCATTCTCCCATAGTAGCCTAATCAGCCATATCCTTTCCAATCTAACGGTCATGAAACAACACAATATCTAGTCCCTAGGCCCCAACATTCCCAGCCATACTCCTCCCTGTTATCGCGTTGAAACTCTATTGTAAACCTAAACCTTTCATATCAAATGGCTTACATTTAACCCCGGTCCCACCTGACTTTCCGCCGAAACTATTAATAATAATCATGACCCTTTGCATCATCAAAGAAAATCCAACGGTGTGTATTCACTTTCACACTCCAAAAGTGATCGCTCGATGTTTGTCCAAATTCACACGATAAAAGTTGTATTCTAAAACCAACCAATGCGACGTGGCGTATTTTCATTTGATCGTGTTCGATTGGGTAAAAGTAGCTTACCACCCAAGTTGAAAGTGAAAACCACTTCATGTTTTTTGTTTGAAAAATCAAACAACCTACCACCTTTGACAAGATCCGTATTTAAAATATCAAAGTTTCTAACTTATGATATACTATCTCGACTATTTAAACTGTGCATGTGCATTGTAAAAGAGCTCTTCCCACTGTATTAAGTTGCCCGACTTTTTTCAAAGCCCCTGTCTATCAATTTCGTGTCCCAAACTCAAATTTGACCATAGATCCCCTATTTTGAAGACCAATAAGCAATTCTCTGCACTAATGATTCAGACCTGTCCGCCGGAACAATCTCAAAACTTGGAAAACCCTGTCAAAGCTTCAAATACTTGCTATTTGAGGTATTTTTCGATAAAAAAACCTGCAAATATCAATGTTAAACCATCTATAAGTAAATTTAACTCTGTTAATGAGAAAAATCCACTGGATACATCGCCCAAAGCAAGCCAAACTATGGCCAATTTTTTCCCAGAAGTTGCTATGTTCATAAAAGCTTTTGTTTGAGCCAATTTCCCCAGTTTAGAATCTCTGGAGATCAATTCCATGACAAAAAGGTTTTTTAGGCCTACCAAACTCCTTTTTACAGTCTCAAACCATTCAGGAAACCCTTGTTTCCTGTCTTATCCTAGTATCAATCCTCAAATAAACCTAATTGAGCAAAAAGCCAAAAAGAAGCTATCTTTAGCCTAAATTGCTCAATTACCCCTCTGTTTAAAGTAGATTACTTCTGTAAACCATTTAATTTTATTGAAGAAGCCAGATTGCTTAAAAAACAGAGTTAAACCTCCACAGACGGATCTCATTCAACAGGTCTTTCAAAAGCCTTTAATCACCTCCCTGCAGACCTAGATTTCATTAACAAATTGTTTGATTTTTTGCAGGTTATTATTAGAAAATAAATTGGGCCAACAATTTCAATACTAGTTGAGAAAATTGTTTGCTCCAAATTCTCAGATTTTAAATCAAAAGCTTCAGTCAAAAAACATTTTGTATACAATGAAAAAATAAAATCAAGTCAGAGAGAGATCAAAATGATGAAATTTTCACAGTGAATGGTAAAAGTGAAATCAGAATTCACAATGACACTGAAAACATAACAATCAAAAAGTATCAGTGGTTAAAGTGTATTAGGTAAAAATCAAAGTGAAAGTTAAAACAAAGTTACAGAGCAATCAAGGTAAAATAGTAAAAGTAAAAACAGAGTCAGTAATGCTTAACAGAGATGAAAATACTTTCACCTCCGACAATGAATTTTATCCGAAGTGAAAGTAAAATAGTTAAAAGAACAAAAAGGTGAAAAGATGAAAACATAACGAGAAGCAACATTTTTGCAGAAATTTCATGTATAAGTCATTGTTTTACAGAAACTATTGTGACCAATCCAAGATGAATTTTACAAAAATGAAGGAGGTTTATGTTCTTAAATTTTCCAACTACAAAAACCTCTCTCAATTTTCTAATGGCCCTTATGGATTGGGACATATTGAACAATATTTGAAAGCTCTTTTTGCAGAAAATTCCTGTTAAGTCATCATTTTGCAGAGAAGATTGTGGCCAATAAAAAATACATCTTACAAAACTGAAGGAGGTTTTTGTTCCTAAGAGACTCATCTACAAAAAATTATCTCACATTCTACATAGCTATTATAGAATGAAAGATAAATGTGCATCTTTACAGACTATTTTTCAGAATCTGTAAAACTCTGTTTTACACATCTTTTTGCAGAGCCTATTGTGAACAACTGAGTAGAAATTTAGGAACCAGAGAGAGTTTTATATCACCAACATATTTTTATTTTTCTAAGTAAGTCTAAATTATATTACTGAAACATATATTACATATAGCGTAGGGCCTTCAGAGGTGTCAAGAGTTCAGCAAAATAGCAAAAGTGGGCTGCCCACAAGGGGAAACCAGCTTGAGAAAAGTATGAGAGCTGCCTCGAATGAGGAAACCAGCTTTGGAAAAAATCATAAGACTGTGACTGTAGTTTGACATACCAAATGGCCAGGACTTATGAAAACACCAACAAGGCATAAAATCTGATCAAAATAACAAGAGTGTAGTTTCCTTCCTTAGAGACCATAGTCGCTAGAGGGAGGCTCTTCTTCGATTCTGCACCAGTAGCCTTCATCATCATCCAAAGTGGGACCAGTTCGTGCTGCCATTTATTTTGTAGTTGCCGCTTTGCCCGCCTCGCCACAGTATTTTTTCATATCTTTGGCCTGTTGTGGACAAGGCCTGCTAGCATCTGCTTTCGGAGAGTGAGAAGAGCTGCCAGTGCCGGCTGTCGGAGAAATTTCCTTATCCCCAATTTGAGTGACATGTGCAAATCCAAAGGGGCCTTGCTGGTTGGAAGGGTGCGCAGGAGGCAGAGGGTTAGAGGCATCTTGCGAGATTTCTTTAAAGGTGACAGATATGGTCGTGACCACTAGAGGTTGAAAGGTTTGGCATTGGAAGTGAAACAGAGCCGTGGAGGGGTTGACCAGAGGAGTCGGGGCGCCACGCGAAGGGGAGGGGAGACTTCTACCATGACTGTGCCCTTGCCCGCTCCTACTACTCATGTCAGGAGATCTGTCAAGCGAGCTGTCAGAAGCAGCAGTCGAAGAAATTGGGGATGGAGAGCAGCGACAGTTGGAGGGCCTAGCTTGGGTGCTGCCTCTGCGACACCTGAGTCTGTGCCTAAGTCTGGGCATTGTCCCACTAGAATTGTGCGTGCAGGGAGAATTGCGCTGAGAGAGGGAAGATGGATGCAGGAAGACAGGAAAATCAGGCTGAGATGAGAAGCAAAAATTCAACGGGCAGAAAGGACTGTGTGAATGGTGATATCCAGGAAGGAACTCCAAACAACAACTCAGATGACAGCGTTTGCCCAACGTAGTGCGAAAGATGGGGCGCTCTGCTTCAAGAGGGCAGACAGAGCTAACCGGAGAAGGGTGATTCTTCATGGAAGCAATCTAACTAACCTGCAACGGAGCCGAGAAATAATATGCAGGGGTGGTGAATGAGAACCTGGAGTCGAAGGACGACATATTGAAATTCTCATGGCCTCGTCTTCCCCACCGGTGTAAATTCCATTGAGGTTGGTGGCCCGAGGCATTATGACGATCGGGGCACCATAAATTTTGGTTGCAGGCGGCCATGTGGCCTTGCGACGCGCCGTCCTACCCATTGAAAACCATCACCTCACTGGAATGCACCCGCATCCAGTGTATCTCACCAACATATTAATATACAATAACCTCTTTCAATTTTTTCATATCTACTTCGGCTTGAGAAATAAAAAGGTATCATTGGACCCCAAGTTTGCAGAATTACTGGAGTAGAATGCACAAAGAAAGGAAATAGTTAGTGACTTGGATGCCTCATCATCAACTAAGAGTTGGATCAAATTTGAATTCTCCTCTTTGTCATCACCTATACATAAAAAATAGTGCCAAATATATGCATTAGTTTTGAGTGTCCTTTAATTATTATGTTGATCAGTTAAGTCAAGTATTTTCATGTTTTCACTGTTTATCTTTCTAAAGTTCCATGTATACATTTACTTGTTTTCTGTCTTAAATTATTGATTAGGAAATTTTATACATGATTAGTGTCAAAAGCTCCCTGTTTTTTACTAGTTATTCATTGATATGTTTTCTGCTGATATCTGGACTTAGGAATCCTTAACTGCTCTTAGTCCCTTTTGACCCCTTTATTTCATCTTCTTTTCTGTAACTTAAGGATCCTTCATTGCCCTTTTGTTCAGATCTTAACATTTCATCAAAAAGCCTATTTACAAACCCTTTGAAGGTCATCTACCATGCCCTTAGTACATTTTCTCTTTTGACCTTATTTCCTAGCTCTGCTTGCCAAGAAATTGACTCCATAGCCCAATGGTTTGGTAGATCCCTTTGTGATTTACCTTGAAGTACCTTTTATTCCCACCAAACATTCACACGATAAAAGTTGTATTCTAAAACCACCCGATGCGACGTGGCATATTTTCATTTGATTGTGTTCGATTGGGTAAAAGTAGCTTACCACCCAAGTTGAACGCCAAAACCACTTCATGTTTTTTGTTTGAAAAATCAAACAACCTACCACCTTTGACAAGATCTGTATTTAAAATATCAAAGTTTCTAACTTATGATATACTATCTCGACTATTTAAACTGCGCATGTGCATTGTAAAAGAGCTCTGCCCACTGTATTAAGTTGCCCAACTATTTTCAAAGCCCCTGTCTATCAATTTCGTGTCCCAAACTCAAATTTGACCATAGATCCCCTATTTTGAAGACCAGTAAGAAATTCTCTGCACCAATGATTCAGACCCGTCCATCGGAACAATCTCAAAAGTTGGAAAACCCTGTCAAAGCTTCAAATACTTGCTATTTGAGGTATTTTTCGATAAAAAAACCTGCAAATATCAACGTTAAACCATCTATAAGTAAATTTAAGTCTGTTAATGAGAAAAATCCACTGGATACATCGCCCAAAACAAGCCAAACTATGGCCAATTTTTTCCCAGAAGTTGCTATGTTCATAAAAGCTTTTGTTTGAGCCAATTTCCCTAGTTTAAAATCTCTGAAGATCAATTCCATGACAAAAAGGTTTTTTAGGCCTACCAAACTCCTTTTTACAGTCTCAAACCATTCAGGAAACCCTTGTTTCCTGTCTTATCCCAGTATCAATCCTCAAATAAACCTAATTGAGCAAAAAGCCAAAAAGAAGTTATCTTTAGCCTAAATTGCTCAATTACCCCTCTGTTTAAAGTAGATTACTTCTGTAAACCATTTAATTTTATTGAAGAAGCTAGATTGCTTAAAAAATAGAGTTAAACCTCCACAGACAAATCTCATTCCACAGGTCTTTCAAAAGCCTTTAATCACCTCCCTGCAGACCTAGATTTCATTAACAAATTGTTTGATTTTTTGCAGGTTATTATTAGAAAATAAATTGGGCCAACAGTTTCAATACTAGTTGAGAAAATTGTTTGCTCCAAATTCTTAGATTTTAAATCAAAAGCTTCATTCAACAAATAGTTTGTATACAATGAAAAAATAAAATAAAGTCAAAGAGAGATAAAAATGATTAAATTTGCACTGTGAATGGTAAAAGTGAAATCAAAATTCAGAATGACACTGAAAACATAACAATCAAAGAGTATCAGTGGTTAAAGTCTATTAGGTAAAAATCAAAGTGAAAGTTAAAACAAAGTTACAGAACAATCAAGGTAAAATAGTAAAAGTAAAAACAGAGTCAGTAATGGTTAACAGAGATGAAAATACTTTCACCTCTGACAATGAATTTTATCCAAAGTGAAATTAAAACAGTTAAAAGAAAAAAAAGGTGAAAAGATGAAACATAACAAGAAGGAACATTTTTGCAGAAATTTCATGTATAAGTCATTGTTTTGCAGAAACTATTGTGACCAATCCAAGATGAATTTTACAAAACTGAAGGAGGTTTATGTTCTTAAATTTTCCAACTACAAAAACCTCTCTCACTTTTCTAATGGACCTTATGGATTGGGACATATTGAACAATATTTGAAAGCTCTCTTTGTAGAAAATTCCTGTTAAGTCATCATTTTGCAGAGAAGATTGTGGCCAATCAGAAATACATCTTACAAAAATGAAGGAGGTTTTTGTTCCTAAGAGACTCATCTACAAAAATTTATCTCACTTTCTACATAGCTATTACAGAATGAAAGATAAATGTGCATCTTTACATACTATTTTTCAGACTCTGTAAAACTCTGTTTTACACATCTTTTTGCAGAGCCTATTGTGAATAGCTGGAGTAGAAATTTAGGAACCGGAGAGAGTTTAATCTCACCAACATATATTTTTTTTTCTAAGTAAGTCTAAATTCTATTACTGAAACATATATTACATACAGCGTAGGGCCTTCAGAGGCGTGAAGAGTTCAGCAAAATAGAAAAAGTGGGCTGCCCACAAGGGGAAACCAGCCTGAAAAAAGTATGAGAGCTGCCTCGAATGAGGAAACTAGATTTGGACAAAATCATAAGACTGTGACTGTAGTTTGACATACCAAATGGCCAGGACTTATGAAAACACCAACAAGGCATAAAATATGAACAAAATAAAAAGAGTGTAGTTTTCTGCCTTAGAGACCATAGTCGCTAGAGGGAGGCTCTTCTTTGATTCTGCACTAGTAGCCTTTATCATCATCCGAAGTGGGACCAGTTCGTGCTGCCATTTCTTTTGGAGTTGTCACTTTGACCGCCTCACCACAGTATTTTTGCATATCTTTGGCCTGTTGTGGACAAGGCCTGCTAACGTCTGCTTTCGGAAAGTGACAAGAGCTGCCAGTGTCGGCTGTCGCAGAAATTTCCTTATCCCCAATTTGAGTGACCTATGCAAATCTAGAGGGGCCTTGCTGGTTGGAAGGGTGCGCAGGAAGCAGAGGATCAGAGGCATCTTGCGGGATTTCTTTAAAGGTGACAGAGATGGTCGCGACCACTAGAGGTTGAAAGGTTTGGCATTGGAAGTGACACAAAGCTATCGAGGGGTTGACCAGAGGAATCGGGGCACCACGCGAAGGGGAGGGGAGACTTCTATCATGACTACGTCCTTGCCCGCTCCTGCTACTCGTGTTAGGAGATCTGTAAAGCGAGCTATCAGAAGCAGCGGTCGAAGAAATGGGGGATGGAGAGCGGCGACGGTTGGAGGGCCTAGCTCGGGTGCTGCCTCTACGACACCTGCGTTTGTGCCTAAGTCTGGGCATTGTCCCCCCAGAATTGTGCGCACGGGGAGAATTGTGCTGAGAGGCGAAAGATGGATGCAGGAAGACAGGAAAATCAGGCTGAGATGAGAAGCTAAAATGCAACGGGCAGAAAGGACTGTGTGAATGGTGATATCCAGGAAGGAACTCCAAACAACAACTCAGATGACAGCATTTGCCCAACGCAGTGCGAAAGCTGGGGCGCTCTGCTTCAGGAGGGCAGACAGAGCTAATCAGAGAAGGGTGATTCTTCATGGAAGTAGTCGAACTAACCTGCAACGGAGCCGAGAACTTATACGCAGGGGTGATGAATGAGAACCTTGAGTCGAAGGATGGCATATTGAAATGCTCATGGCCTCGTCTTCCCCACCGGCGTAAATGCCATTGAGGTTGGTGGCCTGAGGCATTATGATGATCGGGGCACCATAAATTTTGGTTGCAGGCGGCCATGTGGCCTTGTGACGTGCCGTCCTGCCCATTGAAAACCATCACCTCACTGGAATGCACCCACATCTGGGGTATCTCACTAGCATATTAATATACAATAACCTCTTTCAATGTTTTCATATCTACTTCGGCTTGAGAAATAAAAAGGTATCATTGGACCCCAAGTTTGCAGAATTGATGGAGCAGAATGCACAAAGAAAGCAAATGGTTAGTGACTTGGATGCCTCATCATCAACTAAGAGTTGGATGAAATTTGAATTCTCCTCTTTGTCATCACCTATCCATAAAAAATAGTGCCAAATATATGCATTAGTTTTGAGTGTCCTTTAATTAAGTTCTATTTATGTAAAACAGTTTGAGATATTTTGTAAACCAATCTTGATATTTTTCAAGATATTTTAGTTTAGAATTTGTATAAATACTTCACTCTTTGAAGTATTTTGTGTGCAATAAAATTTGTCAAGACTACTATAGACATTTTTTCTGCATACATTGGAGTTTGCGTGAGTCAATTTGTAAAGCAGCAGACTGGAACTAAGTCAAACAGACATCATAACTCAAAATTCTTATGTTGATCAGTTAAGTCAAGTATTTTCATGTTTTCACTGTTTATCTTTCTAAATTTCCATGCATACATTTACATGTTTTCTGTCTTAAATGATTGATTAGGAAAATTTATACAGGATTAGTGTCAAAAGCTCCCTGTTTTTTACTAGTTATTCATTGATATGTTTTCTGCTGATATCTGAACTTAGGAATCCTTAACTGCTCTTAGTCCCTTTTGACCCCTTTATTTCATCTTCTTTTCTGTAACTTAAGGATCCTTCATTGCCCTTTTGTTCAGATCTTAACATTTCATCAAAAAGCCTATTTACAAACCCTTTGAAGGTCATCTACCATGCCCTTAGTACATTTTCTCTTTTGACCTTATTTCCTAGCTCTGCTTGCCAAGAAATTGACTCCATAGCCCAATGGTCTGGTAGATCCCTCTGTGATTTACCTTGAAGTACCTTTTATTCCCACCAAACATTCACACGATAAAAGTTGTATTCTAAAACCACCCGATGCGACGTGGCGTATTTTCATTTGATCGTGTTCGATTGGGTAAAAGTAGCTTACCACCCAAGTTGAATGCGAAAACCACTTCATGTTTCGCGTTTGAAAAATCAAACAACCTACCACCTTTGACAAGATCTGTGCTTAAAATATCAAAGTTTCTAACTTATGATATGCTATCTCGACTATTTAAACTACGCATGTGCATTGTAAAAGAGCTCTGCCCACTGTAGTAAGTTGCCCGACTGTATTCAAAGCCCCTATCTATCAATTTCGTGTCCCAAACTCAAATTTGACCATAGATCCCTTATTTTGAAGACCAGTAAGCAATTCTCTGCACCAATGATTCAGACCCGTCCGCCGGAACAATCTCAAAAGTTGGAAAACCCTGTCAAAGCTTCAAATACTTGTTATTTGAGGTATTTTTCGATAAACAGACCTACAAATTTCAAGGTTAAACCATCTATAAGTAAAGTGAAGTTTGTTAATGAGAAAAATCCACTGGATACATCGCCCAAAACAAGCCAAACTATGGCCAATTTTTTCCCAGAAGTTTCTATGTTCATAAAAGATTTTGCTTGAGCTAATTTCCCCAGTTTAAAATCTTTGAAGATCAATTCCATGACAAAAAGGTTTTTTAGGCCTACCAAACTCCTTTTTACAGTCTCAAACCATTCAGGAAACCCTTTTTTCCTGTCTTATCCCTATATCAATCCTCAAATAAACCTAATTGAGCAAAAAGCCAAAAAGAAGTTATCTTTAGCATAAATTGCTCAATTACCCCTCTGTTTAAATTAGATTACTTCTGTAAACCATTTAATTTTATAGAAGAAGCCATATTTGTTTAAAAATAGAGTTAAACCTCCACAGACAGATATCATTCCACAGGTCTTTCAAAAGCCTTTAATCACCTCCCTGCAGACCTAGATTTCATTAACAAATTGTTTGATTTTTTGTAGGTTATTATCAGAAAATAAATTGGGCCAACAGTTTCAATACTAGTTGAGAAAATTGTTTCCTCCTAATTCTCAGATTTTAAATCAAAAGCTTCATTCAACAAACAGTTTGTATACAATGAAAAAATAAAATCAAGTCAGAGAGAGATCAAAATGATGAAATTTGCGCAGTGAATGGTAAAAGTGAAATCAGAATTCACAATGACACTGAAAACATAACAATCAAAGAGCATCAGTGGTTAAAGTGTATTAGGTAAAAATCAAAGTGAAAGTTAAAACAAAGTTACAGAGCAATCAAGGTAAAATAGTAAAAGTAAAAACAGAGTCAGTAATGGTTAACAAAGATGAAAATACTTTCACCTGCGACAATGAAGTTTATCCAAAGTGAAAGTAAAACAGTTAAAAGAACAAAAAGGTGAAAATATGAAAACATAACAAGGAACATCTTTGCAGAAATTTCATGTATAAGTCATTGTTTTGCAGAAACTATTGTGACCAATCCAAGATGAATTTTACAAAATTGAAGGAGGTTTATGTTCTTAAATTTTCCAAATACAAAAACCTCTCTCACTTTTCTAACGGCCCTTATGGATTGGGACATATTGAACAATATTTGAAAGCTCTCTTTGCAGAAAATTCCTGTTAAGTCATCATTTTGCAGAGAAGATTGTGGCCAATCAAAAATACATCTTACAAAACTGAAGGAGGTTTTTGTTCCTAAGAGACTAATCTACAAAAAATTATCTCACTTTCTACATAGCTATTACAGGATGAAAGATAAATGTGCATCTTTACAGACTATTTTTCAGACTCTGTAAAACTCTGTTTTACACATCTTTTTGCAGAGCCTATTGTGAATAGCTGGAGTAGAAATTTAGGAACCAGAGAGAGTTTTATCTCACCAACCTTCTTTTTTTTCTAAGTAAGTCTAAATTCTATTACTGAAACATATATTACACACAACGTAGGGCCTTCAGAGGCGTCAAGAGTTCAGCAAAATAGCAAAAGTGGGTTGCCCACAAGGGGAAACCAGCCTAAGAAAAGTATGAGAGCTGCCTCGAATGAGGAAACCAACTTTGGAAAAAATCATAAGACTATGACTGTAGTTTGACATACCAAATGGCCAGGACTTATGAAAACACCAACAAGGCATAAAATCTGAACAAAATAACAAGAGTGTAGTTTCCTGCCTTAGAGACCATAGTCGCTAGAGGGAGGCTCTTCTTCGATTCTGCACCAGTAGCCTTCATCATCATCCAAAGTGGGACCAGTTCGTGCTGCCATTTCTTTTGGAGTTGCCGCTTCGCCCGCCTCGCCATAGTATTTTTGCATATCTTTGGCCTATTATGGACAAGGCCTGCTAGCGTCTGCTTTTGGAGAGTGACAAGAGCTGCCAGCGCCGGCTGTCGGAGAAATTTCCTTATCCCCAATTTGAGTGACCTGTGCAAATCCAGAGGGGCCTTGCTGGTTGGAAGGGTGCACAGGAGGCAGAGGGTAAGAGGCATCTTGTGGGATTTCTTTAAAGGTGACGGAGATTGTCGCGACCACTAGAGGTTGAAAGGTTTGGCATTGGAAGTGAAACAGAGCCATGGAGGGGTTGACTAGAGGAATCGGGGCGCCACGCGAAGGGGAGGGGAGACTTCTACCATGACTATGCCCTTGCCCGCTCCTGCTACTCTTGTCAGGAGATCTGTCGAGCGAGATGTCAGAAGCAGTGGTCAAAGAAATGGGGGATGGAGAGCTGCTATGGTTGGAGGGCCTAGCTCGGGTGCTGTCTCTGTGACACCTGAGTCTGTGCCTAAGTCTGGGCATTGTCCCACCAGAATTGTGCACCCGTGGAGAATTGTGCTAAGAGGCGGAATATGGATGGAGGAAGACAGGAAAATCGGGCTGAGACGAGAATCCAAAATGCAACAGGCAGAAAGGACTGTGTGAATGGTGATATCCAGTAAGGAATTCCAAACAACAACTCAAATGACAGCATTTGGCCAATGCAGTGCGAAAGCTAGGGTGCTCCGCTTTAGGAGGGCAGACAGAGCTAACCGGAGAAGGGTGATTCTTCATGGAAGCAGTCGAACTAACCTGCAATGGATCCGAGAACTTATACGCAGGGGTGATGAATGAGAACATGGAGTCGAAGGACGGGATATTGAAATTCGCATGGCCTCATCTTCCCCACCGGCGTAAATGCCATTGAGTTTGGTGGCCTGAGGCATTATGAAGATCGGGGCACCATAAATTTTGGTTGCAGGTGGCCATGTGGCCTTGCGACACGCCGTATTTCCCATTGAAAACCATCACCTCACTGGAATGCCCCCGCATCCAGGGTATCTCACCAACATATTAATATACAATAACCTTTTTCAATTTTTTCATATCTACTTCGGCTTGAGAAATAAAAAGGTATCATTGGACCCCAAGTTTGCAGAATTGCTGGAGCAGAATGCATAAAGAAAGGAAACAATTAGTGACTTGGATGCCTCATCATCAACTAAGAGTTGGATCAAATTTGAATTCTCCTCCTTGTCATCACCTATCCATAAAAAATAATGCCAAATATATGCATTAGTTTTGAGTGTCCTTTAATTAAGTTCTATTTATGTAAAACAGTTTGAGATATTTTGTAAACCAATCTTGATATTTTTCAAGATATTTTAGTTTAGAATTTGTATAAATACTTCACTCTTTGAAGTATTTTGTGTGCAATTAAATTTGTCAAGACTACTATAGACATTTTTTTTAATACATTGGAGTTTGCGTGAGTCAATTTGTAAAGCAGCAGACTGGAACTAAGTCAAACAGACATCATAACTCAAAAATCTTATGTTGATCAGTTAAGTCAAGTATTTCCATGTTTTCACTGTTTATATTTCTAAAGTTCCATGCATACATTTACATGTTTTCTATCTTAAATGATTGATTAGGAAAGTTTATACAGGGTTAGTGTCAAAAGCTCCCTGTTTTTTACTAGTTATTCATTGATATGTTTTCTATTGATATCTGGACTTAGGAATCCTTAACTGCTCTTAGTCCCTTTTGACCCCCTTATTTCATCTTCTTTTCCGTAACTTAAGGATCCTTCATTGCCCTTTTGTTCAGATCTTAACATTTCATCAAAAAGCCTATTTACAAACCCTTTGAAGGTCATCTACCATGCCCTTAGTACATTTTCTCTTTTGACCTTATTTCCTAGCTCTGCTTGCCAAGAAATTGACTCCATAGCCCAATGGTCTTGTAGATCCCTCTGTGATTTACCTTGAAGTACCTTTTATTCCCACCAAACATTCACACGATAAAAGTTGTATTCTAAAACCACCCGATGCGACGTGGCGTATTTTCATTTGATCGTGTTCGATTGGGTAAAAGTAGCTTACCACCCAAGTTGAACGCGAAAACCACTTCATGTTTCGCATTTGAAAAATCAAACAAACTACCACCTTTGACAAGATCCGTATTTAAAATATCAAAGTTTCTAACTTATGATATACTATCTCGACTATTTAAACTGCGCATGTGCATTATAAAAGAGCTCTGCCCACTGTATTAAGTTGCTCGACTATATTCAAAGCCCCTGTCTATCGATTTCATGTCCCAAACTCAAATTTGACCATAGATCCCCTATTTTGAAGACCAGTAAGCAATTCTCTACACCAATGATTCAGACCCGTCCGCCGGAACAATCTCAAAAGTTGGAAAGCCCTGTCAAAGTTTCAAATACTTGCTATTTGAGGTATTTTTCGATAAACAGACCTGAAAATTTCAAGGTTAAACCATCTATAAGTAAAGTGAAGTCTGTTAATGAGAAAAATCCACTGGATACATCGCCCAAAACAAGCCAAACTATGGCCAATTTTTTCCCAGAAGTTGCTATGTTCATAAAAGCTTTTGTTTGAGCCAATTTCCCCAGTTTAAAATCTTTGAAGATCAATTCCATGACAAAAAGGTTTTTTAGGCCTACCAAACTCTTTTTTACAGTCTCAAACCATTCAGGAAACCCTTGTTTCCCGTCTTATCCTAGTATCAATCCTCAAAAAATCCTAATTGAGAAAAAAGCCAAAAAGAAGTTATCTTTAGCCTAAATTTCTCAATTACCCCTCTGTTTAAAGTATATTACTTCTGTAAACCATTAAATTTTATAGAAGAAGCCAGATTGCTTAAAAAACAGAGTTAAACCTGCACTGACAGATCTCATTCCAAAGGTCTTAAAAAAGCCTTTAATCACCTCCCTGCAGACCTAGATTTCATTAAAAAATTGTTTGATTTTTTGCAGGTTATTATTAGAAAATAAATTGGGCCAACAGTTTCAATACTAGTTGAGAAAATTGTTTGCTCCAAATTCTCAGATTTTAAATCAAAAGCTTCATTCAACAAACATTTTGTATACAATGAAAAAATAAAATCAGGTCGGAGAGAGATCAAAATAATGAAATTTTCACAATGAATGGTAAAAGTGAAATCAGAATTCACAATGACACTGAAAACATAACAATGAAAGAGTATCAGTGGTTAAAGTGTATTAGGTAAAAATCAAAGTGAAAGTTAAAACAAAGTTACAGAGCAATCAAGGTAAAATAGTAAAAGTAAAAACGGAGTCAGTAATGGTTAATAGAGATGAAAATACTTTCACCTCCGACAATGAATTTTATCCAAAGTGAAAGTAAAACATTTAAAAGAACAAAAAGGTGAAAAGATGAAAACATAACAAGAAGGAACATTTTTGCATAAATTTCATGTATAAGTCATTTTTTTGCAGAAATTATTGTGACCAATCCAAGATGAATTTTGCAAAAATGAAGGAGGTTTATGTTCTTAAGTTTTCCAACTACAAAAACCTCTCTCACTTTTCTAACGGCCTTTATGGATTGGGACATATTGAACAATATTTGAAAGCTCTCTTTGCAGAAAATTCCTGTTAAGTCATCATTTTGCAGAGAAGATTGTGGCCAATCAGAAATACATCTTACAAAACTGAAGGAGGTTTTTGTTCCTAAGAGACTCATCTACAAACAATTATCTCACTTTCTACATAGCTATTACAGAATTAAAGATAAATGTGCATCTTTACAGACTATTTTTCAGACTCTGTAAAACTCTGTTTTACACATCTTTTTGTAGAGCCTATTGTGAACAGCTGGAGTAGAAATTTAGGAACCGGAGAGAGTTTTATCTCACCAACATATTTTTTTTTTCTAAGTAAGTCTAAATTATATTAATGAAACATATATTACATACAGCATAGGGCCTTCAGAGGCGTCAAGAGTTCTGCAAAATAACAAAAGTGGGCTGCCCACAAGGGGAAACCAGCCTGAGGAAAGTATGAGAGATGCCTCGAATGAGGATACCAGCTTTGGACAAAATCATAAGACTTTGACTGTAGTTTGACATACCAAATGGACAGGACTTATGAAAACACCAACAAGGCATAAAATCTGAACAAAATAACAAGAGTGTAGTTTCCTGCCTTAGAGACCATAGTCGCTAGAGGGAGGCTCTTCTTCGATTCTACACCAGTAGCCTTCATCATCATCCGAAGTGGGACCAGTTCGTGCTGCCATTTCTTTTGGAGTTGCCGCTTCGCCCGCCTCACCACAATATTTTTGCATATCTTTGGCCTGTTGTGGACAAGGCTTACTAGCGTCTGCTTTTGGAGAGTGACAAGAGCTGCCAGCGCCGGCTGTTGAAGAAATTTCCTCATCCCCAATTTGAGTGACCTGTGCAAATCCAGAGGGGCCTTGCTGGCTGGAAGGGTGCGCAGGAGGTAGAGGGTCAGAGGCATCTTGTGATATTTCTTTAAAGGTGACGGAGACGGTCGCGACCACTAGAGGTTGAAAGGTTTGGCATTGGAAGTGAAACAGAGCTATGGAAGGGTTGATCAGAGGAATCAGGGCACCACGCGAAGGGGAGGGGAGAGTTCTACCATGACTACGCCTTTGCCCACTCTTGCTACTGATGTCAGGAGATTTGTCAAGCGAGCTGTCAGAAGTAGCGGTCGAAGAAATGGGGGATGGAGAGCGACGACGGTTGGAGGGCCTAGCTCGGGTGCTACCTCTGCGACACCTGAGTCTGTGCCTAAGTCTGGGCATTGTCCCACCAGAATTGTGCGCACGGGGAGAGTTGCACTAAGAGGCGGAAGATGGATGCAGTAAGACAGGAAAATCGGGCTGAGACGAGAAGCTAAAATGCAACGGGCAGAAAGGACTGTGTGAATGGTGATATCCAGGAAGGAAATCCAAACAACAACTCAGATGACAGCATTTACCCAACGCAGTGCAAAAGTTGGGGCGCTCCGCTTCAGGAGGGTAGACATAGCTAACCGGAGAAGGGTGATTCTTCATGGAAGCAGTCGAAGTAACCTGCAACGGAGCCGAGAAATTATATGCAGGGGTGATGAATGAGAACCTGGAGTCGTAGGATGGCTTATTGAAATGCTCATGGCCTCGTCTTCCCCACTGGCGTAAATGCCATTGAGGTTGGTGGCCTGAGGCATTATGATGATCGGGGCACCATATATTTTGGTTGCAGGCGGCCATGTGGCCTTGCGATGCGCCGTCCTGCCCATTGAAAACCATCACCTCACTGGAATGCACCTGCATCCACGGTATCTCACCAACATATTAATATACAATAACCTCTTTCAATTTTTTCATATCTACTTCGGCTTGAGAAATAAAAGGTATCATTGGACCCCAAGTTTGCAGAATTGCTGGAGAAAAATGCACAAAGAAAGGAAATAGTTAGTGACTTGGATGCCTCATCATCAACTAAGAGTTGGATGAAATTTGAATTCTCCTCTTTGTCATCACCTATCCATAAAAAATAGTGCCAAATATATGCATTAGTTTTAAGTGTCCTTTAATTAAGTTCTATTTATGTAAAACAATTTGAGATATTTTGTAAACCAATCTTGTTATTTTTCAAGATATTTTAGTTTAGAATTTGTATAAATACTTCACTCTTTGAAGTATTTTGTGTGCAATAAAATTTTTCAAGACTACTATAGACATTTTTTTTGAATACATTGGAGTTTGCGTGAGTCAATTTGTAAAGCAGCAGACTGGAACTAAGTCAAACAGACATCATAACTCAAAATTCTTATGCTGATCAGTTAAGTCAAGTATTTTCATGTTTTCACAGTTTATCTTTCTAAAGTTCCATGCATACATTTACATGTTTTCTGTCTTAAATGATTGATTAGGAAAGTTTATACAGGATTAGTGTCAAAAGCTCCCTGTTTTTTACTAGTTATTCATTGATATGTTTTCCGCTGATATCTGGACTTAGGAATCCTTAACTGCTCTTAGTCCCTTTTGACCCCTTTCTTTCATCTTCTTTTCTATAACTTAAGGATCCTTCATTGCCCTTTTGTTCAGATCTTAACATTTCATCAAAAATCCTATTTACAAACCCTTTGAAGGTCATCTACCATGCCCTTAGTACATTTTCTCTTTTGACCTTATTTCCTATCTCTACTTGCCAAGAAATTGACTCCATAGCCCAATGGTCTGGTAGATCCCTTTGTGATTTACCTTGAAGTACCTTTTATTCCCACCAAAAATTCAAACCAAACCAATTGTCCAATTGTAACTAGCCTAAAATCTTATAACAAAATCAAGCTAAATATTGAGGAGAGATCCCTCTCCGAAATTTAGGAAGGCTAGATCCTAAATTTCAAAAGTAGGTTCTTGGTTACCCCTGGTTTTCTCCAACTATAAATCCTCATCCAACAACCTGAGAATTACTAGGGTGATAACAGAATATAATATAGGCTAACCACTTGGAAATTGTGTTTAAAGTCTAAAATGGTTAAAACATTGAAAATTTAAATAACTTTATGGCAACTTGTTGTATGGTTGCCAACTATTTGTCAAAATTCCTTAATGGATGTACCTTACAACTTGTGAGATACGTGCAAAATCCCTAAATAATTATATTAATTTATTGGCATAGATTCATAAATTAAGATGGTTGATATTCTACCTATATCTTGAGTTGAATTATTGGCATTACTCACAAAAAAATGAAGTGATGTAATTTTGGATTCATGTTAGCTAATGTTGTGAAAACACCTTAAATAGATAATGGTTGTAAGTGTTTGACAAAATGCCTCAATGGTTGTACATTTCATGCTTGTAAATTTTTTTTCATAATGTTTCAATGGTTGCATCTAATTATGTTTATGAACTCTTCATAAAAAAAGGGCTTAAGTTAATTTAGGATTTGCAAGCAAGGTGTTTCTAGTGTAATAACTCCATTGAGTTATAGGGTCCTGCTGAAAAGTCACAATTAGGGTAAGTAATTTGTTTTAATATTACCTCACATATGAATTCCTAATTGTTGGATACCAACCCTATATAAATTTAATTATTATTTTAAGAAAATAATTCATAAGCATGTTATTTAGAACAAAATAAAATTAGTCACTCTTGAACACATTTAATTACAACAGAATTAACAATTACCTTATTGTAAATTGTGGTTCATAAAGGTTGAAAATTATTGATCCCACTAAATACTTTATATTTTGAAGGTGATTTTAGTCTTGAAAAGAAAGTATTATGGTTGTATGTTTTGGATCTTGTTAAAACTTGAACCTTGTAGCTTTGAGGACAAGCTAGTAGAATTTAGGGTGTAGTGTAAAGGACACCATTAAGTTTTATGTCCTACAAAAATAATAATAATAATAAAATTATCGCATTTCGATTCAATATTTCTCTATAATAGTTATGGTAGGTAAGGTGGGACCTTACATATGGTATCAGAGCTAGTTACAACACTAGGGCCTAATGGTCCAATATGCTTACTTGTAGGTTGATGATGCATGAATGTTGATTTTGCATGCATGTTTAGTTGTTGTATATCTTAAGTTGGAAGCATATTGGTTGCATAGAGGATATTATTATCATTATGTAATTTAGAAACTCATGAAAAAAAAACTAAAATTTCTTTCTTATATTCCATTATATTTTTGTTAAGACATATTATTAGAAATATGTTAAAATGATTAAGGACATACTCGGAAAGTATGTGCTTGAGAAAGTTGGGGTTAAACCAAATCATGTGAATGACTTGATTTTTAATCGATGGATTAAGGAGGAGTGATTATGAGTAATTAAATTTAAATGGATATAGATTCGTAACATGAATTTGCTTGAGATTTAAATCCATTATTTTATTTTTATTACAAATGAAGATACTAAGATTGGTATATTTAACACCATTAGGTGATTTATAATGTTTAGAATAACTGATTTAATATAGAATGTGTGAACTAGGTGTCTATCCTCTAGTATTGTAATCCTTTTGTATGTGTTGGATTTAGGTAGAATTAAAATTATTTTCAAATTCTTGAAATGTAGAAAAAGTTTATTGTAATAAGTTGATGAAATATCTTTTCTATTGGATTAAAACAAATTAGGTCTAGGAAAGCCATAATAATCTCTTTAATGATTTTGTTATTTGAACATTGGTTGAATTCTATTTAACTAAATTAATTAGAGAAATTATGAGGATTCGACTCGTAAACTGCTCTAAACTATTAGGCAATCGAGTCTAAATTCATATTTCTTATAAATTGTTTATTTTAAATTGAAGAAAAAGGTATGTGATTAATTAAAGGCTTAGTTGAGTTCTTGTTTTACAAGAATACATGCTTGTGATATTTTTTGAGCATTAAATTGAAAGAGAGTGAGATCACATTTTGATGAAGTGGAATTATTGCATGATTTAGAAGCCTAAGATGATTGAATTGTATTTGGAATGGAAGATATTGTTTGATTTATGAATTTTTTGTTGAGATGTATAGTTGTATGAGTATTTATTAGTCCTACAAAATGTTGTAATAATTTGAGAGGGTGGTAATTCTCAAGGGTTTAACTTTAGGCTAGAAATTCCCTTGTGATAGTATAAATATTATTTAGAGTCAACAAGATTCATCACATTTTGAAAAATGTGTTGTTTTTATAGCTTGTTGTTGCGTACATATTAATAGTAAGGAATAAGACATAAAACCGAATGAATTGATTAATTACTAATTTCATAGTTGGAAAACAAATTGACTTATAGTTTTCAAGGTAGATTAAATAATATAGATACTGTATTTTCATAATTGTGAGAGTTTTTCTTGATTACAAGATGCTTTCAAAATGATATCATTAATTTTCTTTCAGAATGAAGATCTTCTAACAGAGTCATACATAATTGATTCTCAAGTTATAGAAGTGAATAATAATTAAGATTATGGAAACTAAAGGAATGGTATATAATACATAAGTGGGTCAGTGAAGACTATATCAAACCTTAGTTTGTTGGTTTATTAAAAAAAATGGTACCTTGAACTTCAAATTGTGATTTTTCCTAAAGAGTAAACTTTTAGTTAAAATAAAAAATAAAGGTGGATCCTAGAGATTTTGATTGCAAGGATGTCTTATGGAATGAAAAGGGGAAACTTGGATTGAGAATACATAAATCAAATGGGATGTAAGATTGGGTTCTATATATGACATCATGTTTTGTTGCATAATTTCACTCACAATTGTATGTGGATGATTTTATGGTTATTGTATGAAAATTTCATTGTGATATGGGAAGGACCATTATTGTTGTTTATAAAACCAATATGTGATCTATTTATAGCTTGACAAGCTCAAAATACTACAAAACCTAGAAGATAACACATGTAGGATTCATACAGACTACGAGAGAGAAAACATGTAGAATATCAAATTATTATAGATAACTTAAGTAGATGTCATATCAATTACATAAAATAGTATTTTGATACGGTTCTATAAATTGTATGGCTGGTTTTGATATAGAAATATTTGGTATTTTATATATCAAAACATGCATAATATAGCATGGATATATTTTCTACTTGATTAAGAATGATATGTTTCAGTTTTCATTGAGTTGCTTCGAATTTAGAAAACATTAAACTACGGATTGGCATGAAGAAAAATATATCAAATACATATACATAAGGTTAACAACTTATTGATAGGAGAATCGAAAAGAACTAAGTATCTTATGACTGTAGGAAAAAACTTCAGGCCAATTTTGACCCAAGAGGGGAAGTATGTAGTGTCCCTTCTTGGTGAGATAACATTGATGACACTTAGAGAGGGTGATTTTGATATAATGATATAATATTATGCATGACATACTTATGGACATGATTATATGCTATAGACTTGGTTTGGATCACTTGGTTGCTGTATGGTTATGATAATATCTATGGTTTTATGTATAAGAAGCGACTTTGGTTAAGAGCATATTAGATATGTTTTCTATTTCTATATCCTTGTTTTGACATAGGTGTATGACATGATGGTGATCTAGGATTGGGACACATAGATCCATGGATGCTCATGGTTATGTGGAAGATATGGTTAAATTATGATTTATGGATAATACATAACTTGTATGATTATATAAATATATAAATATATATATATATATATATATATATATATATATATATATATATATATATATATATGTCTAACCTTGTACTGAGTAGGATATGGTAGGGGGCACTGTCCTTTTCGAACAAGGATGTTCAATTAGGAATGACCGTGGAATTCATTTCTTCAAAACCTAAATGATTGTGAAAGTCGTGCACCATTCTTGGTAAAATATGATTAATTTAATTTCATTATGAAATTCATATGATTCCTTTGATCTATGAGATTGTGATGTGTCAGGTCTTCGAACAAGGCCTTACCAACAAACCATCAAATGGGTAAAATCTCACAATTAGTACCATAAGGAGAAACGCCAAGTTTCAAAGCACAATAGATGAGAAATCATGGAAATTAGGGCGTGGTGTGCTGAATCCAAGAAATATAAATACATGGAGTCTTGTATATTTAGGGCGTAGAGTCATAAATATTTAAAAAGATCAAGTTATGGAATCTTAGATCTTTGGAGTAGATCAAGGCATAGAGTCCTGAATCTACTAAGGCATGGAGATGCATGAAATAGGGGTGAGGAATCCCTATTCTCCGAAAGAAAAATACCACTCATGGATAAACTTCCTTAAATAAAATCTCAATCTGACAATTGTGAAATGAATTTCTAGAACTAGAAATTCATGTCTACCATCTCAAGCATGACTTTCCAAAAATAGTAAATCTCCTTTCATAAATTGGTAAGCAAGCATAGTTGAATGAAATTAAATTAAGTTATCATTAATCAATCCTAATAGTTCAATATTGACTTAATCCTCAATATTATTAGTATTATCATTATCTTTTATGAGACTATGGTATTTTATTAAAAGGGAATTACAAATTAAATTCATCTATTCAACCAATTCGCACCTCTCTCCTTCATGAATCTCATGGCTCTATGTAGCTCTCTCTATTTTAAATATTAAATTACACTCTCTTTTATGCACTCATCAAAGAATGAAATATTCCTCTTACACTCATCAAAGATACGTCAAAAAATATTCCTCTTACACTCATTAAATATATGTCATAAAATATTCCTCTTGCAATCTCTTTAATGCGTATGTTACACTCTCCTTAAATAATGATTTCATACCTCTCCTTAATGGCATAAGTTACACTCCTCTAAATGGAATACAATGCATGCATATTACTCCTCCTTTATGACAAGAATTTGTTGATCCTCCTATATATGAGTCTCTTGTATTCTCACTTGAGGGGGGAGGGTGATGCCAAGAGTGGAAGAGACTTGAGGAAGATTGTGAGAGGGAGAGATATGGAGAGTATCCAATTGCTTCTGATACAAATATGAATTCCTTACTAATTTACTAAGTATCTATTGAGGTTGAACATGAGTGGTATTTAGAGGAAGTGAAAACTATATTCCTTAGTTTTCCTTGCATCTCTCTCTACTATTGTATTGTGGTATTGGTTGTGCGATTTTGCAGCTCGGGGGTTCTAGGGGGAGAATTTCTTCCTGGATATGGTTGGGAGGAAAGCCAGGTGGTTCATGATGAGTTGGTAAGGATATGGGCTTTGGAGCATATTCTTATTGGAGCTATAACATACATCCATCCATTTGGAGTTGTACAAATTCACTGTCAAGTATGTGGATCAAATTATATTATGTATTTTTTTAGTTTATTTCATATTTTTTTCTTGTTTGGTTGTTTGTTGAAACTTACATGTATATGAAGTGTTGCACACCAAATGTGAGGAAATTTTGTAATTGTTGTTGAAGTATTTTCTTCTATAGTGTTGAATAGATTAACTACAAGTACTAATGGATGAAGCATGTAGGCTACCATGAATTAGATGGAAACATTTTAATGACTCAAATTCTATTTTTCCTCCTCTTTGTACAACTCTAGATAAGTTTTCATATTATGTATTTGACAGAGGTCATAAATGAGATTGTAGAATTTTCCGGTTGTTGTTGTTTTGAAGAATCGTGTTTCTGGGCACCCCTATTGTGATTCAGCTCAACTTTAAGAGGTATCTGTTCCAATAGACCATTTCACCCTGACTTTGATTTCAAAAATCAAATTTTCAGACATTGATTCCCAAATCTACTCTGTTTTTCAGATTTGTTGTTGCATGTAGGAATAGCCTATTGTTTTGTTCTGTTGTTTGGTTGATTTTATATTGGATCTGCCTGATAATTTATAATGATGAATATAATATAGGCTAACCACTTGGAAATTGTGTTTAAAGTCTAAAATGGTTAAAACATTGAAAATTTAAATAACTTTATGGCAACTTGTTGTATGGCTGCCAACTATTTGTCAAAATTACTTAATGGATGTACCTTACAACTTGTGAGCTAGGTGAAAAATTCCTAAATATTTATATTCATTTGTTGGCATAGATTCAACAATTAATATGGTTGGTAGTCTACATATATCTTGAGTTGAATTATTGGCATTACTGACAAAAAAATGAAGTGATGTAATTTTGGATTCATGTTAGCTAATTGTTGTGAAAACACCTTAAAGAGATAATGGTTGTAAGTGTTTGACAAAATGCCTCAATGGCTGTGCATTTCGTGTTTGTAAATTGTTTTTCATAATTTTTCAATGGTTGCATCTAATTTTGTTTATGAACTATCCATAAAAAAAGGGCTTAAGTTAATTTAGGATTTGCAAGCAAGGTGTTTCTAGGGTAATAACTCCATTGAGTTATAGGGTCCTGCTGAAAAGTCAGAATTAGGGTAAGTAATTTGTTGTAATATTACCTCACATATGAATTCCTAGTTGTTGGATACTAACCCTATATAAATTTAATTATTCTTTTAAGAAAATAATTCATAAGCATGTTATTTAGAACAAAATAAAATTAGTCACTCTTGAACACATTAAATTAAAACAGAATTAACAATTACCTTATTTTAAATTGTGGTTCATAAAGGTTGACAATTATTGATCCCAATAAATAATTTATATTTTGAAGGTGATTTTAGTCTTGAAAAGAAAGTATTATGGTTGTATGTTTTGGATCTTGATAGAACTTGAACTTTGTAGCTTTGAGGATAAGCTAGTAGAATTTAGGGCGTAGTGTAAAGGACACCAATAACTTTTATGTCCTACGATAATAATAATAATAATAAAGTTATCTCATTTTGATTCAATATTTCTCTATAATATTTATGGTAGGTAAGGTGGGACCTTACACCCAGGGACAGATGAATGTTGTCTTATGTTGATCCTCCGAGCGAATATTGATTTGATTTTAGTCGGAAAATCCATCCATGAATGAAAATATTTTGCTTCCAGCACAATTGTCAATAATCTGGCCGATAAAGGGAGTAGGATAGTTGTCTTTTGGAAAAGCAATATTGACATCTCGATAATTGACACACACTCTAATGGTTCCTTTTTTTTTCATGATAGGAAATGTTGGAAACCCACTCAATTAGCGGAACAAGGTAAATGAAACCAGCACACAAAATTTTCTCAACTTCTTCTTTGATGGCAGCAACCTTCTTTGGAAGAACAGGACGAAGGCATTGATGCACTGGTTTGACATCAGGATACATATTAATAGTGTGTTCAATGATACTAGTATCTATGCCTGGAATTTCCTCGTCAGACCAAGCAAATACATCATGGAATTCAAGAAATAGAGAGAAATATGATTCGAGTTCGGATGGAAAACAAGATACGCCGACATGAATATTTTCTACAATTCCAGGTTTGGTCGAAATATGGATAGAAATTTTTTCTTCAATATTTGACATATTTTGATCAGAATCGATTGCATTAATAGTTAAAAATTTCGAAATGAAATTTTTGACTGATGGGTGATATAGTTCACTAAGACAGTTTTATTCATAATCAGGAAGATGGGAATGATGATGATAATCTTCCCATGGTTCTCCTTCTAACATCATGGCTTCCAAAATATTCTCATCTATCAAGAATTTTGAGGAAAAAGGATTAGAAGGAGTACCAAAATCTAAGGAATGATCAACCCAAACAACCGATGACGCTGATTTTGGATTCACCGCCCAAGCCAAATAGATTGATTGCTATGCTGTCTCAATAAGGTTGGGCGAAAAAAAATCATCCAACGTAACAACTTCAGAATCACCCGTACTCTTCCTTAAGCCTGATGAAGTAGAAGAGATCATGTAGTACGTCTCTACCGACGTCGCAAGTGGCGGTAATGCAAAGGTTTCCATGAGAGTGAAATCGTTTGAAATTCCTACACCAATGTTCTAAAGTGCTAGTTGGGGTGCATGAACAAACGGAACACTTCTAGTTACTTGTGAAGTAGAGGCAAAGAAGGATAGATGATTGATGATTATTATAGTACCTTTATAAGGAAAGGAGATCATTCTAAAATATTTAGAAACAATTTTAGTCATAGCATATACCCATGGCCTTCCAAGTAGAATATTGTATTCAAGGGGTCTGTCAACAACCTCGACATCAACATTCATTTTTTTTCCCCCTAGTTCAACATGCAGGTTATTAATAATACCACAAGGCTTATATGTACGTCCATCAAAGGCCTTCAATGTCGTTGATGATTGAGATAAACGCGGCGAGCCAAGTGACTTCCAACATTTTAGAGACATAATGCACATAGATGCTCCCTCATCAATAATAGTATGATGAAAAAGGTGATTGAGAACATTTACTTGTATGGATAATTCCAATTCTGCTAGTAGTTGCAGAACATATCCCGTATGATTAAAGACAACGAGATTAGAATCTGTCGGATCAATTCCACCAATAGCTGAAAATAAAGCCTATTTTTTGGAGGGACAATTTTGTAATACCTCAAGAGCAGACATAGCTAAAGGGGATTGAGCAAAATCTTCAACTATATTATAATTTTGTGCAGCTCTTGCTCGAGGATTATATGTAGATTTATGATCGACTCCCTTTGGTGGCTTAATCATCAATTCAGGAATAGCAGTAGGCGGTACCGATTCTGTAGAAGGATTCGTAGTTGAGATAGTAGGTTGATTAGTGGCCTGACTAGCATCATATTTATTACGCATTGACACCAAAATATCTATTGAATGTTTTGTGACAGATAACATAAGCACTTGGGAACTAGAAGCTGGATCCGTAGCAACCAAATTTGTGTCCGGATTTGGAAATGGGTCTATCAACACAACTAACACATGAGAAGTCATAACCATTTTTGAGACTTCAGCACGATGAGTAGAATCCCGAAAAGAGTGTTCCTAATTACAGATTATGCATGGATAACTAGGTTTCCTAGGTCCAGACGATTGATCAGATGATCTTTCCTGCGGGTTAGAATTTTTCTTTTTCTTATTTTTCCCCTTTTTCTTACTTCCTGGTTGCTTGTCACCTTTGCCTTTGTCAAATGACGTGACATTAATTTCGGAAGAAGGTGTAGGATCATATGCAGTAGTATGATGTGTGCTTGCAATACCAGTCAATTCGTCTCTGACATGAGAGTCATTTAATTGATCACGAACAATAAAATTAGATCATGGTGCATTAGGAATTTTTTCATAGAGCGTGCCAAACTGAGTAAAAATCAAGTCTAAATATTTGTCACGAGAAATAACCTGCTCTTCAGTGATGACGCCACCCTTAGCCACATCATCAGTTATAGATGGGAACACAAACTTAACGAACCACTCAGAAAGGAGTTGATCGGGAACAAATGTCTTAACCATTCTACGACAAGGACACCACTCATGAATATGATAAGAAATGTGAGTAGCATTAGTCCGTTTGAAATTGGTTGAGAGTTCCATTCCAGTTTCATATCATATGGTTAACTAGAAGTGAGTCAAAAAGACAGTAGCTAGGGTAGTGAAATTATCAAAAGAAGCTCTAGGTAATTCAATGTACCATTTTGCAGCCGTACCTGTCAGCATATGCTGAAAAAGACGTAGTCAAACGGAGTCATCATTCAGGGAGTTTGATGAACACCACAAATGATAAGTCATAACATGAGTCGATGAGTCATCCCCATTGTTTCCATTGAATTTAGGAATATCCGAGGGTAATTTGTGAGGTATCATCGGCCACCAAGGAGCATAGTTGATTGGATCATTGGTTAGCCGATTTAAATGTGGTAAATCTAAAGTTGCAACAAAAGGAAACTGTCAATTAAGGTCAAGTTGAGCATAGCCAGGCTATGATGGAATTTCTTTGGAAACGGGCCTTTGAGAACCCGCATAAGGAATCTGCTGCTGGTAACCCAGATAAGGGTTGTTTTGATAGGAAAATTCTTGAGGACTCTGTCGACAAAAACCTAGATATGATACTTGTTGAAATGAAGGTTGAGGCATTTGCGCATGAGGCTACCAAGGGGTATGTCTACCAATGTTATAACCCAACACTTGATAATTTGGATTCGGTTGAGGATAAATATAACCTGGTTGTGGATGTGACATCCCATAATATGGTACACCAGCTTGTGAATAAATGATTTTAGGTACAAGTTTTTGTTGTAAATTAGCCAAAGTAATTGGATTCTGTGGGCCCAATACTTGAGGGTATTGAGTTGAAGGACCCGCTTGAAATGGTTTTTGTACAAAATTTTGATTCTGTAACATGGGTAAAGATGTATTAGAAAGTGGAAATGATGTTGGTGTAACAGGTTGAACTAGTTGATACGAGTGTACAACCGTTTGTGGTTAGATAGGAAGAGTGGGCTGCCATTGATAAACATTCATTTCGACATTAAGTTTACCAAAAAGTGATGGAGTACTGTCAAAGTGGGTGACCAGAGGTTTCCCCCCAGCATGAGAAGGCTAATAAGATGAAAAATATTTCTCTCCAAATGCAGGGAGTCCAGTTGATATAATGCTAGATGGAATAGATCTAGAAGGACCAACTTCATATTTCCCTGATGATGTGTATAAAGAATCAAGCCATTCAATACTTACTATAGGATTACCAGTTAGAATACTAGATGATGAAATTGGTGAAATCCATGGTTTTGAAGATGCACAAGAGAAAATTCTAGATAATGATTTATAACCCGATGGGACCATAGGGCCACCATGAAAATATGACCCTGGTGAAGTTTTAAACATCGACAGGGTAGCGAGGGTAGGTATTGACGTAATTGGAACAGATGGCCCAACCGAAGATGTTGGTTCAGGCATGGTGACTTTACCAAAGGTATACCCATTTGAATCGACGAGAGTTTGAATAGGAACGTGATAGACAAAAGTAGAGGGTGGTGATTGATGAAAAGACTGATACAAGCAAAGGTCCTCCCAAAAATGGGTTGGATTTAAAGGTGTCTCGTCTTGTGGGATTTATTCAATCAAAATTAAACCAGGTGGAAGTATTTCACCGTCAAGCCCAAAATATATTTCAGGAGGTTAACTGTGTGATATGGGAGATTCAATGGCTACTGAAATTTATGGAGTGACCAAGGCAGGAACAAATTCCGGTTGTTTGACTTAAAGATTTAGATGTTCTGGAAAAAAAGGGACAGGATCTAGATCAATTTCTGGTTGAACAACGTCGGGTCCAGGAGGTATGGTCTCACTGATTGGATGGATCGTGCCCACGGGTAGCTGTGAGGACTCTGTCTCAACAACAGTAGACGAACCGGGATGTGTAGAAATAATTTGATCTAACTTTGGTATATGGGAATATGATGCTTCACCAAAGGCACTGATAGTACTTGATTCAGTAGAGTGATGTCTCCTTCGCCACACAGAAGTAACTTTTGGTGGTAAAGGTGGTTTCAATGCTAATCTACGTGAACGACGAGGGAAAGGATTTTTTTCTTCCACAATTAATGATTTATTTTAACCAAAAAAATAAAAATAAAATAAAATGGTAATGCTAGGAAAAAAGTTTACCAAGAAACTTTGAACTACAAAATACCTCCTACCAAACCAAGAAGTATGGGCAGACAATCTCCCCGAATGTTGTGTTCGGTGTATCAAAATTTACAACACAGCCGACTTGGTTCACTATGGATGGATAGCACCTAAATTTTTCCTCTCAAGTATACCGGAAGGTACATGGAGGCCCAAGTCCATATTAGTGTTGTCTGATGTGAAACCGCACAGTGAGAGCACCCCCTTTATACTTTTCGTACTGTAACACTGCCCGATATACTCGAAAATATGTGGACAAGCTACGATATACTTACATACGTGGAGTGAGGTATCATATTCGGAATGCATCATAGACAATTAATGATAGCTACTATGTTTTACGACGCCAGAACATGTCTCTAGCCTAGACCTTCTAAATTTTTTCGTTATGGTTCCAATGCTTTGTTAGATAAATTGAGATAATTTTTAAGTTGATCTTGTTTATCAATTTTCCTTTCAAGGTTCACCACGATGATGTAATGGAAATTCATAAAATTCAAACTAAAATGATAAGAAAACTTTTCACTTTAGCTTTTTCAATGAATGTCTTAGCTAATAAAGGAAAAGAGTAATCAATTTGAGAGCAAACAATAAAAGTGCACAAACTAATATGTAGCTTTCCTAATCGTTCCTTTTCAAAACACACAATCCACTATATGCAAATGCATTTTTTTATTTCCAGTCCCCTTAATGTGAATGCAAAAAGGAAACTATGTGCATGAAATCAACGAAAACAAATGCATTTTACTTTTGAGAAATGAAGAATTAAACAAAAATTTCTCTTTTGAAGGAAAAATGTAGAATTTAACAACAATTTCTCCTATCAGGAAATGAAGAATTTATCGACAATTTCCTTTTCAAAAGAAAATGGATCTAATGCAGCAATCAAAATACTTTGAAATTAATTCGTCAATGATAAAGAAAAACGTTTTAAATAAACATTGAACAAAATTTTTCTTCCAAAGGAGGAAGAGGTAGAGAAGATCACTGGTCAATATGAGGCATCAAGCTTTTCAAAACACATCAAACAACAAACTAAAAGAAAATTCAATGAAAAAATCAAAGGAATTTGGTTGGCTTTAGGGGGAAATGTAGTCTCTAAAGGGAGATAGTGCGTTGCAACGCACCCCTGAAAGGGAGACAGTGCTATGCAAAGCATTGTGTCCTGTCCAATAGTCTGTTGGGTACAGTGTAAAATGAAAAATACAAATGTTTAACACACTTCTAATGAAAATTTTGATTTCAAAAAGCCTAATCTTTATGAGTAAATGGTACTGGGTGAATAAAAATAAAGAAACAGAGGCAAATACACCAAGGATGAAGGGTAAAATCCCCAGTGGAGTCGCCAATTTGTTATGCACAATTATGGATTACGGATAAAAAATTCTTCCCTAGATGTGGTGCTCATCTAGAACAATAGGTTAAAGACTTTGCAACTACTTTTCTTAATAATAAATAGACACATAGAACAGATCAAAGGACTTACTTGGAGTCCAAGTGCTTCCTATTCCCCTTCTATTGATTTTGATGTAGCTTCAAATCCCAGCGAGATGTCCAAAATATTTCCTGCAAGAATGAACACTAAACATCAGAAGATAGCAATAATACAGATGTCTATTCAAGTTATTTAGTTAAATCAATAAAACATAAACCACATATACCAGATAAGAATTCATAATATGAAATACATCAACTTATACATATACATATGTGGGAAAGTAAGCATCAATCTTTATTAATGGATAGAAGGGGAGGTTACAACCCAGCAATTGATTTAGTGTCACCATCTCGAGCAACATCCCAACCTCATCACAATGCACATCTCTCCAGTGACATGTCACTCAAATCAATTCCTCAATTGAAATTCCACCATCATTTCTCTACTCAAATTATTCCTTACCAAGAACTAGGATTTGTGCTCAATTTATAGAGGAGCTGAAGGTACTTTTACAATCAATGAATTTCTAATAATAGGAAAGACATGTTCCCAATCTCATAGATGTCAAATGGACACATGGATTTGAGGTTTGACACATGCGAGCTCTTCTAGAAGGCACTTTCCAGGTGGAGATTCCTAAACAATGAGAATTTCGCTCCCAATGTGACCAACGCACCCTATAATGTTGGGAAGTCTTTGCAGAGCACCTTTGCATGGAGGTACCTGCATATGCAACACACTTAGTCCCTTGAGAGGCAGTGTTAGTGAGCTCTCATATGATATAATATAAGCTTCAAATCTTGGAAACCTTTGCAAATGGAAGTCATGTATCATTTGTCTTGTTCTTTGTCTTACGGCATGTAGCAACTGAAATGATAGAGAATGATAGACCCTATTCATTGGTCCTGGAGATGATGTCTAGTTAACCAGGTCATTGGGAATGGTGCCCAAATTCACCTATAAAATTCTCCTTAAGGATGACAATGTATGGGTTGTCCCTTAGGGTTTTAAGGGAAAGAAACTCAAGCTTAATCAAGTTTCTTCTGGGAGGCTTAGCCTTCCTAAGGATAATCGAATATTTTTTAGATCGAGAGGAATAATCTGTTTATGAGATTTTTTTAATAACCCAACGTTTCGGACTTTCTAAGTGAGTCCATCATCAGGGGTAAACATCCAACGTTCTTTGAGATGTTGAGAGAAAATAGGGAAAAATAATGGTAGAATAAATAGTAACTTAGGAGGAGTTCTAAAAGGTCGGTTTGAATGGTGATTTTAGTTTAGTGCAATATTTTTTTTTTCTTTAATTAAAATATAATTGATTTGATTTATGTTTTTGCTAAATAATATGTATACATTAATTAAACTACTAATTTTTTTTAGATTACTATAATTCAATTTATATAAACTAATATATATAATTAAATACTTTATTATTGTAGTTTGTTTTCATTTATTTTAAATAATTCATATCATTAATTAGTCTATTAAAAGATTTTGTTTTAATTTGATTAAATTCTTATTTATAATTTATACCTTTGATATGAGAAAAGTTAGGTCGTACTAAATAAAAGTAAAAATAAAAATTCATATTATATTTGATGTATTTATTTATTTATATATTTATTATTTTCATTTTTATTTATTTATTTATTATTATTATTATTATTATTATTTACTTATTTATTTATTTATTTGATTTATATTTTATTTTATTTTATTTTTTATTTTATTTGTATTTTTTATTTTTTTAACTTATTGCAGGTAGACCAAGTTATTATTATTTTTTTATGTCTTTTAAGAGGTTTTGATGTATTAAGGGTTTCCAAGTGTCGCTGATAATAAGACCATCATCACGGTTTATGTTGTTTTTTCTTTTTTCAATTTCTAAGGCTTCCTTGATTTTCCTCTTTAGGTAATGGTCCTCCTTAGAGACAAGTTTGGCATCCTCCATTCGTATGTAGTGTGAGGATGAGAATGCATGGTCTGCTAAGGCGGATTTGGATGTTCTATTCTAGGATAAGTCCGCAACATGCTCTTTTATTCTAACGTTAAGGGATCTACCTATTTCACCTATGTACTCTTTTCCACAAGAGAAAGGTATAATATAGAATCATTTTTGTAGCCTAGGGTTTATAGGGTCCTTAGCAGAGTCTACCATATTTAAAATAGTATTAGGAGGGGACAAGGCAATCTTAATGTTATGTTTGTTAAGTACTTTAGATGTTTTATCAGTTGTTCATTTTATGTAAGGTAAAGAGATTTTAGGGATGTCAAAGGATCTTTTTAAGTTATTCTTATTAAGGGTTTGGTGTATGGTTTTATTTATGACATGTTTATTGTATCCATTTAGATGAAAGACATGGCGAAGATGGTTTATCTCATGTTCTAGGTGGTTGGAGTCTGTAATTCTGGATGCCCTGGTCGTTAGGGTTTTAATGATGCCAATTTTTTGAATAGGGTGGTGATGTGAGTCAACATGAAGGTATCTATCTGTGTGAGTCTTCTTTCTATAAACTTTGGTGCTGAGTTGACCTTCTTTTTTTATTAAAAGGATGTCTAGGAAAGGTAATTGGTTTTATTTTTCAATTTCGATGGTAAATTTGATGTGTCTTGAGAGAATATTAATGTGAGCTAAGAACTCATTTGATTTCAAAATACCATGGTTCCATTTAGCAAAGATATCATCTACATATCTTTTCCATTCTTCAGGGGTGAAGTGAAAGGATTTGAGGGCTATTTTTTCAAAGTTCCATGTATATGTTGGCAATAATAGGAGACAGAGTTGAGCCCATAGCTACCCCATGAGTTTGCTCATAAATAGTTCCATTGAAGCTGAAGAAAGATGATTTTATACACAATTTAAAGAGGTCTATGGTTTATCTATCTGTGATAGTTTTAAAATGTTAATGGCTTCATCTATAGGAATCATGGTGTAAAGGGAGACAATGCCGAAACTTACCATGAGATCGTCGTCTTGCATGTCAAGGTTTTTGGTCCATTGAAAAAGGGAGGCAGAGTCTTTGATATGAGACGAGGTGTTTCCAGCAAGGGGGCAAAGTTTTTTGGAAAGGTATTGTGCGAGGAGGTAGGTAGGTGAACCAATGGTGTTGACTATTGGTTTAAGGGGGATGCCTACTTTGTGAATTTTGGGAGCACCATATATTCTAGGGGTGATGGAGCTAGAAGGGGTGATTCTCTTTTTTATGATGTTGTCAAGAGAAGAGTCTTATTTTTTTGATAACTTCCTTAAGTATTTTAGTAGTAGGATATTTCTTTAGAATTTTGTACAACCACTGTTGTTTAGATGATCTTCCATTTTCTTATTATATTCAACCCTATCCATTATTATTGTTGCATTAACCTTATCTAGCTTTAGGATGATTATATTTTTATTATTTTTTAGGTTTTTTAGGGCAAGTTTTTCTTCTTTAGATAAGTTACACGGAGGTGGCTTGGAATTTTTAAGGATTTTGACAGTTTATAGAAAGAAGACTCACACAGATAGATACCTTCATGCTGACTCACATCACCACCCTAGTAAAAAAATTGGCATCATTAAAACTCTAACGACCAGGGCATTAAGAATTACAGACTCCAACCACCTAGAACATGGGATAAACCATCTTCGCCATTTCTTTCATCTAAATGGATACAATAAACATGTCATCAATAAAACCATACACCAAACCCTTAATAAGAATAACTTAAAAAGATCCTTTGACATCCCTAAAATCTCTTTACCTTACATAAAAGGAACAACTGATAAAATATCTGAAGTACTTAAAAAACATAACATTAAGATTTCCTTCACCCCTCCTAATACTATTTTAAATATGGTAGACCCTGCTAAGGACCCTATAAACCCTAGGCTACAAAAAGGAGTCTATATTATACCTTGCTCTTGTGGCAAAGAGTACATAGGTGAAACAGGTAGATCCCTTAACATTAGACTAAAAGAGCATGTTGCAGACTTATCTCGGAACAGAATAGCGAAATCCACCTTAGCAGAGCATGCATTCTCATCCTCACACTACATACGAATGGAGGATGCCAAAATTGTCTCTAAGGAGGACCATTACCTAAAGAGGAAAATCAAGGAAGCCATAGAAATTAAAAAAAGAAAAAACAACATAAACCGTGATGATGGTCTTATTGTTAGCGACACTTGGAAACCCGTAATACATCAAAACCTCTTAAAAGACATAAAAAAATAATAATAACTTGGTCTACCCGCAATAAGTTAAAAAAAAAAAATAGAAATAAAATAAAATATAAATAAAATAAATAAGTAAATAAGTAAATAATAATAATAATAATAATAATAATAATAATAATAATAATAATAATAATAAATAAAAATGAAAATAATAAATATATAAATAAATAAATACATCAAATATAATATGAATTTTTATTTTTGCTTTTATTTAGTAAGACCTAACTTCTCTCAAATCAAAGGTATAAATTATAAATAAGAATTTAATCAAATTAAAACAAAATCTTTTAATAGACTAATTAAAGATATGAATTATTTAAATAAATTAAAAACAAACTACAATAATAAATTATTTAATTATATATATTAGTTTATATAAATTGAATTATAGTAATCTAAACAAAATTAGTAGTTTAATTAATGTATACATATTATTTAGCAAAAACATAAATCAAATAAATTATATTTTAATTAAAAAAAGAAAAATTGCACTAAACTAAAATCACCATTCAAACTGACCTTTTAGAACTCCTCCTAAGTTACTATTTATTCTACCATTCTTTTGCCATGTTTTCTCTCAACATCTCAAAGAACGTTGGATGCTTACCCCTGATGATGGACTCACTTAGAAAGTCTGAAATGTTGGGTTATCAACAAAAACTCATAAACAGGTTATTCCTGTCGATCTAAAATCTATTTCACCTGTATGGATTCTCTTCTTAACATAATCAAATATTTCTTAATAGTCTCTTTGATATTATCAGGAAGATCCTTGATGCCATACTCAATGCTATAGATAATGTCATTAGATGGGATATTCTTTGGGGCAAGGGAAAAATTAAGTCCCTTATTAAGGAGTCTGAAAACAGAAGAATCGAAGGTCAAACTGGAAAGGTTAATAAAATAATGAATAAATAAGTAAATATAAACAAAAAATTTCAAACCCCTTTTTATAAATATTTTTATTTTATTATTAAATAAAATTTTATTTATTAATGAATTATTAATTTAAATTTTATTTATTAATAAAATATTTATAAAAATATTTTTAATATTTTTCCTCATAACTAATTATCTAATTTAATTGCGACTAGTTTTTAACGGCTAGTTATCATTGACTATTTCCAGGAAATGATGTATCCACACTATTTATTCATTAATATCTATTAGCTTCTCCACCTTGTACTGAGGATGAATCACATTAGATGCTTCGAAATGCCAACCAAATCCTAATGATGTGATTAATCTGAAATACATTCATCTAACTAATTATTCCTGACTTAGTTAACTTGAAAAAGTTTTCATTTGATGTGGAATTACAATTTATTTCTAATTAAATTAAGGGAAAATTATTCTAGAATCCTTCTAGGTGTCATTTTCAATAATTCTTGTTTCCATTTTCAACAATCCCTCTCAACAAGAAAGTAACTTGATCCAGTCCCTTTGGAATGCTCTACATGCAAAACTTCGCTCTAATGTTGTTGCTACTACAGCTTATGAAACTGAAAAGAATCCAAGCTGAATCAATATGATGCATCTATCATCAAAGTCTTTGACTGCTACTAGCTTACTACACTGTCAACTCAAAACTTTGCACGACTACTGAATCTGCATTGTGCCATATGCATTGCTTCCAACTCTTCTCTACGCTCCCTAGTATCTTACCACTGCTAGTCTTTGCATATGTTACTCTTTCATGTCACTGCATCAATCGCCACTAACCTATCCTGCGACTGTGTACTGTGGGCCCCCATAGCAAGGTAACGATACATGAGACAAGACATATCAACGGAACCGGCCAAAATTTCTTCACTCTTGGGACTATTTCTTCACATTTCCCCACTTCTCACCTGGAAGTATGGATGCATGTGCTCCCTCTTTTCACTTGGATCAAAATTCCCCCCTGTAGAAGGTCTCTATTTAAGTGGATGCCTCCACTCGGTCTCCTCTCTTCTTCTCTAATTATGGCTTCTCCACAACTATCTGAGGATTTTTCTCAGGTTGCATGTTGAGAGGTAATTCATGCTCCCTCTCAACCACCAATTCTCTAACCTTTACCTTGCTCCTCAAATTTTTGCATGCATCTTTGACCTTAAGAGCATACAGGTTCTTGACTCACACACTGATTTATTTCACCCATCTAGTGGATATTTGTCTAAGGAAAACCTTTCCTTTTTAAATATCACATCATAACCATGATCTTCCAATACCGCTATAAAAAAAAAATTCTTATTTAGTTTCGGATTAAAAAAAAAAAAAACATCAGTAATTCTGAGACAGGATCCAAACTCCCTCTAAAAGTTAATTGTACATATGCTGGTATCGTAATACCTCCCATCATCTCCAAACTATATGTTCTGTTTGAGGTCTTTCTCCTCCAAGTCATTGAAGAGATCTCTATTCCCCGTAAAATGAAACGAGGGATCACAGTCGAGATAGCACATGCATCCCATTATAGTGCTATCCATGCATGCAATGAGAGTAAAATCAAGCTCAAATTGTAAAGCTAGAGCTTCACCTAGTACTAAAACTAGAGGATCCTTCTTGTTTTCCTTCTCTAGACATTTCATGGCATAGTGCCTATACTCGTGACACTAAAAACACTTGATGTTGGACAAGTATTTATTCTTTCCCTGTGCACCTTGGGACTTCTTTCCCTTAGATTTATTTCCTTTTCCAACTAATGAAAAATCATCTTCTTTATCATTGGAAGAGGTCCCGTCTCTGGTTTTTTGCCTGTTCTCTTCTTGTACCAAATTGGACCACAATTTCTCCTGGTCTTGTAACTTCTCCCTCCAAGTTACCGAATCCTAGCAGTTGTGCCAACTCTTGGGAAGGCATAGAAGTTCTAGGATCACCAAATCATCTTGGGAAACTATCACACCAAAAATTCTAAGCTCTTCTCGAAAATGAGTGAACTTTTTCAAATATTTTGGTATTGTCTCGCCATCCTCCATCTTGATCTTTCTGAGATTTCCCTTCAACGAAATCTTCCTATGGTTGCTCCCATTATGAAGCATGTTTGTTAAGCCCTTCCACATAGCATATGGATTTTCCTTTTCATGGAGGTTCGAGGCAATATTATCTCAAACTCCTTATAACAGAATGCTTCTCGCCTTTACTAGATTCTTCTTCCATGCATCAATATTTTGAGCATCTGTTGTTGTAGGCTTGGGAATATCACTGTTTATAAATTACTTCTATCTATTGTCCTACAAAACATCCTCCATCCTTTCCTTCCATGCTATGTAATTCTAAAAACCCTCAAGGGCATATTCGAGTCTCAATCCATAGAAAGTCATCTTGATTTGTTGTTGGTCCTAAAGAATATATCTGCGAATTTGATTCACCTATTCAAAAAAAAAAATGGTTCTTCTCTTATATAGTGATTCCTACTCTGATACCATGCAGAAAATCCACATAGATTAAACTGATCATGTAATATGCTAAAACAAAATACTGAATCTATTTCTATAAATTGCGGAAAAAAAAATTATGATCACACAATCACATGAATAATAAAGAGAAATTATTTCAATAACACAACACAAATATGTATGTTGGGAAAGACTCAGCTAAAAACCTCTCTATATGTATACTAGATTAAGTAAAGAATATGAAACAATACAATGACATTTCCCTTCCTGAGAAACCTCTGCTCTATCTCTGAATGTCTCACTCTGATCTGATCAAGAATGATCTGATACTTCATTAATTTCCTGCCTCTGGGTTTCTTAGCCTTTCTTATGAATTCCTGAGGGAATTCAGCCCCTATAAATTAGGAAATTTCAAAGAATTCATCCAAGGAATCCAAGGCATCCTGCTGACCTCATGCATGACCTGTACAACTTTCTAATTATACAGATGATATTTCTCTTCCCTTTAACTCCAATCTCAAATGGGCCTTCCTTAAAACTAACATGCAACAACTATTTAGAGTGAATTACCAATTATCTTACTGATCACTGCATGTGAATTAAATCATATTTAATTAAGTGGACCTCTTACTAGGTCATCTATCAATTAGAACAAGTTAAACTCATTTTAACTCAAATAATTAAGTTAAAAAAATACAACTCAAAATAAATTGTAACTCGACCATATAAAACTTAGAGTGAACTCTACATGCCTCCAATTTGACCACCAACTTGAATTAACTGACGTAACTAAGTATTCATAACTTGGTTAACACGTACAAGCTTTCATGTGATGCGGAGTTACAATTTACTTCTAATTTAATTAAGGGAAAATTAAACTATAATCCATGTGGGTGCCATTTTAATATTTCTTATTTCCATTTTCAATAGACATGTAGGAGAAGATCTTCTAGGCAGGACACCATTATGATAGGTACCAGTAGTTGAAGCAAAGGTTGCAGCTGCAGGGTGAAGGTGATCGGGAGGAGGAGTATCACCTCATGGTAAATGGATTGGTAAAATTCAGGTACAATATTAATGTGCTAGATACCACTGAGTTCAAGAAGCTTATATTAAGGGAGTTTCATGTAAATTTGTAGTCATGTCACCCGGGATATCAAAAGACATTGAAAATAGTTAATAATTTTTTTCATTGGTCGAACTTGATCAATAATGTGGTAGCATTTTTTGTGATATGTTTGTACTATCAACAGGTAAAAGTAGAGTGCAACCATCCAGGTCGTTTATTATAGCCTATTTCGATTCCAGAGTGGAAATGGGAGGTCAATTCCATGGAATTCATTACATGTTTACTGAGTACATTGAGAAAACACGATTCCATCATGGTTGTGGTTGAAAGGTTAGGTAAGGTAGCTCACTTCATCATGATTGAGTCTACGAATTCATCTAGTGAGGTAACTCATATTTTCATCAGGGAGATAGTGAGATTGCCTAGTATTCCTAAGAAGATCATATAAGAAAAATATTCCAAGTTCACTTCCTGGTTTTGGAAGGAGTTATTTGCAGGTTTGGGGATAGAGTTAGCTTTGTATATCCTATCATCTGTAAACATATGAAAAAACATAGAGGGTGGAAAATATTCTTGAGGACATGTTGAGGATGTATGCCATGCATTAGCAAAGGAATTGGGAGGAGCATCTTCCATTGGTAGAGTTTGCATATAATAATGGGTATCAGGAATCCTTAAGGATGAGTCCATTTTAGGCACTCTATGGATGAATTTGTAATACTCTTATCAGCTAGATTGATTCAGTGAAAAGGGTTTTCATTGTACCATACATGTTGGCTAATATGGAAAAGGAAATGCATGTTATTAAGAGGAATTTGAAGGCAACATAAGAGAGGCACAAGAGTTATGTAGATCAGCACATGGAATTCAAGGATTTTCAAGTTGGGGATCATGTGTACTTGCACATCAAGCCCAAGAAGAGCTCCTTAAGGATTTGATCATGTGCCAAGTCAACATCTTAGTATTGTGGGCCTTTTGAGAACCTTGAGAGAATTGGACCAGTGCCCTACCGACTTGCACTGCTGCTGATAGTGAAATTCCATGATGTTTTCAATGTTTCATTGCTTGAGAAGTATGGGCAGAATGTTGATAATGTTATTGATTAGTCTGTATTGCAACTAGAACTAGAGGAAGAATTTCAAGTAGAACCACAACGTATATTGTAGCAGAAATAACTCATGCTATGGAACAGAGCAATGAAGTAGGTTAAAGTGTAGTGGAAGAAATTTTTTCCCAATGAAGCGACATGGGAGATGGATTATAAGATGTAGGCTTTATATCCTTAATTATTTTTTGGTTAATGCAAATTTTATTCTGGTATATTTATATGTAAACGGATTTGTATTTTATATACTACAATGAGATTTGTTATAAATCTCCAATAAGTGATATGTTCATTTAGTTTTTTAGTAGGATGTCATTGTAAATATGCATAGAGCTATGTTATAAAGCTCCATGGGCAATATGTTTTTATTTTCAGCAGTTTGTTGGTCACAGGTGTCTTAGAACACCGAGGATGGTGTTCCCCTAAGGTGGAGGGGTTTGTAACAATCCCTGGTTGATTTTTCATGTAAATAAAATAAGACCAAGGTCATGAGACATGTATTCCAAGATAAATGTTTGGAAAAACACTTTAGTGGGAATCACTTGAGATTAACTAATGGCTATAGAAATTTTCAAAGAATTTGGAAAAGGAAAAGAGGCAATAAATGGCATTTTATTTATGAAAATAAAGTAAAATAAGGGAAAAGGAAGGTGAAGAGACACATATTTTCATGCAAGGTAAATTATAGCGAAAATTAAGGAAAATTAAGAAAATATAGGACTTAATGATGAAAAGGATTTTGAGGATTAGTTCACATCTTTTTTTCATTTTAGTTTCATTTCATTGTCTCATTATCTCATACTCTTGCACACCTAGAGGATTCTTATAGAATTTTTACATACATTTGATTTTGAGAAAGAATGAAAAGGAAAGAAGGGAGTGCAAGGAAACAGTTGGATAAAAAAACTACAACTAGATTTCTTTGAGGGTAATTGCTTGCATGAGTGATTTCCTTATTGATTTCTAGTTACAGGTTATATTAATGTGAGATTTTCGTGATGTGCTTCCATTTGCATGAAGATTTTCCTAGATTGATAGTGGTTTTAGCCTTGTCTTTCCAATTCCTAGATAGCCATGGTGTTGTGGGTTTTCTATTTATTCTTTTGATTGGTGCTTAGGATCTCAATGGTTGTTGGTTGGAACGAACACTCTGGAATCCCTAGAACAACTTGGGTTGAGATACTAGTTCTTAGAGTTGTTAATTTTCGCAAACACTCTAGAGCCATTGGTGGGTTGAGTTAATAGTCCATGGAGATGAGGTTCAAAAAAATGCTCTGGAGCCCTAGAAGGTTGTGGGATTAGTTACTAGTTTCTAGAGCCTTGGAAAAATTAGTGAGATACTAATCTGGTTCATGTTAGTGATTTTTGGATTGGAGAGGTGGAATCAATGTGGTTGAGGCTTGAGATGGTTTGGCCTCTGGAAGCCCTAGTTGGTTTTGTTTTGGTTTATTCTATGAGATTTGACATTCTTTCTTGGAATATGGTGTGGGCGCAATTGGATGAAATATGTATTTTTTTCATCCCAATCTATGGTCGGGTGGCATGTGGAAGTGCTTGACTTGGTTGGAATTTTCACGTGTTATTACAAAATACTTTTCTGATGTGATCTATGAGCACTTTTACTGGTTTTCATGTTGATATTATGGCTAAGTTTCCATGGTTTCTATTTTTCTTATTTTTTACTTATATGTTGTTTATACGATGTGAGCTATGTATGTCTCTTAACATATTTTGATAAGTTATTTATTGGTCGATGAATGAATGGACTAACAAGTGTTATTGAAAATACTTGGACAGGGCTTAGATCCTTCTTGTTTATTCTTATATGAATACTATTCATTTATGATTAGATATTCCTTACATGACCTATAGCTTACATGTTTTACATATTTTTGACAAAATTCTAGTGTGGTGTTGGTGTCTAGATCAAGTTCGTGATTCAATTTTTAATGTTTAGCTTTTTAAATATGTTAAATATGATTCTATAAAGTTAGAGGAGGTTTTGGGTAGTGGTCTAGTGACTAGCCTGGAAAAGTGGCTCAAATCTCATGATCAAAGGAACTCAATTGAGGGATTTATGCTATAACTACATCGAAGCAGGCCTAAGCATGTGGTTGGAGGCCTATAACCACACACTTGCCTTGTTATGTGTGTGATTGAAGTTTTATGTCAGAGAAGCAAGATTCCAACTCAAGGATTGATCACCTGGGGTTTTTGTTCAACTTTTGAGTGATCTGTAGTCCCTATAGGAGGTTAGTATTTGTTCCATTTTTAGGCATCAATTCCTTAACTAGAACTTAGAGGTTGGCACATGTCATAGTGAATCTCATCTCATGTTTACCCTATCAATATTCTTACATTTGGTAAATTTGGGGTGAGGCGTTATAAAACATGTAGTTAATGACATCAAACCACACTCTATGTAATAGTCAAATAAACTGATGGAACATCATAGTAATCAGTCATTCAATGTATACATAATCTATGTCAGTAACCTATGTAGGAAACCCTAATGATATATGATAAATCCCTAGTAGAAAAACTCATCATTAATCATCACCATCTTATTTAATTCATCATAACCAATACACAATATAAATTCCAACCATACTGAACTAGACATCCTTCAAAACTAGGAGAAAAAAAAATTCTCAATGCAACAAAACCTTCTCTACAACATTTACTCAATAGAGAATTTAACCCTAGCTCAAGTCCCAAGCCATATTCTCTATTCAATAAAAATCTCTTTAATATACTCATCAAGACAATTTTAAAGAAACCTTATATACAAAAAGAAAATAAAAACCTAGATCATGCTAAACTATCAATCATTGGTGACAAACCTATTATCAACTCAAGAAAATCAACTTCCTTCAATTATTTTTCCATAAAAACCATAAATGAAATCTCTACGTTTATAAAATAGTTATCCCAGATCTAATACATGTATTATGTTATCACTCATAATTTTTTGAGTTATTACTTGACATGGTCATACATTTCACTCCTTAAAAGGGTAAGGTCTCCTTAAACCTTTTTCAAGTGGGCATAGGAAATTTCATTTTTTCATTTTTAACCTATCCTAAGTTTCAAGACCACCCTCATTTCATCTCAAAACCACCTCCATATAGGTCACATCATGTCCCATCAGTCATCATTCGCTGGAATATTCCATTTCTCAAGATTTTGAATTTGAAAAGGTCACTTTAGCGAATATTCCTTGTTTTTGTAGCGAATTCATTATAAAATAGACAGAAAACGCTACGAAACTGGCTAATAATTTCGTAGGAAATATGAAGCATTTCTCTCTTTTATGACTTTGAGTAGTCAACTTCAAGGGCAGTTTCTAGGCAAAATAAGAATTATTTTAAGAAATTGAGAGAGGTTAGTTTCAATAAAATATCGAGTAAGAATAACCTCTTTCATTTTTCTCAAAGATGCTACAAATTGGGAGATACAGGGACGTCTTTCAACCTGTTTTTAGAATGCATAATTTCCAGTTTTATACATGTTTTTAGAATGCAGATTCTGGATGGCTGGAGATGTGTTTCAAAACACCAAGAGAGTTTTTTATTCAATACATACTGACCTAAAAAAGCCTCCTTCCATTTTTCAATACCTATCAAGGATAGAGAGATAAGATCTCATCTCTGAACCCTATGTTTTAAAAAAAAAACTTAATCATTTTAGTGATGAATAGACTTGCTAAAGGTGAAAATGTTGTTTTTTGAAGAGGGTAAGAGGAAAATTTGCATGATCATATTTCATTATATCAATTTTCAGAACTACAGATGAAATTTGGAAGAAAAAGGAAGATTTTGGAATTTTCTCCATTATCAGGTAGTTTCATAGAGTGCTCCAGGCTTAAACACCAAGAAACACAACGAAAATTCATGTAGGAGCCTTTTTTCTTTTAAAGTCAGTTTTTGCATGATTCAAGAAGGATAATTTACGGTTGCAAGGTGTCATGACATGATGAAGGTGTTGGAACAAAAAAGTAGTCAAGAAGATTGATGGAAAAGCCATTTTTCCCATGCTACTAAAACACGCTACGAAAATTTATGTACATGATTATTTTAGCAGTCAAATTCAAGTTTGATTTCAGACAAAAAAAAAAGTATTTTTGAAATATGAAATAGGTTTTTCTTCAGCACAGGCCTATGTACAAAAAAATATCTCATTTTCTACAAAGCCAATAGGTTTTGGAAAGTATACACTCATCTTTGAAGTCCATTTTTCAGAATTTTCACTAACCAGATTTGTGAAAAAATTGTAAAAATTCTACTTGGAGGAGGTCCAGCTCAGCATCCATGTGGAATAATGACACATTAGCACTCTAGTACACTCAAAAAATTATTTGGTTGTGTTAGCCTCCTATACCAATAGGTTTCATCTTTCATGATTGTCTTGATTGAACTATGGAATATGTTCAAACTTTCCTTCTTGAGCAAAGGTGTTCCATATTCCTGAAAAACCAAAAAATCAAAAAATTTAAAAAATGTAAAGAGGGTATACCCTAAAAGAAAGATCAAAGGGTAAAAAGAATAAAGGTGGTCAAAAAAGTGAAAGAAATGAACCCCAAACAAAAAATAGACCAAGGAAAGTGTGCAAATCCAAATGCCACTACTATTTCATTTTTGTAATAAAAACAATTGTGTGCAGCTTGTCCAACCTTTGCCACAATTCATGAATAATTCAAACTGTTTAAACTTGGCTTACTCATATTTCAATTTCATGTTGTAGTTTAGAGAATAAATATCTGACCAAACAGTTTAATCTTGGCAGATAAGTAGATAGGTAGAGATAATAAAAGGTGCTCAACAGTTTAATCTGAGCCCTTGGATGTAATAAGGGTAGAAATAGATAGGTTTATCATGTAAAAAGAAAAAGATTGATAAGGGTTTGCAAGTCCAAATGCACCCTAATAAAGAAGAGAAAATGGTAGTGTTAAGTAGATAGGGTAGGTAGATGGTGCTACAAAGTGTTATCTGATGAATGATGCTGCTACATGTTGTTGATCTTTTACTTTCATCACAAGTACTAAAGCAGGAAATATACTGGAAAATCACAACAAGCAAAGTCAAACTCATTAACCTCCCACATCACTTTCCCCTCAAGAGTTTTACTAATTTCCCCCAAAGTACTAAGGTATTTGGAGATCAAAAGGGGCTCAAGGCATTTCCTTGACTTCTGGAGGGACCGGACCCTTGGCCTACTGATCAAAAAGACCTAAGTACTTGAGATCATTCATCATTATGATCATCCATCTTTAACTTCTTCCTAAGTAAAATCCTATTTTTCTTAGGAAACTGATGCAAAATTTCATAAAAATTCCTCAAAATAACTTGTTATTCTAAGTTTAAGTGTTGAAGATAAAATGTTGCAATTTACTTCACAAGTTATCACTTTCTTAGATGTACAAAAATGTTTTGATTTTCCTTGTCCTTTGCCATATTAACATTTAACTTTATTATATTAAATCCCTAGTGAAATATCCTTTCCTAAGTATATAACTCCCTTTTTTATAAATATCCCAAAAACCCATTTATTATAATGTTTACCAAAGTATTATATCCCCGCACATTGAAAATAAAACCCCGCTTTATAAACCCTTTGGTTAAATATATCTTTATAATATAAATCCGCCCCTATGGTAAGTTAATTGCATGTGATTAGTTTACCATATAATAAAATTATGTATCCAAAAAGCGTTAAACATATGGTGTATATGTTTAATACCAAAGAAAAATAAATCCGAAGTTTTATGCCCACGTGGCTTGTCCACTTGGCATTTCCCTGATGATTAAAACCCCACCGCGACCCCCCATTTCCTTCATTCTTTCCGCCAGTTAAATATCCCCCGGAGCGATTAAATAACATGTAAAAAGTGTTTAAAAGTCCGACGGGCCCACATGAAACCCCCGCCTATCTCCCCATCGCCCCAGCCGTTGGATCAGCCTCCCGTAGATCAACGGCCAGCGTTGATCCCGCTGCCCATCCCGTGTAAGTTTTTTAACCAGCGGGGGATGGGTGGTTTTGAATAGTCAGACCATCCACGTGGCAAGAAACCTGTGGAATCGCTGCCCCTCCGATAAAAACCATCCTCGACCAAAAGTGGTGCGGGAATACCACTTACCGCTTACCGCTTACTGCCGGCTTACGTCACCCCGTACGTCGATGACGTCATCACCTCAAAAAAATAAAAAATACTTTTAACTTGCGAATAAAGCCATTTTTCGTGTTTTTTCAGTTATTTTCATTATTCTGAAAACGACAGAGCTCCCGCTGCGATTTTCAAATTTCCACTGCAATTGACCAATTTACTCCAAGATTCCGCTGCGCCCGTGTTGAAGAACAGTCCCGCCATTGCCTGTTACCTGTTAAAGAACCAGTTTCCGCCTAAAAGCAGGTATTTATCATTTTCCGCCCCGACTGCAAATAAAACTCAGTGTTCTTTGTTTTTCGCTGAAATAGTGATTAAAAATCATTACTGAGCTTTTTCCAGAGGTTTTAAAACTGTATAGTTGCTCCCTGAACCACCAAATTGAGCCAATTTCCTCCATTTCAGAAATCCCGTCCGGTCTGTAAGGAAAAACAAAAACCTCCATTTTGAATCCACAAGAACCAAAATGGAGGTCCCGGCAGCTCTGAATATCGCCCCATTGAATGCTCCTCACCGTGAATTGGACTATTTACCTCTGATAGATGAAGATTTCGAAATTAAAGACCTGCATTTTGATGAAAATCCCCGATTGAGCTTCTGTCGCTGCAGAGACGAATACTCAAAGGGGCAAGATCTTATAGGGTTGTGGGAATCCAATCTCCCAAGGTATCTTATTCCTTCAGTCCTCATTTTCCCCGAAATCATTCATTACTGTCATGCAAACTATGATCCCGCACGGAGGGCTGTAATAGCTCCTAATCAAAGTGTTCTGTTCCCCATCACACCTCGGGCTATCAATGCTATGTTACACTTTGAGCCAGAACAAGAATTAGCACCATTATCCATGGAAGGATTGATTGAGAAAACCAGACAGTTAACCCCAGAGAAGTTAAAATCCATGTGTCAGTATTTCATGTTACCTGAGCATCAGCCAAAAGGGTCTCCCCCTTATGGTTTTTACTATTTCAATACATTGGGAAAGCTCATTGTAAATATAATATCTTTTGTCTTAGGATTCAACACCAGTGAATATGTAGATGAGATAACTTTGGCTTTGCTATCTATCTTTACTCCTGGGCAGCCTCCTGAGATTAAATATGATTATGCTTCCTTCATTGCCAACAAGATCCATGATCAATTTTTAAGGCTAGACACTGAAAAAGTTTTTAAGTACTCCTCAGTTATCTATCATCTCATGATCTATTATCAGTCAGACAGGTTCCCTTTCCCTGTTCAGAAACTTGATGCTAAGGGAAATCCCAGGTCTGTCATTTTTTGGTCCCCCATCATTCATTTTTCCTCTGATTCTCCCTACTCCTATTCAGAATTCATTGATCAGTTTGTACATCCTGCAACAACTTTATTAACAGGAATTTCTCCCCCAAGACTCAGTACTGAAATTAGAAAGACCTTGCAACTGTCAAAGAGTTATAAAGTTGGGGATTGGTACTTGTATCAAAACCATACAGTCATAAGGATTTATGGATGTGAATTACATCCATTCAAGTTACCCAGATATGTACCAATGAGGATTTTTGCCTTGGAATACTTCAGGCAAATGAACAATTCCGATGTGATTCATTTTTGCAATGTAAAAAAGAAAGCTCAGTTAAGGATCAAAAGCCAATTAGGTCCTTTCATCTGTAATTCTAGGGAAGCTGAGAGAGAAGCAGAAAATCTATTAGAGAAAAAGTTCCAGACATCTTTCCGTTGGGTCCCTTATGACCCCTTTGGTTTCATTTGTGAAAAAATATTAAAGAATAAGTCATCTCCTTATGTACACCACAAGATTCCTGATTTAGAACAGTATGTGAATCAAGATGAATGGGTTAAATGAACACTTGTTGAGGAGGAAAGTGAAGATGACAAAATGAATAAAATTATGAAAGATGTTGAGAAGAACTTTGACCTAGAAACATGTGGTCAAATTCAGGTACCCTCCATTGGCACATCTTCAACAGCCACCTTACAGCAAGCATTACAAGAAGACAGTCCATCAGTAGCAGCAGAACCCAAGGGTAAAGGAAAAGAACCTGTAGTTCAGGTTATTGAGACTTTGGTCATGGCTGAGAAACCACAGACTTCAAAAACACCCGAACAATCACAGGTTTCTCCTACACAATCACAGCATCCACAAGTTCCTGAGTTGCAAACTCCATTAAATGTGGAAATAGGGAAAAAGAGGCAGGTTCCAGACACCACACCTCCTAAAGGAACTTCGCAGGCACATCCAACTAAAAAACACAAGTCAGATCCTCTTCCAGATGTAGAAATTATAGATGAAGTATTTGATGACGGAAGAGAAGATAGTCAGCAAACTGGCACAGCAAGTGAAACAACCATAAGCCAGAAAGGGAAAGCTTTACAGAAACAATTAAGCACTGAAGTATCTTCTTTCAGACCGCCAAAGACAGATACTGGAGACATTAAAAGAACCTTCATTAATATTAAAACAAAGAATGATCCATTGAAAATGAAGGTATATGATCAGTATATGAAGATGGCTCCTCATAATCAAGAAAGGCTAATGTCAGCGTTTGACCTTTCACAAGGTAAAATGCTAATGAGCCACTTCAAAGCAAAGGTGCCAAAGCCAACTTCAGCAGCAGATTACATCAGAACAAATTTTGAAGTTTTAGCAAAGGAGATTCATCCCCTGGACCAGATAGAGCTACACAGAAAAACTGGGGAAATGGTTTATTCTACTCTCACCAACAAGGCCATGACAGCTTTAACGCTGCAAGATTCTTTGAATAACACTACTGCACAATTGAAAATTGAGAAGGCCTCCTCACAGGCCAAGGATAATAGAATAAAGTCTCTAGAAGAGATAATCATTAGTTTGGGTCACAATCCCAAAGACATTAAAGGTATTGAAGCATTGGTGAAGAAGAAAGAAGATGATATAGCTGCACTCAGAAAACAGCTAAAACTACCAGCCTCGAGGCACCCTCAGACCCAGGAAGTTATAAAAGGAAATTCACAGGAAGAAATGATGGAGTTGCTCTTGAATATAACTGAGCGACTAAATGAAACAGAGAAGGAATTGGAAAAAGCATTGCAGGAACAGGAAATGATCAAGCAGACTTCAACAACAGGTACTACAACCACAGGGCAGCAGGAACAACCATCTCAGGTGAACACTTCTAATTTGAATTCTGAGGACTTAATAAAACAGATGGAGAGTTTGCAGCTAAGGGTCACAGAGCTCCAAGAAACAAAATTGCAATTGGCAAAATTGGAGGAAAAATATGACACATCTAAAAAGACAGCTGCTGACAACATCAGGGAGATAAAAAGATTGGAAAAATTGGTTCAGGCTTTGGAAAAAGATCTTTCATTGGAAAAGCCTCTGAACAAAATAAATGATATTCTTTGGGGTAACATCATTGAATTAATAAAGGGTATTTGGCCCTCTATTCAAGCTATTTTTGAGCAAAATGAGTTAGTTAAGATAGCCCAAGAAGAAATAAATAGAACCAGGAATGAATTGAGAGGCAGGCCAGAACAGGCCAGTCAACTCATTCAATTTTTGAATTCCATAACAAAACAACAGCTTGCATTGTTAGGAATTGATGACAGGACAGGTGCAGTTTTGGAAGCAAAGAGAGTTTTCACCAAGAGGACTTTCATGCAAAATTTAGAAAGAAAGTGTACAGAAATTTTGGTTGATATCAACGTTTTCAGAGAGAAATTTCAAGCTTTGTTGGATAGTGGGTTACCAAGTCCCATGCTCACAGAAGATCAAATAGTAGACTTGGAAACCTATGAGAAGAGAATAAAGGCTCATGCTAAAAATACAGCTTCTTGTTCTACTAGTTCGTCAGAACCTGCATTACCAACTGGGAAAAGTATCTATGATAAAGTGAGGAATTTATTTCATCTGGAGCATGAAATAAAGTATCTATTTCCGAATGAGCCCACTTTTTATAAACTTACTGAAGCAGATGAAACTTTAAGAAAGCTCAGAAGAACTATGATACCAGATGATCAATGGTGGCAGGAAATGTTGGAGATTCTATAAAATTTGCTTTCAGGATGAGAATTTATCTTTACTATTAAGTAAATGGTAAAAACAGGAAAACAGATGAAAGAGTATCAGGTGAAAAGGTTAAAGAGTATCCGTGAGAATAAAGAGTGTTCAACAAGCCAAAGAAATACTGCAAAGGACAGCACAGAGCCCTATTTTAGCACCTACCTCCAGCACATCCACGGAAAAAGGAACAACACATCGGCAGTTGCACATTATTCTATCCACGAGACCGTTTGTCTCTTGTTTGTTTGTAAAATATGCTTTAAGTCAGCCTAGATTATTGGCTAAGTTAGTGTAAGATTGTTTTAGATTATTTTGTGTATAAATAAACCCTCAAAGAGAGTGTTGAGGGTGGATTCTATTACTCTGCTGTAACATTGAGGTTTTCGGAATAAAAAGCTTTTGGACAAATTTACTTGTGGCTTACTGGATGACGTTTTGAAGCACTGGACTTGTTGCAGGATTCATGTGTTGGACTTCAGTTCAATAAGTTTTCCAACCCTTGTGTTTGAATTTTATATTAGTTTATACTATCATCATATCCGTTTCTGAATAGTTTACATAAAGGATTGAAACAGAATTTGCTTAATTGTACTCTGTTTTCAAATGTGATTATTCTTGATGTTTTCTTCTGAATTAGTTATAAGCATGAATTCTTACATGCTCCTGCTTTGCTAATTTAAACATTGTTGATTACTATAACAAAGAATCCTTCATTTCTCTTTGCTTGTAGTCATTTCTCTTCTTTCTCTTGAATATGGTGAAAGATTCTTAGCTGCCTTTCATCCCTTCAAGACCATCCCATCCACTTTAAATTTTAAGGATTGTTCTCTGTCTAGCTATCTTGCCCTGTAATACCATCTTGTGCGTAGAATAGAAGTCCAGTAAAGCCATCCTTTGACTCCATAGCCCAATGGACTGAAAGCTCTCAACCTTGCCCTTAGTTTGTGGATTCCACCATTTTTCCAAAACAAACTTTGAATCTATAACTAGCCTAAAACCTTCTAAGAACAAAGATAAATCATAAAGAGAGAGCCCTCTCTGGATGCAGATTGGCTAGATTCTGCATCTAAAGGTTGGTTTGTGGTTACCTCGGGTATACTTTCCTTTTCCACAACTTCAAGGAAAACCTGAGTGATAACATAGTGGCGACCATACTGGGGAACTGAATCATTTTTATTTGTTAATATTGTTCACTTATAAGCTATAGACAGAGTCTGAAGATCAGCCAGGAAGCCTTTGAAATTGCTTTTGCTCTGCAATTGCAAAAGTAAATAAATGCTGCTTCAGTCTATCTCTGATTTAGCTTATATACTGAACCTTAGTTTCAAAATGTTTAATCGGACTCTCTAGTTTAACAGATCTTTGAGAAAATTTTAATCATACATCATTATTTCTTGAAGAATTTGTAGAAGTTGTATTTATTCTTTCAATTAAAATAAAAAATCCAAAAACACATAGTCTAGGAAAACTGGCTTCAGAAAGGATTCGACATACTAGGTCAAACCCTGACCCTAATCCACCACCAATATTTGAAAATCCAAATCTGATTCCTAGAATTCTTAGAAGACAAGGAAGTCAAGAAAGTTCTGAAAGAGGAAGTCAGGAGAGTACAGGAAGTTCTAGACCACTTTCTAGATCTGCATCTTGTCCTGTGAAAATTATATATATTGATGATATTCCTTTTGATGCACGATTTGAAACATCTTTGTTTGTGAATTTTTCTGAAACTGAATTATCTAGATTAGTTCCAGATCCATTGTTCTTTGAAGATTTGCAATACAGATTTGTTTCACATCATCTTGACAGAGAATTGCATAACTCCATTCAGTCTGAGCAAACCTTTGAAGAAAGCTCAAACATTTCTGTGATTACTGAAGCATCTCCAAGCTCAGTCACTTTTTCTCAAACTTTTCAAACACCTGTTAGACCTCCATCTCCTCCTGTTAGACCTCCATCTCTTCCTGTTAGACCATCAACTCCTGTCACTCCTCTTTATCTTCCAATGGCCAATCGATATGCCCCTTTAAAGTTACCAGCCAACCCTCCAGCTTTACCTCAGGATTACCAGAGTAAGATCACACCTTTTGATGGATCAGGCACTTACACAGCTGATCAAAACACCAAAAGAATGACGGACTACTTTGAGTTTTATGAGATTGTTACTGATAATATCCGAATGAGAATTTTCGTTCAGAGCCTTACTGGAGAAGTTAGAACTTGGTTTAGGGCTCTTAACCCGAACAGCATTGCTGATTTAGAAGCTTTGTATAGATCATTTCTAAACAGATGGGAGAAAAAGAAGGATCCTCTTCAGAGCCTTTCAGAATTTGAAAAATTAAGAAGAAGACCAAACGAAACCGTACAAGATTACATCATAAGATTCAATGAATCATACAATGCAGTTCCTCTAAACCTAAGACCCCCGCCTAACAACGTGTTGGTTAAATTTCCAGATGGTTTTGACTCCGATATAGCTTACTCCCTTAGGGAAAGAGCTCCTCAAACATTAGAGGAAATGCAAAGCATAGTGGTGAGTGTAGAAGCAAATCTGATTGAAAAAAGAGCCAGAGCTAGGGCAGAAAGAAGAATGCCTTTGAATGAGGAGCCTTCAGCTTTTGAAAAGAAGATGGATGTAATCATTAAAGGTATGGAAAGATTAGGAGATAGAGTAGAAACCATCGAAAGAAAGTCTTCTACTGACAATCAGAATGTTGCAAGAAATCCAAACTTTAGGAGAAATCTGAATCAAAATATTGGAAAGAATGTCCCCGATCAAAACATTAGGCCACCTTTCCAAGAAAACTTTGTCGAAGGTTCAACTTCTGAAGAACCTACAGAAGATGTAGAGATAAACAATGTGACTGGAGATGAAAATGAACCAGAAGTCTTTCTATCCCAGGATGATCAAGAAAATCATATCCTTGAAACATTCCAGACTCATTCAGGTGAGACTTTTGATTTTAAGGAAGGCTATGACACAGCAATCTATGAGGTTCATAAACAATACAACTTGAGAACTCGACAGATTAATGTACCAGAGAATACCAAACAGAAAAATGCAAAACAAAATGTCAAAGGTAAACAAAACATCCCTCCTGTACAAAACATGCCCCCTGTACAAATTTTGTCTAGAATAACTCCCAACCCTCCAAATCCAATAATTGAAGATGTCTCTGACAACCAACCAATCAATAAACAACAATCTACTACTTTTCCTCCTGTGGGAAATGTAGAGGAAACAGTAGAAGTTAATTCAGAAACATCTTCAAAACAAAACTTCATTCATGAAAAAGAGAAAGATATTGAAGACCCAAAAAGCAGAGAAAACCCAACTGTGCAAAACACTAAAACTCAAACGGAAAAACCTTTCAATTTAGAGGCTGAAATAGGCAAGCTAAAGATCGATGTTCCTTTATCATAATTGGCTAAACATGATGTCTATAGAAGTCAGATTACTAAGTCTCTAAACATTAATATTTCTGGATTGGATGATTCAGTAAACATTCTTGATGATCAACCCAAACTTCTTTTTGGACCCGAGGTTAATGGTAAACCAGAGAATGGAGGAACTCCTCCATTTTATGTAAGCCTGAATGTACATGAAAAGATACTCCATAATGCAATGCTTGATTCTAGAGCATCTCACAATTTGATGCCAAAAGCAGTAATGGAAAGATTGAATCTAGATATTACCAGACCATACAAAGATTTGTTCTCATTTGATTCTAGTCAGGTAAAATGTTTAGGTCACGATCTAATTAGCACTCAAATCTACCTCGAGGCTGAAATGAAGTAAAAACTCGAGGCAACATCAAACCAACCTTAGCCTCGTAGCTAGCCCTACGAGGACAGGAGAGGGCTCTCTCCGGGTCAAACTCAGCAAGAGGTTTTCGGAAGGGCTGAGATGACCAAAAGCATAACTGATCTTAGGCTAGTAAATTGATAAGAAAGGGATTTAATAAATGATGGGGTTTTCTGCGGCTGTGTGAGGCAAAGACAGCAAGAGCAGAGATTAAATAAAGAACGCAGATTATCTCCTGAGGCAAGGTAAGCATGAAGTTTAGCAATTAAATTGAGATAAACGGAATGACAAGACTGCTGAGAAGTCGACAAGGGCATAGAAGATGGATCCTTGTCGAACAGAAGAAAACATTAACTATGAATACTTCCTCAAGATAGAGCAAATAAATTGAATTCTGCCTTTCTCACTTAGAAACATTCAATATTAAAATGGCGATTAATGAACTGTGAACATAACGATGACATATGAAACAAAAGGAAAAACATTTGCTAAATTCCAAGCCACAAGAATCTCAAAAAACAGAGCTGTATCTCTTCATTAAAATCTCTGTCTAAGACTGTACAATAAAACTCTAATTTTCTCCTACACTAGCTCTCAGAAATCTCTCCCCTCTCCTTTACAAAATGATTTTCAATACATTAAATAAACTCTGCTAGGGGAAAACCATCGACCCCAAGACAAGGAATTTGTTTTATCATTATTAAACAAATAAAACTAATAACCAATCAGCTTTCCTGAAGATAGAATAGCGCTCCTTCTTCTACTCGAATCTGTTTGATGACTGATGAATAGGCAAAATCTGGAACTGCACTTTCTGAAATGTAGCTTGAAGACCCAAAAATAGACCAACGAATTCGATTTCCTTGCTGGGATAGTGGTCTATTTAGCTTTTGACTTTTATTCACTCCCATTACCATTATACCATCCTCCCAAAATATCATGACAAGTGTCTCTGCTGAGGGCACGTTTCCATGATGCCACAGATGTTGAATCGAATGCCCAAATGGTGCAATGACTGCCACCTAGGAAATGCCACTTTGCACATTTCTGCCCCCAAATGTTCTGGAAATGTGTTGGCCCTTCGAATTAGGAAATCTGGAGTTATAAATAGGAAATTTAATCCTATTCTTCTGCTGTTGTTCGCGCAGACACAGGTGCTTTTGCTCTCCTCTAACAGGACGGTACTCTTCACATAACATTGACATTTGTAATCCCCAATGAGCATTACTTCCTGTGACGAAATCTTACTGAATTCATCACTAGTTCTTGATCGATGCCTGTTGAATCTGTCCACTCGCTTTATAAATTTCTTTCTTGCAAAGACCTCGGAAGAAGGGTTTAATTCCCCCTTCGCCATCACCACTGTAATGCTTTCTGGATGGTGCACATCCTGGTCCTCTGGCCTACACTGCAATGATTTTCTCAGCGATAACCACACAGTGGGCATGATAATTTATGCTCAACCAATTTCAATTCCACCCACAGCTCTATCTATAATCTCTGGCTCCCTATTCCCCAATTAGTTTGCAGCAGCATATGATATGAGATTTTAGGTTTTCTTTTTGTTTACTAACTGTAGACTGCCAAATAAAAACAAGAGAGTAAAAGCCATTCACGAGATGAAAATAGTGCAGTCCTTGTTTAGGCCAAATGACACTTACTCTTCCTTCCACTCCGTGTCCGTTTCCAAAGCCACCTTTAATGGCTTCACTGAGGCAATTAATGGAGGTTATGACTGATCAGAGCATGGAAAATAACGCTATTGGACAACGTGTTGGAGTGTGACTTTCATGGCCATAATTGATTAAATGTGGAGAATTATGGTTCGCAGGTTCTACACACTTCATATCCAATTCCTTTGTATTGTAACAAACCTTCCATGAGATTCCTAATAATTTTCATTTAGTTATGGTGTGGTTCTGAGCAAAACTGGAGTAAAACCAGCATTACCACCAACAAAATTGTTCTCAGAAACATTATCTGTGCATTCCATAACTGCTGTGGTAGACATTTCGTTGATTCTTCAAGAAGTCATTTCAACCAATAGCGCCATAAAAATATCGGACTCTGTGTTGGTTAAGAATTTCGATGCCATTTGGGAATATGTTGAGATTTGTATTCTGCCCATTCCAGCTGCAACGTAGCCTATTATATGACAACGAAAACATCTAGAGAATTGATAACACATCACCATTGTCACGATTATAGAAACTGTTTCCTTGCACTAACTTTGTCATTTAAAACGAACATCCACTCTGCAACAAAGCAAACGCTGCAATCTGTGCTTCCACCAATCACAAATCCTAATTGAACAATGAGCCACTTCTGTTCCACGAGGAAAAATCCAAGCCTGGGCGCAAAAATGAATTTCCGGACTTCTGTTGGCGAGTGGGTCGCTCTGCCCAGGTGGGTCGCTCACGTTGTAATTTTACACTGCGAAAATCACCCAAGTGGGTCGCTCTGCCCAGGTGGGTCGCTCGCGCCCAAGTGGGTTGCTCGAGCTCCAAAACCATACAGCCTTGTCCATTCTTTCGCTGTTTCCACAGCCTCAATTTCATTTGTCTTCCAGTGTTTTGCAATGTTTTTCAGAAAGAGGGTCATCTGGATTTGGTGCTCTTAACAGTGCTTGTATACTCAATAAAACTGTTCGAATTTGCAATGCTGGACTCCACTTGTCCTTGAGAATACCAAGGCATATGCGTCCAAGCTTATCAATATTTGGGTGGTAAATCTTTGTCAAAAAACGAACCTTTGGTGCTGCCATTGGATACTCCTCAGGCAGAAATAACTCCAACTTGAAAACACCCCCTGTAGCTTATATTGATTTTGCCTCAAATTTTCCTCATAAGGTTTGGTTTGACTCTGCCTCAAAGACATATTACTCACAGTGTCACTACTAACATGCACAAAATCACCTCGGATCACATTCCTTTGATCAATAAGACGCAGGGCATTCCCAGCGCTAACACAATCATTTAATTCAATAGCTGTGACAATGAAGTTTGTTTGGGCTTTCCAGTGAGACCTCTCCAAATAGCTTGTAACTTACTTTGCCTCTGATTGCTGATGATGTTTTGTTTTCTTCTGCTTGTGTTTTTTGCAGAGAAGAGGCGCAGGGAAAGTGCTTGCCTTTCGAAGAGGCGGAGGAATTTGATACATATTCTAAAACACATTGTGATTTCTTCTTCAAAACGAGGGTTTTGAAGAAGAATCAATCTGCACATTATTCCTGATGACATTCCTGAAATGAAGACTTTCGAACCTTCCTACGCTGCATATTCTTGAAATATTCCCCCGAAGGCCGACCTTACTCTTTGTATTTGCAAATTAGGAGAAATGAATCTTGGTGATTGACTCTGACAGAGGGTAGACAAGACGGAGTCTAACATGATCAAAGATTTATGTGTCACTTTGGTACAATACCCTGCTAAATCTGTTTTAATGGACATAGTAGTTGCTGATATCCACCTAAATATGGTATGCTATTGTCTAGATCTTGGGGTGCTAAACTTGGAGGGTCTATTCAACTAGACATGTCATATGCAACTATTTCAGTATTTGGTCAGCCTAAAAGGTTATATAGAGAAACCTTGATGAAGTACTTGGTTAGTAGCCATGAGAAGCCTGAAAACTTCCCTGTTTACTCTGTACATTCTGATATGGATTCTTTTATTTTATACAATGCTGAGCTAGATCTACCAACTGAAATAGAAGCTCCAGAAATGGAAATCATAAACAAAACCACTGTTAAAATTGAAGAAATCTCTGAAAACAAAGAAACACTAGATGATCAAGAAATATCTGAAGAAACTAAACAATTAGCTCCTGTCAAGAGACACTTTAAAACAATTGATGAAGATTATGAACATGAAATTCTGTGGCAGTTAGAGTTTGATGGCTCAGTAAACAGACTAGGGGCAGGAGCTGGAATTTGGTTACATAATGTTGAGAATAATTATGCAGAAGGTCATGCTTATAGGTTGAATTTCAAATGCACCAACAACATGGCAGAGTATGAAGCTCTTTTATTAGGGCTTAAACATGTCAAGAAGTTAGGGGCTATTAGGATATCAATCGTAGGAGACTCTGAACTAATCATTCAACAGATTAAAGGAGAATGTTCAACAAAAGATATGAGATTGAAACAATACAGAGAGACAGATGTGGAAATTCTTAACACATTTCTACAAGCCCAACTTGCTAAGATTCCCAGGAAACAAAACTTGCATGCTCACAGCTTAGCAATGTTTGCCAGTACATGCAAGTTACCTTTCGATCCCAATCATCAGTTTTCAGCTGAGATTAGGCATAGGCCTGCAATACCAGACAATCTTTTGAATTGGCAAGTATTTGTGAATAGCAACCAAATCAATAATTTTTTGACACTTCAGAATGAGTTTTCTAACTGCAATATAGATGAAGATATAACTATTGATGAATCTGATCAAGGAAAAGAAAAAAAAATAGAATTTTTAAGAGAAAATGCAATTCATATGTTACATCCAACCACATTCACTGAAAAGGACATGCAAAATTTGAAACACATGGAATTTGATGAGATCATAGAGGATGAGACAGAAATCATCAATTTAAAAGATAATCATTTGCCCAAAGGATTAACCCCTTTGGAGGATCTGTTTGACTCAAATGATATTCCATTTAGACCCAAAATGGAGCCTGTAAAGGCTGATATGGAAGACTGCAACTTAGGAACCCCAGAAAACCCCAAAATGGTCAAGTTGTCCAAGTCTCTTCCAAAAGATCAGAGGGCTAAATATGTTGAACTATTAAAAGAATTCCAGGATGTTTTCGCCTGGAGTTATGAAGACCTCAAGTCCTATGATACATCTATCATTCAACACACTATACCTTTGAAACCTGATCAGAAACCTTTTAAACAAAAGCTTAGGAGAATAAATCATGTTTTATTACCCTCAATTGAAAAGGAAATCAAGAGAATGTATGAAGCAGGGATTATAGCTCCTATCAGATTTTCAGAATGGGTTTCTAACCTAGTACCAACAAGGAAGAAGACAGGAGAAATTAGACTTTGTGTTGATCTAAGAAATTTGAATAAAGTTTCTTTAAAAGATAACTATCCTTTACCAAAAATGGACCATATTCTTCAGAGGGTAGTAGGATCTTCTAGGATATCTTTATTGGATGGATTCTCAGGGTACAACCAGATTCTGGTTCATCCTGATGATCAGGATAAAACAGCATTTACAACACCATGGGGTACGTTTAAATATGTCAAAATGCCATTTGGACTCAAGAATGCAGGAGCTACATTTCAAAGAGCAATGGATATTGATTTTGCTAAAGAGATACATGATTTTCTGGTTATTTATTTAGATGATTTAACTGTTTTTTCTAAAACAGATCTAGATCATTTAGATCATTTGAGGCAAGTATTTATAAAATGCAGAAAATATGGAATTTCTTTAAACCCTAAAAAATCATTGTTTGGTTTGGAAGAAGGAAAGCTCTTAGGACACATTATTTCTAAAGATGGCATTAGGATTGATCCAGAAAGAATTCAAGCAATTTTGCAAATACCCCACCCTAGAAACATAAAAGAGTTGCAAGCATTCATAGGAAAAATTAATTTCTTGAGAAGATTTATTTCTAGTCTAGCGGAATTACTTAGATTACTGACTAACATGCTGAGGAAAGATTCAAGTATTGACTGGACCGTAGAAGCCAAACAATCATTCGAGGAAATTAAAATGGCTTTAACAAGGACACCAGTTCTAACTAGCCCTAAATTTGATAGAGACTTCATTATTTTTTCATTTGCTTCTGAACATACTGTTGCAGCTGTTTTACTTCAAAAAGATGACCAAGGGTGTGAAAAGCCAATAGCATTTTTTAGTAAAGCATTGAGGGATGCATCTCTTAAATACAATATTATGGAAAAACAATCTTTTGCCTTGGTAAAAGCAATCAAAGATTTCAGAGTTTACATATTATATTCTCATGTGATAGCTTATGTGCCTAATGCAGTAGTTAAAGATATTTTGACTCAAGATGGCATTGAAGGTAAACGAGGTAAGTGGATAGCTACCATTTTGGAATATGATATTGAAATTAAGCCAACAAAACTTATAAAAGGCCAAGGTTTAGCACAACTCATGACAGAAACCAATTGCCAAGCCTTAGACATCAATGAACTGGATAACGAACATGAGATGGAGACTCCTCAGATCAGTCAAGCTTTCTTAGATTCACCTTGGTATACTGATATAATTCATGTTTTATTAAACCTGCAAGCTCCTCCAGGGTTGTCCAGAACAAAAAGAAGATTTTTAAAAATGACATCTTTGAAATATTGTATTTTAGATAGCACTTTATTTTGGAAAAATCATGAAGGAATCTTATTGAATTGCCTCTTAAAAGATGAAGCTGATAAAGTACTTAATGAATTTCATGCAGGGGATTGTGGAGGACATCTCTACTGGAAATCCACTGCAGACAAAATTTTAAGGGCTGGTTTTTACTGGCCAACTTTATTTTCTGATGTTAAGAAATTTGTAACAACTTGTCATAAATGTCAGATATTTGAGGGTAAAAGAAAGTTGTTACCTCTGCCTTTAAAACCAATTTCCACAAAAAGACCTTTTCAACAATGGGGGTTAGATTTTATTGGAGAAATCCATCCCCCTTCTTCAGGGCAACATAGATGGATTTTAACTGCCACAGACTACTTCACTAAGTGGATTGAAGCAATCCCATGTAGACAAGCTAATGATTCAGTGATCATAGGGTTTTTAGAAACCAACATACTTTCAAGATTTGGCTTTCCAGAAAAGATTATAACAGACAATGCTGCTGCATTTAAATCAAAGAAAATGATCAATTTCTGCAATAAATATCATATTACCTTAGGCCATTCCACAGCTTATTACCCCCAAGGTAATGTACTAGCAGAATCCTCCAATAAAAGCCTTATCAATATCATCAAAAAGTTATTGGAAGAAAACAAAAAGAATTGGCATAAGAAATTGACCAATGCATTATGGGCAGACATACTTACAACTAAGAAATCTATTGGGACTAGTCCATATGAGTTAGTGTATGGCATTGAAGCAAGGTTCCCATCATCCTTAGGAATCCCTGTTATGAAATTACTTCAGGAGGCCCTAGTGGAGCCAAATGACATTCAAAGAAGAATTAATCAAACAATTCACCTGCAACAAACCAGGGAAGAGGTGTACCAAAGATCACAAGTTTTGCAGGAAAAGTTAAAGAAAATGTTTGATAAAAGGACTAAAGATGAAGATTTTCAACTAGGAGATAAAGTCCTTAGATGGGATTCTAGAAGAGAAGAAAAAGGGAAACATGGAAAGTTCGATTTCTTATGGAAAGGACCGTATGTCATCCATGCCTTGCAGGGGAACAATACATACTTTTTGAAGGAATTGGACAATTCAGGAATTGAAGAAGGACCAGTCAATGGTCGAATGCTTAAGCATTATTTTGATCCAATTTACTAAAATGTTTTAATTTTGCTAACTTGTACATAATATATTTTTTTTGTTTGTTATTTTGTTTTGTTAATGCAGTTTGGATTGGATGGTGACTTCTGGATGTTGAAGCCCGAAGTGAAGGCCCTAAGCTTCAAGAGTTTCACTATCATATGTAGAATAAAGCTATCAAAAGAAGGAAGATTTCATACTTTCAGTTTGAAGACATTTTAAGGCAACTGACCTGCTGTTCTTGACTTTTCACAAGGAAAAGCCATCCCCAAGTGGAGCCAGTGTTAGCCTCCTATACCAATAGGTTTCATCTTTCATGATTGTCTTGATTGAACTATGGAATATGTTCAAACTTTCCTTCTTGAGCAAAGGTGTTCCATATTCCTGAAAAACCAAAAAATCAAAAAATTTAAAAAATGTAAAGAGGGTATACCCTAAAAGAAAGATCAAAGGGTAAAAAGAATAAAGGTGGTCAAAAAAGTGAAAGAAATGAACCCCAAACAAAAAATAGACCAAGGAAAGTGTGCAAATCCAAATGCCACTACTATTTCATTTTTGTAAATAAAGCAATTGTGTGCAGCTTGTCAAATCTTTGCCACAATTCATGAATATAAGTCAAACTGTTTAAACTTGGCTTACTCATATTTCAATTTCATGTTGTAGATTAGAGAATAAATATCTGACCAAACAGTTTAATCTTGGCAGATAAGTAGATAGGTAGAATTAATAAAAGGTGCTCAACAGCTTAATCTGAGCCCTTGGATGTAATAAGGGTAGAATTAGATAGATTTTCCTTGTAAAAAAGAAAAGATTGATAAGGGTTTGCAAGTCTAAATGCACCCTAATAAAGAAGAGAAAATGGTAGTGTTAAGTAGATAGGGTAGGTAGATGGTGCTGCAAAGTTTTATCTGATGATGATGCTGCTACATGTTTTTGATCCTTTACTATTCATCACAAATACTGAAGCAGGAAATACACTGGAAAAGCACAGCAAGCAAAGTCAAACTCATTAACTTCCCTCATCATTTTCCCCTCAAAAGTTTTACTAATTTCCCCCAAAGTACTAAGGTATTTGGAGATCAAAGGGGCTCAAGGCATTTCCTTGACTTCTGGAGGGACCGGACCCTCGGCCTAATGATCAAAAAGACCTAAGCACTTGAGATAATTCATCATTGTTATCTTCCATCTTTAACTTCTTCCTAAGTAAAATCCTATTTTACTTACGAAACTGATGCAACATTCCATAAAATTCCTCAAAATAACTTGTTATTCTAAGTTTAAGTGTTGAAGATAAAATGTTGCAATTTACTTCATAAGTTATCACTTTCTTAGATGTACAAAGATGTTTTGATTTTCCTTGTCCTTTGCCATATTAACATTTAACTCTATTATATTAAATCCCTAGTGAAATACCCTTTCCTAAGTATATAACTCCCTTTTTTATAAATATCCCAAAAACCCATTTATTATAATGTTTACCAAAGTATTATATCCCCGCACATTGAAAATAAAACCCCGCTTTATAAACCCTTTGGTTAAATATATCTTTATAATATAAATCCGCCCCTATGGTAAGTTAATTGCAAATGATTAGTTTACCATATAATAAAATTATGTATCCAAAAAGCGTTAAACATATGGTGTATATGTTTAATACCAAAGAAAAATAAACCCGAAGTTTTATGCCCACGTGGCTTGTCCACTTGGCATTTCCCTGATGATTAAAACCCCACCGCGACCCCCCATTTCCTTCATTCTTTCCGCCAGTTAAATATCCCCCGGCCCGATTAAATAACATGTAAAAAGTGTTTAAAGTCCGGCGGGCCACATGAACCGCCTATCTCCCCCTTAGCCCCGGCCGTTGGATCGGCCTCACTTAGATCAACGGCCGGCGTTGATCCCGTTCCCATCCCCGTGTAAGTCTTTTAACTAGCGGGGGGATGGAGTGGTTTTGAATAGTCAAACCACTCCGTGGCAAAGAAACTGTGGATTCGACGCCTCTTCTAAAAACCATCCTGCGACCAAAAATAGTGCGGGAGTACCACTTACCACTTACCGTTCTGCCGACACATCACCCAGGGTACGTCAATGACGTCATCCTCTGCAAAATAAAAAAAATACTTTTAACTACGAATAAAGCCATTTTTTAGTGTTTTTTTTCAATTATTTTTCATTAAATGCAGCGACAGAGCTCCCGCTGCGATTTTCAAATTTCCACTGCAATTGACCAATTTACTCCAAGATTCCGCTGCGCCCGTGTTGAAGAACAGTCTCGCCATTGCCTGTTACCTGTTAAAGAACCAGTTTCCGTCTAAAAGCAGGTATTTATCCTTTACGCCCCAACTGCAAGTAAAACTCAGTCTCCTTTGTTTTTTTCGCTGAAAAAGTGGTTAAAAATCATCACTGAGCCCTCCCTGGAGATTTTAAACCTGTGAAATTGCTCCCCGAACCTGCAAATTGTTCCAATTTCCTCCATTTCAGAAATCCCGTCCGGTCTGTAAGGAAAAACAAAAAACCTCCATTTTGAATCCACAAGAACCAAAATGGAGGTCCCGGCAGCTCTGAATATCGCCCCATTGAATGCTCCTCACCGTGAATTGGACTATTTACACTCTTATAGATGTAATTTCCAAATTAAAGACACACATTTATTTAAAGAAAATCGATTGACACAGCCAGCCAGAGACGAATACTCGAAAGGGCAAGATCTTATAGGGTTGTGGGAATCCAATCTCCCAAGGTATCTTATTCCTTCAGTCCTCATTTTCCCCGAAATCATTCATTACTGTCATGCAAACTATGATCCCGCACAGAGAGTTGTATTAGCTCCTGATCAAAGTGTTTTGTTTCCCATCACACCTCAGTCTATCAATGCCATGTTAAACTTTGAGCCAGATCAAGAATTAGCACCATTATCCATGGAAGGATTGATTGAGAAAACCAGACAATTAACCCCAGAAAAGTTAAAATCCATGTGTCAGTATTTCATGTTACCTGAGCATCAACCAAAAGGGTCTCCCCCCTATGGTTTTTACTATTTCAATACACTGGGAAGGCTCATTGTAAATATACTATCTTTTGTCTTAGGATTCAACACCAGTGAATATGTGGATGAGATAACTTTGGCTTTGCTATCCATCTTTACTCCTGGGAAGCCTCCTGAGATTAAATATGACTATGCTTCCTTCATAGCCAACAAGATCCATGATCAATTCTTAAGGCTAGATACTAAAAAAGTTTTTAAGTACTCCTCAGTTATCTATCATCTCATGATCTATTATCAGTCAAATAGGTTCCCTTTCCCTGTTCAGAAACTTGATGCTAAGGGTAATCCCAGGTCTGTCATTTTTTGGTCCCCTATCATTCATTCTTCCTCTGATTCCCCCTACTCCTATTCAGAATTCATTGATCAGTTTGTACATCCTGCAGCAACTTTGTTAACGGGAATTTCTCCCAGACTCGATCTTGAAGTGAAAGACCTTGCAATATCGAAGAGTTATAAAGTTGGTCAGGGATTGGTACTTATCAAAACCATACGAGTCATAAGGATTTATGGATGTGAATTACATCCATTCAAGTTACCAGGATATGTTACCAATGAGGATTTTTGCCTTGGAATACTTTAGGGAAATGAACAATTCCGATGTGATTCATTTTTGCAATGTAAAAAAGAAAGCTCAGTTAAGGATCAAAAGCCAATTAGGTCCTTTCATTTGTAATTCTAGGGAGGCTCAGAGAGAAGCAGAAAATCTATTAGAGAAAAAGTTCCAGACATATTTCCGTTGGGTCCCTTATGACCCCTTTGGTTTCATTTGTGAAAAGAGGTTAAAGAATAAGTCATCTCCTTATGTACACCACAAGATTCCTGATCTAGAACAGTATGCAGATCAAGATGAATGGGTTAAAGGAACACTTTTTGAGGAGGAAATTGAAGATGACAAAATGAATAAAATTATGAAAGATGTTGAGAAGAACTTTGACCTAGAAACGTGTGGTCAAATGCAGGTACCCTACATTGGCACATCTTAGACGACCACCTTACGACGAAGCATTATAGAGGAGGGAACGAGTCCATCGATGATGAGAACCCAAGGGTAAAAAAAGGAAAATAACACAGCAGTTCGAGTTGTGAGTTTGGTCATGGGTGAGAAACCACAAACTTCCAAAATACTAGAACAATCACGGGTTTCTCCCTACACAATCACAGGCATCAACAGAAGTTCTGAGTTGCAAAGTCCATTAAATGTGGAAATAGGAAAAAGAAGCGGAGTCAAGTTCTAGACACCACACCTCCTAAAGGAACTTTACAAGCACATCCAACTAAAAAAACACAAGTCAGATCCTCTTCCGGATGTAGAAATTATAGATGAAGTATTTGATGATGGAAGAGAAGATGATCGACAAAGCATACAATGAGTGAAACAACCATAAGCCAGAAAGGGAAAGCCTTGCAGAAACAATTAAGCACTGAAGTATCTTCTTTCAGACCGCCAAAGACAGATACTGGAGATATCAAAGGAACCTTCATCAATATAAAAAACAAGAATGAACCATTGAAAATGAAGGTATATGATCAGTATATGAAGATGGCTCCTCATAATCAGCAAAGGCTGATGTCTGCATTTGATCTATCGCAAGGTAAAATGCTAATGAGCCATTTTAAAGCAAAGGTGCCAAGACCAACTTCAGCAGCAGATTACATCAGATCAAATTTTGAAGTTTTAGCAAAAGATATCCATCCCCTGGATTAGATAGAGCTTCATAGGCAAGCAGGGGAAATGGTCTATTCAACCCTCACCAATAAAGCCATGGCAGCTTTAACGTTGCAAGATTCTTTGAATAATACTTCTGCACAATTAAAAATTGAGAAGGCCTCTTCACAGGCCAAGGATAATAGAATAAAATCTCTAGAAGAGATAATCATTGGATTGGGTCACAATCCCAAGGATATTAAAGGTATTGAAGCATTGGTAAAGAAGAAAGAGGATGATATCGCTGCACTTAAAAAACAACTAAAGCTACCAGCCTCTAGGCACCCTCAGACGCAGGAAGTAATAAAAGGAAATTCACAAGAAGAAATGATGGAATTGCTCTTGAAATTGACAGAGCGACTAAATGAAACAGAGAAGGAGTTGGAAAGAGCATTGCAGGAACAGGAAATTATCAAGCAGGCTTCAGCAACGGGTACTACAACCACAGGGGGCGAGACAACCATCTCGAGTGAACACTTCTAATTTGGTCCCCCCGAGGGACTTAATAAAACGGTCTGGAGAGTTTGCGGCTAAGGGTCCACAGAACTCCAGAAACAAAATTGCAATTAGCCAAAATTAGAGGAAAAATACCTGTACATCTAAAAAAAGTATTTCCAGCAACATCGGAGATAAAAGATTAGAAAAAATTGGTTCGGAGGCTTTGGAAAAATATCTTTCATTGGGAAAAGCCTCACGAGCAGAAATAAATGATATTCTTTGGGGTAACATCATTGAATTAATAAAGGGTATTTGGCCCTCTATTCAAGCTATTTTTGAGCAAAATGAGTTTGTTAAAATCGCCCAAGAAGAAATAAACAGAACCAGAAATGAATTGAGAGGCAGGCCTGAGCAGGCCAATCAGCTCATTCAATTTTTGAATTCCAGAACAAAGCAACAACTTGCATTGTTAGGAATTGATGTTAGGACAGGCACAGTTTTGGAAGTAAAAAGAGTTTTCACCAAGAGGACTTTCATGCAAAATTTAGAAAGGAAGTGCACAGACATTTTGGTTGACATCAACATTTTCAGAGAGAAATTTCAAGCTTTGTGGATGGTGGGTTACCAAGTCCCATGCTCATGGAAGATCAAATAGTAGACTTGGAAACCTACAGAAGAGAATGAGCTCATGCTAAAATATTGTTTGCTTGTTCTATGATTAAACCCGAACACACGTAACCAACTGGGAAAAGTATCTATGATAAAGTGAGGAATTTATTTCATCTGGAGCATGAAATAAAGTATCTATTTCCGAATGAGCCCACTTTTTATAAACTTACTGAAGCAGATGAAACTTTAAGAAAGCTCATAAGAACTATGATACCAGATGATCAATGGTGGCAGGAAATGTTGGAGATTTTATGAGAGTTACTTTCAGGATGAGCATTTATCTTTACTATCAAGTAAATGGTAAAAACAGGAAAGCAGATGAAAGAGTATCAGATGAAAGGTTAAAGGGTATCCGTGAAAACAAAGAGTGTTCAACAAGCCAAAGAAATACTACAAAGGAAGCACAGAACTCTATTTTAGCACTCACCTCCAGCACATCCACGGAAAAAGGAACAGCACATCGGCAGTTGCACATTATTCTATCCACGAGACCGTTTGTCTCTTGTTTGTTTGTAAAATACGCTTTAAGTCAGCCTAGATTATTGGCTAAGTTAGTGTAAGATTGTTTTAGATTATTTTGTGTATAAATAAAACCTCAAAGAGAGTGTTGAGGGTGGATTCTATTACTCTGTTGTAACATTGATATTTTCGGAATAAAATCTTTTTGGAGAAATTTACTTGTGGCTTACTGGATGACGATTTGAAGCACTGGACTTGTTGCAGGATTCATGTGTTGGACTACAGTTCAATAAGTGTTTCTACCCTTTGTCTGAAATTTATATTAGTTTACTATCATCATATCCATTTCTGAATAGTTTACATAAAGGATTGAAACAGAATTTGCTTAATTGTACTCTGTTTTCAAATGTGATTATTCTTGATGTTTTCTTCTGAATTAGTTATAAGCATGAATTCTTAAATGCTCCTGCTTTGCTAATTTAAACATTTTTTATTACTGTAACAAAGAATCCTTCATTGCTCTTTGCTTGTAGTCATTTCTCTTCTTTCTCTTAAGCATGGTGAAAGATTCTTAGCTGCCTTTCATCCCTTTAAGATCATCCCATCCACTTTAAATTTTAAGGATTGTTCTCTGTCTAGCTACCTTGCCCTGTAAAGCCATCTTGTGTGTAGAATAGAAATCCAGTAAAGCCATCCTTTGACTCCATAGCCCAATGGACTGAAAACTTTCAACCTTGCCCTTAGTTTGTGAATTCCACCATTTTTCAAAACAAACTCTTGGATCTATAACTAGCCTAAAACCTTCTAAGAACAAAGATAAATCATAAAGAGAGAGCCCTCTCTGGATGCAGATTGGCTAGATTCTGCATCTGAAGGTTGGTTTGTGGTTACCTCGGGTATACTTTCCTCTTACACCAATCCTAGAAACTCGAGTGATAACAAGACCTTATCCACCATTTGGTATCCAAATCAGAAAAATGTTGATGGTTACAAGATACCAATGGTCTATCCAAGGGATACAGTGCAGTTTTCCCAATTGCTGCTTGAGAATGTCATGTGCCAAGTTGTCTTCCAACAAAGTTCTAGCTATGCATGGGTGCTCATCCACTATGTGGTAGTAAACAACAAAATATTTCAGCTGTACATGATCATAATAACAAGACAAGGTGCCATACATCCCTTCTACAACATCATGATGAGTATGGAGAACTTTCAGCCCATACTCTCTCAATAATATCCATAGCAACAAGGACTCTTGCTGCCTCCTTGCATTATCAAAATGCAGATCATGGAGCATAAATACATTGATGGACATGTGAGTTGTCTCATCAACAAAGTACAAACCAGCTCCCTCATACATCATGGGGAAGTTATCCTTCCTCCCAAAAAAATATACATACATGAAATGCATCTCAAACATAAATACATGTGAGCACATGAGACATATCTCAGACAAAAGGTAAATACATGGACATAAGATTTGACATATGATATCCAAATTCTCTTCTTAACACCCTCAACAACCATGCCTTCTTCTTATGCATCCTATCATTGAGACTCAAGGCATGAGATAAAGAAATAGAAATTTTTGGGTAGTGACCAAACTCACCCAAAAACAACCAGTGCAACCATGCCTCTTTCTGGCTTGTATCATAGATCTGCAACGGGTTTGGAGACCTCTTGCTCCATACTACCATCCACTCATCCCAATGTGGATGATGGATCTCATTCTACAAATGTATGGTATCCTCCCAAGGTAGGACACCATGATCCTTCATCCTTTGAAGAACTCTGCACTCCATCAAATGTTGAAGTGCACCTCCAATGGGATCTCCTGATGAGACCTCCTCCTCATGCATGGCCTTCCTAAACCAAAGAGGCCTTGGCTCTGTTGCAAGTAGAAGTCTCTCTTTGAGTTGTGGCATGCTCATTGAGAGAGTTTCATATAGAGAGGAGAAAGAGTTTCTCATCTCAATATTTCTACCCCTTGACATCTATTCCTCCATGGCTTCCTAAATGAAGCTAGCATCTGAATGTTCCCATGAGGAATGGGTCCTTATCTCTTCACTGCTGCTCTTGGACAGCGCAGTGCAACCTTGCTACTCTAGATTAGTATTAAGTGATGATCCTGGGTCATACAACAACATATTTCCACAATATTTTGAAATATTTGCTATAATAATAGAAAGTGGAAATGCAATCATACCTTGCTGGGCTTTGGGAACACCTAGCATGGTTGCAAGAGTTCTTTCTCTCACTGTATGGGCTCCCTCAACTTCTGATGTTAAAGGCTTCTCCTCCATGGTTGTGACAGTGTTGATATAAGTCTCCTCATGAGATGGTGAGGGCTCCTCCCTCTCTGATTATTCCTCATCAAATCTCTTGATCACCCCCTGAGTGAAATCTACAAGAGTAGATACTCTTGCATGAATTATGTGGCTGAACCACCAAGTGCTTGCTTTGCCCTCCATGTGCAGTGCTGCAATCTCTACTGCTTCTCTTTCTACCACTAGATGTAGAAGGAATAATGTTGCAAGTCTTCTTGTCCAAGCCCTTGCTGAATATGATCCATCAAAAGTAGACAATGAAAACCTATTGCCCTTCATTCGTCTTGTGCTGCAAGGTCTCCTTTCTTCCTCTAGTTGAATGAACTGTGGGAAGGCTAGAGTCTCCTTGAAGGCTCTAGGTTGAGTCTTGTATTCAACAAGGTATTCACTTAGAATATGATGTTCCAAGTGTCTTCCATGCTTCTATTCTTCTTCTTCATAAGAATAGGAAGTGCATGGTCCTTCCTCTTCTTGAAACCCTCTAGGAGTTTCTTGCCATCTCTTCTCCTTCATCACCTTAACCTCATGGGAGAGGCTCTTTCTAGATCTAAAAAGTGATGAGAGTAAACTCATCCTCTCCATCATTCTAATATTTACCCCTCTGATGGCTAGAACTCACAGGCTGAGCCAAGACTATGCTTCGATACCACTGTAATATCCCAAAATAGGGATTTTCTACAACAATAAGAATATATTAAGATATTATAGAGTTTGAGATGCAGAAATATAATGCATAACAGGTATTAAATCATATTTCCTTCAATAATATGTTCAGTAGCAAGCATTATGATTCATTTCCTCAACCCAAAGTGGGGAAAAACAACTTTTTCAGCCCTAAAAACGTTAATTTCAGAGATGTGCGTAAAAATATGGGAAAATGATGGTGGGATCCATTATCTTATGTCATATGGGACTACATATGGGACTTACATATCAAATTTGAGCTGAAAAAAATGACTCTAGCTATGTTAAACAGATCTCCCACTCAAGATATGGCTTAAAAATGCCAAAACCCCATGACTTGACTCAATAGAAATTTACTGAAGCACATACTACATGATTTTCAGAAGGTTTTAGGCACAATAAGGTATAACATCATATCTGGAGTTTATTACATCAAAATATGGAAGAAAATGGAGATCAAGATCCCTTTTACATATCAGAAAGGTGACCCGACAAGGGTTTCATGGAAGCACAATATACAAAATAACAGATCTGCAGATCTAGATCTGGAAAACGTAGTTTACTGTAGATCTGAATACATGTAGCTGAAAAATACAATAATCATAAGCAGAATGAAATACAAATATTTTCGAGAGAAGGTTTGGCCCTTCCTCCAAGGAACAAGCTCAAAAGCAAGGGGATAAACCCTGCTACTGCAACACTGAATAGAATAAAAAAGTACCTACAAATAACTACATTGGAAGAGATAGAGAATATATTTTCCACATGAAAAGATATGAATATCATCCCAAAGTGATAATACACTCTTCCAGAAGGATAAAATACTCACTCACTGAGAAGAGGCACTAGTATAATCTAGATCTGAGCAGATCTAGTCTCCACTTGCTGCAACTCACTAAAACAAGTAAACCTCAACAGGATTTACGCTGTCTAAGGGAGATGGAGCTTGGCCATATGCCTGATAGTGGAAGAGAATTACAATGCCCTCCAATAGCTACTCAATGGAAGGAGAGAGAATCCCTAAACAGGAAATCCTCACAAGTCTCTGCTAAATAGCCAAGAGAACTCGAATTGTCTAAAAAAACATCAAAATCAAATATCATGAACAACCTTATATTGAGCCTTCCCCTTCCTTTTATAAGGTGAGAGCTTGAGAAACCCTAAACCACCTTCAAAACTCCAACTCCTTTCACATGAAGATCCTCCATCTGAAACTGCGCTGATCAACAAGGAGGTTCAATGCATCTAGATGGTGTTGTGATTTGGTAAAGGTTGACCTCTTCAATCTGCCTCATCCCTTTTCACACTCAAGTGCAATCAATCCAACTCACAAATGTCTGTCTATGCTGATCCTTTTTCACACTGAACTGGTTTTATTGATGATCTCCTCTTCTTCATGCATGCATTTTGACTTAGTCAAACTTGACTATGTCCTTATCCATTTGCCCTTGTTCACACCCATAAGTGTAAAATCCATCTACTGTGATGATCCCCTTTCACATTATAATGGGTTTTATTCATGTTTTTATTAAGCATGGGCCTCATTACCCATGTATCCAGCTACTAAGTGAAAAAATAAAAATTTTAATATTCCCCTTTGCTGCTTGCTAAAGTAGGAATATTACAAAAATGCTCCAATTCTCTGAAATTTTGTGAGCATAGTGTACTTGAGCCAAGGATTCCAAAAATTCTGAGTTTTCCTCCTGAGGATGCCTGAGAGGAAAGTGTAGTGCCAGGGGTGTTGCGCATAGAGGCCTCAAAATTTGCAAAAAACCAAAATTTGTCAAATTTTTTCCAAAATTGGTGGATGTCTTCTTCATGAGGCTTGAGAGGCCTGTAGAGAAGCTTGAGCCAAGATTTCAAGGTTTTCTTGGCCTTTTGCCTCTTTGAGTGCTTGTATCTTAGCATGGGCCATTCTGAGTTTAGCCCTTGCAATTTGGTTTCTCTGAGCATAATGCTTGGTCACCTTCCTGTGGAGATCAAGATTTTTATTGGCTTTCTCCAATTTAGCCTCCAAGTGTATGCTAGCTCTTTATAGCCAAGGCTCCTGATCATGTGCTATCTCCATGGCCAACAACTAATCTAGAGGGAGTTGCTTTGCCAAGGTTGATTCTTGTTCTCTTTGTTTTGCAAAGGCCTTCTTTAAACCCATGGTCCTTGGTCTCCTCCTAGACTACCCATCTTCATCCTCACTTTCCTCATAGGTGTCCATGAATTGCTCTAGATTTACCTGTGCCCTTTTAGCTTCTTTCTGGGCCTTGATTGCTCTTCTCTCATAAATGGAAATTTTTGCTCCTAGCTGCCCGTTCTCCATGTCAAGGGCATCATTGACACTCTTGGCCCTATTCAAATTTTCTTGGAGGTCTTCAATTAGGGCATTTTTTTCTGGATGAGAAAGTTTGAGATCCTTGCTTCATTCTCCTCATCACTATCTATCTAAATGATTTTAAATTATCTCTCTACCTCATGCTGATCTTCTTCTTCTTCCTTTACCCTTTGTTCACCTTTGTCAAGCTTCTGGGCTAAGGTGGATGGCATGGTCCCTTGCCTTTTAGAAGTAGCAAACACAAGCCTTTTTCCTCTTTTATATGTCAATGGAAGAGGTTTGATGGTGATGTTTTTAGTGTCTTGGTCACGTCTTCCATCATTTTTTTCCATGTCTTCTTCTTCATTACCCTGAATGTTGCTCACCTCTCTGCCTTCAACAACAACCTCACTCTTAGCTTCTTCACTGATTTCTGCACTCTCATTTTGTTCTTCATTGTAGCTGCTTGCCTTACCATTGTTGTCATCTTCATTTTCATCATCAGCCTCTTCATTTACTTCATTATTTTCATGACTATCATGACTATTTTCATGATTGTCATGATTTTCTTCTTAATTGCTGTCATGTTCATAATTGATGCTTTCTTCATTGGTGTCACTGCTGCCTTGGGCCTCTTCATTTTCTTCACTATTTTCATCTTCATATTGGCTACTCTCTTCATATTTTCCCTCATCTCTGTCAAGGCTAGGAGCCTCACTGTTTTGACTGTCATTATGGCTCTTAGTCTCACTGTTGCCCTTGGGATCATCCTCTGTTTCTTTGTCACTTGTATCATCTTCATCATTATCCAAATTCATGTCTTCTGCTTCATTGCTGACCTCTTCTTCATCAATTTTATCCTCTTCCTCTGTTTCCATGTTTTCTACCTCCTGTTGGCCCAACTCATCATCACCCTCACCTTCACTCATGGTCACTTGCTTTTTCACTGCCACTTCCTTATTGATCTGATGCATTAGGAGAAGGTGAGGAAGGGAGGTTTTCTTGAGGAGAGGCTACTTGTGTAGATTATGAGGCATGATCTGTAGGAGGTGATGGAGGAGTGGAGGGAGGAGGATGAGATGATGAGGGTAAATTAGGTTGATGATGAGGTTGTGGGCTTGTGAATATTTCATGAGCTATGAACACCTCCCAAGGCATGCCTTTCTGTTCCAACTGATGTAGTACCACCATTTGGATCAAGGAATGGTGGAAAAAAATATGCATTTGCTGGGAATAACTCCTCCTTTAGACAACAGAAGACATCTTGTCAATACTCCTATACAAGTAATAGGGAAAATGAAGCATTTTTACCCTAGTGAAATGCATGAGTAATCTGATATGGTAGGAGTAGAGCCTAGAGTATCTCCCCTCAAAGGTAAAATATTTCATGATGACCTTCATTAAGGGTGCATCTCTCTCCAGTAGATGTGAGAAAGGGAAAATAGTCTTGCAGCTTTCTTTGTATCTAGGCTTCATAAAGGGCTCATAGCAGCTCATGTCGAACCTTTCCCTTTTGAACCATTTTTCACCAACATCAAGTATACCTGTAGCACTATAAATGGCATCTGATGAGTGTTCAAAGGTCACCCCTGCCAAGCTTGATTTTTTGTTATGTAGGTTAAGAATGAATAACCCTGTGAGCTCTGGGTGATTTTTCACTTGTTGGACTCTTTCACAAAACTGAAAGCACCCTACATTTTGAAAGCATGTGAGAATCATGGGAGAGGTAGTAATCTATGCAGTGTCTTGGGGCTCAAATCTGTTAACCTTCCCACCCTTGTGCTTTTTCCTCATAGGCACTTGGCTTCCTTCATTGCTAACACTTCCTTCTTCTCCTGACATGGTGATTAGGGCTAATTTTAGACAAACTTAAGCCTGCTTGTAAAACTTGGTAGGAGGAGTGAAATAAAAAGATGGTGAGGGTAGTTTTTGTAAATGAGTGAGATGGAGGTGTGGGTTTATGACTTATTTTATCTTGAGCTTTGATGAATTTTTAAATTAAACTCACCGCAGTTACCCTAATTCACACCCTCCTTGATTGATAATTTTTTTTTTGGAGGTCAAAACAGAGTGTTTCCCATGAGGACTTAGGGTTTCTAGCCACTAGGGTTTATTCAATTTCTTTAAGCATAAAATCATGAATTTCACTGGAGGAGAAGGAAAAATATGCACCTACCAACCTTTAACTTCTTTACAGGTCCTTGAATGCAGCTTGGAGGTGTCCTTTGTGATTTTTTGGCAATTTTGCAAGTGAAATAGGGTTTCTGGCCTAGGTGTAGTGCCTGCATGCACAGTCAGGTGTCGGGCCTCTTAGGTGTAGCACCTACCCACGTGCAGGCTTGCCGGGTGTTTCCTGTGCTTGTAGAGTCCTCATGGATGCAACGCTGCCCGTGTGCAGCCTTGCAGGGTCTCCTAAGTGCATCGTCAGGCGTTTCATGTGCCTGTTAGGTCCTCCTAGGTGCAACGCTTCCCACGTGTAGGCCTGAAGAGTCCTCTCTGAGCGTACTGCTGGACAAATTTTGTGGGTCTTTCGGGCTCCTAGGCTCCTGGGTAGTGCCCATTGGAACGCTTGGCACATTCACTTATAAGTGCAACAAATTGTAATTTTACACTGCAAAATATCCCCTACGCGTAGCACCAGGTGCTATAAGTGTAACAACTAATTGAAAATGTAGTGTCAGGTAACCTTGCCCAGAGTCTCACCAAAAACTGAGATTTTCTCCTTGAAGGGATTTTTACTCTTTTTCATATGCATAATGAGCCAAGTGAGGAGAGAAAAATGGTCTTTTATATCTTTAGGAAAGTAAATTTAAATAAAAAACGCACTTTGCTAATGTTTCTTAAGCTTTTCCATGTATCTGATAATCCTTTGACCTTTTGGCTGTGCAGGAGACTTAAAAACTTTTGAGTGGCTCTTTTCTCTTGGTGGAAGTTTGTTGAGCACTATCAAAACCTCTTATTCTTGCATTGTGAGGTTGAAATCATGTTTTTTACCCCTCTAGAAATTTATGAGTGTGGGTGACCTGAAAAAATGGTTTCTCCCTTCTCAATTATTTTCTTGAGGCATAATAAACCTATCTCTGACAAGCATTGTATTCTTCATAATCATGTATGCTATCTCCTCTTGGGCCACTTCTAATTTGTTGCAGGTGCCATGAAATAATGATTTTAGTTGTTTCTAATGTTCCTAGAGTTTGACACATTCAATTACATAATAGTAGCAACCTTATGATCAGTTTGTCTTCCATCCTGGAGCTTAACCCTATGCTTTTATTCCTTTGATCATTGAGTTCAAATGACTGGAAATGAAGGCTTGACCTTACTTATACTGATACTCTTTGCATTTTTTCCCTTTGAGGCAGTGAAACACTTCACCTTGGAAAACTCTGGAAGTCACTTTCAACAATATCCTCAAAGCTTTTGTCTATTGTCATCATGGAGGGCTATCATCTTTATTTCACCTCATTTGACTATATTTCCAAAACCTTAGGTTTCTGGGTTGTTTGAGAAGAATCATTAGTGTTGTCTTCTAAGTTCTCTATAGACCTTTCAATTTCATTCATTTCTGTCTAGTTCACATCAAATTTTTCCTTTTTCCATCTATGATTTATAAAAATCTTCAATTCGTGTTTGGTTGTACTGGTGTGCCTTTTCCATGTGTTTTGCAGCCTTGGCTCCTTTATTGGCACACTGTTGTCCCAATCAGTCTTAGGAAACCCTGATTTTTCTTGAATATAGGCTGCTTCCTCTTCCATTGTTGTCGATGTCATTTAATGAGGATTAGGCCTCTTACCTTACCTATTCTCTTACTGATAGTCACCTTGACACTCCTGCAAAAATGTCAAAATGAACAACTATCCTTTGCATAAATTAAACTTGATATGGAGGTCTTCCTTGGAGATTTTTCTGTTTTATCTTGGACAAACAGGTGCTAACCTTCTTTCACATTTTATTCAGCTTCTAGTACATGAAAAACAGTGATTTAGAACACCAAAGATAACCCTACGACCTATGAAACCCTAGTGACATAGTAGAAGGCTCTTTTGACTTGGTCTTTAACTGAAAGCTTGGCTTGAGGTCTTCAAGTATGAAAAGTAGAGTTTTTGATAAATTGATGTATTGAAGATCCAAAAACCAATGTACTTGATTTATCTAAAGAGCCTACCAAGATAGTTTTTATACCATCAATGCTTGAGGCATTTGATAAACATGGGAAAAGGGTAGGTTGTTTGGCAATCCTAGGTGGAAAGTGGAGAGGTTAAGCATAAGCAAAAAAGAGTATTGAGGTTATGGGTGTGAAAATGGGACAAAGATGAGTGGAATGAGCCCATGAGGTGTCTTCTAGGAGTGGTAGGCTACACAGGGGAAAGTAGAGTAGTAAAATAGTGAAAAAATTGTTTTAAGGATAATGAAAGTAGTGAGATTTCTAAAAGTCACAATATTCATGAATCTTGTTTTTAGAAATCTAGGACAAGTATTTATTCATTTACAAAATAGCAAAAATTACTGATGACTAACACCATGATTTTAGATCTAGATCTAGAATATCCACTTACGCACATAAAAAGTGGATTTTATTGGTCTTTTGAGGATTATGGGTCCCTCCACCCTTTTATTTACTTAATTAATTAAGTTTATTAACAACTCTAGTATTCCAAATATCAAGTGAAAATTTGGGAATATTACATTTACTTAAAAAAAAAAAACTTTGAAATGGAAATCTTTTATGTTTCAAAAAAAACCATTCCCCAAACATTGACCATGCAACCTCACCTCGATTTTTGCATAGAAGTGGTTGAAACATCTCATCACTTGACTGAATAATTAACATGCTTCATGTGAATTTATTGTTGCAGATATTGAGGGTTAAAAAAAAATTACTAACTTTATTTCTTTCCGCTCTATATTTTGAAATCTCTTCTACATGCCCTCTTTACAATGGTTCTCTGAAAATTGTCTCTTATTACAAACAGACAGGTTCAAATTCACTGCAAAGCTTCTATTTTATGGTAAACATGCATTGTCATAGAGAATGGCACTAGTAAATTTGATATATCTCATAGAAAGTTGGTTTTTATTAATTCATTTTTAGGGAACAACATGGGTAAGAAAGGGAAATCTACAATGTCAAAACAAGATATTCAGCACATTAAGAAACACCTAAAGGGAGTTGAAAGTCCAAAACCAAAATATTACAATGTTAACACAACTCTCATTTCTGACACCACCTTCAAAACCTAGATCACAGGTATGATAAATTCGTGAGAATTAATAATTTCTTTGAGAATAGAGGTTGGTTAAATTCTGAAACTTCAATTGAGGAAAAAACAATGAGTTTGAAAAATTAGAGTTACAAAACTGCACAAAGTTGTTGCTAGGGAAATTTTTTTTCCTTATTATCACATGGTTGCATGGGCAATGTGACATCTAGATTTTACTCCAGATGTTTTTCCACACTATAGTAGACTGTAAAAAAAATGTTATAGCCTCTTAGAATCCGCAAGCACTTTCAACAATTTACAACCTTAGTCCTCCCGAATTTTTTTTAAATACTCATTTACTAGATAAATTCAACAACATAGTATTTAGGAAGTGTGAAGGGAATTATGATAAATTTTTCAAACATTGGTTATGAGAAGATAGATAAGGCTCCAAACTTAAGGCATCAAAATAATATTTAGTTTCCATTTTCAAAAGACCTGTTAGGTTCCTCATCAAAATTCTATCTCGTCTATATGGAGAGAATTACCCTCAACATTGCAAACTGCAATGGATGGAATTAATACACAACCTACTGAATGATTAAAAGTGTTTCAATTGCGCCAAAATTCTTTCTCAAAATTCAACAAATTCCTTTATGTTTTCCATTTTGTCTCCTCTAGGATATGATCAACTATTTTGCATGTTAGTCTATACTATGGATGTTATAATTTCTTATGTTATGTTTCGTTTGATGAAAAGGAATTACCTAGTCGATCAACAATTGCCCATTTAGAATTATGCCCCTATTTTGTGGTAAATAACTTCAAATTCCATTTTTATGACATTTTTAATTACGTAATGACCCCTTTCCATCAAATTTTGTTTCGATAAAACCCTCCTAGGGTTAGTGAAGTCACTAGAGGCATTAGAAGAAATAGGAGATTGTTTTGTGGAAGAATTATTCACATATATCATATTCTATGGAAGCGAAGTTTGTCATCATATTCTTCATAGATATATTCCAGAGAGGATCACATTAAGAGAGGTAGTAAATCAACCTTCCTTGAATGATTAAGCTTGAAAATTGAGCAAACCTCAGAGGAAAATATGGCTGAAATTCTCAATTAACTTTGTAAAATGTTGCTTGAAGGACCGAGGACATGCATTTAAGGAGGCTGAAGAACTCAACCACGCTTGGTTTTATTCATTCCAACTTCACAACTATGACCCTTAAGGAATCATTAATGAATATTATAAGGTTTTCAACTACATCAAAATCTACACACATTAGAGAACTTTTGAGGTATAAAGCAAGCCTCCTAAGAAAAATGTACAACAAAAATAAACATTATAAGAACCAATAAGATTCAAGATGATGATGTCAACCATGGGGATAATTCACCATTTTTGGGGTAAAAATGTAAAAATATTAAAAAATAATAAAATAATAAAATTACTTTTTCAACTTGTATTTTAAACTTATATCCCTAAGGTTTTACTCAAGTTTCGAGTGGGAGTACTCATTGGATGAAAATTTAATTCCCCATCCAAGGAGTACCCATGTTGCATACTTTTGATGGACCTTGCTACATGAAAAATGAGAAATACATGAAAAAACATGATTGCAATCACGTTTTTCATGTATTTCTCATTTTTCATGTAGCACGGTCTATACAAAGTATAAAACGCCGGTACTCAGATGAGGAATCAAATTATTCATCCAATAAGTGTTCACGCCTAAAATTTGAGTAAACGCATAGGGAGATAAGTTGAAAAAATAGTTTTTTCTTTTCTCCCTCTAAAATCTGATGATGTGATCTAATCTTATTTTATTATTTCCACAATTATTTTATAATTTCCTTAGGAGGCCCATTTTATACCTCAAAATTCCCCTAATGCACCAATAACCTCTTTTTCATGAAATTTTCATTAATATTGATAATTTTCACCAAGATTTTGAAAGGGGAAAACTGTGAGTAGGGAGGATATAAGGAAACTGTAAGAGTTTAGACAAACTCTTTATGAGGATTTCCTTAACCAAAAGAGTCTTGATACTAATACTACAATTTAAGAGGTAAAATCTATTGAGATTCTGAAATAAAATTTCAATGACATTATTTCATACCTTGTTTCCTCTTCTCCAAAAACATAAGAATCCCAAGTTAAAAATGATCTTGATGTTTTTTTTATGGATCTTGAGAAACGCACAACAAAAGAAAGAACTCTTACAGAAAAAGAGCTAGATATCGAGATAGACCAACATGGTCAAAGGAACATAGAACTCAAAGGTTAGAAATAACAAATAACAGTGAAATAATGGGAAATAGAAAAATAGAGTTCCTCTGGAAACAATATCATTATTATTGACACCCCAAATGACACTAGAAAGGCACATGCATAGTTGAATAAAATTAATGAGGAAATCAAATATATGCAGATTGATACAAATAAATATGAGAAAAATACTAGGACCCCTCAGTCAACATTGACCGCTTTCTCTAGCAAAGAAGAAGAGTTTCTTGAGTAGCAAGAACAAAGGACTGAGATATATATTCCACAAAGTTGTCATGACACATCAATGACTCTAATTTCTACAAAATTATTTCTTGATTATTTTTATTTAAACATGTCACTAAATTAGAAATTTTTCGTGAAAGTGTTCAATCCTTGACTGAGTATTACTTTAATGCTAAAATAAATCAGTTTTCAAAAGAATGAATAAAATAAATTTTGAAATTTTCAAAACCGTTTCATAATTATGTTGGTAATAAACATGAAATTATGAGGAAAAATATGAATAATCCTCCGAGGCTCTAGGAGCCTTTGTCAATTATAACCAACAACATGGTGGTGAAATTTCCACTGCTTACAAGAACAATCCACAAAAGATAAAATGTCTAGAAAGTGAAATAGAGAAAAGAAAAGCATTCAATGAATAAATTTGGCAAAACCATTCCACAGGTATTGTAGGTGGGTTCAACATTGAAAGAAAAATCTTTCAGAATCAACATGAAGATCAATTGAACAAATTCAAACTCAAACGCTCCATAGAGATCAAACAAATAAAAAAGGTAGATGCATAGGAAACTAGCATATTTAAGGAAGAATGTGACAACAACATTCTAACCACGACGACAACAATGAAGGAAGAAATTGAAACTCTCAAGTTTCAATCAATTCAAACTCATGAAGGAGAAAATAGTCTAGAGATTTTTAAGGTGTAAGAAATATAAACCAACAAAATATTGAGGATAGACCAGGCTATGTTTTATAAATAAATGGATAAAATTTGCATATTTTATCAAGAAAATTTATATCTTGAAGAGAGAATAGAATATTTGGTGGAAGTAGACAAGTACATCAAATAAAAATTCACATCAATTCTTGAATGGGAAACATAGCTTCAACCTAATAGCATCTTGAAAGTCTCTAGAATGAATAAAAGAGTAATGTTTTCTTCTTTGAGGAAACAATAGTTTGAGGCCAAAGAAATCAAAGAATGTAATAAAAGTAAAACTAAACATTGTCTGTTAGTATGGGAGAATGGGATATATTTTATAAAGGAATTAAATTTTTCAAGATCCAAACCATTAAAAGATGCAAAACCCTGGTCAATGCAACAACACCACAGATGACCTGGAAGTCATAGAAAACCTCAAAACTTGGAATCAAGAACCTTTTAGGTATTTCTGCAGCATCCATTTGAGCAAATCAAATTGAATTCAAAATTTAGAATAAAATATAAAAAGAGAAAATATTTATCCAGAATTTCATCTCTATGTGTGAAGTAAATATCACTCATTTTCATCCTATCCACTTCTTAGAAAGTTTTCAGCCGTACTCAGATTGGGCTAACTACATCAAGGAAAACACACCACATTTTCTCAGCATGGACAAAGAAGACTTTGATCAAGAGGAGAAAGGTTGAATGACCTATGAAATTTCCCTGCAAAAAATCCTTTCAAGAAGGATTGAAATTTCAGGGAATAAATTATGTTTTTTTTCTCACAAACTTTACAGATTTTCTCATTCCATACAATTGAAAAAATCTTCCTTTTATTCATTACTATTTATATGAACTCTTGTGTTGGAGGAAGAGTATTTATGTTAATGAAGTGTAAAACTTTTATTTTGCAAAGTATTTTTTGAACTCAAATAATTTTGAAGGCTAAAAATTGGAATTGAATGCATGTTTTGTTTCCACATTCATTTCCTTTGATCACTTTGATTTCTTGATGGGTGTACATGATCTTCAGTTATTAAGTTTACTCATGTTTATCTGTGGCTCCATATTAGCATATTTTGTTGGATAATTTTTGGGATATGCTAAACCTTATTTTGTTGCTCAAAGAAATTTGATATTTTTTCCTTTCATTGAATATCTATTTGAAAGTCAAACCTGGTATTGAAATTTAAGGCACTAAATTGTTATCATTTTCAACATAGTTTATTTTCAAGCTCTTTATTTCAGGTTTTACATGAAAATATGTTTTTCGAGCATCATTTTTATATCCCAAGTAATTTTTAAAGTCAAAGTTTTTTGAAATAAACAACTCCTTGTTCAATGTGTATTGACCTATGGCATTGATTCCCTGTCATTTATTTCAATTTTAAATGGATGTATCTAGTCCTTTATTCTTAAATTTATTCATGTTTATATATGGCTAAATATTAGCACATACTCTTAAACTCTCCTTATGATATATCACAAATTTTTCCCCCTTTGTCAAATAAAATTGGTTTTTGTTATGTGGTTGCATATCTATTTGGAAGTGAAACACAATATTGTAACTATAATGCACTAAACTTCTCATGTTTTCAAGATAGTTTATTCTAAATTTTTTTTATTTGTACCTTTGCATGCTAACATAATTTTGTCACAAGACTTGTATTTCCCAATCAATTTTTTTTAAGAGAAAGATTTTTGCAACAAAAAAATTAGAGTTCAATGTGTATTGATCTATGATGTTGATTCCCTATTGTCACTTTCATTTCTTAATGCATGTATATGCTACCCAAGCCTTAACTTTATCCATGTTTTTCTCTAGATGAATATTAGGATATTCTCTTAGCCACTTCTCAACATAGGTTAGAGTTGTTTTTTTCCCTCTCAAAGGAAATTGTTATATGTTCTATGATTGCATATCTATTTCATAGTGAAGGTTCATATTTAAACGACAATGCACATAATAACTCTCATTTTGAACATAAATTATTTTCCTGTAATTTATTTTTGGTAGTACATGAAAATATATATTTCGAATAATATTTGTATTTAGACATGAGATTTTTAAGTGAAAACTTACCATAGAATAAAATTATGAGTTCAATGCATATTGAGTCACCACATTGATTTGTTGTCATGACTTTGATCTCTTAAAGTATGTTTCTTGCACTCAATTATTAACTTTATTAATGTATATGTGTGGACAAATAAAAGGATATTTTGTTAAACACTTCTCATCATATGTTGTTGTTTATTTCTTTCTATCAAAGTAGATTGTTATATTTTCTCTTCCCTCTGGTAAGGTACGAAGTGCTAACAAACCTTGTTATTCAAAATATAATGCACTTAATCATTTATGTTTTCATCATAAGATCTTTTCAAGTAACGTTTTCTGTCATCACATGCAAATATATTTTTGGACCAACATTTGTATTTCACAATCAATTGTTCAAGTGAAATATTTTTGTAAAACAGAACCCTGATTTGAATGCTTATTTAACTATCATACATATTTCATGTCTTAAATTTATTTTTTGAGTGCATGTATTCCCTACTTATTTTTAACTTTATTCATGTCTAATTCTTCCTATATATAATGATATTTTTTTCAACACTTATTATCATATCATGCACTTTATTTTATATGTCAAATCATATTGCTAAGTGTTGTGTGATTGCATGTATTTTTTACTGTGAATCCTGATATTCAAACGAAAATGCACCTAATTGTTCTACTTCTGAACAAAATTTCTTTCTAAGCAATATATTTTTTGGAAATACATGAAATAATATTTTTGACAAAATATTTTAATTAAACAAAATAAAAATGTTACAATGATATTGTCTTTAATCATTCCTCCTCTTTCTTCCTAAGTATGGCATATGCATTGTTTTTCATTTTAGAAAAACCTTGAAAAGAGAAAGGTGGTCAAATACATAAACTGTCCAACAATTTCACTCTTGATATAGCTATAAATGCCAAAACTTGTGTCTCTCTATCTCCTATATCAACAGAGGCTCATTAAAAATTCATCCCCTACGAATTGTGTATACTGAATGCCCACACCATTTTTAAAGGCATCTATTTAAAATTCCCTTTAACAACAGGTGTTATAGGCACAATGTTTGGACAAATTATATCAAATGGAACACATTTGTACTTCTAAAAAATAATTGTAGTGAACATTATAAGTTAAGGCAGCTTCAAGCCAGGAATATAGAAGATATCATCAACATATCCAAGTTCACTATTTACGAGCCCAACTTCAACCCACAAATTACATTTCAACATGACACACTCTACACGACAAAAAAACACTTAATGCTCCAACAAATCATCATCGTTGTCAACTATTTCTATTTTTTAGGCCTGCTTTGCAACACACCTCGTAATTTGACATTTAAATGATTTCATCATCTTCTGATTGTGCAGGTTGATCGAATTATTTATTTCAAATAAGTGAACTGAAGAATGAAATAAACTATTTTCCTCTGGACGTAGGAAACTGTCAACACATGACATGAGAATATCCCAATAATGCAGAGTAGGATCTGCATTTCTGATATTGGTTAAAATATTGTGAAAATATGCTTATTCAGGATCATCTCCTTGTTTCAATAATATTTTATCCAAAGTGACAACAATATTAAGCTTTCACTATTTTTTTTGCTGCATACAAAGGTTTATCCTTGACTGGAGGAAATTGCCCAAGGTCACCCTCAAGGATCATCGACCTGCCACTAAAAGGGGAGTCCTTGTTTTTAGTAAAGGCTTCTCATAAACATGAATCTCTCTGTATAAACAAACTTGGACCTATAAATATCATCTCATCAATTAGAACATAACGAATGAGCCATATTTTTTCTTGAAATGTTGCTAGGGCTTTCCCATTTAGCGGTTTCGATCTTTATAGGAATTTTAAAAGTTGAATGTGTTAGGGTCCTATAATAATAGGATTCATAATTTTGAATTGACTATGATTAATCTTGTAATATGTACATACTTTGCTTTCTGCAAATTGTTTTCCCATATTAAAAAATTTAAAGAGGGTATAAGTCCTAAAAGAAAAATCAAAGGACTGAAAGAAAAATATCAAAAAAGAACATAAAAAAAGGAATACCAAAAAATAAAGAGAAAAAATAGATCCTGAAAGTGATGCAAATTCAAATCCCACTACTTTTTACTTTACTTTGCAAAATAATATTGTTTGAAGATTGTAAAAAATGCCACAATCCATGATAGTCAAATAACTTAATCTTGACTTATTTATGTTTTAAATTTCATGTTGATAGATAGAGAATAAAATCTAGCTAAAGTGTATAATCTTGGAAAATCAGTATTTAGGTAGAGAATAATAAATGAGATCAACAGTTTAATCTGAGCCATTGGAAGTCATAATATTAGAATAAGATAATTTTCTTATCAAAGAAAAATTTAAGGGTCTGCAAGCTCAAATGCACCCATATAAATGAAGAAAATATGTTAGGGTAGATGATGGGTAGGAAAAGCAGTTTTCACAAGGCATGGATAGCAGAAATTGATCATTTCATATTTACTAACTTCCCTCTAAATTCATTTCCCTTTGTAAAATAACCCTCCCCTTCATATTAATCTTTTCCCTTACAAAAAATCATTTTCTTTAGTTAAAAAAACATATTTCCCTTTGGAAAACTAAAAAACCCTTTACTAATTTCCCTTTTTTAAAAATGTCCCCTAAAATACACTTATCCTCAGTCTAAAGGTTAAATGATATTTTGGGTCCCACATTGAAAAATCCATCCCTATATCAGTTTTAACATTGTCCCTAGTGTATTTTATATATCCTGCACTACACTCATTAAAAATCCCTTTTTATTAACCCCAGTTTAATACATATAGTTAAACTCATTCCTGCTTATATGTATTAACCCACATTAAATATTAATTCCCAATTCCATATAACATATAGTTTATTATAGCTCGCACTATATATATCTCGACTCCTATATTATATTAACCCTTGTACATTAATCTAACCAATGGTTTATGTTTATTCCCGGGCCTACCTTATAACTCCGCTTTATATAAACCTTGGCACTATAGTTTAAACCCAATCAGATAACTTAACACGGGCCCCACACCTATCAAATCTCTGACAAGTCCTTCCCATTTGCCCAGCCTCCAGATCAAGACCCATTAGATCCTATGGCCAGTGAGGACTTTCGCATCCCCGAAAGCCCGATCATTAACATCACCCAGATCTTGCGAAACAAGTGGTTTTCATGTCCCCACTATCTGCTACATGGCATCGCTTGATTCCATCACATCCTTCAAAATAATACCACCCACCCGCTTTTTTCATTGCAAAAACCACAAGGATGTTTATTTCTGCCTGTTATGAAAACCATCCTGCATTTTGAATTTAACCCATGCCTAAAGTTTAATCAATGCTGGTTAAAAAGCATAAAGCCACCCTTTGCATCGTTTTTTCACCATTTTTTGTTATAAATTGTCAATAATAGGTTTTTCCGACCTATTCTCAAGCCATAAAGCTCTATTGACATGTTGCACAATATTTTAACTATAATTCAAGGCCTTTCAACACCAGAAAACATTACAGAGCCACTTTGAAGCAATATAAAGACTCAGAAAGCACTCTGCTGCCTCTAGAACCGCCTCTGCATACCAAAAGCTTTGTTTTATTCAGGTATTCCTGAAATACCAAGGCCTTTACTTACAACAAGAAAGTAACAAGTTATTTGAACCAATTTAGGAGCTTTGTAGACCAAAAGAAAGCATCGGTTGCTTCCCAAACCTTTTTCTGCAGACCCTAGTCATATTTTCACAAAATTCCCAAGGCCTAAGACTATTCTTGATCACAGAGAGTAATTATTTGATCAATTGAAGCATTGTAGACCAGAGGAAAAGGAATTGTTTCATCCCAAACCCTTCTGCAGAATGTAATAATCTTTTCAGAGTATTTTTAAGGGCCAGATCCTATTTCCTGAATCAGAGAGTAATTAATTGATAAAATAAAAAATTAATGGCTTCTCAAAGCATTGTAATATTTAATCCCCTGAAACCTCGAGTTGTGGATGTATAACACACTCCCTTAGTAGACAAATACTTTAAAATTAGTGACCATGTCACTGAATTTAACCTCCTTGAGCTCCTCTATTGGAGCCATGACAATTCAATTCACCAAGCTGATGATGTTTTCCTTTGGGAGTCAAATTTGCCCAAATACATTGTCCCACATACCTTCTAGTGTCCAGAGGTCATCAGACTCTGTCAAACTAGTTATATGCTTGATCAAAGAGCCATTATAACCCCTAGAAAAGAGATTGTATTCACCATCACAGCTGAATCAATAAATGAGATGCTCCAAATTTAACCTAGACCTGATTAAACCCCTCTGTCTATTACTCAATAATATCTGAATCCGGACTTCCCCAAGAGGTTCCATATATTCCAAACATTCATTCCCTCATCAATAGAAACTTTGAAGACTAATCCTCCTTATCTAGAATCTATATTTTCTGAAAGAACCAGACATATTATCTCAATGTTGTCTTGTATTTTGGTATATTTTACTGATGAGCATGTCGATGCTTCAGTCTTAGGGTTTTTTTCTATTTTCTCCCCTGGTCAGCCTCCTACTGCCATATTCAATTTTTCCCAGTACCTCTCTAGTACAATTCATGAACCACTTGTTAAAATTATTGAAGAAGGTGTTTTCAAGTATTCATCAATTTTGTTCCACATGTTTCTATACTTTCAAACTAAAATATTTGCTATTAAACTTTAGAAAATGGATGTTGAAGGTAATCCACATTCAGTAATATTTTGGACTTCATTAATCAAGAAATATTCAATAGAGTTCACATACACGGACTTCATTGACTAATTCATCCATCCTATTGTCAAAATGTTGAACAACAACATTCAACCAAGAATCGGTGATGATATAAAAAAGGTCCTGTAGTTATCAGAACCTAGTAGGACATTATATTGGTACCTTTATCAGAACCACATAGAGATTAGGGTATATGGATCTAATCTCTTTCCATATCAGCTGCCTAAATACCTCCCAATGAGGTTATTTTCACTTGAATATATCAGGAAGATCCTTCACCCTCATGAAGTAAATTTCTTGTTAGCCAAAAAGAAGACACAGTTTAAGATAAAGAATCATATTGGTCCTTTTATTTGCAACAATAGAGGTGCAGGTCAACAAGCAGAAAAATATTTACAAGAATTTAAGTTCTGTCAAAGTTTCCAATGGTATTATGATCCTTTAGGAGTTTAAGAAAACTAAGGATAAAATTTAAGTTAACTCCTTATGTACATGAATCCAAGCCAGACATAGAGAAGTACTCTAATAAGTATGAATGGTTGGAGAACACTTTGAAACATGCAGAGAAACAAGGTGATACTAGTTCCACCTTGAAGATTCGAGTTCCACGGGATAGGAACTCTAAGAGAGAAAGAGAAGAAGGTCATACTCAACACAAACCACCACTGAAAAAAAGTTAAAACTAATGTACAATAAGAAGCTGAAATTAAATCCTATAACTGAACAATTTGAAAAAATTGAGATTATTGATACAGATACACTGGTATAAGACAATTCCCCTCCAACAGTTTCAGAGGAAAATCACCAAACTTCAACCTATAACACGCAAATTACTCAAAAGTAGCATAGTGTTGAAGCGTCTTCATCTAGTAAGCTAGCAGAAAAAGAGCAATATATCATACAAAAGTACAAGGAAATCAAGCTTAGAAATGAGGGATAAAGGCAGATACTTATGCCCAATATTGGAAACAAACACCAAGTGACCAAAGTAGGTTACTTTAAACATTTGACTACAAGACCAAAAATATGCAGTTGAATTTCTTACAGCCAATAGTGAAACATCCTAAGACATCAGTAGATTATAAAAAGGCATCATATGAAGTTTAAGAAAAAGATCTTTGTCCTATAGACCAGATAGAATTTCACAAGCAAGCTGGTGCAATATTGTATTCTACCATGACAAACAAAGTCATGAGTGTACAGAAGCTGCAAAATACTCTTGAAAACATCAGAGGTCAGATAAATTTAGAAAATGCATCCTCACAGGCTAAATATAACAGAATTAAATCTCTGGAAGTTTTGGTTATTGAAGTAGGATATGATCCCAAGAATGTCCAAGATGCATAAGAACTCATAAAGAAAAAGAATGCATACATTGATGCATTGAAGAAGCAGATCAAATTTCCTCCTATTGAACATCCACAAGCCAAATAAGTATTACAGGATGCAAGCCAAAAATATGAGATGATGAACCTCATTCTTCCATTTATTTCCCAATTCAAAGAAATGGAAAATGAGATGGATAGGTTAGTACAGGAGGAAAAGGCTAGCTCAGAAGCAATCCCTGTCACTATTATTCCTACAGTCACTACAACTCTTCCTTCTACATTAGTATAATCATTGGCCCCATCAGTTCCATTAGCTACAACACTTCCTATTTCATCAGCAACTACTTCAGCTACAGAGTCATCTACAGTAGAAGCACAACCTAGTGATGAAGTAGGAAAACTAGTTAAAGAAATGCAAGAAATTTCCATCCAGACTAATGAAATCAGTAGAATTAAAGAACAGTTGAAAATTCTAGAGGATGAGAATAAACTAGTTCAGACCATGCACAAGAATGAAATACAGAAGAAAAATAGATTGATAGAGAAATTGGAGAAGCTAGAGAAAGAGTTGACATTGAAATAACCACTTGCACAAGCTAAGCAGCAGCTATGGGCCAATATCATTGAATATGTCAATGATATTTGGCCATCCATTCAAGTGATTTATGAGCAGAAAGATCTTATCAAAGCAGCCAGTGAAGCCATCCAGAAAATCAAAGAAGAACTTGGTAAGAAGCCAGAAGAGGCTAATGAAATCATTAAGTTTCTTGATTCCAAGAATAAGCAAGAATTAGAGGAAATTGGAATTAGTGACAGGACAGAAACAATCCTAGAAGTTAGGAAGGGGATTTCTAAGAGAAACTTAATGGTTCAACTTGAAGAAAAATGTCAGAATATGGAGCTTGGCATAACTAGATTCATGATGAAGTTTGATATTCTGAGACAAAAATCCTTTCCAAATCCTTTGGTTATCAATGACAAGTTGATGAAACAAGAACATTGTGATAAGAAAATATGAGAATTGGCAAAGGAGCAAGCTAAAAATTCAACCATGCAAGGAATTCCAACAAGGAAAGTACTCTATAAGATTTTTTAGAACCTCTTTTACCTACAACATGAGGTAAAACATTTATTCATTAATAAGCCTACTTTTGCAAAGTATACAAAGGCTGATGAGGTATTCAGAAGAATGGTAAATATCAAGTTACTAGATGTAGAATATTGGGAGAAACTAATTGATTTACTGTGAAATAGGACAAGGTTAAAAGAAATCAATCAGGATAAAATAGAATGGGAAGTTTAAAGTTAAAAACGACAGTGAAAGGTCAAAATGAAAATTAGAGTAGTTTAAAGAATATAAGATAGTTTAAAGCATATCAGATGAAAGGAAAGTTTAAAGTAAAAACAGAAATAATAAAGCAGAGTTAAAGTCATCCAACATAAAGGACACTCAAACAGTCTAAAAAACAACATTTGTTGAGCAACATACAGAGACAGATCAACAAAAGATCAAAGATAACAAACAACAAAATCAATAAAAGTAGGGCCAGCTTGCATTAGTTAGATAGTTGTCTCTATCTTCTTGCATGACAATATTTTGTATTCCTTGAATAATTCCTAAGTCAGTTTAGGATATTTTATATTACAGTTTTGTATAAATACTTCACAAATCGAAGTATTGTGTGTGGATTGTGGATTTCTAAAAATTTCTATAGATGTACTGATCTGAACCAGAGGTTTCTTTGTACCAATTTCAAGTTAGCAGATTGATTTGAGCAATAAAGGCATTATATTACAAGATTCATGTGTTAGGCCACTTCAGTGAAGTACTCTCAATTGTTCTTTTTTATTACCTAATGTTTTCACATACTTGCATGTTTTCTAAATCTAAATTTATAACAGGAATGCTACTTCATAACTTGTTTAGAAACACTATGTCTTGAACTGATATGTCATTTATATGTTTTCTTCTAATATCCAAATTAGGGAGTTCTTAATTTCTCCCTAGTTTCGATTGACCTCTGTCATTTCCCTCATTATCCAGATCTGAGAATTCTTAATTGCTCCCTTATCCCGATTGAAACTATTTCACCATCATCCTAAAGATCTGAAGTTACTCAGCTATCTTGCCCTGTGAACACTACCCTTTAGAACCTTGATTTTGCTTCGTTGCTTGACAGATTGACTCCATTAGCCCAATGGAATTTAGACCTACATCTATCCATCTGAATCAGTGATTCCACCACCAACCAAACCCAAAATAAAAAACCCAATCAATCTTACATAATTAGCCTAAAATTAACTAAAATAAACAAAGTTAAATTATAAAGAGAGAGCCCTCTCTGAGCATTAGGAAGGCTAGATCCTAAATCTTAAAAGTAGGTTTGTGATTAACTCTAATATTATTTAAACCAAAAATACTAAAAACCTTGGGATTTATTGGAGTGATAACATATTAGTGACCATACTGGGGAACATCAGTCCTCAGTGTTTAAAATAAACCTTAAAGGAAATAATTTTACTCATTTTTCACCTTAAGGTTGTTTTAAGGGTTTTGAAGAAAATTTTCATTAAAAACTAAAATTCTGGCTTCCAGAAGAACCTACTATACCAAGTCTCATCCTGATCAAGAGCCTACTTTAATAGTAGATGATCCTGACAGAATTTTAAAGAAAAAAAAAAAGTAAAAAGTTTAGGAAGTACAAGTCAATTAATCAAAGCAAATTCCCTCCCCAAACAATTATCAATTTTACAAGACAATGAATTTGATTTAGCTTTTGAGCATTCTTTGTTTAGAACTAAATCATAAAGTTCCATGTATGATAGTGTAATATATCCTAATTTCATTTCATTTATTGAAACTAAGAAGGAAACTGTTTCACTTGATTCAGATCAAAAAGCTCTAGAACCTTATGATAAACTTGATGCTTTGACTGGAACTTTGATTAAGGAAATTGATGAAGCATATTTCCAAAATTCTGTTGAATTGACTACTTTATCTACTTATACCCCTAAGCCTTCCACCATTCATTTAGAGTCTATAAATTCAAATTTATTTAGTGCCACTTCATCTATTATATTCACATCACTTCATTCCACTGAATCATTCATCCCCAAGCTTCCCCTTCAACCTAGAGATTTATTTCCATATCCAAATACTTCAAGTTCACCTTCTAGCACTGCTACTACATTTTCTAGTACTTCAACAACATTTCCAAGTACATATTCTAGTGTCCCAAGCTCATCTGCAAGTACTTCAACCTCATCACCAAGCACCACCAATTTACCTCCCAACCCAGCTAGAATCTTAGCCATGGCTACCAGATATACCCCATTGGTCCTACCAGCTCAATTACATGCTATGCCCCAATATTACCAAAGAAAAATCCCTCAATTTGATGGAACTAGTCAATACACTGCACAACAACATGTTAACAAAATGACTGATTACTTTTAATTGCATGAAATTGATGAATCTGATGTCCAAATGAGACTGTTTTCCCAAAAATTAGCTGGAGAGGTGAAGAAATGGTTTAAAGCTTTACTTTCCAATCATATTGTTGATTTAGAAGCTTTCCATAGATTGTTTATCAATAGATGGGAGAAAAAGAAGAATCGTTTACAAATTTTTTCTGAATATGAACACATTAAAAGAGATCCTAATGAATTAGTTTAGGGCTATTGTACTAGATTCAATACTATCTATAATGCTATTCGAGCAAACATCAAATCCCCACCAGATCTAGCTTTAATCAAATTTCCTGATGGCTTTGATATGGATATGCCATACTAATTGAGGGAAAGGAACCCAGAAACACTAGAAAAAATGAAAAGAAATGTAATTAGTGTATAAGAAAATTTGTTAACTAAGAGAGCCAAAATGAGAAATGAAAGAAGAGTAACAATAAAGGATGAAACATCCACATCATATAATAAAATAGATAGTTTAGAAAAAGCTATGCAAAAAATGATGGATAGATTAGAAAGTATGGAAAGGAAACCATAATGGTATAATCAACAACAAGGTCCTCAAATAAGAAATCCCAACTTTAGAAAGAATACCAACACTGGTAAATCTAGAGATTCAGCACCTGATCAACAAATAAGACCACTATTCCGAGAGAACTATGCTGAAATTTCTCACCAAAATGAAGAAGACGAAGACACTCAGATTAACTTAATGGGAATCAATGAGGATAATACTATCTTTGTTACACAAGAAGAGCAAGAATTATATGAGTTACAACAGTTACATTTAGAATCTGGAGAATTTTTTGATTATAAGAAAGGTTATGAATTTTCCATTAATGATGTTCACAAGAAATATAACCTTAGGAGTAAGAAAAATGTAGAAGCCCCTACTAAGAAAACTGCCCAAACTCAGACCAAGAAAACAATGGAAGCTCCTACAACCAAAGCACTACAAATTCTCCCCAGGGAAACCCAACAAAACTCTAGTTCAACTCAGAAAAATTAAAGTCCTAATCAGAAAATTTTGAGTCCAAAAATTGCACCAAGTCCTAAAATTGTACACATTACAGATACCGATGTTCAAACATCAGCTGATCCTCAAAAATCTGTTGCTGCTAAAACAACACCTTCTACTGATAAAAAATCAGTTGATCCTAAAACAAATGCTGCCAAAACAACTGTTGAAACTTCAAAATCCACCAAAACTACCACTTCTACTCAAACTATCCCACAAAAGAAGATTGAAAACAATAAAACCGTGGAAACACAAACAAAAAAACCAACTGTTGAAAAAGAACAGAAACACACTCAAATTGCAGTTAGTAAAGAAGAAACCATTCTGTTAGGAAAAACAAAAGCACCATTTAACATCCAAACTGAAATTGCCAAACTGAAAATACCAATTCGTTTGACAGAGTTGGAAAAACATGATTTATACAAATCACAGATCACTAAAACATTGAACATCAATGAAGGAGAAGAATCTGTAAATCTAAATGATGATAAACTAGAACTACTTTTTGGCCCTGAAGTAAATGGAAAACATCAAGAAGGTGGTGTTCCTCCTTTCTACATTAGCTTGAGTATTCATGATCAAATCTTACGCAATGCTATGTTAGATTCAGGAGAATCCCACAATTTAATGCCAAAAGACATCATGGAAACATTGAATCTAGATATCACAAGACCATATAAAGATCTTTTCTCTTTTGATTCTAGAAAAATGAAATTTCTTGGCCTAATAAAATATTTATGTGTCACTTTAGTCCAATACCCGGGAAAAAGTATAGTCATGGATATTGTACTAGCTAATATCCCTCCAAAGTATGGAATGCTATTATCTCGCCCATGGGGAGAAAAATTGCAGGGATCTCTATAGTTAGACATGTCTTATTCCACAATTTCAGTTTTTGGTCAACCCAAAAAGCTCTACAGGGAAACTTTAATGAAGTACATGATCAGTATTACAGAACAAGCACAGAACTATCCCATTTACTCTGTACATTCTGATATGGATTCTTTCATTTTATGGAATTCAGATTTTGGCATAGATAAAAACATAGTTTTAAAATAGAAAAAGAATGAAGTGGATAGTGATAATATTTTTCATGAATCAATGTGGCCCTTAGACTTTGATGGCTCAGTAAACAAACTAGGAGCAGGAGAAGGAGTTTGGATTCATAACATGGAAAGCAATCATTCAAAAGTTCATGCCTTTAGATTAAACTTTAAATGTACAAATAACATGGCATAATATGAAGCTTTATCTTAGGACTACAGATTTTTAGAAATCTAGGAGGCAAAAGAGTTTCTATCATGGGAGACTCTAACTTAATCGTAAAAAAATCAGACGAGAATATTTTGTGTATAATCCTAGATTAATCCAATACAGAGAAACAGTTTTAGATCTGATTAAAGAGTTTCTTGAAATTGACTTTGCTGTAATTCCTAGAAAACAGAACATGCAGGTACACAGTTTAGCAACTTTTGCTAGCACTTGCAATCTGTCTTTTCATCCAAATCACGAATATACAGCAGAGGTAAGCCATAGGCCTACTATACCTGACAACTTAAAATATTGGTAGATTTTTACATAGGATACTGAAATCTACCACTTTATGAATGTTGAGAGAGAATTCTAGAATTGTAACATAGACACTGATTGTATAGTAGATGATAAAATAGATAGTTAGATAGATGTAAATAATTTAGATTTGATTGAACCCACTAAATTCACTCAAGTAGAAATAGATAAATTAGAGACTGTAGAAATAGAAGAAATAGCAGAGGATGACTCTGAGATTTTAAACCTTAAGAATAATTTTTTACCTAAGGGATTAGCCCCATTAAGAATTTTTTTTTTATTCAAATGATGTTGCAAGAAAAAAAAAACGGAACCATTAAGATCAGACATAGAAGAGTGTAGTATAGGAATATAACAAAAACCTAATCTTATCAAACTTTATAAATCATTACCTTAAGATGAAAAACTGAAATACATAGCTTTTTTTAAAGAATTTCAAGATTTGTTTGCATGGAGTTATGAACACCTGAAATCTTATGACACCAACATCATTCAACACAAAATACCTATCAAAGAAGATAAGAAACCATTTAAAAAGAAGCTTAGGAGAATCAATCCAGTTATTATGCATTTAATTGAAAAATAGGTAAAAAGGATGTATGAAGCACAGATCATTGCACCTATCATATATTCTAATTGGGTTTCTAAATTAGTTCCCACTAGGAAGAAAATAGGGGAAATCAGACTTTGTGTTGATTTCCGGAATTTAAACAAAGTGTCCCTAAAAGATAACTATCCTCTTCCAAAAATGGATCATATTTTATAGAGGGTGGTTGGATCATCTAGGATTTCATTGCTTTATGGATTCTCTGTATATAATCAAATATTAGCTCAGCCAAAAGACCAACCAAAGACTGCATTTACTACTCCATGGGGTACTTTCATGTATTTAAAAATTCCTTTTTGGATTAATGAATGCAGGAGCCACATTCTAGAGAGCTATGGACATAGCTTTGGCCAAAGAGATTCATGATTTTCTTGTCATTTATATAGATAATATAACAGTATTCTAAAAAACAGACAATGAACATCTAGATCATCTGAGATAAGTGTTTATTACATGCAGAAATTTGGTATTTCTTTGAATCCCAAAAAGACTCTCTTTGGACTTGAAGAAGGTAAAATACTAGGACACATAATGTCAAAAGAGGGAATTAGGATAGACCCAGCTAGAATAGAGGAAATTTTTAACATAATTCATCCTAGAAATATCAAGGAATTGCGGGAATTCTTAGGTAAAATCAATTTCCTCAGAAGATTCATTTCAAATTTAGAAGAAATAATTAGAGAACTGAATAACATGTTAAAGAAAGACTGAGCACTTAAATGGACAGTAGAGGCCAAAAAATCCTCTAAATCAATCAAACAAGCCCTTACAAGAACACTAGTCCTAATAAGTCTTGATTTTAAAAAATATTTTATTATTTTTTCTTTTTCTTCAGAACATACCATTGCAGCAGTGTTGCTGCAAAAGAATGATCAGGGTTATGAACATCCCATTTTTTTTCTTCCAAAAATTCCTAAGAGATGCCAGACTAAAGTACAAGATAATGGAAAAACAAACACTTGCTTTAGTAAAGGCTATTAAAGACTTTAGAATGTATACGTATACTCTCACATCATTGCATATGTCCCAAATTCAGTAGTAAAGGACATTCTGAATTAGAATGGGCTTGATGGTAAGAGACGAAAATGGATTGCCACAATTTTGGAATATGACATTGAAATTAAACCCACCAAACTCATTAAAGGCCAAGGTTTAGCCAAAATCATGGCTGAATCGAACTGTCAAGCCTTAGATATAAATTTTATTGCTCGATTAGATGATCAGGAAGAGATGGAGACTCCACAGATTAGTGAAGATTTTATAGATTCACCTTGGTATGGAGATATCATATTTGTCTTACTAAACTTACAAGAACCTCCTGGATTGTGAAGAACTAAAGCTAGATTCCTAAAGTTAAAAGAAATGAAATTTTGTATCATAGATAATGCTCTGTTTTGGAAAGATCATTGTGGAATTTTATTAAATTTTTTACTTAAATATGAAGCTGATAAAGTTAGGGAAGATTTTCATGAAGGTGACTATGGAGGACACCTTTACTAGAAATCAACTACAGATAAATTTTTAAGGGGTATTTTTTACTGACCCACTCTTTTTGCAGATTTAAGAAAGTATGTGAACTCCTATCAGAAAGGCCAGATCTTTGAAGGGAAGAAAAAATTACTACCTTTTCCCCTCAAACCCATCTCTATAGAAATTCCATTTCAGCAATGGGGTTTAGACTTCATTGGTGAAATTCACCCACCCTCCTCAGCCCAACACAAATGGATTTTGACAGCCACAGAGTATTTCACCAAGTGGATAGAATCCATTCCTTGTAGACAAGCCATTGATTCTGTCATCATCTCATTTCTTGAAAACAATATACTATCTAGATTTGGATGCCCTCATAAACTCATTACTGATACTGTAGTTTCTTTCAAGTCTAAGAAAATGATTGAATTCTATAACAAATACCACATTAGCCTTGTCCATTCCACTGCCTAGTACCATCAAGGTAATGGTCTTGCAGAATCCTCCAATAAAATCCTGGTTAACATCATCAAGAAACTGTTAGAAGACAATAAAAAGACCTAGAACAAAAGGGTAGTTAATGCCTTATGGGATGACAGACTCACCACCAAGAAGTCCATTGGTACATCCCCTTATCAACTAGTATATGGAATGGATATTGTTTTTCCATCCTCTTTAGGAGTGTCAGTGATGAAGATGTTACAACAACTGCAGGTAGAACCCAATGATATCGAGAGAAGGATAAATCAGACTATACATTTGCAGCAAACTAGGGAAGAAGTTTATGTCAGCTCACAAGTTATCTAAGATAAAATCAAAAATATATTTGACAAGAAAACAAAGGAAGATGATTTTTACATAGGTGATAAAGTGCTTAAATGGGATTCATGGAGAGAAGAAAAAGGTAAACATGGTAAATTTGATTTTCTATGGAAAGGTCCCTATATCATTTAGGGTTACAGAGGTAACAATGCATTCTTTTTGAAGGATTTAGATGGATCAGATTTTCCAGGTGGACCAGTCAATGTTAGGATGTTGAAGCATTACTATTCCCCAAATTAACAGTAATTCATTTTGTTTACTTTGCTCATTGTACATAACATTGCAAAGCATAGATTGGATTGGATGTTTTTCTTACAAAGTTGAAGCCCGAAGAGAAGGCCCTAAGCTTTGAAGGAAAAAATATCATAAGTATGAATAAAGCAGAGCTCAGAAAACAGTTTCAAGGAAAACACAATCAAAGTTTCAAGGCTACTGATTTTAAAGTTCTTGACATTTCACCAGGAAATGCCATCCCCATGTGGAGCCACTGCTAGGGTCCTATAATAATAGGATTCATAATTTTGAATTGACTATGATTAATCTTGTAATATGTACATACTTTTATTTCTACGAATTGTTTTCCCATATTAAAAAATGGAAAGAGGGTATAAGTCCTAAAAGAAAAATCAAAGGAATGAAAGAAAAAGATCAAAAAATAATATAAAAAAATAAACCCCAACAAAAAAGAGAAAAAATAGATCCTGAAAGTGATGCAAATTCAAATTCCACTACTTTTTAATTTACTTTGAAAGATAAGATTGTGTAGATTGTCAAAAATTCCACAATTCATGATAGTCAAATAGATTAACCTTGACTTATTCATGTTTTAAATTTCATGTTGATAGATAGAGAATAAAATCTAGTCAAATTGTTTAATATTGGCAGATCAGTAGTTAGGTAGAGAATAATAAATGAGATCAATAGTTTAATCTGAGTCATTGGAAGTCATAAGGTTAGAATTAGATAGTTTTCTTATCAAAGAAAAATTTAAGGGTCTGCAAGCTCAAATGCACCCATATAAATGAAGAAAAAATGTTAGGGTAGATTATGGGTAGGCAGAAGCAGTTTTCACAAGGCATGGATAGAAGAAATTGATCATTTCATATTTACTAACTTCCCTCTAAATTCATTTCCCTTGTAAAAATACTCCTCCCATTCATATTAATCTTTTCCCTTACTACATTCATTTTTCCCTTACAAAAACCCCTTTTCCTTAGTTAAAAAAGCATATTTCCCTTTGGAAAAGTAAAAAACCATTTACTAATTTCCCTTTTTTCAAAATACCCACTAAAATACACTTATCCTAAGTCTAAAGGTTAAATGATATTTCGGGTCCCACATTGAAAAATCCTTCCCCATATTAGTTTTAACACTATCCCTAGTGTATTTTATATATCCTGCACTACACTCATTAAACATCCCTTTTTATTAACCCCAGTTTAATACATATAGTTAAACTCATTCCTGCTTATATGTATTAACCCACATTATATATTAATTCCCAATTGCATATAACATATAGTTTAATATAACTCCCACTACATATATCCTAACTCCTATATTATATTAACCCTTGTACATTAATATAACCAATGGTTTATGTTTATTCCCGGGCCTACCTTATAACTCCGCTTTATATAAACCTTAGAACTATAGTTTAAACCCCATCGCATAAATTAACACGGGCCCCACACCTATCAAATCCCTGACAGGTCCTTCCCATTTGCGTAGCCGTCAGAACAAGACCCATAAGATCCTATGGCCAATGAGGACTTTTTCATCCTCGAATACCTGATCATTAACATCACCCAGATGTTGCGAAATAAGTGGTTTTCACATCCCCTCTCCCTACTACGTGGCATCCCCTGATTCCATCGCGTCCTCCAAAATAATACCGCCCACCTGCTTTTTTCATTGCAAAAACCACAAGCTTGTTTATTTCTTCCCATTATGAAAACCATCCTGCATTTTGAATTTAACTTGTGCCTAAAGTTTAATCAATGCTGGTTAAAAAGCATAAAGCTACCCTTTGCAGCCTTTTTTCACCATTTTTTTTTATAATTTGTGGAAAATATGTTTTGCCAGCCTATTCTCAAGCCACGAAGCTCTGTCAACCTGTTGCACGATATTTTAACCAAAATTCAAGGCATTTCAACACTAGAAAACATTTCAGAACCGCTTTGAATAAATATAAAGACTTGGAAAGCACTCTATTGCCTCCAGAACCTCCTCTGCATAACAAAAGCTTTGTTTTCTCCAGGTATTCCTAAAATATCATGGCCTTTACTTACAACAAGAAAGTAAAAAGTTATTTGAACCAATTTAGGAGCTTTGAAAAACAAAAGAAATCACCTCTTGCTTCCCAAACCTTTTTCTGCAGACCCTAGTCATCTTTTCACAAAATTCCCAAGGCCTAAGATTATTCTTGATCATAGTGAGTAATTATTTGATCAATTGAAGCATTGTAGACCAGAGTAAAAGCCATTATCTCATCCCAAACCCTTTTGTAGACTATAATAATATTTTCCAAGTATTCTTACGGGCAAGATCCTATTTCTTGAATCAGAGAGTAATTAATTGATAAAATAAAAAAATAATGGCTTCTTAAAGCATTGTAACATTTAATCCCACGCAACCTCCAGTTGTGGATGTAGAACACACTCCCTTAGCAGACAAAGGCTTTAAAATTAGTGACCCTGTCACTGAATTTAAACTGCTTGAGCTCCACTGCTAGAGCCATGACAAGTCAATTGACCAAGTTGATGATGTTTTCCTTTGGGAGTAAAATTTTCCCAAGTATATTTTCCCAGAGACCTTCCAGTGTCCTGAGGTCATCAAACTCTGTCAAAAATTTTATATGCCTGATCAAAGAGCCATTATAACCCTTGGAAAAGAGATTTTATTCACCATCATAGTTGAATCAATAAATCAGATGCTCCAAATTCAACCTAGACTTGATGAAACCCCTCTTTCTATTGAGACCCTTACTCAATTATTTGAATCTGGCCTTCCCCAAGAGGTTTCAGATATTCCAAAAATTGGTTCCCTCATCGGTATAAAATCCCAAGACTAATCCTCCTTATCCAACATCTATATTTTCTGAAAGAACCAAGCATATTTTCTCAATGTTGTCTTGTATTTTGGGTTATTTTACTGATGAGCATGTTGATGCTTTAGTCTTACGTTTTTTGTCTATTTTCTCCCCTAGTCAGCCTCCTGCTACCATATTCAATTTTTCCCAGTACCTCTCTGATAACATTCATGAAAAACTTGTTAAAATTCCTGAAGAAGGTGTTTTCCAATATTCATCTATTCTGTTCCATATGTTTCTATACTTTCAACCTGAAATGTTTGTTATTAACCTTCAAAAACTGGATGTTGAAGGTAATCCACAGTTAGTAATATTTTGGACTTCATTAATCAGGAAATATTCAACAGATTTCACATACACAGACTTCATTGACTCATTCATCCATCCTATTGTCAGCATGTTGAACAACAACATTCAACCAAGAATCAGTGATGATATAAAAAAGGTCATGTAGTTATCAGAACATAGTAGGACAGGAGATTGGTAGCTTTATCAGAACCACATAGAGATTAGGGTATATGGATCTAATCTCTTTCCATATAAGCTGCCAAAATACCTCCCAATGAGGTTATTTGCACTTGAATATATCTGGCAGATCCTTCACTCTGATGAAGTAAATTTTTTGTGAGCCAAAAAGAAGACACAGTTTAAGATAAAGAATCAGATTGGTCCTTTTATTTGCAACAATAGAGGTGCAGGTCAACAAGCAGAAAAATATTTACAGGAATTTAAGTTCAGTCAAAGTTTCCAATGGTATTATGATCCTTTAGGAGTTATAAGCAAAATAATGATTAAATTTAATTTAACTCCTTATGTACATGAATCCAAGCCAGACATAGAGAAGTACTCCATTCAGTTTGAATGGTTGGAGAACACTTTGAAAGAGGTAGAGAAGCAATGTGATACTAGTTCCATCTTGCAAACTCTTTTCCCACGGGATAGGAACTCTAAAAGAGAAAGAGAAGAAGGATCATAATCAGCACAAACCACCATTGAAACAAATTTCAAACTTATGTACAAGAAGAATCCCAAATTAAATCCTGTAACTGAACAATTTGAAACAATTCAGATTATTGATACAAATACAATGGTAAAAGACAATGCCCCTCCACCAGTTTCAAAAGCAACATAGTGTTGAAGTGTATTCATCCAGTAAGCCAACAGAAAAATAGCAAGAGATCATGCAAAAGTACAAGGAAATCAAGCTTAGAAATGAGGCATTAAAGGCAGATACTTATGCCCAATATTGGAAAAAAACACGAAGTGACCAAAGCAGGTTACGTTCAGAATCTGACTACAACACCGGAAAGATGCAGATGACTTTCTTAAAACCAATAGTAAAACATCCTAAGACATCAGTAAATTATAAAAAGACATTATATGAAGTTCAAGAAAAAGCTCTTCATCCTATAGACAAAATATAATTTCACAAGCAAGCTATTCAAATGTTGTATTCTACCATGACAAACAAAGCCATGAGTGTACAGAAGCTACAAAATACTCTTGAAAACATCAGAGGTCAACTAAAGTTAGAAAAATAATCCTTACAATCTAAAGAAAATAGAATTAAATCTCTGGAATATTTGGTTATTGAAGTAGGATATGATCCCAAGAATGTCAAAGTTGCAGAAGAACTCATAACGAAAAAGAATGTAGACATTGCTACATTGAAAAAGCAGCTCAAATTTCCTCCATTTGAACATCCACAGGCCAAATAAGTATTACAGGATGCAAGAAAAAAAGATAAGATTATGAACCTCATTCTTTAGTTAACTTCCCAGTTGAAAGAAATGGAAAATGAGATGGATAATTTAGTATAGGAGAAAAAGGCCAGCTCAGAAGCAATCCATGTCACTGTTATTCCTATAGTCACTATTGGAATGGGGCTCCCTAAGTTGCAAATTTTTTATAGTTTTGGAAACTTTTGTATATTTTTGTATTAAGTAGTCTAACACAAGGGTTTTGGGGTGGGTCAAGGTCCCGAATGCATTGTAATGGGTCAAAGGGTAGACCTAGAGTCCACAAACCATGGTTTGCAGACCACAAGATAGCGTAGGCTACATCGATATAAATAGATGAATAGTTTGGGTCTAGAGGTAGGCATGAATTTGGATTGATGCTACGTGCGAACTATTAGATCTGCATTGGGTTGTTTGGGTAAGGACTCCGCTGGTCATTCAGGCAGAGAGATCCTCACTCCATGATGTGGACCTGCCACAGTGTGCAATGTGGCTGTGTTTTGGGTTGTAACTGGGTTTTTGGATGCTAATATATGCGGATATAGTTGAAGTTTCTCTGTATTATTTGGATCTATTGTGTTACTGTTGATGTGAATCTTTTGAATATTTTTGGTGTTTCAAATACATCTATGCTATCTGTTTATGCTGTGAATATCTCTGTGTTATGATATAGAGTATATCTGTGATGTGTTATAGATGCGTTTATGATATTATGTACTGGTAATTGCTGGTACACACGTGGATGCGAATGTATTGACTAGATCTGTGCAAGGTAATAACTCTGTTATGATTAATTACGAATTATATTGTTAACGAACCTGCGAATAGGCATGTTCTGTGTGAGTCCAAAAGGTTGCACACACAGATCTACCTCACTTATCTACTCTCTCTTAGCGTGCGGAAACCTGGTTCGAGCACCCTCCCATACTGCTTCGGGTGAGACTTTGGTCTGCGCAAGTATGTCATTGCAGAAAGGGCCAGTAGTATAGGGGTTTTTTGGCAAACCTTAACCTCCAAACTTGGGTCAGGACCCCTCAAGCCAAAAAATGGTTCCATTGGCGGGATCAGGAGCATTTTTAGAGAGATATTGGGTAATGCCACGAGGTCATTGGAGACCTAAGAAGGCAAAAATTCAAGAGTGGTTCAAAAGACAGGTTCAGTGATTTGCTGTGAAGGAGAATCGCAGTGTGAAGCTAACAACTGAGAAGTGGAAAAATAAGTACATTTTTACTGAAGTATATGAAATTTTCTTCGTAAATTTTACACACGAGCTGTAGGAGTGGCTAACAAGGCTCGTAGATCTCCAGACATGTTGGAAGGATGTGCGAGTCACGCAGTGGACTCCAGAGTTGATCCAACAGTTGGAGAATACTGACAATACCATCACCCGTACAATAGACCACTGGGTGGATAGCGTGCTAGGAGGATTTGTGATAGAATTCACAGTCAATTAGTTCGTATCCTATTCTGAAGTAGAATATAGGTTCTTTAAAGTTTTCTAGGGTACGTTCTTGAAAACATTGTTATTGATAATTAAAATATTATTGTGCGAAAAGGGAATTCTGTGCAACCACACCGAGTGAATGAGCTCTGATCATTGTGAGGGTACATCTCGAAGCGGTAAATACTACCGAAATAATCAAGTAGGAGATAGATCTGTCTACAGTAAAGTAAGAGATTTGGCTACATACAGACCTCCAGCTACACCACCTTCAAGTCAGCATAGGGATAAGAACTCACCCATACCACCACCTCCACCAGAAGACGATATGGCCTCGCACATGAAGCTACCTACCTTCAAAGGTGTAGGTGATGAAGATATTGACCGATTCTAGTTTGTCGCAAAGTTAGTATGGACTACACAAAATGTGGCTAGTGATGACGTAAAAAGGGAACAACTATCCCTCACCTTTGAAGTGTAATATTCCTAAAATTAGCATGCAGCTAATGGGAATATTAAATTTTTTTTCTTGCACTTAGTAGGTGAATAAATGGGGGAAAGAGACCCATACTTGTCTTGTATTAACATAAATGCCCTCTTGGTGTGAAAAGGGGACATCTTAGTAGCTGGATTTTGTACTTTCCATGTATGAACAGGAAAAGAATCATGTTGATTCAGTCAAGTTGATTAAGTCAACAACACAATATGGAGGAGTAGCCTTGATAGAGCTACAACGCAGTCTTGGAGGGAAAGTGATCACATGGTGTTGGAAACTCTAATAGGTGGGGCCAAAGGTGAGGAGGCTCACAAACCTTATAAAGAGGAAGATAGAAGACATTCGAGGTTAGCTTATGGATTTTTTTTTCGGTATGCTTAGACTATTGAGCATCCTCTTGTTGTTTAGCAAAGTTGCAGTGCTGTTTAGCACAAGACATTCCTGCTTAGGGATTCCTTCTCCTACCTTGAGTGATCTCTTGGAGGAGCATTGTTTAGCAATTTTCCACATCTAGGCTTCAGCCCAAGCATCCTACTTCAGCTACAATGTTATTCCTGTAGCAGGAAACACTTTGTTGCAGGGTGTTGCAGTGGGAAGATCACAACACCCACTTTCTGAGCTTATCTTTCAAAGGAGGGAGCCTCCCTCTCTTTTCAAGATCTGTATAGGAGGTTTCTGAGCATATTGGACATCTTGGCATGTGGCCATAGCAACTCCCATCACTTACAACATATTTTTCTGAAAAAAATGCGTCATTTTTCCTAGAGTTGATGTAGCAGGGTTTGAACCCTTGCTTGTGCGCTTGTTCCTTGGAAGAAGGGCCAACCCTTCTTTCGAAAAGCTCTGTATTTCATTATTATTCTGTAATTTGTATATATATAGCTATATTTATACATTTATGTAGTATAAATACATTTTCCAGATCTAGATCTGCAAATCTGCACTTTTATACATTGTACTCTCATGAAACCCTTGTCGGGTTAATCTTATTTTGTATAAAAAGGAAGGAATCTCCATTTTCTTAGCCATTGGATGATTTTAGTCTCCATATATATTATTTCTCATTATTTTCTACATAAACCCTCATTGAAATAACGCTGGTCTTGCTTCAGTCCTTTCTGCATGAGTTAAGATATGGGGTTTGGGCTTATTTGAGTCATATTGACTTGGGGAGATCTGTTTAACTTGGCTAGAAGCATTTGTTTTTGCTCCAATTCTAGATGTGAGCTAAATATTGTATATTATAAGGGATCCAAGTCCCATTTCACATAGATACTATGTTATTTTCTAAATACGGTTGTTTTATGCCCTATATTGCTGCATTTCCCCACTTTGGAAGGAGTGTATAGGCCATATTCTTGTTGTTGTGATTTCATTTTCAGGTGAGATTTTATATTACATATTATGAGCTGATCTACAATTATATGATCATGATTTACTGAAGCTCCAACTTAATAATATCTTAAGATATTCTTATTGTTGTAGAAATTCCCTATTTTGGGATATTATAGTGGTATCAAAGCTGTCATCTTGGCTTAGCCTGTGGATTTCAGATCCAATCCAGAATATAAGAAAAAGAGGAGATCATAATGATGGAGAGGATGAGATTACTCTAATCAACTTTTAGATCTAAGAAGAGCCTCTCCAAGGAGGTTCACCAGATGGAAGAAGAAAGATGCAATGAAACTCCCAGAGGGTTTCAAGAAGAAGAAAACTGCAGTGACACCTCTAGAAGGTTTCAATAGGAAGAAGAAGATCCATGCACTTCCTATTATCATAGAGGAAGTGAAGCACATGAATACCACTTAGAACATGAGATCCTTAGTGGATATTTGACAAAGTACAAGTGCCAACCTAGAGCTTTCAAAGAGACTCTAGATCTTCCTCAGTTTATCCAACTGAAATAAGAAAGGAGGTCGTACAAAAATAGGCTGGTGAAGCGTAATATATTTATATTGTTCATTTTTGATGGATCACCCATATGTACAACAAGGGTTTGGGTGATGAAGTTAGAAGCATTTTTCCTACTACATCTAGTAATGGAAAAAGAGGCTGTGGAGATCTCAGCGCTGCACTTGGAGAGTAAGGCAAGCTCTTGGTGGTTCAGCCATGTGAGTCGTGCAAGGGCATCTAATTTTGCAGATTTCACTCAAATAGTGATCAAAGTATTTGACAGTGAGGGATCAGAGAAGAAGGAGACCTCATATCCACTTGACGAGACCTTTATCAGCGTTGTCACAGTTATAAGGGGGAAGCCATCCATATCAGCAGTTGGATCAGCCAACACATTGAAGAAAGGAACTCTTGCAGCCATACAAGATGTTCCCAAGACTCACCAATGTATGCATAAATTTCCATTTCCTATCATCTCAAGAAATCTTATGGGAAACTTTGGAAATTTTTCCTCACATGGTCAAGGATTGAAACACGTTGCTGAGGTGGAGCAACAAGCTTGCACTACGTTGTGTGACCTTCGTTTAAACAAAGGAGGAATGCACATTCATTCCCTTGCACCCCTGTTGAGTTGCATGAAGCATGAGGAGTTAGGGTGTAAGATTTTGGAGGGAATAAGGAGTGTTGTGCCACTTTCTGGTGATGTTATACCTTCATCACACTTGGATCCTGTTGGATTCAAGAGGATAATTGATGAGAGGTATTTTTTGAAAGATCTCTAAGGGGTTGCATCTCAACTTTCCATGAGGTGTGAGGAGGAAGATCTGCTTTGGGAGATTTGTAGTCTTCATTGGGAAGATACCAAGGGGGTGAATTATTGGAGGCATCCACATTTGGGTGAATGGAGATGGATGGAGAGCAAGAGGTTGGTGAACCACTTGTATATCTATGACACAGGGTAGCAAGAAGCAAAGCTGCACTGGCTACTCTTGAGAGAGTTTGGCCATCTTGGGTCATACTCTTCGTCAAGTAGTATGTGGTGGTAGGAGGCATGGCATGGCACCCATATGATAAAAAAGCAGAAGACTTGTTTGTAAGGGGCATCATACAAGACAACTGTCATGATCTTACTCTATGGCTTGCATGAGGGAGAGATGAGGGAGCAGAAAGAGCTATTCTTGCTATGGTTACACTTGGAAGAGTAAGGGAAGAATTTTTCCCATACTTATCATAATATTTCTGGAGAGGAGGAGGGCACATTCAAAGTGCAAGGAGGCTACCCTTCAACATTGAGGGATCATGAGGGGCTTCCATATAGGAAGAAGATCTTCTCACATAGCATCATGATGGTGGATGAATTTGGCATATGGAATGTCAAAGGGAGGAGTCATGGAGCCTTATCACTAAGGCCTACAATGTTATCACTTGGGAGTATGGGGTTCATTTCAGTACACCGTTATGCCATTTGGACTCAAGAATGCCCTTGCCATGTTTTCACGGATAGTAGTTGCAGTATTTAAGGAATTTATCCACAAGTTCATGGAGGTATATTTTGATGATTGGACTGTATTTGGGTTAGTAAAGAGTCATGTCTCGAACCTGTGCATGATGTTGGATGACTATAGAAAGCACCAAATCTCCCTGAATATCAAGAAGTGCATATTCTGTGTACCATTTGGGATCTTATTGGGTCACATAACTTGTCAACAAGGGCTGATGGTTGACCCTGACAAGGTGGTGGTTATCATCAACCTGGCATTTCCTACAACTGAGAAGTAGCTACGCTCTATCCTCGAACACACAGGCTACTATAAGAATTTTATTCAGGGGTACGCACTAATCACAACAGCTATGGAAAAATTTCTGAAAAAGGAGGTATCATTCTGTTGGGACGATGAGTTTTAGAAAAGCTTTGAGTTACTCAAGGACAAGATGGTCTTCGTGCCTATCCTCATATTTCCCGATTGGGAAGAGGTGTTTCGTGTCCATGTCGACGCTTCAGGGATCATCATAGGAGATGTCCTAACGCAGCCAAGGGAGGGGGAAATTGACCATCCAATTGTGTTTTCCAGTAGGAATCTCTCTAGTGAAAAGTGTAACTACTCCACCACTGAGTGCGAAGGGCTAGCCATTGTGTACTCCCTACAAAAATATTGGCATTACTTATTGGGTGGGCATTTTAAGATGTTCACCGATCACTCAACTTTGAAGTACCTATTGAATAAACCTGTGTTGGGGGGGGAGGGGGGGGGGGGAATATGTCAATGGCTTCTGCTATTTCAAGAATATGAATTTGATATCATTGTAAAGCCAGGTAAGTTGAATCTTGGGCCAGATCACCTATCCCAGATCGAAAAAGGCGAAAAACCATCCAACCTAGAGGAAGGACTACTGGATGTGCAACTGTTTTCTATTAGGGTAGTAGATGCGCACTTTGCTGACATCATTCACTTCTTGACTATGGGGATGACACCTACAGAGTATTCAGTACAATATAGGAAAGAGTTGGTAACCCACACAACATATTTTACCATTATCGGAGGTCACCTATATAAGCTGGGAGCTAACAAATTACTGTGAAGATACGTCTTGGAGCATGAGCGGCACACCATCTTAATAGAAGCTCATGGGGGTATAACAGGAGGTCACTACGCAGGAAAGGTGACATCGTAGAAGATCCTAGGAGCTGGGCTATGGTGGCCCACACTGCATAGTGACTCTCACGATTATGATAGATCTTGTGACACTTTCCAAAGGACAGGAAGACCATCTCGCAGTGATAAAATACCTTTACAGCCGCAGATGGCCCTGCAAGTGTTCGAAAAATGGGCCATAGACTTCATTGGACCCATCAATCCACTAGGAAAAAAGATAGGTACGCGCTAAATCATCAATGCGACTGAATATGTGACTCGATGGGTTGAAGCACAAGCTATGAAGGATTTCACTATAGACACCGCTGTGCACTTTGTTAATGCAATCATTGAAGCACTAACTAAAGAATTTCGTATCCACTATGCGAAAAGCACCCCATAACATCCACAGGAAAATGGAGATGTCGAATCTTTCAACAAAATCTTGGAGCAGGCATTGACTAAGGTCTGCAATGCTGATCCCAGTGATTGGGATGTGCGCGTTTTGTCGGTACTTTGGGCCTATCATACCACATGCAAGAAACTGACAGGAAGGACACCATTCCAGATGGTCTATGGACAGGAATCCATCATGCCAATGGAGTGTATTGTTCCTAGCCTGCGCATTGAAGCCTTTACGAAAATGGTGGAGCCTGATATCATGGAGGAGCATCTAGCACAGCTTGTGGCTTTGGAGGAAGATTGTTTCATTGCTAATTTCCATTAGTAGGTTCAAAAGGCTTGAGATAAGGCATGGAATGATCAAAATATTTGGCAAAAGACATCTACAGAGGGTGAATTGGTCCTGTTGTATGACAGCCAGTTTGTGAAACATATGGGGAAGTTCCGACAAAACTGGCTAGGTCCCTATATGATAAAAGAAATCATTGACGGAGGAGTCGGCTTGCTACCCTGCGCGGTGATATGGTACCAGGATATGTCAATGGTAGTCAGCTCAAACCATATTAGATCAAATGAATATATGGTCGGAGTAGCTGTCGGGGCGGAATAAGCGCACAAAGGAAGGTTATTGCAGGCAAGACCGAGGTACGTGCAAGGATAGATCACAGGTTTGGAGGCTCGGAGAGGTGAGCTGGGAGCGCAGGGGTGTGCTCAGAGTGCAGGAGGTACGCTGGGAATGCAGGGGTACGTTGGGCGCACAGGATGTGCGAAAACTAGTCGTTGGCATAGTAAGTCTGGGTAAAAAGAAAATTTTACCGTTGAAAGGAGCAGGCAGCCGACATTTAATGAGGTGATTTCCAAAGATTTTTTACCATTTACTTGATGGTAAGTTACAAATGAGGTTCACCCAACCATTGATCGATCCCTGTGACTATACAAGTAGATAGATAGATCAAAAGAGGGCTCTGTATTTCATGTACAATTGGTGTTCTATGCGAGTTTTTGATTATTGCACCTTGTTCATGTTTGAGCGTGCTTACCCATCAGATAGTAGCCACCCAGAGTTCATTTTTTGCACCAGAATGACTGCAACTAATCCCGCCGAGTCTTGCCAGTGCGTGACCTTGACAGAACAATAATCTGAGGAAGTACTGGAAGTCCACCCTGAGGTTGAAGAAGTTATGTCTACGCCAAGCAACGACAAGAAGAAGGGGAATGAAAAAGCTTAAGAATTTGGGAAACCAGCGAAATGGGCTGGTGTAAAGCCCCGCACTTCTCCTCCGAATGTGAAGTCCCCGCGGGCGGTGCCCTAGGCACACCCACCTAACCTAGTACAGAGACCTTTTTTTGCTCAGGAAGAGGCCCAGATAGTTGATCCAATCAATTGGCTATCGCCCTTTGTTTAGCCCTGCAGGCCCTCGATGCGCATACTGAAGAATATCGATGGCATACGCACCTATCTGCAGATGCCACTAACTCCGGGTGAGGTCCCCGTCATTGGAGAACCCTTTGACAAGCTCCACTAGGTGAAATTCGACGATCACGACTTGGCCATTTTTGAGGCCTTCCTTGAATTGGAGCTAGAACTCTATCTCAAAAGGGTAATGGAAGATGACGGGATAAATATAGTCACCATGCACTGGGTGTGCGGATTGGCAGGGTTTGAGCTCTTAAAGATGTTGAGGATGCCGCATTTTGGCCACTATAATATCATAGACCACCTTGTGTACCAGTTGCTTTCCGTGGTCCATGATGGTAGCTTGTGGATCCAGGATCGAATCCCCATTGATGTCGAGCTTATTCACTGGATTACTAGTCTCCCCATGGAGGGGCCTGACCCTATGTTGTGCATCGGCAAAAATTACGAGCACCAGATCGCTGAAAAAGTGTGCGAGGATTACCATGTGCAATGGAACACTCAGGGTCATGATCAGCACCATCAGCGAACCTGGTACGCAGATGGGTACCTTGTTGCTGGCGTGCAAGATGATGTGCAAATGCTAGGCTACCACTATACCTACATATGTAATTCAGCTGGCGGGCCGATGCGAAAAGGGGGTTTGCTTCAACTGGGCCTAGTACATGTGCAACGAATTCCTGGCAAATGTACGTGAAGCCCAAGATCAAGGGCACACATTTTTCTACTCCTGGTTGTTGCTTCTCATCACGTTGGTCACATGGGAAGCCCCAGAAGATTCGACCCTCCCTGAGCTCACGCCTGATATGTGCGAAGGGGCACGATACACAATATTATGGGACTCGAAGGATGCGCAACGTATTGAGGACAATCAAGTCTTTTGGGTCTTCTTTCAAAGTGGACTGACAACAACAATCAATTCTCGACCGCGCTTGTCACCAATAGTGTACAACAAATACAAAAGCATTGGGGCATTCCAAGTTACCATGAATAACGTCCAGGATAGAGGCCACAAGGATCCAGCGTGGGTCTCACTCCCATACATGGTTGTTGATGAAGACATTAACCGCTTAGTTGCGAATTTGCCTCCACACTGGAAGTTGAGCTTCAAGTCAAGTATGAAGGACACTACAGGGACCATAACCGCAAAGGTTACCCCACCCAACGCCACCAAAGAAACTAGAGAATAGGGGAAAAGTACAGGGAAGGGCATAGAAGCATCATTGCAAAAGGGTTCGTAGTAGGGAAATAGTACAAGGAAGGGCACAAAAGCAGCGTCACAGAAGGATTCGCGGTAGGATCTGGGTGTAGAAGATTAGGAGGCAGGAGGTGCTGCCTCCCCTCGAGGAACAAAGCAAATTAGTGACCCTGTTAAAGGACCATGAAAGAAGCGACGCGCTCAATGGCCCGAACGTGACACTAGAGTTACGCTAATAGAGGAGGGCCTAGAGTAGATCGCAGATGCAGTCACCCTGGCCGCTGAATACAAGTGGTTGGCTTTGGAGGAACAACAGAAAGCCACAGTTGAGACACTCCAAGCTGAGCTCCAGGCTCTACAGATCGAAGCTGATACCTTGCAGATTAGTGTGATTCAGGTCAGATTGACCCCGTCAATGCGTAGCACAGTCATCAGCATGCCGGAAAGCCTCCTCTGCCCTCTTCTTGGCGCAACTCTCATACTGATTACACACGACTTAGGAGTGCAAGTATAGGCCTGTGCAGAAGTACAGCTGGATCTCGCCAACTTTCCGCATGAACCAATGCAAATCCTTCATGCATCCCTGTTCGAAGAGATTCAACACAGGGACCGGCAAGTGCACTAGTAGCTCAGTACAGCTAACAAAACAATTGATGAGAAAACCACCAAAGTGTCTCAGGCCCAGGCTGCATGTATCCTCACTGCCGTGCAGCAAATAGAGCTGGAGCATCTAATTAGTAGGCTCTACGCAGATGCCACAATATATATCCCGACTACTGCCACCCCCCAGGCTAAGATTGAGGGGTTGCTTGCCGCGCTAAAAGCCTCAAGGATAGAGATTCAAGTAGTTAAGACAATATGGAACAATAGATTACGGACTTGCAAGCCAAGTTACAGCCAGAAACACCACCAGAAGTAAGAGCCCAGCGAGCCACACTGGTTACATAGGCTACAAATTTTATTATAGGTCAAATCGCTCAAGGTGATGAATTTTTGGAAATAGCTATGCAACTGTGGACCAAGGTGCAGCGTGACCCTCTCCTGCATGAAATCAACCAAGCGCTACGCGAGAAAGAAGAAGAGTTTGACCAAATGGAGGCTACTCTGACCACTCTAGTCCTTGCTCAGTTATTGGCCCGTCTGTGCACCAGCCATGCGATCATGGATGACATGGAAACTCTTTTATAGAGGAAGAAGAATTTGAGTCATCACCTCAAGCCATGGGTAGATGAGGCCCTCAAGTTGTCTCAGGATGTTGATGTCTTAATAAAGTAGCTAAACCAAACTCTGGAGAGCGTCACAGCTACTACAGAAGGCCCAACTTCGCAGAAGTTGGTAGAGATAACCCAGAATGTTGTTGCGAAAAGTGAAGGTGTGCTGCCACCACTGGTTGAGGTGATCAAGCAGTTGCAGGTGAAGACGAAGAACCCATAGCCACAATGACTTGGGATGAGTCACAAGATTGCATTGGGGGCCTGTTGGAATGGGGCTCCCTAAGCTATGAATTTTGTATATTTTTGGCAAATTTTGTATATTATTGTATTAAGTAGTCTAACGCAGGGGTTTTGGAGTGGGTCAAAGCCCCGAACGCATTGTACTCTGTCAAAGGGTAGACCTAGAGTCCGCAAACCATGGTTTGTGGACCACAGGATAGCGTACGCTACATCGATATAAATAGATGAATAGTTTGAGTCTAGAGGTAGGCATGAATTTGGGCTGATGCTATGTGCAAACTATTAGATCTACATTGGGTTTTTTGGGTAAGGATTCCTGCTGGCTGTGTGGGCGGAGATCCTTAGTCCTGTTGTCTGCGGACCCTGTTGGCTATGTGCGCAAGCTATGTTTTAGGTTGTAACTAGGTTTTTGGATGCTAATATATGTGGATATAGTTGAAGTATCTTTGTATTATCTAGATCTATTGTGTTATTATTGATGCGAATCTTTGGAATCTGTCTGGTGCTACGAATACATTTGTGCTATCTATTTATGCTACGAATATCTCTGTGTTATGATATAGAGCATATCTGTGATCTGTTATAGATGCGTTTATGATATTATGTGTTGGTAATTACTGGTACACACATGGATGCGAAGGTACTGACTAGATCTGTGCAAGGTAACAACTCTGTTATGTTTAATTACGAATTATATTGTTAACGAACCTACGAATAGACCTATTCTTTGTGAGTTCGAAAGGTTGCGAACACATATGTGCCTCACTTACCTACTCTCTCTCAGGGTGTGGAAACCTGGTTCTAACATCCTCCCATACTGCTTCGGGTGAGACTTTGGGCTGCGTAAGTAGGTCATTGCCGAAAGGGCCAGTAGTATAGGGGTTTGTTGGCAAACCTTAACCTCTGAACCTGGGTTAGGACCTCTCAAGCCAATAGTCACTACAGTTGTTCCTTCTACATTAGCATAATAATTTGCCCCATTAGTTCCATTAGCTACAACACTTCCTATTTCATCAGCAACTACTTCAGCTACAGAGTCATCTATAGCAGAAACACAACCTAGTGATGAAGCAGGCAAACTAGTTAAAGAAATGCAAGAAATTTTCATCCAAAATAACAAAATCAATAGACTTAAAGAGTAGTTGAAAATTATAGAGGATGAGAAGAAACTAGTTCAGGTCATGCATAAGAATGAAATACAGAAGAAAAACAGATTGAAAGAGAAATTGCAGAAGCTAAAGAAAGAGTTGACATTAAAAGAACCACTTGCACAAGCTAAGCAACAGTTATGGGCCAATGTCATTGAATCTGTCAATGATATTTGGCCATCCATTCAAGTGATTTAAGCCATCCAGAAAATCAAAGAAGATCTTGGTAAGATGACAGAAGAGGCTAATGAAATCATTAAGTTTCTTAATTCCAAGAATAAGTAAGAATTAGAGGAAATTGGAATTAGTGACAGGACAAAAACAATCCTAGAAGTTAGGAAGGTGATTTCTAAGAGAAAATTGATGGTTAAACTTGAAGAAAAATGTCAGAACATGGAGCTTGGCATAACTAGATTCATGATGAAGTTTGATATTCTGAGACAGAAATATTTTCCAAATCCTTTGGTTATCAATGACTGGTTGATGAAACAAGAAGATTATGATAAGAAAAACAGAGAAGTGGCAAAGTATCAAGCTAACAATTCAGCCATGCAAGGAATTCCAACAGGGAAAGTACTCTATAATAGTTTTTATAACCTCTTTTACCTACAACACGAGGTGAAACATATATTCATTAACAAGCCTAATTTTGCAAAGTATACAAAGGTTGATGAGATATTCAAAAGAATCGTAAAGATCAAGTTACCACATGCAGAAGATTGGGGGAAATTGGCTGATTTACTTTGAAATCATTCAAGGTTAAAATAGATCAATCAGGATGAAACAGAGCAGGAAGTTTAAAGTTAAAAACAACAATCAAAGGTCAAAGTGAAAATCAGAGCAGCTTAAAGAATATCAGAAATTTTAAAGTGTATTAGATGAAAGACAAGTTTAAAGTCAAAATAGAAATAACAAATTAGAGCTAAAGGTAGCCAATGTAAAGGACACTCAAACAACCTAAAAAACAATCTTTGTTGAGCAACAGTTAGAGACAAATCAGCAAAAGATAAAAGACAACAAACAACAAAATCAATAAAAGTAGGGACAACTTGCATTAGTTAGATAGTTGTCTCTATCATCTTGCATGAAGATATTTTGTATTCCTTGAATAATTCCTAAGTCAGTTTAGGATATTTTATATTAATTTTTTGTATAAATACTTCACAATTTGAAGTATTGTGGGTGGATTGTGGATTGCTAAACATTTCTATAGATGTACTAATCTAAACTAAAGGGTTCTTTGTACCATTTTCAAGTCAGCAGACTGAATTGAGCAATAAAGGCATTATATTACAGGATTCATGTGTTGGGCCACTTCAGTGAAGTACTCTCAATTGGTCTCTGTTATTATCTGAAGTTTTCACATACTTGCATGTTTTCTAAATCTAAATGTATAATAGGAATATTATTTCAGAACTTGTCTAAAAACACTCTATCTTGAACTGTTATATCATTTATATGTTTTATTCTAATATCCAGATTAGGGAATTCTTAATTTCTCCCTAGTTTCAATTAACCTCTGTCATTTATCTCATTAACCAGATCTGAGAATCCTTAAATGCTCTCTTATCCTGATTGAAAGAATTTTACCATTAGCCTAAAGATCTGAAGTTAATCAACTATCTTGCCCTGTGAACACTTCCCTTTAGAACATTGATTCTGCTTTGTTTCTCAACACATTGACTCCATTACCCCAGTGGAATTCAGACCTACATCTATCCATCTAAATCAGTGATTCCACCACCAAACCAAACCGGAAATCAAAAACCCAATCAATCTTACATAACTAGCCTAAAATCAACTAAAATCAACAAAGTTAAATTATAAAAAGAGAGCCCTCTCTGAGCATTAGGAAGGCTAGATCCTAAAGCTTAAAAGTAGGTTTGTGGTTACCTCTAATTTTCTCTAAACCAAAAATACTAACAACCCTAGGAATTATTGGAGTGATAACAGAATATATTGTTTTTCCATGTATATTGAAATCGAAATTGCCAATAGGAGCCAACAACAATAATGGACTTATGCCACCCGTTGCATCAGCATAAAGAGAATGAGAAATACAATGAAATAGAGAAGAGTTCCCAATTCCAGTTGTTCCTTGAATAATCATTTTCAAAACATCATTTCTTTCAAAATCAAGAAAGTGGCATAAAATGGTTTCGAAATAAGCTCATTGTTTCTCCAACAAAGAGAAATGTTTCACTATTGTCTCCCAATTGATTTGCCATTAACCAAACCCGCTGAATAAGCATATTTTATAAACTAAATAGCCTATCTCATAATTTTATCTAGCACCATTATTTCTTGCCAATTATAATGAATATCATAATCCCTTCTGCCAATATTGTTAAGATCGGAAATTGTTACACTGTTTGGAAGAATAATCCAAGAAAGAACCTACCACTCTTCAAAATGTCTATCAACATTATCTTCATGAACAAGGGGCTTGACATCCTCTTCATTACTCTCATTTGGAAAAGGGCCTCGATCAACATGCTATGCACGATATATTAGTATCCTCCAATTCTCGATGATAATTTCGCTTGAAATTCCTATATCTCAAGCAATTCATGAAATGAATTGTTCAAAAGCAACTCACTCTAGTGAAATGTGTTAAACTTTACTAATAACTCATTTTGAATAACATAGAAACAAAACCACACACAAATGATATCATAAATATTGTATGGCCTCCATGGCTTCTGCCTACGCTTTCCATCATAACTCCATGATCTTGGTGCTTCTATTAAACACAAATGTTCCAAAAAATGGGGTAGTTTTGATGAATTTGGACAAAATTGTTCTCACATGAAATTTCATTATATTTTACTGACATCCTTTGGAATAATTTCTTTCTAGCATTCAAGGGAAATAATTTGAGATTGCAAGCAACAAGAGGTAGCTTTAGTAACATATGGCATGTTTCTTGTGCACCAATGTAATGCTCAACAAGTGTTTCTACAAGAAACATTATATATGCAGATAAAACATGAGCATTAGATCCACATATGCTTTCAACCCTTGTCAACATTTCATGATAACTTTCATGTCTTATTTTTTACTTCAAAGCATATTTTACAATATATTTCAATACTGCACGTCGAGAAACAATTTCTTGACAATCTACATTTTCTCGCCAAATTTTCAGAAGATCCACATTGTGAACCTCCAAACGATCATCATTTTGTGTTGCTTCATATTTATTTCTCCCTTTTTTTTCTATGCATATTGCAAGCTCAAGATGCACCTCCCATGGAGCATCATATCGACATGAAAGGATAGTCCCATTTGTTCGTAAACATGAATACACACTGCATTTTTTGTGTCTTTGCACTATGTTGACCAGAACCTCATAATCATCATTATGATTGCATGAAAAAGGCTTCGAAGTTTTCAAAAGTCACAGGTCATCATTAACACTTCAAGGAACCATGACATTACATCAGTGTATGTCACTTGGATTCTAGGTTGTTTCATATTTGTTAAAGTAGGAATTCGCGTCATCAACATTCAAAGAGTTTGTCCAATATATTTTTTCCATATTCAAAGCTCCTGGAAACCACAATAAACCATGGATGTGCATTGAACCCCTATTTTTTCACTCATATATTCAAAAAAAACACTTCTAGTTAGCATATGAAAACCAACCAAAATAGCAAACACATCATTCCAAACCCACAAATAATACAACGAAATAAACAACGACAAACCTATACCAAAATTCTTTAGCTCCAAGATATTTCTCAAGAGCCAATTCACGAAATATATTAAATCTTTGGTGCATGTATATAGAAACTATGTGCAGGTATTGAATAACATTCTCATTTTTTTCACATGTTCATTTCATGGATGGCAGTGTCTTCTTGAAGGCATAAGACAATGAAATTAAGGACACTTGGTGTTAGCCGCACTCACTGTAAAAAAAAAATTGGGCAACCCAATTTTGTGATCATGTCAGTGAGTTCAGAATGACACTTTGTCCAATATGCCACTATATACCTAATACAAGAACCAAAAAACATTAATTTCTCAGCCAATTTATTCTCAGGAAGATCCCCAAGTTGCTGACACAACTCTTAGACAATTTTAGGTGTAGCCTCATGGATATTATTTTTCAAGAAGAAATAAATTGTTCCCTGACTATGATGATTCATAATCATATTCAACATGAAATATCGAAACTGAGGTTGAATTCCAAATATTTGATCACAATACCTAAGTAGATGAAAACCATATTCATGCATTTCAACATTGCAAGTAAATGTATGCAACCAATCAACATCAGTAATGGGAAATAAATTTGGGAAGGAAATGTCTGGAAACCCTTCAGTGTTATATTAATTGACCAGGGATGTGCCAATATCTGGCCATTCCACTGCTTCATCACCTCTAGAATATGCGTTTTCAATTAATCTTTTTATATGTTCCACTTCCCTTCACTCATTAGGAATATGAGAAATAAATTTTGATGGATGGTAGTGAAAACCACCAGCCCCCAACATTTCAATGTCCTCATCGACTCTCCCTGTTCCACCCAGATTAGTATCTACATATTGTAGCCTATTAGACACATTATTAGGTCATTCTAGGAGAGAAGAAACATAATTAATATCGATTTCAACATCCATGTAATATTTATCCATTTGAATTTTGTAAAGAAATTCATCTAGCACATGTTGTATCTTGACATAAAATTCATAATATTTTGACTCAGTGCCACATCTTATGACAATCAGAAAATAGAGTTGTTCTACATGTCGTGCAATCTTCTTTGCAATCAAAGATATATCTCATGGAAAAATAATTGTATGCCCACTATATATATACTGGAAACCACGATCATGTGTCACTTTCAATATTGGATTCAATCGTGGTATTAACATTTCTTCTACCTACGTCAAAACTAATATCACCTCAGGTTTCTCACTAGGATCCATGTTTTTAAATAAAGAGAAACAGTGAGCACCTCTCTCACTCTTACATCTTTTACAAATGGGCCCTTCATGCCATCTCACAACTTGTATAGTCGGATAATATTAATTATAGACTCGACACATTTCTACAACATATAAGTTATAAATCCTACACAATAACATTTTATGCACCTCAATCATCTATCCGCTAAAATGATGGCGACCACTTCGATTTTCTCTGTGAAATAACAATACAGATTGAGGATGATCTAAAACAACCCACTGATTTCAAGCACTTGATTGCACATTTCTCTCCATAAGTTCATGGGAATCCATTATTCTATATTGGTTGTTATTGGGTTCATTATTCTTACATAAATTATAAACCATAATGGCGAATTGAAACATAAAAAATTCCAACTTGGTAAGTTTAACAGAAAAAAAACACATACATTTTCTTTCCCATTGCATTAACGGAACTAGACTTAACCAATCGACAAAGGTTTCCTTCATTTTGAATTTACTTCTCGACCACTATTCACTCGAATATTTCTCTGCAAAAATAACCTGAATTAAAAGGCACATCTATAAATTTCCAAATACATATTGAAATGCACAAATCCGAGGAAAATAAATCCACTTGCACTTCATGTCTTCTCCGACGAGAGGGTCTTTGCATAGATTCTCCAAAAATAGTAATATTTTTTACACACTTGCTTCCAAAAATGCGTGTTCTAACATTCACAACTGGGCATCACAAATTGTCAACCATCCTAGTAAGCATACTACTATCAGCAAAAAAATTAAATGTCTAAAATCCAACTCGAGGAACGCACATAGTCTGTGTTCCTTCTGCCTATGTTTCTGCACCAATATTCCTTCCAACATTGTTCTGCACAAAGCAATGAAATAAGAAAAACGTAGAATGATTAATATATTCCATTGACATTTAAAAATCTTATAAAATAAAAATGCATCAGGAACATGTTCTCTTCCAAGAGATAGAGCGTGAAAATAATCCATTAGAGTGATGATATTAATTATATAGTTATTGTGAGGAATGTCTGACCCCACATTGACACCAGGGTGACCAAAATTCTATTCCATGTAACCAAGCATATTGCTATCACTAAATAAACCAGATGTTGCAAATTGATCATTGACATGAATGTGCTGATGTTCCAATACTCCATTTCTTCCATTGTCTGCTGACGAACCATCAGTATCACTTGCATGGACACTTTCTTTGTAAACACAATGTTCGCAAAGAATGATATGGTTTGAAATTGTTGGTTCGTTAAACAAATTTCAACATCTTCAACATTTGTGTAAAGGATAATTTTAAGAAAACGTTCTTCCCATCATACTACTCATAATCCCATACTTACGATTGTCGACTCCAGATACACAGATATTTAGTGTGCATTTACTACATACTTGTTCCGTCGATACAAATTTTGATGATATTCATTCACTCTCTCACATGAACTAGGTGATCGAGCTCTCTTTGAACTATGATTTCTTATTCCTCCAAGTTAACATTTTTACAAAAAATTTCATTTATTTTTTTAACTTCACCTTTCAATCTTGTTTCTCATCCAACATCCTCAAAAAAATTGAAGTGTTTATGCTCACTAACTTTATACACGAAGTAAATTTCAATAATAACTTAAAACACTAACAATCATCCTTGTAATATATATATATATATATATATATATATATATATATATATAATATCTCAAATACTACAATACACAAAAAAAAAACCATCATTTACGTAGTCTCGTATAAGTAATAGAAAAATAATCTATGCAATCCATAGATGCACAACAAAAAAATCACATTGAAGTGATTTGTTCGATCTGGAAAATAGCATATCAACGCAAATAACATCCAACAAATTAAATGTGAAATTTATAGTCCAATTGTTACGTTCCCAAGCCCACTAACCAATACCAAGGGGTTTCCATTGTGAAAATTTGGCTCCGAACATACAGTGATCGGAATGGGACCTACAATTTTCAACTTACTTGTGCCATCATGCATGTCTCAGTGAGACAAACGCGGTGATGAAAAATCGTGCCTCCATAAGGACTCCACATTGGGTGATCTTGCATCTCACGGAACACACTAATTTTTTCAACATTTTCCCTATGCCACGTGGAAGTCTGCCATAGGTCCACACATCAACGGGGGTCTGTGGAGCAGTTGGGTCTATTTTTACATCCCCGATATGTTCTCGCTTCTATCCGTCCGAGATGGGGATGGTCATGTGGGATGCAGGGAGGTGGACTTGGCCTGTGGATATGCTTGCAATCCCTAAATGGGCCTCCTCCCTCAGCACCCTTTGCAAGTGACCATACTTTTTCGTGATAGTCTCCTCCTCTATAAGGTGGCTGGTCATCTCTTTCGTATCTCATTCTCTCGAATACCTATCCCACTTACTGCATTCTTCTGATGGATTTAATTCTCCTTGCGGTCAAATGGGTGGTCACTTCATCGATCTAAGGTTTCTGGGTCCATGTACAATGCCTCCATCATCAGGATCAAGGCTTACCTTGAAGTTGCGGTAGTAACTATCATAGATATCATCTGTGTGAGAGCTTTTGTAAGAAGGAAATTGTCTCAAAGGAGGAGAGTGGGTGGGGGCTTCACTCAATGAACTCCTAACATATCACGTGCGCTCATGGAATACTAAAAAATATTCTTAATTTGACTACATATTGGAATATACCTTAAAAATAACATTATTTACCCTCTACCAATACGAACCCAATACTCCTTCCCAATTTAAAAAACCCCTACTTTCACTAGATATTGTAGGTACTCATTTTTTCATTAACATTTCTTATAACCCTTTATATTTTTTCATTAAATTTGACCTTCATTTTTTATACCTTCCAATATAAAATCCCTTTACCTCCTAATATATGCTCAATATATTATGTTATTTTTTCCTCAATATATTTGTCCCTATATGAATGCACGTGGTATGTTATTTCTCCCCCATAAATACCCTCGTTGGAGATTATTCACGGTTATGTGAAATGTAGAGAGAAGAATTGTGGTTGTGGTGACACTTGTAATCCATCGAGGGCCCCCTTTCCATGCAATGCAGGTGATCGTGTTCTTTCATAATGGACGACTCCTTTGTGAGGTGGTCGGTCGTCTTTCTCGTCTTGTCATTCTTTCAAATCCCTATCCTACTTATTGAATCCTTTTGATGTATTTTCCTTTTCTTTGTGGTCATATGGGAATCCCTATGCCCATCTATCATTTTTAAGAGCATGAACAACACCTACGTGATCAAAATTCAAAATCCTACTTGTTCGAACCTTTGCCAAAGTGAGTTTTGAAGGGAAAATATTGTTGAATGGTATTTTTTTTATGACGTTCTGAAAACTACAAATAAACTAAATTTTTTTATCTAGAAATCATAGATCATTGCAGTGATAAAGTGTTGTTGAACGAATGTATGAACATATGGATATATGTTGGAATTGAAGAATGGTAATATATTTATTAAAATATATAATTTTTTTAAGATTTGATACGGACAATCAATAAGCCCTTGTCTTTGGTACATTAATTCCAATAAATACATTGGATATCCACCAATCTAGGAGTCAGATGTGCATATAACATTTTGGATTAGTTTTTAAAGTTAAATTTATACAAAATCAAATTTAATATTTTAAATTTTTTAATTAAATGATTTTAAAATTAGTATATCTTAAATCAGGAGAAGGCAACCCAATATCCAGAGTCTATATGTTGTTAAACAAGAAGTATTTCTATACTATTTTTAAAATATATATGTTCCATAGGCCTATTCTTACCTTTATAATTATCTAATTACCTTTAATACTTAAAAATAAAAATTTAAATCATATTATAGGTGGTAAAAAGTGGTGAAAGATTTTTTTCCCGAAAAACAATCTTGGTTGACATAGTTCAATGATAAAGTTTTATGATTTTTTGTAATTAATGTTGAACCTCCATTTTGTCCATATTTTTATGCTTTTTCTGAATAACCCTATGCCTGTACTAGGTATTGATAGTCACTATTATTATTTTATTTTTATTGGGCTATTAACTAGACACATTCAGAGGTAACAGTTATTGATTTATGAAGTTTCCTTGTTTTTCTAATTTGAAAAGTATTTAATGTGAAAATGTCATTAATAATAACATCTCCTTGTGCCAGATGAATAATTTATATTTGAACAAGTGCAATTATTGTACTAGCAGTGCAGGAACTGCAATATTCCCACCTCTGTGGCTCATACTTCAAGCTAATTGCTGAGAGTTGTCTAGTTATGGTGATGAATGCCAGAAATTATCGCCATATAATACCATGTTGTAAGGCTTCTGATGATGAGAAATTGGCAGCAATCGAGAGGCTCTCATTGACTGGTTTTGGGATTAATATTGACAGGAGAGTCCATCAGCCATTATTAAGACATGATATGTTGGTCTTTGGCTTTGGACTGCAAAATAGGCTCAGAACATTAGTGAGGCGTTCTAGAAGAGGAGTGAGGAAGGTTGCAGTCCTATACCAATAAGATGTTGATATGCCAATCTCACTAGAGCTCGAACCCATCACCCCCAAGGAGAAATTCAATTAAATCCTAGCGGAAGCTCAGCAACTTTCAAAGCCTGTAATAATTGAGTGGATGGTAACATGGTGCAGGAAATGTATATTTTTAAAGCAGCCTTGTACTGGAATTTATTCGAGAGTTAGGTTCTACTATGTAAATGTTAATGTGATTCCACAATCACTTAGAGACTGTGCTAAACTAGTTAAAATGTCAACAATTCAGCTATGGAAATGTAGAAAGAAGAAAGGCATGGTTGGTGGTTGATGATACTCATTGAAAATTCTTATTGACTAACATTTTATTTGACCTTCCTGTTGAAAATTGAATATATGGATTTTGTGCGGAAGATGGAGGGATGCCATGAGTTTTTCTGTGGGAATAAAAACTTCATAGCATGCATAGTGACTCATGTATTTGTGATCCCTACTTTATTTTTGAAAGAGTTATTTCCATCTGTGGGAACACTTCTAGAAGGGAATTCATGTAATCCAATTCTTAGAATCACATAGATTTCAACAACATATTGGCACTGGTTGTTGTAGTTATCTCCAGATCAATGCGTCTTACACCAACTCGAGCCTAGTCCAAATTGAATTTCCTTATTTTTGTTCTAAATCAAACTGTCATTCTAAACTTGTATGGCTATGTAACAATAGATCCGAAAAATTGGACAATGTTGCTGCTATAAGAGAGAGGGTTGTGTACTGAAATGGAAAAATCCAACATTGTATGTTGTAAATCGCATTTTTGCAGAAGAGGAAAATTGATTTTTTTGTGTAGGAAGGGAGGAACCTGCATGCCCGGTGGGATGATCCATGGAGGGGACCACTAGAGTCCAGCTCTGCATTGTTTGATGATTATGTAACAAGACTCCAGGATGAATATAAATTGGCATTCGATTATTTATTTATATTTCTTCTGAATATTCTGGCGTTGTGATTTAGTTGCCGCAAGGGCAACGAGTTGGGTGGTTGGGCCCAACAGCTAGTCCGTTGCCCCAAAATTCTTAGGATTTATCTTTTTGCATTTTATTTTATGCATAGTGTGTTAGTGTGATTTAATTTAGCTCAACAATTCCATTTTTCAGCTTTATTCTTTGATCATTCTAGATCAATTAATAATGTTATTATGTATTTTTATAAATATTAAGGCAAAGGTTAAGTAGTGAATGTTTTAACTGCATCTCTTATTTGTATTACAAGTGTGACACTTACCTTAATCTTATTCGTTGCACACAAGGATGCTACGGTTGATTAAGAATTCTAGTTAATTTAACTCATTATGCATTATGAGTGATTCCTACACTTTGAAGAAAAAAATTCATTCTTGAAATCTCAATAATTAAATTCTAGTATTAGCCTGAGGATAAATTGCAACCTTGTATTTTATTGGCAAAGTAAGAGCGCTCAGAATTATTTCACACACATCATATAGAATATTTCTGTGTTGAGGAAAAAATGCTTGATGTTTTATAAGATGAGGGTGAACTTGGAAGTGACATATGTATTCATATTATTTATATTGCACACTTTCTATTGAATTATTTCCAGAGAAGCAGTGTATATATAATTTAGATTTCTTCTTAAAGAATTCAACAGTTTCCTTAGATTAATTGGAATGAAGTTGCTTTATGTTTTATTTCATGCTTTCCATCTCTGCAACACTTTAAAAGGATTTTTCATTCTTTATTAATGATTTGTAAGTTTTAATCTAACGGTCCCCTTTTCCCCTGGACAAAAACTGAGGAATAATTTCTACAGGAGTCAACACAATCTAGAAGAGGAGCCACGAAGTGGATTTCCAGTCTGTTTACTTTTCTTTGAAGAGTCTTGTTCCTTTTTCCTGAATGATGACCTTTTTGAATTTCTTGCAAGAGATTGACTTTTATTTGACAAATCCCTAAGGTCATATTCTAGCATTTACTGTGGTACACCTCTAAGCTTACCAACCCAGATTGACAATTTAAATGTTGGTGTAAATCTTACATTTATACCACCCAACACTTTGGTGCCATTGCCGGGGAGGAATTGTAGTATAATTCCTCACGATTTTTCATGCTTTTCCCTTTCATTCATATTTTAATTTTTAGATTAATGAGATTCCCCTTGCTGAAGCATACTCAACGGTATTGCGAGAGAGCTCACAAGCCAGGTTTTCCTTACTGCAAAGTGTGATTTTTTTCCTTTACAAAAATTGAGTTTTTCCTTTACTACAAAGTGTGATGCATGATTTGTTTCATTTACAAAAATTGAGTTTTTACTGCAAAATGTGATGCTTGATTTACTGCAATTAATTTTTTCGAGAGTGATTTTCTTTACTACAAAGTGTGATGCTAGGGTTTTTTCTTTACTGCAATTGAAGTTTATTTAGTTGCTAAGTTTACAATATTGGTTTATTATTTTAACTACAATTGATATTTTGAGTTAGCATGTTTCTATTTTTTCAGATGCTAAAAGAACCCCCCCGCTCTCAATCGAGGTACCGACAAGACTTTCCAGCTAGTAGAAAAATGCTAGGAAGTGTGATGCTATTCCAGGAAATATTTCAAATTTTAGCAGAAGTTGGGGGTCTCTACTTCATAGAAAGAAAACATTTTGGCATCAATTAGAGATAGGTATACTCCTATGGAAGAAAAGATTCATGAAGAACTAGAAGATCTTCCTAGGGAAACTGAGAAGCTATGGATCATGCTTGATGAGAAGCTATCAGAATCAGATATTAAAGAACATCCACCTAATCTACCCTGCACTTTAGGGGATAAACAAAGAAATTTGGAGGATTTTTATGATGCACTGAATTTTTCCCATGAAACAAATTACCAAGAATATATGGATCCCATAGAATATTGGTTTCAGATGACTATCAGTATGCACTCATCCTCTATCATTCAACTATTTGTAGCATCACATCAATTAATGCAGTTGGTTCCTCATGCTCTGGTATTTTCTCGAATATGCTTTTCAAATTGGAACATGAGTAGGATTATCCTCTTGTTGCGCACATGGTTGCATTGGAAGTACACCTATACTTAAAAGGGAGTATTTCGTTTCTTAGGGTAGAGTAAGGTAGAAGAATAAATCAACACCATGAATAAAGATATGACAACACTTCTATTAAGGTTTTGACTCTCAAAGCATAGCCACTGAAACTGCTTCTGATCCAAATTGATTGTTAACACACACATTTGTGAGAAATATTATTTAGTATGATTCACTCTAACACCTTAGGATTTTTCAAAATTAACCATGATTATCCACTCTAATGAGTTTTCATCTGAGATATATATTTTCAATTTCCATAGAAGGTACTACTGGAGAGTCCCTTATGTGGACCACTCTTCTGAAGATCATAATGATTTGTTCATGAGAACAATATCATTATTAACTCAAAGAATATTTCAGGCATTATCTGAGATATTTTATCTAAAATAAGGCTTTAGAGTAGAGGAACTAGCCAATAATGATTATTCATTAAAAAAATTCACGCCATACCATACTCTTAAGGAGTCGATCTATCTCCCCACTTATTAAGTAACATTTGAAGTTAATCATAATCATAGTTTTCAAAATATTTAGGTAAGGATAGGAGGTCTCGTAATGAGTCGACCTACCAAAATCATGAGACCTAACGTGCATGAAATACCTATTGCTGGTCACCAAGCCAGAGTAATGGCTTTCAACTGAAAAGCTGGAAGACAGGAGGTCTCATCACAAGCCGACCTGTTCATCGATGTTACTTCTTCTAAGGGGCACTTCCATCAACTGGTTACCAAGCTATGACAATGACCTTCATCTAATTTTTAAAATCAAATAAGATAACTCTCAATCTATATCTAGTTAGTGGGGCATAAACATTTCACTAGGTCAAAAGACATCCCTGCCGAGGCTATAGATACATGCGGGCAGCAGGGTCATGTCTGTGGTATTAAAGTTAATTTCATACTATTATTTATTTGGTTATCTTTCCTTTTCCGTAAAAAATATCATTTTAATTCTTGGACAATGGTTTTAAGGTAATTTGAGCATCATGCTTTGAGTTCTATTTTTATGAATATTTAAATGATGTGGCACCCTTAGTGAAGGTAATTCTTCGTATGGAATTAAGAAGAAATTTATTATTGCATCTAGATGATAACAAAATTTAGAGTGTTCAATAAACAAGTTGTTGATTTGTCTAGTAAGGTTTCATCTTGTTCTATTTTTATTTCCCTTCTCTGGTATCATAACTCAATTCAATTTTTCCATGGTATTTAGAGTGATAAAATAATCAGTAATGCCTACTCACAAGGTGTTGATGGACAATAATGTGTGTTGATTGTGGCTGCCTCTAAATTAGCACTATAGGTTTAGGTGCAGGATTGCTATAGTAGGTGCAGGATTTCTATATTAGGTACAAGATTGTTATGGCAGGTACAAGAACCTTGTGGCAGTTTTCTTGAAATTACACCTTTTCAACAAAGATTTTATTTTGTTATCATTGGTGTTAATAAGACTCTAAGCTAGAAATGGAATTTTGAAAAGAAATCTATGCCAAGTTGGGAGTTCATTCGAGACAATACAATAGTTATGTGAGGATTATTTCTTTTCCATATGTCTAGTACAAAGCATTTATTTACTGTACTTGACCTTGTTACATTGAAATTTTATCACTCGTGCACTCGATACTTTCATAAGGATTGTCACATGGTTTTATTTGGCACTGTAATAGTGATGTTGCAAACTTGATGAATGCTTCAAAAATGATGAAGTACTAGATATCTTAATATTTCCTTGTTAGAGATTCTTTTTGACACTCTTATTAGGCAGCATAGTATGATCATTAATCTTCAATCAGTCCCCTACCTTCTTCCACAATTTTTTAATATTATGGTTTGGCTTGCCTGAGGACATGCAAGAAGGTCAACATTGAGGAGTGTTGAGCCTCCATTTGTCCATATTTCATGATTTTTTTTAATAACCCTATGCTTGTACTAGGTCTTGATAGTCATTATTGTTCTTTTATGCACTATTGGGCTATTAACTACAAGCATTCAGAGGTAACATTTTCTGATTTACGAAGATTCCTTGTTTTGCTAATTTGAAAAGTATTTAATGTGAAAATGTCATTAATAATAAGCTCTCCTTGTGGTAGGTGAATAATTTCTATTTCAACAAGTGCAATTCTTGTACCAGTAGTGCAAGAACTACAATATTCCCACCTTCATGGTTCTCATACTTCAGACTGCTTGCTGAGAATTGTCTAGTTATGGCAATGAATGCCAGAAATTATTGTCATATACTACCATGTTGTAAGGCTTCTGATGATGAGCAGTTGGCACCAATCGGGAGGCTCTCAATGACTCATATTGTGATTAATATTGAAAAGAGATTCCACCGGCCATTATTAGACATGATATGTTGGGATTTAGCTTTAGATTGAAAAAGTGGCTCAAAACATTATTGAGACATTCTGGAATAGGAGTGAGGAAGGTTGCAGTCCTGTACCAACGAGATGTTTTATATTCCAACCTCACTGGAACTTGACCCCATCACCCCCGAGGATCAATTCGACCAAATCCTAGTAGAAGCTCAGCAGATTCAAGAGCCTGTAATAATTGAGTGGACGACAACATGGTGCAGGAAATGTATATTTTTAAAGTAGCCTTGCAGCAGAATTCTATTCGAGAGTTAGGTTCTACTGTGTAAATTTTAATGTGATTCCGCAATCACTTGGAGATCATGCCAAAGTAGTTAAAATGCCAACAATTCAAGTATGGAAAGGTAGAAGGAAGCAAGGCATGATTGGTGGTTGACGATACTCGTTGAATATTCTCAATGAATAACATGTTATTTGACCTTCCTCTTGAACAATCGAATATATAGATTTTGTGTGAAAGATGGAGGGATCCCATGAGTTTTTCTGTGGGAATAAATCATAGCATGCGCATTGACTCATGTATTTATGATCCCTGCTTTATTTTTGAAAGAGTTTTTTTCCTTCTGCGGGAACACTTCTAGAAGGGAATTCATGTAATGCGATTCTTAGAATCACATAGTTGTCAACAATGTATTCGCATTGGCCATTGTAGTTATATCTAGATCGATTTGTCTTACATCAATTTGAGCCCATTCCAAATCAGATTTCCTTATTTTGTTTCTAAATCAAATTGTCATTCTAACCATAGATTCAAGCAATTGGGCTATGTTGTTGCTATAAGAGAGTGGGTTACATATTGAAATGGAAAAATCCGTTATTGTATGTTGTAAATTGCATTTTTGTAGAAGAGGAAAATCGATTTCGCTGTGTAGGAAGGGAGGATCTTGCTTGCATGGTGGGATGATCCCTAAAGGGGATCATTGGAGCCCATCACTACGTTGTTCGATGATTATGTAACATGACTCCAAGATGAATTTAAATTGGCATTCGGTTCTATGTTTTTATTTCTTTTTAACCTTCTGGCATTGTGATTTAGTTGTTACAAGGGAAATGAGTTGGGTGGTTGGGCCCACCAGCTAGTATGTTGCCCCAAACTTCTTAGGATTTCCCTTGGTGCATTTTATTTTATGCATAGTGTATTAGTGTGACTTAATTTATCTCAACAATTTCATTTTTCTTCTTTATGATTTGATCATTATACTAGTGATTTTATTCTACAACTTGTTAGGATATTCCGACACATAGGAAATAGTTAAGAATAACTTAGTATAGTGTATAGTTAGGTAAAGTGTGTTTCTTTACCATGTACATTTGTAACTTATAATCCGATGGTCACGATTTGTAGTGATCTGACAGTTATCTCTCACCTCGGTATTAACGACACTTGATCCGTGGCTTAACACCCGATTGGTCCATGATCTCTATTTAAATAGCATGGAGGGTCATTTTTTCAGAACTGTTTATGAGAGAAACATATGTAACTTTTCTTTTTATATTAATAAATTTCCTGAAGTGGCCGCGTTGGCTCAGGTTGTGGACTATTTCCCTCTTTAAGGGTTTTAACCACGTGATTATACTAGTGTAATGATTTGTGATCTATTTGTGAGCAGTGACATTTGGTTCATGATCTAAGGAGCTTACCCTGTAAATTCCTACATGGTATCAGAGCTATTTTCAGGGCCGCGTCCGTTGTTGATCAAAATATGAAGTCGGTTTGATTACATGTGAATGTCGTTTTGTAGATCTAATATTTCTGAACATTTTTTGGTTTGGAGAACTGCTCATTTTTTTTCAAAGCATCTCTTACAGTGAGGAATGCCTTTTGTTTCATGTGAAAAGGTTTCCGGCTAGCCAAGTTATGACAGTTTAGATCTGGAGGTATAAAGCATCTATTTTGCAGTTATATTTGTTGATAATTCTGCTTATTTCGGTTTTTTTTTTCTGTTTTTTTTCATTTTAAGATTTTATTTATTTATCGGATCTATACCCTCTTCTCTGTGTATGCTCTTTTTTGTGTGCTGCGTGCGATCTCGGCAAATCAGAAACAAGAAAAAGGGATTTTTTTTGTTACGTATGCTCTTTCCCTGCGTCTTTGTGCAATCTCGAGAAATCAGAAATAGTGAAAAAAGTGATAGTTGCTGGTAAGGCTAACCGAAAATATAACATCTGCCATAAGGCTTTGCATTTAATTTTTTTTTCTCGGTTTTTGTGTTTTTTTTTGCAGGAAATGGCACGCACACCGAAGAGTAAAAAAACAAAAAAAAAACCTTTGTCCTTTCATACAATAACATGATCATTTTACTATCTCACTTGGTGAGGGGTTAGTTTATGAGAATAGAGGTCTTGGGTTCAAGCCTCCTTCTCAAGCTTATTTTGTAAAAAAAATTTGTTCAAAGGGGTAGATTTAAAAAAAAAAAGTTGCACTTAATCTCGTTCCCGTAACTATTCGGCATCTACAACTTAGATTTTTCAAAAGGCATAACTTCTTCATCCAGAAGTCGTTTTTTGAGCCGTTTTTTTTTAAATACCTAATGTTTCAAGATATTTCCATTGGAGAAGTCAGTTTTAGCTTTTCTCAGCTTCAGGTTTTAAAAAAAATGGAAAGTGAATGCCCGGTAATTCTTAATAGCACCAATTATTTCCAATGGCTACCTCACATGGTAGATATACTTAGAAGTAAAGGGTTTTATAGAATAGCCACAGGACAAGTAACTAAGCCTTCCGATGATGATAAATATGCTAAATGGGAAAATAAACAAGATCAAGCACGAGGGTTGATAGGAATGTCCATTGCTCAAGATCTTCGATTTCATATCCTTGACATTGACACCCCTGATGAAGCCCTGGAAAAGCTAAAAACTGTTTTTGGCATTCAAAATCAAATCAGGTTCCACCAGCTTGAAAATGAGTTGCTTGTTTTGGACTCCAATAATTTCCCCTCCATTGAATATTTTTTGTCCAAATTCAAGACCCTCAGAATTCTTTTAGAAGGCTGTAAGATCAAAAAGGACGATGGTAGCCTCATCTATTTCATTCTTGCTAAGCTTGGCATCGCATACTTTGTATTTGTTTCTGCCTTCCATTCCACTAGGGAAGCCATCATTTCTTCAGGAACCACCTACAAGAATCCCTCTTTTGATGCCTTTTGCAATCCTTTGATAAGAGAACAAGAAAAATTTTTACACCTTGGCCTTATCACTATTGGAAACGCTTCTAATAAAGCCTTAGCAGCCCAATAACAACCATATCAAAAGAATCCCAAGAAGCCGTATCCTAAAAAATATTGTCCTAAACCAAACAAGGGCCCTAAGCAATTTCAGCCGCAAACTGAAAAATCAAATCACCAAAATAATAAGGCAAATCAAAACAAAGGGAAGAAGACAGATAGACATTGCAACTTTTGCAATCGGGATGGCCATATAGAGTCCAAATGTTTTAAGAAAATGGAAGCCTTAGAAGCAGCAATGAAGAAGCACAACATCAATTTGGAGCACTCTTCACCTTCATCTTCAGGCATGGCACTTTCTACTTGTGGTTGTCAAGCATCAAGATCTGGTTATGCATTAAATGTATCTTCTCCTTCTCCTTCTCATGAGTGGCTCATTGATTCTGGAGCTTCTTACCACATGGCTAAAATAAATCCGTGTTTTCTTCTTTAAATGATTGTAACACCAAACATATTTATGTTGGTGATGATATATCTCTTAGTGTTGTAGGATCTGGAACCATTCATCTAGATAATGGTCAGTTTAATGATATACTATGTGTTCCTACCTTGTCATGCAACCTTCTATCTGTTTATTAGATAACTCATTCAGGTGAAGGGAAAATAGTAGAATTCTCACCTCATGATGTTGTAATCAAGGACCTCAAATATCCCAAACATATTTTAGCTACCGGCATTGCTGATGATTCCACAAGGTTGTATAAGTTTGACAACTTTGGGTCATCATGCCTTCCCTCTGTTTTTGTTGCTCATAATGATGATGTGAGAAACTTTTGCATGAGCAAATTGGGCACTTAAACTATCGCTCTCTTCAAACTCTATGTAAGTAAAATATGGTGACGGGCCTTCTTATGGTATCTTGCCGAGATGGTGTTTGCTCCGGATGTGTACTCGGAAAACATCATCAGGATAATTTTGACAAACATGCCTCTTGGCACGCTTTAACCCCTTTGCAGCTTGTGCAAAGTGATTTATGTGGTCCACTTCCTGTTGTTTCTTTCTCTGGTTTAAAGTACTTAACTTTCATTGATGATTTTTCTAGACGCACTTGGGTATATTTCTTAAAACTCAAGAGTGAATTTTTTAACATGTTCTTGGCCTTTAAGGTCTTTGTTGAGAAACAATCTAGACATCAAATTCTTAATTTAAGATCAGACAATGGCAGAGAATATGGTAACAACAAATTTATCAACGTCTGCACTAAGCATGGCATTCAACTGCAACATATTGTTCCATATACTCCACAGCAAAATAGTGTAGCTGAAAGGAAGAATCACACCTTAAAAGAAATGACTAATTGTATGCTTCAATATAAAGGACTTGGTCTCAATTTTTGGGCAGAAGCCATTAACTATGCAAATTACATAGTTAATCACACTCCTACTAAGGTTTTAAGGAATATAACTCCAAAAGAAGCTTGGAGCTCAATCAAACCCGATGTAAGTCACTTTCATGTATTTGGAAGTGATGCTTGGGTCCATATTCCAGATGCAAAACATAAAGCCTTAGAAACTAAGAGTGAAAAATGTATTTTTGTTGGATATTATGAAGATGTCAAATGATATAGACTTCTTCAACCAAAATCAAAAAATATAATCATTAGAAGAGATGTAAATTTTGATGAAAATATATCGGCCTACGAGCGTAGTTCGGCGGGTGTGCCACCTTTAGTCTACGAGCCTGATTCGGCATATGTGCCACCTCTCTCTCTCTCTCTTCTATTTTTAATAGCATTCCTTCTAGTTCAGATGATGATAGCGAGGATGATAATCCTCCTCCACCTCGTGAAATTGTTACTTATACTCCACCTCTTCCAAGATGGGTCCACTCTACTCAGGATGCAACAATTTCTCTTGCAGGTGACCCTGCCGATTGACGATGTACATGTTCTCAGTTCAAAAGAGCTTCTTCCTTAGTGGCTCAAGTTTCAGAAAATCCTGATCCAGAAACCTTTGAAGAAGCCTCTGGTCATCCAGCTTGGGATGAAGCTATGAGTGAAGAATATCATTCCTTATTGGTGAATTATACTTGGGATCTTGTTCCTCTTCCAAAAGGAAGAAAACTTGTAAGATGCAGATGGGTTTACAAAACAAAGTTTGGACCAGATGGAAAAGTGGATAGACATAAAGCTCGTCTTGTCGCTAAATGATTTTCACAAGTTGAAGGCATTAACTATACTAAAACCTTCTCCCCTGTTGCCAAAATGAATTCTATCTGCCTTGTTCTTTCCCTTGCTGCTTCCTGTAAATGGGAATTCCATCAGATGGATGTTAAATCTGCCTTCTTACATGGAGATTTACATGAAGAAATCTACATGGAACAACCCCTTGGCTTTATACAAAATGACTCTAGCCTTTTTTGTCACCTTAGGAAGTTTCTCTATGGTCTCAAACAAGCTCCTCAGGCTTGGTATGCCAAAATGGATAGATTTCTATTAGATAATGGCTTTTCTAGGTGTCATTATGACAACACTGTCTACACCAAGAAAGTGGATAAGTCCTTCACCATCCTTGTTCTTTATGTTGATGACCTTATCCTTACTGGTAGTGATCCAAACCATATAAACCATGTGAATTCTATCCTCAAAAAGAAGTTTGAAATGACATACTTAGGACACTTGCATTATTTCCTTGGTCTTCAAGCCTTGTAATCCAAGGAAGGCATTACCCTCTCTCAGTCCAAGTATGCATGTGATCTTCTACACCAATTTCACATGGAAGAATGTAAGCCAGCCCCTTCTCCCTTTCAGTCTGGAGTCAAGATTTCAGTCACTTGTACTACCCTTGAAGTTGATGCTACCTTATGTCGTCAACTTGTTGGTAAACTTCTATATCTAACCCACACTCGTCCTGACCTTTCCTTTGCTGTTGGTCTTGTCGCTCGGTTTATGCACCAACCTCATGAAATTCACTAGAAAGTAGTTAAAATAATACTTCAATATATTCAAGGTATATTTCAGTTCGAGATTCATTACAGTGCAGGAGCATCTCCACTTTTGATTGGTTTCATTGATTCTGATTGGGTTGTTGACCCTGATGATCGAAATTCTACTACAGGATATGTATTCACTCTTGGTTCAGGACCTATTACTTGGTCTTGTAAGAAAAAAAGTGGCATGTCTCTTTCTTCAGCAGAAGCATAGTATCGTGGTGCAGTTGAAGCCAGCAAGGCAGCCATGTGGCTTCGTCAAATTCTTCCTGAATTTGGTCTTCATCAGCAGCATCCAACTACACTTTGGTGTAATAATCAGAGTTCCATTCAGCTATGTAAAGATCTAGTTCAACATCAAAGTATGAAACACATTGAACTCCACATACACTTCATCAGAAAGCTCATTCATTATCGTGTTCTTGAAGTGCATTATTGTCCAACCAATGATCAAGTAGTCGATATCTTTACGAAGGCTCTCACAGAAGTGAAGTTTACCAAACTTCGATCCATGCTTGGAGTCTAGGAAAGTTGTCATTAAGGGGGGATAGGCTCTAATGCCTCCTTCCTTCTCCTATTGTGTCACTTTTGTATATCCTTCAATCCTATCCCAATTTGTTCTTAAGGGGGGATGTTAGGATATTTCGACACATAGGAAATAGGCTCCTTTTTTGTCACCTTTGTAAATCCTTCAATCCTATCCCAAGTTGTTCTTAAGGGAGGATGTTAGGATATTCCGACACATAGGAAATAGTTAAGAATAACTTAGTCTAGTGTAGAGTTAGGTAAAGTGTGTTTCTTTACCACGTACATTTGTAACTTATAATACGACAGTCACGATTTGTAGTGATCTGATGGTTATCTCTCACCTCGGTATTAATGACACTTGATCCGTGGCTTAACACCTAATTGGTCCATGATATCTATTTAAATAGCATGGAGGGTCAATTGTTTAGAACCGTTTATGAGAGAAACATATGTAAATTTTCTTTTTATATTAATAAATTGGCTGAAGTGGCTGCATTGGCTCAAGCTGTGAACTATTTCCCTCTTTGAGGGTTTTAACCACGTCATTATACTGGTGTACTGATTTGTGATCTGTTTGTGAGAAGTGGCCTTTGGTTCTTGATCTAAGGAACTTACCCTATAAATTCCTACACAAATTTTCCAATAACTTTGATCATTATAGTTCAATTAATAATATTGTTATGTATTTTTATAATGACTAAGGGAGAGGTTAAGCAGTGAATGTTTTAACTACATATCTTGTTTGTATTAAAAGTGTGACACTTACCGTGATCTTATTTGTTGCATACAAGGATGCTATGGTTAATTTAACTCATTATGCACTATGACTGATTCCTGCACTTTGAAAAAAAACATTCATTCTTTAAATCTCAATAATTAAATTCCAATATTAGCTTGAGGAGAAATTGCAACCTTGTATTTTATTAGAAAAGTAAGAGCGCTCAGAATTATTTCATTATAATTAAATGATGCACAATTCATATAGAATATTTCTGTGTTTTAGAAAAACTGCTAGATGATTTTATAAGATTAAGGTGAGCATGGAAGAAACATACGTATTCATATTATTTCTATTGCACACTTTGTGTCGAATTATTTCCAGAGAAGCAGTGTATATGTAATTTAGATTTCTTCTAAAAGCATTCAATAGTTTCCTTAAATTAATTGGAACGAAGTTGCTTTATGTTTTATTTCATGCTTTCAATCTCTACAACTCTTTAAAAGGATTTTTCATTATTTATTTAGTGAATTATTTGTCAGTTTGAATCTACATCCCCTTGTCCCTTGGAAAAGAACAGAGGAAGACTTTCTGCAGGAGTCAACTCAATCTAGAAGAGGAGCCACAAAATGGATTTCCAGTGTGTTTACTTTGCTTTGAGGAGTCTTGTTCCTTTTTCTTGAATGATGCCCTTTTTAATTTCTTGCAAGAGCTTGATTTTTATTTGACAGATCCTGAAGGTCGTATTCTGGCATTTACTATGCTACGCCTCTAAGCTTACCAACCCAGATTGAAAATTTAAATGTTGGTGTAAATCTTTCATTTATACCTCCCAAAAATTAAAAATTCAAGGAAGTACCCAACTCCTTAGGTCAGCAATTCACCAAAGCACCCAAGTCTATAAAATCCAATCAAGTCCTTTATGAAAATATTTTATGTCATGCATCATAATTGTGGATTAAATGAGGTCATATGCCATAACACTAACTTCACCCTCCCTCACTAAGTTCCTTTCTAAGCTTCTCCTAGTGCATACAACTATTGCGAGCTACCAGGGTTTATGGTGTACCCAATCTGAACAAGGATGTTTTACATGTTCATGGTGTGCCTTGCCATCATGCAAGGGTGTTGTAATGGTTTTCGTTATATAGTTGTGTGTTTCTCGTTATTAGTTATATTCCATAACAATAAGAAGACTATGAATTCCTTGACCTATGCACATACAATGTAGCATCTCAAATTATATGAACACCCTATTTGAAAATTAATGTATCAAGTGAATGAATTATTTTTAATAGACAATTGATATTCCCGACACCTATCAAAAATTAAAACAACATGTTAATTTGTATTGGAGTCTCAAGTTCAAAAGAGTGACTTGGATGGGTGGCTTTTTTGCATATGAATCCAGGATGATAGTTCTTTGAACCACAAACTTGATCATAGAGGGAGTCTTCTTTTCAAAGATGGTGCAGTTTCATTCCATCCATAAGCCTTAAGAAACCACTATAGGAATAGTTTTGTGGTGTCTTTTAGGGGATGAAATTCACCATTTTTTAAGTGCTACTTCTAATGACGAACATTCCCAAATACAAATGTTTCCTTGGTCCTACGTTATTTCTACCTGGAATACTTGAGAGAGGGGTGGAGTATAAATCGGTGATAAATGGATTTAGAAGTAAATCCACATAAATAGTAGAGTCCAAACCCATTAAATGCTCACTTCTGCAAATTTTCCTAACTCATGGTTGTGCTTATGACTAATGCAGGTTATTGTGTACACTATAAATTGAATGATTTACTTAGTTTTTGTTGATTATTACTATTTCAAGAATATCTTGATAATTTGTGTGCTCTCTCTCTCTCTCTCTCTCTCTCTATTTCTTGAAAATAATGGCCTGAATGAGTAGATAATTATGTTCAATGGACTTGTGATATTTGAGGATAGACTATAAATATATTTTTGTAGTAGTGGAGTTTTATGTGATCCATATATATATATATATATATATATATATATATATATATATATATATATATATATATATATATATATATATATATATATATGTGATTAAAAGGATATATGCACACATTTAAACTTCCTTGGGTTGTTGTAAGGAGATATGCACATAGTAAACTCAAACTTCTCATCATGGTAGCTCAAGTCAACTCTTCTTTCTTGTTCATAGGAATTCTTTTTAGTTTTGTTCATAATAAGTCTGTAACTAGGTCTTGGTATAGTTTTAACATTAACCATTGCGTATGTGTCACTGTCATTTTCATGAGTCAAGGGCACATATCTCCATATAAGCAAGTGATACAAATATTCGTGAGATATTTTCTTGAGAAATAATTATAGGTCATGTGTCATAATTGGAATTCATGGATGTTGTTTAGGAAGAAGTAGATTTGTGTTTGAAAAATGCTACTTAAGATTACATACCTTTATCTTGAAGAAGAACTTTACCTTCTGTAACACCCTCCTCCCACATTTACCTAAGTTACTAGCCTCCCAGGGTAAACATGTGATAAAGAGTTAATATCATATGATTCAACCTCCTAGATCACCTTAAGGAAGTGCAATCAACCAGACATAAACCTTAATGACTTGCCTCAAGTGCTACAAGACCCCCGTGGGCTAAACCACCCTTCTAGGTACCTAAGCCCTGATATTAAACTTGTTTTTAGTTCCCTGATCTAATAGATGTTCGCACAACACTGCTGGAATTCGACCAAAACCCTCAAGATGAATGCATGATGCCTAAAAGGGAGTGACTATAGCCTTTTTTAGCAAGTTCTATGTCTGTGACTACGAGATTTAAGCCACGTTTTCAGGGTAGGATCCAAAACTCTACCCAAAACTTAATGAAACTTTCTAGAACCATGAATGACACAAGAAAAAAGCCTTCCATACAAATATTAGATAAAAACATGACCTAACTAGGCCTAGCCATGACGGGAATTCTATGAATCACATCATGAACATGTAATCTACTTGTCATAACAACAAATATGAACATAGGGATCTCATACTTATCTCATAAGCATCAAGAATGCTGGATGCCCTCTCAAAATAGTTTCAATATCATCTATTAGGTCATACATTCATTATCCATTCATTTACTAATCAAAACATGATGAGAACAATAACTAAAGTTCGCTATAAAAACATCCTTATAACCAACATATAACCAAAAAAATACCAATGATAGAACAACCATTAAAATCACATAATAAAAAGCATATTTTCTCATCAAATACAAGAGGAAAAGAGCTCTTACTATCATATGCAAAAGCCAACGAAGTTAGGGACCTCCATGTACCAACCATCCATAGATTGGGCTGAACAAAAGATTTCTTTCAACCAATCACCCTCATTCTATATTCCAAGCATGAATGTGGGAATCACAACAAAAAAAACCAAGGCTTTCATAGGATTTACCATGTATCCCTCCATTACCATTCGAGGGATTCCTAGGCCCAAAAACCTCATCTGTACATTCGGGCTTTACCATCTATCCCACCATTATTGGTCAAGATATTCCTAGGCCAAGCAATAAACATACACTATAGGATATACCCCAATCTCACCATATACCGGTCAAGGGAGAACTAGTCCCTAAACAAGCATGGATGCCTAAAGATTTCTCCATCTAAATCGTGAGGAAATTTCTCTTCTTCATCCTCACACCTTACCATGTATCTCGTCATTTACCAGTCAAGGGATTCTTATGCCTTTGTGAATTCTCTTGAGACCGCCCCACTTAGTTTCAAAACCATTTGGAAAACTAGCTCAACAAATTAAAAGAACCCCATCACACCTTTACTATCTAAAAATGGAAAGGCAAGGCTGAAAACCATGGTCACACCTAGAAAAACCCATGCCAATGTCAACAAGAGAACCAAATACGCACATGCATATACCATGCATGCCGAAACTAGCATGGAAATCATACATGCAACTCGATACCTGCAAGTAATCCCTTTGTAGCCGCTCCATCCAACTCTTATTTGATTGATCTTTGTTTCCCTTTTCTTTCTTGTCTTTCCTTTTCCTTCCTTTGTCCAATGCTAGAGTGCTCTAGAATGATCTAAGTGTGCAAGATTAAGAGAAAGTAGAGAGAATAGAGGGAGAACTCCAAAATTAAACTCTCAAAAGCTATGTATTGATCCTAAGAAGCCTTTTTATCATTTAGGACTCTAATTTCTTCATTTCCTCTATTTTTCCTTCATTTCCTCCTCACATGCAGCCTATGACTTTTCACCTTCCTTTTCTCCTAATTCTCTTTATTTTCGTAAATAAAATTCCAATTAATGCCTCTTTTCCTTTTGAAAAAATTTTCCATTGCCTTTTCCAATTTCCCTTAGCCATAATAAACCAAATAAACACCCAATAGGATTTTTTTTCCAATATTTAGCTTGGAATATGTATCCCATGACCTTGGCCTTATTTTTCATTTATTAAATTTATTACATGAACTTTTAACTCGGGACTATTACAGACCCCTCACCCTTAGGGAACAACTTCCTTGGTGTTCAATGACACTTATGACCAAAAACACGGCTGAAAACTGAAAATATACTTCTTATGGAGCTTTATAACTTAGCTTGATGCAATATTTACAAAGAAAAAATTGTTCGAAAATAAACCAATATGAAAAATATTACAACATAACAAACGTATTACTTATTGGAGATTTATAACACAACTCATGGAAGTATTTATATTCATATACATATATAAATATAACAAAACTTATTTTCCTCAACCGACAAACAATGAAGGATACATAGCCCACATCTAATTATCCATCTCCCATGTAGCTTCAATAGGCCCAAAGTGATTCCACTTCACCTTAACCTGCTCGATTTCTTAGTTATGGTTCATGAGTATATTTCTATGAAAAATACATTGAGGTTTCGACTAGAATTATCCTTCTGGTTCCACCTGCAATATGGATCAACTAGTCACATGATGAACATCCTTTACATGTCTTTTAAGAAATGATATATGTAAAACAGCACTAATTTTCACTATTGTAGGAAGTTCAAGTATTTCAGTCACTCATTCAATCCTCTCAAGTATCTTGAAAGGGACACAATACTAAGGTGCCAACTTCACACATGACCCAATCCTCAAGGAGCTCTTCTTGGGCTTGACGTAAAAGTAGACATGCTCCCCAAACCTAAACTCCTTAAATTCCATATGGTGGTCTGCATAACTCTTTTTTATATCATGTGTTTCCTTTAGATTATGTTTTATAACCCACATTTTCTCTTCCATATTTTCCAACATGTCTGGTACTCTGAAGACCTTGTTTACTGAATCACTACAATTGATGGGAGTATTACAACTCTTCCCATAGAGTGCCTCAAATAGACTCATACTTAGTGACTCTTGATACCCATTTTTGTAAGAAAACTAAACCAATGGAATATACTCTTCCCGCTTTTGTTGTTGATGCATCACATACATTCTCAACATGTCCTGCAAAATCATGTTCACCCTCTCTGTCTATCCATATGTCTACAGATGATAAGCTATGATGAAGGCCAAATCTATACCCAAACCTTAAAATAACTTTTTTCAAAACCTAAAACTGAACTTAGCATCCCTGTACGACACAATATTCTTTGGTACACCATGAAAACTCACTATATCTTTGATGAATACTTTTGTTCTGTCACTAGCTGAATATGCCGATTTCACCAAAATGAAGTGCACTACCTTTGTCTACTTGTCCACCACAACCATGATGCAATCATAATATCTAGATGTCCTGAGAAATCCTGTAATGAAGTCATTAGGGGAATTTTGAGTTCTAAAATGGGCCTCCTAAGAAAAATATACAACAAAAATCAACTTTATTAGAACCAATAGGATTCAAGATGATGATGTCAACCATGGGGGATGATTCACCATTTTTGAATTGAAAAAGTAAAAATATTAAAAAATAATAAATCTACTTTTTCAACTCGTATTTTTAACTTATCTCCCTAAGTATTTACTCAAATTTCAAGCAAGAGTACTCATTGGATGAAAAAATTAATTCTGCATCCAAGGAGAACCCATGTTGCATACTTTCGATGGACCCTACTACACGAAAAATGAGAAATACATGGAAAAAACGTTATTGCAATCACATGTTTGATGTATATCTAATTTTTCATGTATTAGGGTCCATTGAAAGTATGGAAAATGGGTACTCCTTAGATGCGAAATAAAATTCTGCATCCAACAAGTGTTTTCTCTCAAAATTTGAGTAAATCCATAGGGAGATAAGTTGAAAATACGAGTTGAAAAAATAGACTTTTTCTTTTTTCCCTCTAAAATTTGATGATGTAATATAATATTATTTTATTATTTCCACTATTATTTAATAATTTCCTTAGGAGGCTCATTTTTGACCTCAAAATTCCCCTAATTCCATGGAAATGACCTCCCATTTCCACTCTGGAATCGGAATCGGCTATAGTAAACCACTTGGATGCTTACACTATAATTTTTACCTGTTGAAAATACAAATATCTAGCCATAAAATTTACCACTTTATTCTTCATATTCAACCAAAGGTAAAACTTATTCACCATTTTCAATGTGTTCTAGTATCTTGGGTGACCTGAATATGGCTTAACATAAATTCCCTCAATACAAGCTTCTTAAGCTCAATATTATCAAACACATACATCCTATTCGTAAACCTGATCAAACCATCTGTTGTAAGATTATATTTCACATCGTGTTCACCTGTATCTGTTATGAAACCAACTCAAAAAATAGAAGAAAAGAGAGATCAATGACCTAGAAATCAACCTCTTCGTGGGGGAAACCTCCTTTACATTACATAAATGAAAAATTCTTGGATGATACAAATGACAAAAGATCCTTTCTATATACAGGAGTCCATGGGGTCACAATATAATCGTAGCCAACTTAACAATAATAATTTAAGGGCACAAAAATAGCTATAGTATGATTTTATGGGGAACAATAATAACAACATGGGGACTATAAGGGTACAATAATAACAATAAGCGGACTACACTAACAACAATAAGGGACTACACTAGTAATATAGGAACCTAACATGCCCTTCTCCTTAAAAAAAGTGTTGTAATCAACGCTAGAGTAGTTCTAGATGCTTCTGTATAAAATTATGATCCTCCCATGTGGAATCTTCGGTGGGTAATTTCTTCCACTTTATGAGATACAATGAAATTGATTGATTCCGTAGATGTCGATTTCTTCTTTCTGTGACAGCTTCAGGTTCCAATATGATTTTTCCTTCCTCATCAAGTTCTAGAAATATTGTTTGAACTAGAATTTTGTCACCTATAACCTTCTTTAAGCATGAAACATGGAAAACTAGGTGCACTCGTGAAGAATCATGAAGCTCCAATTTGTATTCCATAGTACCAATCTTCTGCAACACCTTGTAAGGACCATAGTACTTTGGTGATAATCTATTATCCTTCTTATCTTTCTTGAGGGAAATTTTTTTGTATGGTTGTAGCCGCAACATTACCCAGTCTCCTACATCAAAAATTCTCTTGCTGTGATGTTGATCTACTTGTTGTTTCATTCGATTTCGTGCCAAATTTAGGTTATCCTTTAAGAGTTGGAGAAATTTGTGTTGATGCTCGATGTGATATTCCACTGCTTTAACCTTAGAAATTTCTCTTAAATATTATGTGATGGACGGTGGATGATATCCATAAAGTGCCATAAATGGGGTCATTTTTGTTGCAGTATGGAAAGAAGTGTTATACCACCATTCAGCTAGAGGTAACCACTTGACCCATTGTGTTTGTTTATCAGATACAAAACAACGAATATATCCTTCCAAACATTTGATCACTATCTCAATTTTCCCATCGGATTGAGGATGATAGGATGAGCTATGAGCTAGTTGAGTACCCAAACAAGAAAATAATTTTGTCCAAAAATTTCCAGTGAAAATGGGATCTCTGTCGCTTACAATAATCTTTTGGTTTCCATGTAGCTTTTGAATTGTTTCCACAAATGTAGTAGAAATTGTACTTGATTTAAATGGATGAGATAATGCACAAAAGTGTGCATACTTGATAAGTCTATCAACTACCACCATGATGACACCCTTTCCTTCAGACTTAGGTAAAATTGTGATAAAATCCATTCAAACATCCTCCCAATGTTCACTTGGAATGGATAAAGGTTGTAGCAGACCCTAGATCTTAATTATCTCAACTTTATTTTGCTGGAAAACCAAACATTCTGCCACAAACTTTTGAATATCATATTTAAGGCCATCCCAAAAAAAATCTTTCTTCACCCTATGGGAAGTTTTTAAAAATCCTCAGTGTCCTCCTGAGGGAGAGGTTTGCAATTCCAAAAGCATATTTTGTTTTAGTTGGGAATTATTACAAAGATATAAGTGATTTTTGTACCATAAGGAATATTTTTTCCAAATAAATGTATAGATGTACTGGGATATTCCTACAAATTTTGAATGAGTGTCCAAATTTCTTCATCATTCTTCCATTCCTCCCTTGCTTCAATTATCCAATCTAGTTAGAAAATAGAAATGGCACTGTTAGAGTCCTCTAATTTACAGTATCACAAGGTGACCTACTATTGCTTATATTTCTTGCGGAAAATAATATTCCATGGCTATCATTTATTTTCAGAGAAAGAAAGGGAAATCCTGACTATAAAGAGCTTCAAAGGAATCATTCTCCCTCTCCGTCCAGTAAAAGGAAGGAAGTGTTGCTGATAATGTGTGATGGGGATCAAACTTCATTTCTGCCCTTGTTCCATTTCATTTCATTCACCCTCTTTTCCCCCCTCATTTCCTCCATATTCTGAAATGATCTGAATCCCATTTAACCCCCAAAACCCACATATATAACCTTTTAGGGCTTATTACTTTATAAACCCATTTATTATAAAGTTTCAGACTTTATGTTATAAGCTCTACCACCCATTGAAAGCCGTGTCATTTAAAACCATAGACCTTATCGTTATATATATCACATATTATATATATAACAAGAGTATCTCAAAACATTGGTGGGACCCCTTGTGCCTCATCGCATATCGCCATTGCAAATTTTTGTCACAACAATCCAATGCCAAACTTATAAATCACTGATGTAATGTGAAGTGGGACCCAATCCCTGCCGCACTTTCTTTTTCGTTTCATTTTCCTTTCAAAAATATCAAACTTTATCTTTTAACCTCTTTCCCCTTGATCTTCTTCAAATTTCCCGATCGTGATTGAAGTGGGGCCCCTCATCACATTTCGCACTTTTTACGTGTTTTTCATTGAAACTAAACTCTAAAAAAAAACCCTTATTTAAACTATGTTATATTGTTCCTGGCTCAAATGGAAAACATGTGCGGATAATGGGCCACTTTCAAATTTTCCTAGTTAATCTGTGTGACTAACTATAGGGAGATGGCGAATTGTGAATATGGAGCATTCATATGCTTACCTAGGATCACCAAAGGGTGAAAAGGTAGCAGAGATTACTTTCTCTTTTATAGACAATTTGATCCTAGTCCCGTAATTCCTAATGCAAAAATTGAACTAAACTAAACAATTTCTACACTAAAGGAAAGAAAACTAGTTATGCATGTGTGGTCTTGGGCTAATTACTTGGACTAGTTATCTAGGTGTGAATACCAAAAATTTGCAACACATAAATTGTTTGAAACACAAGTTAATTTCCCCCTACTTAAACTATGTGAAGATTTTTCAAAAACCAACTTGAAACAAAACTAACTCTAAGCCTACAGAAAGCAGCTAGAAGTGAGTTCTAACAAGCTGTGGGGTATCACAACAAGTGTTGGTAGATACATTAGGGGCTGCCAAACACCTTACAAGCAGAAAAATACAAAATATTGGGAAAAATTTCTCATTCTTTGAATTGCGCACAAAATGCTGTGACAAGTGCGCTTTCCTACGCGCGGGTTAGCATTGAACACGCGCCTTGCGCATCTATGAGGAAAACATCTGCGCAAATTCCTGCAAGTAAAAAATTTAGGAGCTGCTCTTCTTCATTCTATCACTCCAAGTGAATCTAGGGACTGCAAGAGAGATCAGAGGACTATCATCTCCACTCTCCAACATAGACAAAGGTCTCCATCAAAAGAAGGCACAACCACATAAACTTGTAAAACGTTAGTGGAGTCGCCAATCCTGTTGTGGTAGATTTGGTGCACAAATGTATGAAATCACACCAATTTAAAGGGTGTGGTTTGGCCCTTTAAACTCTAGGTAACAGGCAGAAAGTGGTGGAGTTCAAAAGCATACAATCTAGAGGAAAAATCATGCAAATGTATACTCAAATTAAACTAAAACTAAAACTAAATTATACAGAATCTATTGAAGAGAGTCAAACAATAATAGTGCAAATAGTAGCTCTAGGACCCTTCTTATTAAATGTTTGATATGAAAAAGAAATTTTACCCACTTTTCAAAGGGCCCTTAGACAATGGTTCTAGGTCCCAATGCAAGGATGTTGTTTTCCAAGCTCGCCTAGGTGCAAGCTCCCTCTCTCTTTGCTGTGATGGACTAAGATTGTTGGACGGCTAACAATCGAGTCCCCTCTATCTCCAGCTCTGGGTCACACACTGCTCGTATTGCTCGGGAAATGTTGGCCAGCATAACAATGTGATCACCCATTCTTCATCTCATGGTGGCTTTACATAGGGGATTTCAAATCCTCCTTCCCTCTCTTGGTACATAGTGGATGGTGACCCAAGGGAGAGGTATGATTCCATTGTGTGCTCCAAATATTCCTTTGTGTGCTCACATAATGTCTAAGGAGGAATTGGTGGCTATCCTTAGGCAGCTTCATGTAAGGAGAAACTTGTCCTTTAATTTGTGTGGTCCCGAAAAGTGACATTTTTCCACTTTCATCAATATGCACTTATCGGGCAAAAAGGCGCACAGAATGCACTTTTATCAAAGGATAATGCGCATAATCAAAATTTAAGACCAGTTCAAATTTGATTTTCTCAAAAACTTAGAGATTTTAAATACTTTCTTGATTCCATAATGTCTTCCTGCCATGTAAATCCTTTGGCTTGACATTAATTAATGTCATCTTCTGTTGTACGTTTTTCCATTGTTAACAGTTTCCCCCTAACGTGTGAGGTCTAGGAAGGATTTTATAGCCAAAATAAATTATAGTTTTCTTTTCTGTATCATGCGTAGAGAGAGAGGGAGACCTCCGTGAATCTTTGGAGTTGACAACACCCTACACTGGTTCCAAGAATGACCATGTCTAAGGGATCCCTGCAAGAAAATACAATTAACAACATATATATAAAATTTCAACGAGGTGGGCATGTCCCATGCTCGTGATGCTATGGCTAGTTAAACAAAATTGACAGATACATGTGCTATTTGTGTCACTACTATGGTAGTGATGCTGGCGGTTATTGACGACGACTGCTAATGCCCTCAGAGGCATTTTTCCTTTTATGATAGGTGGAATGTGGTGCCCATATGTGAAAACTTGGTATGGCATGTAGTTGCGCAATGTACGCATATGTACTAGCTGGGACCTTCCTGTGTAAGCATTGTTTGACAGAGACGCTTGTGGAGGCACGGGTCTTAGATGGATCTGATCAAAGTGCAATGGTTGTAAGGTACGATACCATCTTGACATGAAAGATTTTGTTGTAGTTGAATTTCAGGAGGATCAATGACATCTGTGGACAATGATTTCTCCCACAGTGCCACCTGAGGATACCCCTTTGTATGGGGATGGGTGATCCAAGGTACTGCTTCCTTTTTGGAAAATAGGTGTCGAGGTTGACAAAAAGGAAGCCTTAACCGAACCATGGGTCGTCGACCTGAGGGGTTGAGGACTTGGATGTGATGGGTTTAACATAGGCATGTTGGTGAGAGGTGACTGAAAACTGATGATGGGAATTCAGTGGCCTGAGGTTGGAGTATACTTAAGAAGCTTGGCGGTAGTCATAGTTATTTCTGAAGGGAAAATCCTTGGAGTCGGTAGGACTTCCAAGGCAGGTGTAACCGGCTATTAATGTCGTGATGGTGCGTCTGCGGGGGTGAAATATTCCGACTAAGGGAGATCAGGGACTGCTACAATGGGGGAAAAGATGAAATATGAGGGTGAAGGGGCAAAGTGCACCGTTTGCGGTCTTTGTACACTTACCAAAAGAATAAAATAATGGGGTTTGGTTTGTACAAAACATAAAGACGGGTACCCCAAAACATGAAAGTGTTCGCTCATTGATGGCATGAGGAAGGTGTTTTGATGAGGGCGTGGATCCCAGTGGTTAGTCTCATGTGCGGGGATGATGAAGCAGATGAAAAATATCGCATATGGGATTATGCTAGTGGAGGTATGGTGGGCCAAATGCAATGCATGGTGGTGCATGTTTTATCTGCTTGTACAACCTAGTCATCCAAGAAGGGGGTTTCAGTTAGAATGGTAAACATGACCTTATGCATGATGAATGGATGGGCATGAGGTGCTTCCCGGACTGAAGTGGTATGGCCTTGGCATCACTGTTGTTGTGATATATGGTCTACTTTGGGTGACAAGCGCCATGGAGGGGAGGCTCTACTGACCAACACGGATGTTTATCATGTGCAGGGTGAGGTGATGATAAACACGGTCGGATATGAGGACCCTATGGTTTATTTCTGATGGAGAAATGATGTCAGGATATGCAAAGTTTTCTGGGACACTATCATGCTGGGGGTAAAATGATACCTGCTCTGAAACTTTCAGTAGATGGTGCTATGAATGGTTTGTGGGTTTTTTCCTGCAAAAACAACTACCTCAAGTGAAAGAATATTCTTTTCATCAAATATTATTGAAAGGCATGAGCTTTAAAAAGGAATATAAGAGAGGGCATACCTGTCGGCGCTGAAAAATTATTTTTTTCGGAAAGCGAATGTGTGGCATCGCTTCCGTTCATCATGGAGTATTGATGATGGTGCAACTTACGGCTCACAGAATGGACCCTCTGATCTCTCGTTATGGCCCTCTAAACTTTCTAAAAGGGGAGATAAATAGATGAATATGGCCCTTATTCAATTCATTTTTACTTGTTGAGGTTTGAGATGTCTGAGGTATTTGCATAGCCTTTCTTGCCGTTGTGGTTAGCCCGTGTACCAGGGACTAGCAATACTATGCTGAGGTAACTTCCATGACGTCCTGCATTTTAATTTCTACAATTTGATGGTGTTGGGGGCCGTACAAATTGGGTTTCTACGGACTTTGGGTGAATTTTTCTCTAGATTTCGCGGGTAATCTGGGCAAAAGCGTACCTTCCTTGCGAATTTTGAGGGACAGGTGCGCAAGGGCATTCTGTTCCCCAATTTTAGTATGGCGGGGCTGATATCTACTTTGTGACCAGGTTACTGCCTCAGGGTGAGGTGCAGGGGTACCAACTCTCCTCTAGGAGGGTGAACCTAGATAGATTCCGCAGGCATCATTGTGGGGTGGCATTTCTTATCGAGGGATGCGTCAGCATTGCATCAGTTACAGATGTGGTAGAGCGGTGTGCTCTGGTAGTGATCATACGACTAGTGGGGTCGTTTGCTCCGCATCGGGCGTTTGGCCCGCAGGTTGGAGTTTTGTGCCGGTTGAGGTCCGGGCATTTTTTCGACTTCGTCTTCTTCTATTTTCATGGTATGGTGTCTCAATTGAACAAGTTCCAATGTGGATGAAAGTCATTTGCGTACACCAGTATCCTATGCATCATCATGTATGAGAGGGTGGTGTTGTTGAGGCCAGTGGTGGCAGTGCTTATTGGGTGGCCACGGGAGCCACATATGAGGAGGTGGTGGTGGCATGGTGGGGTGTTACTGGAATGCCATGACCGAGGCCTAGTTCGAGGCCAACCCACAGATGTTCTTGCCATACCCATATGTGGGAATGGACTTCCAGAGTGACCCAGACATGGGTCTCCCTTTTGGTTATGTTTGGCGACCTACAGGTATGTGTTATATTTTTTCTGCATTTGTTTGAGTATGCATGTACTTACATGCTTTTCTAGTGACACTGACATTTTTTTGGTTACTTGTGCAGATTTTGGCGAGGTTGGTTGCCCTGTGACTCGACTGGTGGGTCGTGATCCTCTACGAAGACCTCGAGGTGGTCAGGGAGAAGGTGATGCAGGTGGACTAGGTGGTGGTGCTGGTGGACCTGGCAGAGATGGTGTTGGCTCCTGAGGTGAGGGTAGCAGCTTAGCTGCAGCAGAGGTTGTGGCTGAGTGAGAAAGAGCTAATGCAAAATAGGTGTGCATTGCAGCACTGACAGCTCAGGTGACTGCTCTTGAGGACTTCCAGGGTCAAGTGGACCGCTTGACCCAAGGTATGCCTACTTGAGGTTTCATGGATGACTTAGAGGAGGTCTGGTTAGAGATAGTGATGGCCTACTAGAGGAATTATCGACCCACTCTACGTTGAGTGGCGATCGCAGTTGCAACTGCAGCTCTTATGGTGGTATCGGGACCAGTGTTGGGTCAAGGTGCCCCGCTTGAGGGGGCACCCCCCTAGAGCAGTTTTGTACATAGGGAAAGCACCCATTATGAGGATGCTTCCCTTATTTTTAATGAATTTTGTATATTTGGGCTGGCTATTGTGCCTGCGACACTATTTTTGTACTTAGATATACATATTTTGATATATATATGAGAGATATTTTTTGTGGCTCTACATGATGTATCACTTGTTTCGGTTTATGTGTTTTGTTATGCTAATGGATATCTATATTCTTGGTTTTATGTATGATGGTATATTCGAGATGCATTCGAGTTTAGGATATTGTTAGCTATGCGATCAGCTGTTTGGTTTTGACTCCTTGGTACATGTGAAAATTTGATATAGTCAAATTGTCTGCTTAATCTTTTGGCACGAAAATATTTTCTAAACAGATGTGTATCTCTTGTCTCAAATGTTTGGTTTAACTTTGATACTACTAACTGGGAATCGAGGTAGATATGCATATGGCGAATGCCTCGATGGAGGGTGTCACTCATAAGTCTGATGACGACGTCATATTTTGCCTGATTGTTTGTTGCTGAACCGATACATACACTGTTTGAACACAGAGGTGATCGGTGAGGGTGGTAAATGAGCCAGGCAGCGGCGGCTAAGTTTTGAGACCATCTTGATGCTCCATCAGCAAATCCGAAATAGGGTTCGTTTTGGTGATCCATGGTGATACTTTGAGCACTTTTAAATAAGTCTTTGGGTCAAAAATTTTGAGTAGTTGGGTGCTTGTATACTCTTATTCTAGGGGAAGGGCCGTCGAGGCTCTTATGGGTATAATTTCTTGAGGTAAAGGCCGTTGATAGGGTTAGTGAGGCATGTCCCATCCAGTTTTGTCAAGATGTATGCCCCCTATTGGAGGCAGTGTTTAATGATGTAGGATCCTTTCCACAAGGTTTCAAACTTTCCTAACCCTAAGGCCTCTTTTGCGACATCGTAGGGAAGGAATAATTCTCCCTCGGTAAATGAGCAAGGGGTGATGTGGTGGTCGAATGATGCTTGTACCCTTTTCTTGTTGGCTTCTTTGTGTTGCAGCGATTGTCTTTGATTTTCGTCGATAAGCTCTAGTTGTACTAGGCACTGCTCTAGAGGCTGGGTGTTATTGAGGAGTTTGATGGCGGCATGAAAATTTGGGATTTTGCGGAAATCAATGCAAAAGTGCAAGGTACCTTGGTTTTTTGTGACAAGCCTAAGGTGGAAATATTAGGATGAGGGGGTGGAAATAATCCTATCGCCAATATGAGCTGATAAAAATGGTATATGGTGGATTGTGTCATCGACATTTGGCGGGGGAAGAATATTTACAATGGGATTCTGCATGAGCGCAAGGTTGGGTTCCTTGCTACGATGGTCGATTTCCGGTAGGTGGAAATTGCGCTTGCCACAAAGTTGCCTGAATGTTTCCATTAGCGAGCATGACTCTGGTATGTGATTTTGGCCAGTGCAGATGGTGCACGATATCACTGAGCCAATGGAGTAGATAGTGTGGGATTCTATGCTATTCGTTGTTCCTGATGTGGATGCTTGGAAAGGGTCGGTCGTAGAAGAGGTTGTCTTCTGCTTCCATTTCCGTATCGTTGGCTTAGGTGCGTCTACCTCTTTCATGGAGTGTAGACTCAATGAAGCTCGTGCTGCTCTCATCTTGGGGATATGTACACACTTAAATGTATGGTGAAAGTATGAAAAAATCCGGCAATAGGTGTGTGTGACCTTCTCTTGGTTGGAGAGAATTGTTTGAGGGAGAGAAGAGACTATGCGGAGACTGTTTGGAAGGTGTTTCAGTTCTCTGCATTGGTTGACTTGATGATCGTTCAGATCACATAGGCCACATGTTATCCTAGGCTTGGCTGAGGTTACACTTTGTTGGTGTATTGCCTTATATTGCATGATACACCATTGCGTGGGTGCGGACATTGACCCAGCGATGTACCTTTTATGCCATTCTCGGAGTTCGTCTTGTCTCTTCTCTATTGCATTAATCATGTCGATGGTGGGATGAATTTGCGAGGCATAATTACAATGTCACTCATAATGATTACCCTAACATATTAGGCAAAATATCCTTGATATGAAGGTTTTTCGAGTTCAGTTTGAGGTCTGATGGGGAACCAGCGCTGGGAGGCTGCTAAATCAAGGCAATGGACAACTACATGGTCTGTCTTTTTGCATAACTTACATGATGGTCGTCCTTGTGGAGAGTGGTTGGGGATAACTTGGGTTCACTGTTGGTTTTTTCATTAGCTTTCAAGAACATGATGGATGCGCTCATCTCATCCACTTGGGTTATGGAGCTGCCTGTGGACTCGACATCCATGCCATCCTCTTGGGAAAGACGGACTATGGTTGAGCGAACTGGAAACGAATTATTTAGTGACAATATTCCAAAATGTGATTGTCGGCGCATAATGAACATGTGAATTTCACTGCCCACAATCCAACATAGTAAACCCTTTCGATTGGATACCATCTATGGATGAGCTCCACGGCTACGCACTCTTCGAGGAAGTGGCCATGTTCATCGCATAGCGTACAACGTATAATCGACATAACTGGTGGTATTTTTACAACCCTACGTTCCTCCTTTAAGTATAGGATGATATGAGGCTCATCTCTGACGGATTGGATGGAGGGATACTCTTGATAGGATCGCTCGATTACATGTAAGACATCCCTATATCGTGGTATCTCTGGGAAATGGTGGGTATAGTTCCCATAGTTGCTACAGAGAGTGTATGCATGATTTGTACTCAATGCTTTTCCTTTACCTTTGGTGGTAGGTTCCTTTTTACGGGAACACGACATTGAGATGTCTGTTTCGAAGCCAAGGAGTGGTTTTAATTCATCCATATCCAAACATATATGGGTAGTGTTGGGGTTCCCATGTTTTGGCCAGATTGGCAAGACCAAAATATGAGACAATATCAGAACCACTTTCAGACCTCAGGATCTAGCCCTCCTGGGTCCAGAGAGGGATCTCTCTATGTAAGCAAAGGTTTTGTGTCTTTGAAGCTCGAAGTTAAGATATTAGGCTAGTTATACGCACAAGGTTTGTTTGTTTGATGTATGTTTGGTTGTTGGGAATCTGGAAAGAAGGATTCAATATAGAAAAGGATGGGCAAAGAGGATTTTAGAAAAAGGAGGGATGATTCAAAGAACATTCAAGACCATTGGGAAATGGAGTCAGGAAAGGGTTTACTTGCTATTCAATTTGCAGGCTTTCAGTTGGGCTAGTCATCTAAAGCATTGGATCTTAAAGATGATAGTGTGGCATGAAATGGTAAGAGAGAAGGTGAAAGCAAGGAAACCTCCAAGGTGACCTTCAGAAATCAGACCCAGGGACAGGACATGCCATTGGAAAACCTGTGATCTAAAACCTAAAGGCTAACTCTTCAGACAAGGGAACATTAAAGATTTGGACGCAAAGGTGAAAACCTGAGATCAGAGAGAGACTTTGAACTCTCAATGCTTCGACCTCCAGCTCAAGGGAACTTAGAAAGGTTCAATTAATTGAAAAGGATCCTAGTGAGATAGAGACAGATTTATAGACTCCCAGTATCCCAATTCATTCAATTAAAACTTACCAATAACATCAAAGAATAGATTCATTAATTCATACATCAGCTAGCAGCATATGGAACCAATACACTGGTTAAATTAGTTTGAAATCAATTCTCAGATAATACACATAGCAGAAAAAATTGAAGGCAAGGAGAGCAGAAACATAGGGTACCTAAAAAGGGTAAATCCTATGCCATATTTCTGATGCAAGCCAGAAGAAATGAAATGTAAATGATTATAAAAGAAATCAAAGACAAAGACAGAAAAACATCACCGCTACTTTAAATCAGGATCCAAAGAAATGTGCTTGTCATATTAAAGAGCAACACCAGTCAAGTAAAACATTACCAATATCCTGATATTCAGTCTGAAAACATCTTCCTCAGCCTATCTTACAACTTTACACAGAGAACATGTCTCAAGATAAATAGCTTGCAATTCACAGATAGTCAATCAACAACCTTACAATGAGTTTCTTCATGAATTTTATAGCTGAAAAGAGGCTGAGGAGGTAGATGGAAAACTAAATGTAGCATTAAAACTTAGAAGAGGAAGGGGGATGAGGGCCCATTCTATTTTAAATTCTGGGCATTTATCTCCGGTAATCTTTGGATGAAAGAGTGGTCTTCGTCAGGGTGCAATTTACTCAATGTATGTCTCTAATGTACTTGCTATAGCATCTCTGAAAAACTTTGGTGAACTGAACAAAGGAAAATCAATGTTTTCAGGTCTACCATACTGTGTAACAAATGCTTCTGATAGCATAGGATTGTTGTCAGGGCTGGAAACTTCCCATTGACACAATGTAGACTGAAACAGTAATGAGTATTGTGTCCTTTCTTAGGGGGAGACATTCTACTGATGTGAAACCTTGATGATATCCATTTCTGCGCACTGGACCTCCCGTGTGGTTCATGAGGTCTTCGATTTGGTACCTTGCATTTAAATTATTGGATTAAGGCTCACATTCTTCAATTACAGGCCTTAAACTCTTTGCTTTCTCACTGATACTCTTTGCCGCTCCATTCCTGTCTCTGTCAGTGAATTCTGTGCTTGAATGACTCTGGAAGGTTTCACGTAGTTTAACCCTATTTCTTTAATAAAGGTCCCATAATAACGCCTTCCAAGGCCTTTCTTCACAAGTTTTTATCTCTGCACATGGTCTTCCCTATGTTCTTTGTCGCTATAACAGAGACTGTGAATCATGCTGATTTTTCGCCGCCCGTAACCTTGCAAAACATGAAAATACATTAAGAAAAACATGCATGAGGTGGGCAGATGTGGTGGCAACAATGAGAATGACAATGAAACCCAGTGAAAAGGCAGAACAGTGCAGGGCGATGGTGAAAGTGCAACGAAATGGTGGAGAAAAGCTCCGGTGAAGGTTGGCGGAATGTAGAAAAATCTAAACGTGAACCTTCGACATTTAAACTTGAGTGAAATATAAGGGGGGCTGATGAAAATGTGATGAAAATATATGAAAATGTGTGGAATGGTGACGTGGTGAGACCCGGTCAATAGCAGAGCTTTGGTCTAATCTGGGCTGTCCGATCTTGGGAGGAGATCGACAGCTGCGAATGCATCGGAGGGCGATGGACAGTGGGCCAGGGGTCCCACTTTCCTTGAGTTAAAACCTGAGCATCTTCGTGGCGTGATCACCATTGGATGGATGGCTCCAGATCGGACGGTGTCCGTGCATATTGTGCCGGGTCCACCGCCGAACATTAACGTGCGATGGGGGGGAATTTTTAAACAGTGCTCGGTGCCACGTGTCTTGCGGTGAGTGGAATCGCTGCGAAAAAAAAACACTGTCCGCCCTTCGAAAGTGGTGCGATGGAAATTGATGGTTTTGAAAAGGGCACAGGTGTGGGGACCACCAGGACGGATGTACTGTGAGCCGTTAACTTGCGGGTTAAACAGACGGTGGATATGCGATCGAGGCGGTGAACGGGTTGGGCCACGAGCGCGACGTTGATCTGTGAAGACCGTCCGATCTGTACAGATCGACAGTTAATACGGCGCCTGATATCCATCTATGATAAGCACTCTCTGGGCTAGTGCTTTTTTCTAGCACCCAGGTCACGTGGAGAAAAAGGTTGAGAGGGCTAGGGCTGAAAGGTGCTAAGCCCATATATATGGAGAATATGGTTTTTGGCCCATTTTTAATGCAATTCCAGGACAAAGAGGGGTAACGATGGAGAGAAAGGGGGCTAAATAGCTAGACAAAGGGTGTTTGTGAGGGCTTAAATAGGGTTTTGAGAGGGTTTAGAGGGTTAATAAGGGAAATTCAAAAGGGGAAAAAGAGGGTGGAGAGTGGGGTTTAGTGGGAATGAAATAGAAGGGAAAGGAAGCCTTTGGGCATTCCTCATAAACAGAGAGAATTTACAATGGGAATCAGCAGAGGGGACTTTATCAAAGGACACAAGACACAAGGAGGCTTCAAGGATGATGTGTTTTCAAAGGGAATGCATTCCTTGAAGGCTCATAAACATTTGTCCCCCTGTTTTCTTGTCAGAATTTATAGGGGGCTAACAGGTAGGATGGCCTATTACGTTGCATATGGCATAGACTGGTGATTCCCATTGAATGGTAGGGGTCTCCATATTATTTCCTCTCTTCTCATTTTTCTTGGTCATGATCATCGATTTCACAATGGGAACTTCCTTTATGGGGGTGGTCTTGACCATTTCTTGGATGGGTGGGGGCTCCTCAGGACTGAGGGGCTTCAACCATGTGGCAGTAACGTGGGTGGCTCCTATTCCAGAATGAGGAATGAGGTAATACCAGTGTTTCCAAAACCTACTGGGAGATGAAGCCAACTGGGGGCTAGAGGAAAGGGGGTTGGGAGGTGGCGTAGGCTAGAGAGGCTACCGTGGCCGATGCCTCGGTGTCATTACTTCCTGAGTCTGTGACTTGAATAGCTTCGATGCTTGATGTGGACATCATGCACACTGGAGCCCTTGTGACATCGGGTGATGCCTGAGGGATAATGGGAAGATCTCCTAGGAATGACCCTAGAACGGACGACAGTTTGAATTTTCCAGGGCCATATTCTTTGTACCGTGAAAGACCATCCGAGGTTGTATCTACATAGGGTATAATTACATCCATGTTGGTTAGGGGATTCTTCTCGTTGTGTGTCAGCTGGTCTCCAGTAATGATGTGGTCCTCATGGGGGGACATCATAATGTGGAAAATAGAGGAAGCTGTGGCAGACATGGCGTAGATATAACTTCGCTCGAGGCATATATTGTAATCCAAGTGAGTGTCCAAGACTTCTATGTCTATGTGGACCATATTTTTAGCTAGACAGACCAAGAAATTTTGGTAGAGGCCGACGGGGGTCAAGGGACGCTCGTCATACGCTTGAATTGTGTTGACTGAGGGTTTTAGCTCGAGAGAACCCAACTTCTGCCAAACATTTTTTGACATGATGCATGTCGATACACCTTCGTCTATGACACATCAGTGAATAGTGATATTCTATAACGATACTGGTATCTGGAAGGCGACCATGGAAGGAAGTCGGGGGGGTGGCTTTCTCTAAGTCAAAAGCCATGAGGCATGTATCGGCAGGGTTGATAGCGCCTAACATGGAAAGTAGGGCTTTTTGTTGTTTCAGGCATGACTGCAGTACTTCCAGAGCTGACATAATAGTGGGAGATTGAGCTAAATCGTCCATGATGCTATAATTATGGGCCACTTTGGAGTAGTTTCCTGCTCGCCTATTGGGTCCCTTTGCCATCTTTGGTAATGGTTCTATGGGCATCTTTGAAATGGTAAAAGGTGCAGTCGGTGCACTAGCCCCTAACGTAGTGGTTTCTGGTGGGGTGTCGTAGTTGCGATTCCGTGTTTGGAAAAACATCTCTTCCCGAGTCATGTAAAATAGGAGAGCACATTTGTAGTACCAGGATATGAAGCTGAGTTGGCTGAGTCACAATACCCAAAAATAAAACAATGGTATCTTGATCCAGTGGCTGTCTATATGGAGGATTTGTTCTTCACAGAGCCAACATCCATTTCTGGAATGTCAATTTTTTTTCAAAGGTACCAAGGTCCAGGTAAACAAGATCAGGCCGGAAAATTCTATCAAACACCATTGTCAGTTTTGTCTCTGAACATGGTAAAGAGTAGTGAAATAACAAAGATATTAGAACAATTTCTTGACTGGCTGCACTGGCATTATTGTATTGTTTATAAGGGTAGCCATTTCAGTAGATTAGGGTAGGTAGGTATGCAAATAACCTGATCACTCTGAGCATGTTTCCATCTTTAGTTTCAGTTTTCCTTCTGGTTTCAGTTCAAGTGTGTCCCAGACTACAGATTTCAACGAGTATTCACCTCAGCTTGAAGGTTTTCAGCCACAAAGGTTTTGTAGTAGATTAAGTTGCAAGTGTTGGGATCAGCCCAATGGATGAATCCACTAGACTACAGCGTCCTTGGCACCTCCTGAAGAAGATGCCATCCCCTGTTAGAGCCCTGTAATTTACAGTATCACAAGGTGACTGACTATTGCTTATATTTTTTACTGAAAATAATATTCCATGGCTATCATTTATTTTCAGAGAAATAAAGGGAACACCTAACTATAAAGAGCTCCAAAGGAATCAATCTCCCTCTCTGTCCAGTAGAAGGAAGGAAGTGTTGTTGATAAGGTGTGATGGAGATAAAACTTCATTTATGCCCTCGTTCCATTTCATTTCATTCACCCTCTTTTCCCCCCTCATTTCCTCCATATTCTGAAATGCTTTGAATCCCATTTAACCCCCAAAACCCACATATATAACCTTTCAGGGCTTATTACTTTATAAACCAATTTATTATAAAGTTTTAGACTTTATGTTATAAGCTTCACAACCAATCGATAGTTGTGTCATTTAAAACCATAGACCTTGTCGTTATATATATCACATATTATATATATAACAAGAGCCACTCAAAACATTGGTGGGACCCCTTCTACCTCATCGCATATCGCCATCGCAAATTTTTGTCAAAACAATCCAATTCCAAACTTATAAATCACCGATGCGATGTGAAGTGGGACCCAATCCCTGCCGCGCTTTCGTTTCCGTTTCATTTTCCTTTGAAACACATCAAACTTTAACTTTTCATCGCTTTTCCCTTGCTCTGCTTCCCATTTCCCGATCGTTATTGGAGTGTGGCCCCTCATCGAATTTCACAGTTTTTACATGTTTCACATTGAAACTAAACTCTAAATAATGCGATTGTTGATTTTGCGATATCGCATCGCATTTGACTTACCTTTGTGAGTTCCCACAGTCTATCCATTTTAATTTGCGATGCAATAATTTGGCCCCACCTCCGCAGCTCCTCCCCTCCCCCACTTTACAGTCGTTGTAGTATATTCATATATCATATAAAATCCATAACACTTAGCACTTTAAACCTTCACTGATTCATAAAACTCCACCGCATAGCCAGTGGGTCCCTCTTCCCTGAACTTTGAAAATTTTAAAAGTTAATTCCCGTAGCTTATAAATAAAAGACAAAACCTATGATCTGCGCTGCGGTCTGGTCCCACTCCTTCCCTGCCACGTCACTTGCTCTCCACGTCAGTTCCCTTTTGTGTCACACCACCGATCCCTTTTTATGTTGTAAACTGTTCAATCTGCGATATGCGACAGTGCTATGGATGTGATAAAGTTCAGAACTGAAATCTAAAGGTTTTCATATCTGGGTAGACAAGTCTTACATTGTTTTTCTTTGAAAGAGGGGTTAAAAGAAAAAATAAAGGACTCAGGTAGCAAAAGGATCGTGTGAGGTCCCACCCATACTCTATTCCATTCAACCTTTAAGCACCCTACACCTTTCCTCTCTCTCCACTCCTCTCCATATATCCTACGACCCTCATCCAATTTCGGCCTCCCCGCAGTATTCGAACTTTATCATAGTGGGGGGGGGGGGGTCCGGAACGAGAAGTATCCCATACCGCTCTTCTGGCTACGTGTCATGCTCAAGATTACTCCACACCCCCTTGTCCAATACCACTTACCACTCTCACCCCCCCTCCAAAAATTTGTTTCCATCATCCATCCCCATCCGCCAACCTCCATCCCTCCAGAGTCAAGCATATAAAGTTTGAGAATCATTTTATGAAGAAATAAGGCTTAAACATGACCAAAAGGGCTCAGGTAGTGAAAAGACACCACAGGTCGAGTCAGGCAGCAAAGGGTTTTTGATGCAAACTTGTTATGGTTATAACAACAGAGAATGAAGGGGAAACAAAACACATCAACACTAGCATCAATAAATGTAAGTGACCAACACTGCACAGATTTGATTACCCAATGCATGTTTTTCTGTACAACAAAGCCAAATGTGAGAGTCTCCACTGGTTTCCTCTTAGAAACCATCACAACCACCTTCAGATCCCATTGCTTGATCTTCCGAGGAGCCATTGAAGCATTTGGATCTACGAAGAGTTGTCCATAATTAATTCTAGAGGCCGTTTTTGTTAGTGATGTCTAAATCAGGCATTGCATGGCCACACTTGTCATTTTCTGCTTAATTGTAATCAACAAAAGGTTGCCAACTAAGTTAGGGCAACCGACTCATTTTTTAGATAAATATAGCATACCTTAGCAGTATCAAGGGTTGAATATTTTAGCTCCTGTATTGTAAGAACTACTATTGGAGCACTATAATTTTGGAGCTGGACATAAATAATCAAAGACCGTTTACACGATTCTTGAGCTGTGTTAAAATGGTGATGCATTTCTTCTCTGTTTAAATGTTTCTATTTTTTTCTTTGCTCTGTATCTTCTCATCTAATTTTGAATCAGAAATTTTAGATTAAGATTCACTGTCAAAGTGCCTTAATTCTATCTTCATTTACAATATGAATGCTTATGCTAAATTCCGATTAAAGAATTCTGAATTTCTCTTTAGTCACTACTGAACCTTACTGTTTCTTTCACATCATAATTCATACAGCTCTTAAAATCCATTTAGCACAGTTAGCTTTCTCGGTGATTTTCTCTTGATTTTGATGTGTCGTTTCATCCTTTGACTCCATCGCCCAATGGAATAATCTCTGCAGTCCTATCTGTCCAACCACACAATCAATCAAACAAACAACCCCCATTACTATAACTAGCCTAATATATGCAATTATAATCATCAAGCTAAATCATATATCATAAAATAGAGAGAGCGCTTTCTGAGTCTATGAAGACTAGGTCCTGGACTGAAAGCGGTTTGATGTTGTCCTCTGCCATTTTTTCTTGCCAATCTTACAAATTACAAAGGGTGAACAGGAAGAAAGAAATGCTTCCACCTCCTCATTGTTTCTTGAGAGTGCATCTACAAAAATATTTAGCTTCCATTTTTTGTAGATGATTTCAAAGTCATAACCCAACATCTTTGTGACCCATTTTTGTTGATCTTCTAAAGATATTCTTTGTTGCAAAATGTATTTAAGACTATCATGATCAACTTTTACCTTGAAGTGTCTTCCCATTAGGTAAGGTCACCATTTCTTTAGTGCATATAGTATTTCCAACATTTCCTTCTCATAAATAACTTTATGTAAATACTTTAATTTGATTGGACTTCTTTGAAAAGAAATGGGTCTTCCTTCTTGCATTAAAACAACACCAATTGCATTTCTTGAGGCATCACATTCCACAATAAAGGTTTTTTTGAAGTCTTGAATAGCTAATACCAGTTCTTGGCACATTGCCTCTTTAAGATGTTCAAAGGACTTAGTTGCTTCAGGTGTCCATGAAAATGCATCTTTCTTCAATAATGTTGTTATAGGTGCTACTATTCTTCTATAATTCTTAACAATCTTGCGATAATACCTTGTTAACCAGAGAAGTCCACGCAACTACTTTATGGTAGTGGGGAATTTCAATTCCTTAAAGGATTTAATTTTGTTAGGATCTACCTTAACACCATCTTGATATACAATATGACCCAAATATCCCACCTCTTGTAATCCAAAGAAACATTTGGAGGTTTTTGCATATAATTGTTTCTTCTCTAATAGTTTGAGATCCCTGTCAACATATTGAACATGATTCTTTCTAATATTCCCAAATTTTCACATCATATTTGGAATATTATAGTTCTTGATTTTCTTAATAAATTAAGTAAATAAAAGGGTGGAGGGACCCACAAACCTCAAAGATGAATAAAATCCACTTTTATTGTGTGTATGTGGATATTCTAAATCTAGATCTAAAATCATGTAGTGGAGCAGCTCCATTAATGGAGATCATGTCTCATTTAATGAGATAGATTGTGAAGGATGAAACAATCAAATGAGATCATGGATCTTAAATATAAAATCATGAGGATATTTGATAAGGTCAATTGAGATCATAGTGCATTCAAGTAAGATCATGAAGCACTTATGATAAGATAGTGGAGGAAGTGGTGCATTTAGTGCACATATGATGGAGAGGGTGATCACCCCATGTGAACCTGACGGAGGACATGAGGCCACAACCCAGTCAAACATGGAGACTATGTCTACATGTACAACACAGATTAAGAGTGGGCCTAGGCTATGGAAGGCTCATGCATATAATGAAGGCAAAGGCACAATGGAAGGCATGATTTGGATTATTCATTTCTGATCTGTTTAGATCTAGATTTGTCTTAGGACATTTCCATGCAGGCTTGGGTTGTTTAGCATAGTTTATAGTGTTGTTTAGCACAAGGTGTTCTCGAGTGAGAATCCCACCTCTTTCTTTGAGTAGCTCTGGAAAGAGGATTATTCTTCATTCCTTATGAGGCATTGGTGCCATCTTCAGGAGGTTGTTTCTAGCATTCACCTAGGAAACCAGTGGAGGATTCATCCTACCAGTTTGTTCTTCACATCCAGCCTTTCAGGAGTAGTAGATCTACATCCGGCATTCAGGCCATGGGGTTTTACCTCCATGCAGCAATAGTCCCTTCAAGGATTGTGCAGTTCCGTCCTATAGATCTATTGGAGGAAGGAAGTTTCCAGTATTTCAGCTAGAAATCCTGTGAGGGATCATCTCCTCAAATTGGATCTATTATTTCCATCATTTACGAGCTGATTTGACACATCCAGTAGAAGGCTATTGAGCCTCCCTCTCTGATAGTGCAATTTTCTAAAGTTTTTGTTCATCCAGCAACTATTTTCAACGAAGGATATTGGAGGAACCATATCTTGAAATTTTATCCCAGGGATCTAGTGAAAGGGTTAGCCCTTCTTGCATAGATCTGATTGTGCATCATTGCAGTCATCATATTATAAGATATAGCTTTAGATCTACATTCCAAACAACATTTATGTGAAACCCCAAGAGGGTGGTTTTCTTAGACTTACAAATCTGTGAAACCATTTCTCAGTTGTCTTGGGAATCCATCATTAAGCCCAGATCTACAATTTCAGCATCATCAGAGCTCCCATTCTTCCTAGATTTGACTTTCTATCTGTTAGGAAGTTGTAGTCCCAACAGTTGCAGCAGGGAAAATGTAGTTTAACTTCTATTAGTTTATCAGTTACGTAGTCCCTCTTGGGAAATCATTGTAGGGTCATTCTAGGCCACCCTTGTGGCTTGAGTGTCTCATATTTTGAGCATTGTTGTACTTGTTTTTTCACCTCCAATATAATAAAATGGCTTATTTATTTCTGTGCATTCTGATGTGTATATAGATTTATTGTTTAATTTGTTGCAGTTCTTATATTGTGTTTCAGTATTACTGCATTCTCCCTTTTTGGATATTACAGTGGTATCAGAGCATGATCTTTGGCTCAGCTTGTGGACACTTCATACTTTACATCAAAATAAGAAGCAGATAGATGAGATCTATCATGAAGGAGGATAATTCTACCACTCTTTCCTTTAGATACATGCAAGATCTCTCCAAAGGGGTCAATCAAATGAAGAAGGAAAGGCAGAAATAAGATTTGATGAGGAAGACCCAAGCACTTCCTATCAGCAAAGAAGAAAACCAGAGAATCATAGATCTCCTCATAGATCCACTATGCCCACTTTCTTTGAAGAAGGTGATAGGTGTAGAAATGAAGAGAGGAAAGAACCTGAGACTCGTGAGACTCTCAGTCTATATCTTGAAGAGTAAAAATCACAGTCTAGAGAATTCAAAGAGAGTCTAACTCTCCAATAATTATTCCAAATCAATGAAGAAAGAGGATCCTATAGTAATGATATGAGGAAGAGGCACAATAGATTCGATTTTCCTACATTTGATGGATCTTCCTCAAGCATTGTTAAGGCTTGGGGGAAAGAGTTAGATTCATTTTTTAGGGTACATCCTGTAGCTGAAGAAGAGGCTGTCCAAATTGCAACACTTCATATTTTAAGTGAAGCCAATGATTGGTGGTTTGGTCACATGGAGCATGCAAAGGTTACTAAGAATTCATATTTCTTTCACAAGTTGAGGAAGAAGTTTTATGTGAATAAAACATAGATGTACCACAAAGAGACATTTCCTAAGGAAACATAGGAGGATGTCAATCTTGTCACTCTGGACAAGAAGTGACTACATTCACCACTAGCTACAAAAGTACTTGCATCCAGAGAAGAGACACTTGCAACTTTGCAAGATAGTCTTGAGCTCTTGACACATAGAGCCCCATGCATGATTTAGGATATGCATGAGGAAGAGGAGGAAGATTCCAACGCTGGTACACTTGGGGAAGAGTAGCCATCACTCTTACCATAAGTTGGAGACACTATTGTCCTGGTTGGAGGAACTCTTGTGTTCTGGCAAGAGGTTCCCACACATCAGTTGTTCCAAGGTATGCATGAAATTTCATCACATATTGTTTCAGTAGATCTTATTTAAACTTATGAGGACATGCCATCAGGGCCAATGCATAACCAAGGGTTAGAAAAAAATGTTGATTTGAAACAGCAAAATATCACATCGCAGAGGACCCTTGATCTAATAAAGGAGTAGATTAAGAACTATCCTAGTTCATCATTGTTGAGCTACATTCAACCCTTGGAGTTGAAGTTTAGAGTTTTATAAAATGGGATGAGCATGATCCTGTGTACAATAACTAGTTATGAGATAAGTATTGTGCCTTTCTTTGAGACAACACATGTATTACCATGCAGATCTAAAATGTTGTCACTTAGTAGCTGTGAAGATCAAGAGGCCCCGTAATTCTCGGAGCATTCTGAAGGTAGCTTCACTCATGAAACAAGGGAGGTAAAGATGATAAATGGTAGACATATTGAGATGAGAAATATTTTCTCCTTTCTAGATGACCCTTTCTCAATGAGCATCTCACAGCTCAAAGAGAAACTTCTACCTGTAGCAGATCCAAAACCTCTTTGGTTTTGGAGGGCCTTTGGTGAAAATAGAATCTCATTGACATATCTCAGTGGAGGTGCACTTAAACATCTCATGAAGTGAAAAGTTATTCATCAGTTTGGGGAGGATGGTATTCTACAAAGGGAGGATACCATGTTTATGCAGTACATCATTCACAATTCACAATGGAATGAGTGGGTGAGCATGATAAGCAAGGGGTTGGATGACCACTTGTAGATATATGACATGGGCCAGCAAGCTTGGTTACGTTGGTTTCTCTTGGGAGAATTATGTCACTACCCAAAGGCTCCTATTTCTTTGATCCATGCCTTGAAAAACACTTATGAAATGAAGAAGGAGGCATGGATGACCTGGATGCTCTTGGGTAAGTATGGTTAGCACCAAATAGCTCATATTTTTCTGATTCATGCCTTATGTATCAATGATAGAATGCAGCAAAAGAAGGCATGTTCATTTTGGATTCCCTTGAGAGAGTTTGGCCAACACATGACATCTCCTATGCCTATGTGTTTTGTATTGGGTAGAACTTAGCATGATTCTGTCATTTTGTTTATTGATGGTGTTTTCTTGTATTGGGCTGATGTGACATTCCACATGTTTATCGATATGTTTTTACTCCATGATGCACATGAGGAGGAGAGAAAGAAGCAAGATCTCTTGTTGCTTTGGTTGCTTTTGGGGGAGTTTGGCTTGTCCATCTTACATGGGGGGGATGGAGGATGGAAGCAAAGGGCCTTACTCCGATGGCTACTATTGGAAGAATATGGTTTGACATCTTTGCCTACCCATATACCTCCTTTTCTTCTTTTTGCATAATGTTGGAATGATGCTTGGATCCAACAAGGCCAACAAGGCTAAGGATGAGAGCATGTCAATGCTCAATCAAATTCATAAAGCATGGGATGAAGAGATGTATTGTAAGATGGAGCTTTTCCTTTATGGAAAGAGTCACTTTATTTTATGTATCTCATGTATTAATGATGATGTTGGACATCATATGGTTGCCACTTGGTACTTCATGGAGGAAGGAGGACATCTAACCATATAGTTGGAGGTCATTCTATATATTTTTGAAAGACAAATTTGGAACCAAACATGCATAACACATTGCAAAAAAGGGAGGAAGCCTTCTTTATGTGGATGCCATTTGGAGGGGAATAGATGGCTTTGCAACTACTTTTGGAGTTGCTTGAGGACAAGCAACATTTTTCCGAGGGGGGGGGGGGGGGGGAACTGTAATATTCCCAAATTTTCACATCATATTTGGAATATTAGAGTTCTTGATTTTCTTAATAAATTAAGTAAATAAAAGGGTGGAGGTACCCACAAACCTCAAAGATGAATAAAATCCACTTTTAATGTGTGTATGTGGATATTCTAAATCTAGATCTAAAATCATGGAGTAGTAGAGAAGCTCCATTAATGGAGATCATGTATCATTTAATGAGATAGATTGTGGAGGATGAAACAATCCAATGAGATCATGGATCTTAAATATAAAATCATGAGGACCTTTGATAAGGTCAACTGAGATCATAGTGCATTCAAAGAAGATCATGAAGCACTTATGATAAGATAGTGGAGGAATAATGCACATATGATGGAGAGGGTGATCACCCCATGTGAACTTGATGGAGGGCATGAGGCCACAGCGCAATCAAGCATGGATACTATGTCCACATGTACAATCCAGATTTGGAGTAGGCCTAGGCTATGGAACGCTCATGCATATAATGAAGGAAAAGGAACAATGGAAGGCATGATTTGGATTATTCATTTCTTAATCTGTTTCGATCTAGATTTTTCTTAGGACATTTCTATGCAGGCTTGGGTTGTTTAGCATAGGTTTCAGTGTTGTTTAGCACAGGGTGTTCCTGAGCGGGAATCCCACCTCTTTCTTTGAGTAGCTCTATGTTAGCCACCTAAAAAAATTTATCATATCAAATGGTGGCTAGATCTTTTTAGCCTTCAATAAATAATTTCATGACCAAATTGTGAGTTCTTGAAGTCTTATGATGACATTTACTCTTTGAGTTAATCTTCACTGTTGTTTCCTTCATAAGAACCTACTATTTTCCGAGAGAAAGACTGCTTAAAAACTCCATTTTTCCTCATTTACACTTCTCCATTTCATCCATAAACCCTTTTCATTTACCTCTCAATTTCCTCGAAGTATCCTTCATAACCTTGTAAAATCCATTTATAAGGTTTAAAACCCCGTCTTTACCCTTAACAGAACCCTCAGAATCCTCTTAAAAACCTTCATTTGGCCTAAAAACCTTCATTTTTCTATAAGGCCTTAAGCCCCGACCCCTTTCGGCATATAACCCACGCTGTGATAGAGCGCGAAGCACTTAATCACATTGCAAATCTTCATTGCATCGTAAATATTCATTTTACTCATTTTTACATGGTTAATTTCGTTCCGCTGATGCGATCCCGTGATCAATTCTCCACCGTTGATCTGATCCACTATGCCCAGATCTAACGACCCATATCGCTCCCCATTCCAAACCCGCCATTCTGCCTTTTTCTTCATGATTAAATCCTGACCATTGATCTAATTTTCAGATCAACGGCTCTCACTCCATCGCAAATCGGCAATTGCAAATTTCTTTTTTCCTTTTACTTTTTTCCTCTTCCAATGCCGATCCTCCGATCTAATCTCAGCCGTTGAAACCACAAGAACCAACGACCCAGATTAAATCATGCTTCGCCCATAACCTCCGACATCATGCCTGCCGATTAAATATTAACCATCAATCATCCTTCAGATCGGACGACCCTTGCATAATCACATATCGCAAAGGCTTATTCCCTTACCCTTTGACCTACGCCAATGCGATGCTCCGATGAGATCTCAGTCGTTGAATCCACAAGAACCAACGGCTCAGATTCAATCACACTCCTCCCTCACCTTCCGCTGATGCCTTCTATTGATTTAATCATGACTGTTGATCTTTCATCCTGATTTGACAGCCAGCACTTAATCGCACATCGAAAAAAGAAAAACCCCACTGTTATGGACTCTTTCCTTTTCTCCGATGCGATGAGATCTCTACCGTTGATCTTATTAAATCCAACGGCTCATATTACTTCCACTTTCTAAACCCTTCCCTTATTTTTATCCTCCATCAACAGATCTCGGTCGTCGATCCTCATGATCCGATGGCTCCCATTGATCCTTCCTTCTGCCCTTTATAAGAAGGTGGGACCACTCTTCTCCTCTTTTTTCACCAAATTCCTTTAAAAAACCTTACCTTTTCTACGTTTTTTGTTTCCTGACAAAAATAGTTTTAAACGAATCCTGACCATTGATCTCTGGATATCAACGACCATCTGGCCCTATCCTTTCGCCCGTCCCCTTTCTCTTCATTTCTTCATATCCACTTCTTCTCTTAATCGTAACCCTCCATCAAAGAAATTTGACGATCAGGACTTAACCCAATAACCCATTACACCCATCCACTGCGCACCAATTTTGTTGACGTCACCATTGAACCCGCATACACTTTACCCCATAGCTCTTCATCTATCACGCTCAACCCGCACCGTTGGATCTGGAGCCTCCAATCCAATGGACCAGAATCCATATCGCGTAAATTTTTGGACCTCCCTGTAGTGCACAAGTTCTATGCGAAATAGGCTTTTTTCAAAATCCACGTGTCAAATGCTAACACATATCACGTTCCAAAAGTGAAAACCACATACCTCCCCAAATGCAACGCAAAAACCACTGCCGATTTTCCACTATACTGCTCCCTCCACCAACATTGCTTTTTCTTCTTTTAATCCTGGCCGTCGATCTCTGTGATCAGACGATTCTATTTTAATCTCGCCTCCATTCACTTTTCACCCAACCTTCTCCCAAACGACTTGATCAAGCAATCTCCACTGTTGATTATTCTAATCCAACGGTTCCTGTTCACTATCGCTCCCAAACTCCATTTTCACCTGGTTAGCTGTTCTGCCAGGATTTTTCTCCCTTTTTCCACTACATCTACATTTTTCCTCACTGCTCCTCCACCCTCATGAGCCACTGAAGCAGTCTTAACCAAATTCCGCAGGATTTTATAATGAGTTTGTGTTGTTTTGCAGGGTTCTTAATGATGGTTGTTCTGTGTTTTCCACAGTCACAGATACGTGACAAAAAAGGCTCAGAGTGACGATTTTGTGCCTTAATCCAATGAAGAAAAGGATCTGTAGGGTATGAAATTCAAGTTTAAAACATCTGGATCACAATCCAGGGTTTAACAGAAGCCCTCCAATAGCAGAAATCCACCTGTGTAAACAAAGAAAACAAAGTGTATCAATAATGAAGATTCAATGATAAAAGGTGATTAAAGCCAAAGCCCGAAGATCAGGTTCTAATCCACAGATCAAAGGATAAAGACAGTGTTAAAGAATGAAGACCTTAAAACAAAGATCAAAGGCTAAAATATCCTTTCAACTACCAAAGCGCCACCTGTAACTTCAATTAATCAAAAGAAGGCATAGTTATTGCCTTAGTCAACGATATTTTGTTCAAAGTAGCCAGAGTTATTCCCAGCCTACTTAAAAGAGTTTTAAAGTTAGCAAAATCTACTAAGCGGCTAAATACTTAATGAAAACCAATTACTACAGAGAAAATATCAGAAAACTTCTCTGTTGAGCCCCTCAAAGGCCGAGAAGAATTAATTTGTATTAATTGAACAGTTAGTCCCTTCTTACACTCCACCTCCTCATTCTTCTATAAATACTACTGTTGAAGATTTTTTAGAGTTTGGTCTCTAGATATCTATTGCATGTAAATAGTTTTCTGAAGCTGTTGTAGCCCTGTTTTGTAATTGAAGAAACATAAGTTGAGATGAGAAGTTTGAAGCTGTAGAGACCCACTGGACTTGATGATTGTAAATGGTTTGAACATCAAATACAACCTGATTTATGGGATCCTGGTCTATGTCAATGGTGATATGTTTCTTATTGTAAATTGTTATTTTCTTTTGTTTCCATTCTGTCCCTTTTCTCTGATAAAGAACAACAAATATAGAGCTAGGATTTACTCTTACAAGTACCCTACTCTCACTGATAAGCTTTATCTTTATTTTTTCCTCCAATTGTGTATTTAATAACGATTTAATACAGTCCAAGCAGTCAAGGAATGTTGGTGAGCCCATGTCTTACTGTCTAAACTTTAAACATTGTTCTTGAATGATATTTTCATTACATGCTAAGTAGAGTTGTGCTAGGAAAGTTTATGGTTTGCCCCATCTTCTGGTTATTTCTCCAAAGGTTGTTTGAAAGTTTCCCTTAAGAGTATGTTGAAAGCAGGCTAGTTTCAAAGTACTTACCTAATCTTAGACTACTTTTTATGTGTATCATGAACATTTTCCTTTTGAATACGCTGAAAGTAGGCTAAGTTAAAAGTCTTTACTTGATCTTAAGCTATTCTATGTGTTTTAAATGTTTTCTATTGAAAGTAACTCAAAAGTAGGATAGTTTCAAAGTACTTACCTGATCTTAGATTACTTTTATGTATTTTCTTAAGTGCATGCCAAAAGCAGGATAGTTTCAAAGTAATTACTTGATCTTAGGCTGCTCGTTGTTTCTTCATCTGTTTGACTTCCTTCACTTCATTTTTTATTGTTTCATTCCATAAAATCAACTTAAGGAGATCCTTTGACATAGATGACTTGCCCCATGGACCACTCTTGAACCTTACTGTTTCAATTAAATCCTCTTATGACTCCATAGCCCAATGGATTGAAGTTTCTCCTTGCCTATATTATTAGTTGAACCATTCTTTCACCTACATGCACCTTCACCCTTCATTTAGACTTCCTTCACCTTCATTATATCCTTGCCCAGCCAAAACAAAGAAACCCCTTGTTCTTAATAACTAGCCTAATATCATACTAAGACCTTTAAAGATAAATCAATCTTTCACTTATAAGAGAGATCCCTCTCTAGATTCAGGAGGGCTAGATCCTAGAAACCCAAAGTGGTTCATATATAGGCTTTGCAGTTTGTATTTTCCAATCTTGCAAATTACAGAGACCCTAACATTCTGGTGACTCCACTGGGGAGTTCTGAGTAAAATCCTTAAAAAAAACACTCAATATTCATTGCAGTATAAGTAGCTCTCTTCAGGCACTACCAAGCATGTTTTTAATTATGATAGGACTTATTTGAATCAGTGACAAACTAAGTAACCCTTAGGATTCTCATAAAGCCTTATTAAACCTTGAAGGAATCAGCTAGCTAAGCCATAAGAGTAAACTATCTTTGTCTCATCACCGTAGCTAAGTGTTGAAATAGACTTAGGACACTCTCATAACTAATAGGACTGAAAAACTCAGAAAACCCAAAAATATGTCAGATTGGTATTCAAATCAATAAATGGTGGTGGACCATAAAACATTTTACCTGTTAAAGCTAAAAATTTCCACCTGGTGACTCCACAATCCTAAACAGACCTAAAGACTCCATTGGGAAACCCTTTATCATAAAATCATTCAAACTCAGTTAAGAATGCTTTAAAGATTAAAGTTTTCTTGCTAAAATATCAGTTAGCCTCCTAAATATTGTCATATTTGGTTAAACTTTTCTTGTTATTGGGTCTGAAAACATAGCATAGTGGCTTCTAGAAGGGTTCATACTAGAGCCTATCCTGACCCAAACCCTCCTAAGATAGTTTATAATCCTGAAAGCATACTTAGGAAGTCTCCTAAGGCCAAAATTTCAACTGTTGTTAGGTCACTCCATAGAGCTACTTCTGTCCCTGAAAACCTTACAGCTCTACAAGATTCACAAGTTGACTTAAGAAACCCATTTATAACTAGGTCACTTGAGGATATAGATTAGATAGATTTTTAGCTTTCACCTTCATCCCAAGATAGAAGTGAACATCCTGGTAGCAGAGAAACTACTCCACCTGATTTTCAATTCCTTCGTAATTTTGGTTTCTCTCATCCTAGATCTGCTCAAAAATCTCGTGTTGGTCCATCCACATCTATTCTTCACACACCCACTGTCCAAAACACTCCATGTCAGCCCACTTTCCCTCTTCTAAATCCACCCCTTGCAAACCCCCCACTTTTTCCACAACCTCCTATCATGGTAACATGGTATGCTCCCCTAGTCCTTGCTTTACCTCTAGTCAATCTACCACAGGACTGTTAGTCCAAGATACCATTATTTTATGCCAGTGGTGCCACTCCTGGTTTAAAACATGTGGATAAGATGAATGAATATTTTGATAGGAATGAGATTGATGATGAAATTGTCAAACTTAGGTTATTCACTCAAATTTTAGGGGGAGAAGCGATAAAATGGTTCAAAGGATTAACCCCTAACATTTTTAATGATCTCCAAGCCCTTCATCAGTTATTTATAAACAAATGGGAAGTTATAAAAAACCCTCTCCAAATACTTTCAGACTACAACAATCTCAAAAGAAACACTGGGGAAAGTGTCCAAGCTTATTGCACTAGGTTCAATAGTGTTTATAATGCACTGCCCCCAGACTTGAAACCTCCACAAGGCTCAACTTTAAACATATTTCCTGAAGGATTCAATCCTAAAATGGCCTATTAGCTGAGAGAGAGAGATCCTTTGACTTTAGAAGATATGCAGAAAGGAGCCTTAGCCGTGGAAGTAAATCTGATGGAGAAAAGAGCCAGGATGAGAAATGAAAAGAAAGTATCATTTACGAAAGAAACTGCACCCTCTACATATAGCTCGAAAATGGAAAGGAAGTTAGAAGAAGTGATGAAAAAGATGATCATACTTGAGAGGGAACAATCTAGAGAGAATCAATCAGCTCCCCAAAATAGAAATCAATCTCAAAATCAAAATCAAAATTTCAAGAGAAACCAACCTCAAAACGGACCAAGAGACCCTGATCAGGAGATTATTCCTCCTTTTCATCAAAACTATGTAAGTGAGGCTGAAGAAACAATTGAACAAATAGAGGAAGATGACATAAACATGTTGGGAGTAGACAATGATACTTTTGATGTTCATTACAGTAGGAAACAAGGTTTATATACACCCTATGATGATAGAAGAATGGAAGATGAACATTATTATCAAGATATGGAAAATGTCATCATAGAGGCTCCAAAAGAATATGACCTTAGGAGTAAAAATAATCAGGAAAATCCCAAACTAAAACCTCTAAAAATTATGCAAAAAACAGCCCTTTGAATAAACCCAAAATTACAAAACAAAAAGACAAAACAGTGGTTGTAAATTCTGATCAAAACAAAGAGAAAGACATTCAAATTAATGAAAAACAGTGCATACTTTAGCAGCGATAGTACTTTAGCTAGTGCTCCTATCAAAAAAAATTTGACCAATGTAAATAGAGGAAATAAGCAAGTTGATTTTGCTGATAGAGTGGTGATTAAAAAAGATGAAACAAACATTGTAAAAAATCAGATGCCTTTTAGTTGGAACAAGAAATTGCCAAGATCAAAATCCATGTTCCCCTCACTGAATTAATCACCCAAGATGTATATAGATCACAAATTTTGAAAGCTTTCAACATAGGAGAAAATAATGACATTATCAACCTAAGTGATGACCAACCAGAGATATTATTTCGTCCTAATATTGAAGGAAGATACCAAGAAGGGTCAGTTCCTCCATTCTGTGTTAGTTTGGAGATCCATGACAAAATTTTACACAATGCCATGCATGACTCAGGAGCATCTCATAACTTAATGCCCAAAGCAGTAATAGAGAGTCTAGGCCTTGAAATCACTAGACCATACAAAGATCTATACTCCTTTGACTCCAGTAGAGTGAAATTTTTAGGTTTGATCAAAGACCTCTGTGTTAACTTAACACAAATTCCAGCCAAGTGTTTAGTGATGGATATTGTAGTGGCTGATGTCCCCCCCAAATATGGTATGCTGTTATCAAGTTCATGGGGAGCTACGTTACAAGGAACAATGCAAATGGATATGACATATGCTACTATCCCTGTTTTTAATCAAACTAGAAGACTTTATAGGGAATTTCATATGCAATACATGGTTAGTAGCCAAGAGAGACCGGAAAACTCCCCTCTTTATTCTATACATACATGCCTAGAATCATTTATTCTTTTCAATCATGAAACATTTAATGAGCAAGAAAACTTAAATAATTTAATGACATACACAGAAAAGGAGGAAGACAAGACATAAGTGTCTAAACAGTTTGTCAAATCATAAAATCGCAGCACACAAATCACAAGTCTAGAGCTACAAAACATTTATCCACTGTCTAACAACCTTGAGAGTCAAGAAAAAAGTCCTCAACATAATGAAGAACATGAGGAACTAAACCAACTTCAACATAGTGCTGATTTACAAGAGCAATCTAAAAGCACAATAGATAAAGAGGATAGTAGACAAACTAGTCAATATGAAACTAGTCCTCTTTGGAGTATGAGTTTTGATGGATCTTGTACTAAGAATAATGTCGGGGTAGGCATATGGATACACAACACTGAAAGCAATCATGCTGAAGGGAATTCCTACAAGTTAAACTTTCAATGTACCAGTAACATAGCTGAATATGAAGCCGTCCTTTTAGGCCTACACTTATTGAAGAAATTAGGGGCCAAAAGGATAAAATTTCATGGGGATTCAGAGTTGATTATTAGGCAAGTGAATGGGGAATATAGTGCCAAACACCCTAGACTTATAGCCTATAGAAATGATGTCATGGACTTATTGAAAACATTCGATGAATTCCAACTTGTCTTTGTCCCAAGAAACCAAAATGTCCTTGCCAATGGTTTAGCCTTTACTGCTAGAACTTGTTTAACATCGTATGAAACCAAACAATGCACCACCCAAATCAATTTATACCAGCTATCCAAGACAATGAAAAATATTGGCAAGTTTTTGATGGAGATAAAAAAATAGAAGACTTCTTACAGTCCAGAAATGAATTTGGGCTACCAAGTTTAGATTCAGATTATGAACCAGACTGTCCTATGGAAAAAAAAATTACTTGATGAAGAATTAAAGTCTCCAAAGATTGCTGATATAAATCTTTTATCTAATAAACTTGAACATACCATAGAAATTAGTGCAGATTTAGAGAAAGAAGACTTAGAAATGCTGCAATCTAACACTCAAATATTTCCAAAAGGACTAGTCTCATTAGAAGAATTGTTTGATTTCGATAATGTTGCCAAAAAACCAAAACTGGAGCCTACTGAAACTGAAGTAGAAGAATGTAACATAGGCAGTGAACAAAAACAAAAAATGATCAAACTGTCTAAAACATTTCTAGCTCCCATAAAACTGAAATATATTGAGTTGTTTAAGGAATTTTATGATGTATTTGCATGGAGTTATGAGGATCTAAAATCCTATGACACAGAGATAATTCAGCATAAGATACCCCTCAAGGAAAACCAGAAGCCCTATAGACAAAAATTGCGCAGAATCAACCCTGTTCAATTACCCCTGGTTGAGAAAGAAATTAAGAAAATGTTTGATGCTGGAATTATAGTCCCTGTTAGATATTCAAATTGGGTGTCTAGTCTTCTGTTAGTTAGGAAAAAGACAGGAGAAATAAGTCTTTGTATTGATTTTAGGAACTTAAACAGAGCCTCATTGAAAGACAACTACCCTTTACCCAAGATGGATCACATTTTGAAAAAGGTAGTTGGTTATAAAAGAATTTCTTTGCTAGATGGCTTCTCAGGTTACAATCAGATATTAGTACATCCTAATGATCAAATCAAAATAGCCTTTACTACACCTTGGGGTACTTTAATGTATGTGAAAATGCCCTTTGGTTTAATGAATGTTGGTGCTACTTTTCAGAGAGCCATGGATATTGCATTCTCAGAAGAATTAGGATACTTCATCATTATTTACCTTGATGATATCACTGTTTTTTCCAAAACAGATGAAGAACACCTAGAACACTTAAGAAAAGTCTTTGAGAAATGTAGAAGATTTGGGTTATCTTTAAATCCAAAGAAAACAATGTTTGGTCTCCAAGAAGGAAAAATACTTGGACACATCATATCAGAGGAAGGGATAAAGATAGACCCAAAAAGGATTGAGGGTATATTTCAAATCAATCATCCTAGAAACATCAAGGAACTACAATCTTACATTGGGAAGATTAATTTCTTAAGAAGGTTCATACCCAATCTAGCTGAACTCCTTAGAAACATAACAAACATGTTGAAAAAGGAACAAGGAGTTACTAAAAAGGATTGAGGGTATATTGCAGATCAATCATCCTAGAAACATCAAGGAACTACAATCTTACATTGGGAAGATTAATTTCTTAAGAAGGTTCATACCCAATCTAGCTGAACTCCTTAGAAACATAACAAACATGTTGAAAAAGGAACAAGGAGTTAAATGGACCTTAGAAGCAAAGAAATCATTTGAAGTGGTAAAACAAGCATTAACCAAAACACCAGTTCTCATTAGTCCTAACTTTACAAAAGAATTTTTCATTTTTTCATCTGCATCAGAACACACAGTGGTTGCTGTCCTATTACAAAAAAACTTGAGGGGACAAGAGCAACCAATTGCATTCTTTAGTAAGGCATTGAGAGATGCACCTCTGAAATACAATATCATGGAAAAGCAAGCCTTTGCCTTAGTCAAAGCCTTAAAATACTTCAGAGTTTACATTTTACACTCCCACATAATTGCATTTGTGCCAAATTCAGTTGTAAAAGACATTTTGACCTAGGATCCAGATGGAAAAAGAGGAAAGTGGATTGTTGTGATACTTGAATATGATTTAGAAATCAAGCCCAATAAGCTCATAAAAGGCCAAGAACTAGCAAGATTAATGGTTGAGTCTAATTTTGAAGCTCTTGATATAAACATGATAGATGCTTTAGATGAACAGGAGGAGTTACCAACTCCCATTGTTGAAGATCATTTTCTATTTTCATCTTGGTATGCTGATATTTTATATGTTTTTCTCAATTTAAATACACCTCCTGGTTTGTCTAAAACAAAGGAAAGATTTTTAAAGTTGAAAGCTATTAATTACTGCATTTTAGATAAATGTTTATATTGGAAAAATGCGAGTGGATTATTGCTTAAATGTTTGCCTGAGAATGATGCAGATAAGATCAAGCATGAGTTCCATGAAGGAGAATGTGGAGGCCACCTCTATTGGAAGACAACTTCCAATAAAATCCTTAGAGATGGTTACTACTAGCCCACCGTCTTTCAAGATGTCCATAAAATGATTATTGCCTGTCACAAATGCCAACTTTTTGAAGGAAAAAGAAAATTTCTTCCCTTACCCTTGCATCCAATCACTGTTGAAGCTCCTTTTTAGCAGTGGGTTCTAGACTTCATAGGGGAAATCCATCCACCCTCATCTGCCCAACATAGATGGATTCTCACTGAAATAGACTAATTTACCAAATGGATAGAAGCCATCCCTTCTAGGCAAGCCAATGACTCTGTCATCATAAAATTCCTGGAAAATAATATCCTATCTAGATTTGTCTATCCTAGAAATATTATCACTGATAATGCTGCTGCATTTGGATCCAAAAATATGGCTGAATTATGTCACAATTATCAGATTACATTGGGCCATTCTACTGCTTATTATCCTCAAGGTAATGGGTTGGCAGAATCCTCAAATAAAAGTTTGGTAAATATAATCAAGAAGTTGCTAGAAGACAATAAGAAATCATGGCACACAAATCTAGTACATGCATTATGGGCTGACATATTAACACTTAAGAAATCAATTGGAATGTCACCCAACCATCTAGTTTATGGAGCAGATGCAATCTTTCCAACCAGTCTAGGAGTGCTAGTCATGAAGTTGATCCAAGAAGTATAGTCTGAGGATAATGATATGACAAGAAGAATCAATCAGACTATACATCTTCAACAAAACAGAGAGGAAGTCTACAACAATGCACTACACAAGCAAGAAAACATCAAGAAGTTGTTTGATAAAAGAACCAAGGCCAGTGATTTCAACATTGGGGACAAAGTTTTGAAGTGGGATTCCAGGAGAGAAGATAAGGGAAAACATGGGAAATTTGATCACTTATGGATGGACCCTTATCTCATTCATTCTACTGTTGGTAAAAATTCTTATTTCTTGCAAGGAGTTGAATGGAACTAAACTTTTTAGAGGTCATGTCAATGGCAGGATGCTCAAACATTATTTTTCTTGACTATATCAGTTTGAAGCTTTTTATTTTTTCTCATTTTAAATATCATATCTATCATTTCTTTCAAAGTTAGAAAAAGAAAAATACAAAAAACAATATAAAATAGAAAAGAGGGCAGATTGTAAAAACAAGAAAGGTATAGCCCCATACCAAAAGGAGAGATAAAGTCTGAAAGTGTGCAAGCCCAAATGCCACTCCTAAAAACAAACATCTAGTTATTCATACAGCCTAATCATGACTAATTATTTTTTCAATTTACTGATGATAGGTTAGTGAATTAGATCATCCAAACAACATAATATTGGCTTATCAATAAGGTATATTAGGATAGAAAAACAAAGGTTCAAACAAGCTCAAAATCTGAACCTATGGATCTCAAAGAACAATGGCTCTAATTAGATCAAATATTGAGCCAGAGATAGAAAAAAACTGACTCTAATATGCCCAAAACTTGAATTAGGAGAGAAAGAAAAGACATCTAAAAAAAAATCAAATCCAGAGCTGTAGAATAATGAAGGATGTTCTTAAATTTTTAGATCTTAAGCCTTCACCATTTTGTTTTACTTTTTCTGCAAATATAACTATGTACAGCTTGTTTTTGTGCCATAGATTAGCAACAAGTTAGACTGTCTAATCTTGGCTTGGCTTCTTTTAAATTTCCTATCTTAGAATTTAGAGAATAAAATCTGTCAGACAGTCTAATCCTGACAGATAGTAGTTAGGTAGAGAAACTTATGAACTCAACTGTTTAATCTGAGTTCCTAGAGGAATAAGAGTAGACTTAGATTAGTTTCATATTTTTTCAAAAGAATAAAATGTTGATGAAAAGGTTTGCAAGTCCAAATGCACCCGCTAAAGAAAAAAATGTTAGGAAGTAGGTTGTGTAGGTAGTTGTTTGGGAAATAATTTTCTACTGATATATCAAGTTCTAAAAACATTTTTGTTAACAACTGATTACAAGTAAAATATTATCATAGTGCAAGGCTCTAATCATCTTCCAAAGGAAATTATCTAAAGTTCTTTACATCTTCAAGAAGATACCTTCCCCATGTGGAGCCACTGTTAGTCACCTATAAAAATTTGTCATATCAAATGGTGGCTAGATCTTTTTAGCCTTCAAGAAAAAATTTCATGACCAAAATGTGAGTTCTTGAAGTCTTATGATGACATTTACTCTTTGAGTTAATCTTCACTACTGTTTCCTTCATAAGAACCTATTGTTTGCTGAGAGAAAGACTGCTTAAAAACTACATGTTTCCTCATTTACACTTCTCCATTTTTCTTCTCCATTTCATCCATAAAACCTTCTCATTTACCTCTCAATTCCCTCGAATTCTCCTTCAGAACCTTGTAAAATCCCTTTATAAGGTTTAAAACCCCATCTTTACCCTTATCGGAACCCTCAAAATCCTCTGAAAAACCTTCATTTTGGCCCAAAAACCTTAATTTTTCTATAAGGCCTTAAGCCCCTTTCAGCCTTAAGCGCTAGCCCCTTTCCGCATATAACCCACACTGTGACCAAGCGCGAAGCGCTTAATCACATCACAAATCTTTATCGCATCGCAAGTATAAATCACATCGCAAATATTCATTTTACTCGTTTTTACATGGTTAATTGTATTCCGCCGATGCGATCCCGCGATAAATTCTCTGTCATTGATCTGATCCACTATGCCCAGATCTAATGGCCCATATCGCTCCCCATTCCAAACCGCCATTCCCCCTTTTTCTTCATGATTAAATCCTGACCGTTGATCTAGTTTTCAGATCAACGGCTCTCGCTCCATCGCAAATCGGCAATCGCAAATCCCTTTATCCTTTTCCTTTTTTCCTCTTCCGATGCCAATCCTCAGATCTAATATCAGCCGTTGAAACCACAAGAACCAATGGCCTATATTAAATCGTGCTCCACCCATAGCCTCCGACATCGCGCCCGCTGATTAAATCATGACCATCAATCATCCTTTAGATTAGACGACCCTCGCATAATCGCATATCGCAAAGGCTTAGTCCCTTACCCTTTGACCTACACCGATGCGATGCTCCAATGAGATCTCAGTCATTGAATCCACAAGAACCAATGGCTCAGATTCAATCACACTCCTCCCTCGCCTTCTGCTGATGCCTTCCGCCGATTTAATCCCGACTGTTGATCTTTCATCCCGATCCGACGGCCAACGCTTAATCGTGCATCGCAAAAACAAAAACCCCACTGTTATGGAATCTTTCCTTTTCTCCGATGCGATGATATCTTCACCGTTGATCTTCTTAAATCCAATGGCTCATATTACTTCTGCTTTCTAAACCCTGCCCTTCTTTTTATCCTCCATCGACAGATCTCGGCCGTCGATCCTCATGATCCAACAACTCCCATTGATCCTTCCTTCCGCCATTTATGAAAAGGTGGGACCACTCTTCTCCTCTTTTTTCGCTAAATTCCTTTAAAAAACCTTACCTTTTCTATGTTTTTTGTTTCCTGACAAAAATAGTTTTAAACGAATCCTGACCATTGATCTCTACAGATCAATGGCCCTATGGCCCTATCCTTCTGCCTGTCCCATTTCCCTTCATTTCTTCATATCCACTTCTTCTCTTAATCGTAACCCTCCATCAAAGAAATTTGATGATCAGGACTTAACCCAATAGCCCATTACACCCGTCCACTGCACACCAATTTTGCTGACATCACCATGGACCCCGCATACACTTTACCCCGCAGCTCTTCATCTATTGCGCTCAACCCACACCGTTGGATATGGAGCCTCCAATCCAACAGACCAGAATCCATATAGTGTAATTTTTTAGACCTCCCCATAGTGCACAAGTTCCACACGAAATAGGTGGTTTTCAAAATCCACGTGTCAAACTCTAACACATATCGCATTCCAAAAGTGAAAACCACCTACCCCCCAAACACAATGCAAAAACCAATGCCAGTTTTCCGCTATACCGCTCCCTCTGCCAACGTTGCTTTTTCATATTTTAATCATGTCTATCGATCTCTATGATCAGACGGTTCTGTTTTAATCTCGCCTCCATTCACTTTTCACCCAACCTTCTCCCAAACGACTTGATCAAGCAATCTCCACCGTTTATTAATCTAATCCAACGGTTGTTGTTCACTATCGCGCCCAAACTCCATTTTCATCTGGTTAGCTATTCTGCCAGGATTTTTCTACCTTTTTCCGCTACATCTACATTTTTCCTCATTGCTCCTCCACCCTCACGAGCCTCTGAAACAGTCTTAACCAAATTCCGCAGGATTTTATAATGAGTTTGTGTTGTTTTGCAGGGTTCTTAATGATGGTTTTTCTGTGTTTTCCATAGTCACAGACAGGTGACAAAAAAGGCTCGGAGTGACGATTTTGTGCCTTAATCCAATGAAGAAAAGGATCTGCATGGTATGAAATTCAAGTTTAAAACCTCTGGATCACAATCCAAAGTTTAACAGAAGCCCTCCAATAGCATAAAGCCACCTGTGTAAACAAAGCAAACAAAGTGTATCAGTAATGAAGATTCAATGATAAAAGGTGATTAAAGCCAAAGCCTAAATATCAGGTTCTAATCAACAGATCAAAGGATAAAGACAATGTTAAAGAATGAAGACCTTAAAACAAATATCAAAGGCTAAAATATCCTTTCAACTGCCAAAGCGCCACCTGTAACTTCAATTAATCAAAAGAAGGCATAGTTATTGCCTTAGTCAATGATATTTTGTTCAAAGTAGCTAGAGTTATTGCCAGCCTGCTTAAAAGAGTTTTAAAGTCAACAAAATCTACTAACCGGTCAAATACTTAATGAAAACCAATTAATACAAATAAAATATTAGAAAACTTCTTTGTTGAGCCCCTCAAAGGCTGAGAAGCATTAAATTGTATTAATTGAATAGTTAGTCCCTTCTTACACTCCACCTCCTCATTCTTCTATAAATACTACTGTAGAAGATTGTTTAGAGGTTGGTCTCTGGATATCTGTTGCATGTAAATAGTTTTCTGAAGCTGTTGTAGCCCTGTTTTGTAATTGAAGATACATAATTTGAGATGAGAAGTTTGAAGCTGTAGAGACCCACTGGATTTGATGATTGTAACTGGTTTGAGCATTAAATACAAGTTGATTTATGGGATCCTGGTATATGTCAATGGTGATGTGTTTCTTATTGTAAATTGTTATCTTCTTTTGTTTCCATTCTGTCCACTTTTATCTGATAAAGAATAGCAAATATAGAGCTAGGATTTACTGTTACAAGTACCCTACTCTCACTGATAATCTTTATCTTTATGTTTTCCTCCAATTGTGTATTTAAGAATGATTTAATACAGTCCAAGTAGTCAAGGAATGTTGGTGAGCCCATGTCTTACTGTCTAAACTTTAAACATTGTTCTTGAATGATATTTTCATTACATGCTAAGTAGAGTTGTGCTAGGAAAGTTTATGGTTTTCCCTGTCGTCTAGTTCTTTCTCCAAAGGTTGTTTGAATGTTTCCCTTAAGATTATGTTGAAAGCAGGCTAGTTTCAAAGTACTTACCTAATCTTAGACTAATTTTTATGTTTATCATGAATGTTTTCCTTTTGAATACGCCAAAAGTAGGCTAAGTTAAAAGTCTTTACTTGATCTTAAGCTATTCTATGTGTTTTAAATGTTTTCTATTGAAAGTATCTCAAAAGTAGGATAGTTTCAAAGTACTTACCTAATCTTAGATTACTTTTATGTCTTTTGTTAAGTGCACGCCAAAATCAGGATAGTTTCAAAATACTTACTTGATCTTAGGCTGCTCTTTGTTTCTTCATTTGTTTGATTTCCTTCACTTCATTTGTTATTGTTTCATTCCATAAAATCAACTTAAGGAGATCCTTTGACATAGATGACTTGCCCCATGGACCACTCTTGAACCTTGTTGTTTCAATTAAATCCTCTTATGAATCCATAGCCCAATGGATTGAAGCTACTCCTTGCCTATCTTATTAGCTGAACCATTCTTTCACCTACATACACCTTCACCCTTCATTTAGACTTCCTTCACCTTCATTATATCCTTTCCCAACCAAAACAAAAAAAACCCTTGTTCTTAATAACTAGCCTAATATCATACTAAGACCTTTAAAGATAAATCAATCATTGCACTTATAAGAGAGATCCCTCTCTGAATTCAGGAGGGCTAGATCCTAGAATCCCAAAGTGGTTCATATGTAGGCTTTGCAGTTTGTATTTTCCAATATTGCAAATTACAGAGACCCTAACACTCTGGAAAGAGGATTGTTCTTCATTCCTTATGAGGCATTAGTGCCATCTTGAGGAGGTTGCTTCTAGCATTTAGCTAGGAAACCAGTGGAGGATTCATCCTGCCAGTTTTTTCTTCACATCCTATCTTTCAGGAGTAGCAGATCTACATCTGGAATTTAGGCAAATTGGTCTTACCTCCATGCAGCAACAGTCCCTTCAAGGATTGCATAGTTCAGTCCAGTAGATCTATTGGAGGAAGGAAGTTTCCATTATTTCAGCTAGAAATATTGTGATGGATCATCTCCTCACATTGGATCTATTGTTTCCATCATTCAGGAGCTGATTTGACACATCCAGCAGAAGGCTATTGAGCCTCCCTCTCTGATAGCACATTTTTCTAAAGTTTTTGTTCATCCAGCAGCTATTTTGAATGGAGGAGATTGGAGGAGATAGATCTTGAGATTTTATCCCAAGGATCTAGTTAAAGGGTTAGCCCTTCTTGTGTAGATCTAATTGTGCATCATTGCAGTCATCGTATCATCAGATCTAGCTTCAATTCTGCATTCCTAACAACATATATGTGAAACCCCAAGAGGGTGGTTTTCTTAGACTTACAGATCTGAGAAACCCTTTCTAGGTTTTCTTGGGAATCCATCATTAAGCCCAGATCTACAATTTCAACATCATCGGAGCTCCCATTCTACCTAGATCTGACTTTCTATCTGTGTGGAAGTTTCAGTCCTAATAGTTGCAGCAGGGACAACGCAGTTTACCTTCCAGAAATTCAGCAGTTACCCAGTCCCTCTTGGGAAATCATTGCAGGGTCATTCTAGGCCACCCTTATGGCTCGAGTGTCTCATATTTTGAGCATCGTTGTACTTGATTTTTCACCTCCAATATAATAAAATGACTTAGTTATTTCTATGCATTCTGATGTGTATATAGATTTATTGTTTACTTTGTTGCAGTTCTTATATTGTGTTTCAGTATTACTGCATTCTCCCTCTTGGGATATTACATTCTTCCAAGACCTTCTGTAGATTAGTATATCATCAAAAAATACTAACACAACTTTTCTAAGGAAGGGTTTGAAAATGGAATTCATCAACCCTTGAAATGTAGAAGGTGCATTGGTAAGGCCAAAATGCATGACCAAAAATTCATAATGACCCTCATGAGTTTGAAATGTTGTTTTGGGAATATCTTCAGTTTTCATTCTAATTTGATGATATCCTGAATGGAGATCCAACTTGGTAAAATAAATTGCTCCATGTAATTCATCCAATAATTTATAAATCACATGAATGGGGAATTTATCTTTAATAGTGAACTTATTGAGCTCCCTTTAATCCGAGCATAGGTGCCATGATTTGTCCATCTTGTGCACCAATTCTACTGGAGCAGAGAAAGAACTTTGTCTTGGTTGAATTATACCAACCTCTAACATTTCTGGAATCATACGTTCAATTTAGCTCTTTTGGACATAAGGATATCTGTAAGGCTTGATGTTTGGATTAAAACTTCCTAGAATCAAATGAATAGCATGAACATGATCACAATTAGGTGGGAGTCCTTTGGGAGTTTCAAACACCTTGGAATGATTCTCCAAGAATTTTTGGAGATCTGGAGAAATAAATGATTTTGATGTTGGAACTTCCAGTGAGCATAATTGTGCAATTATGCCTTTGTTGTTCTTTCTTCAAAAGCTTTTCATGACCTTAGAGCTTATTATCTTTCCCGTCTTCCCTACGATACCCCGTAATTCAACTTCCTTTCCTTCCTAAAAAAATTCCAAGAAAATCTCTTGAAAATTAAAAGCTACCATCCCCGGAGATTGTAACCATTGTACTCCTAGTAAAACATCATCACCTCCCATTGGAATGGAAAGAATTGGAATATTAAATACATATTCCCCCTTGATTTTCTTGATATTATGGCTCTTTCCAAAGAAGTTTATAGTTCCTCCATTTTCAACCATCACTTGACACTCTGGTGCTAGGTATAGGAAGAAATTCAATTCCTTGGCTACGTTACCATGAATAAAATTATTAGTACTACCTAAACCAATCAACACTATTACATTTTTCTTCTTGATATGTCCTTTTATCCTAGGAGTGGTAATTCCTTCCAATGAATTATAGGATATAGTCAGATTCATTTCTTATTTATCTAGGGTTAGTTCCTGGTGTATATTCTCTTCTTTTGAAGTTTCTTGTTCATTTTATTCCTCCTCTACACAATCTATGTAAAATAATTTATTCTCAGCACACTTATGACCTTTAGTGTATTTTCTATCACAACTATTGAAAATACCTTTTTCTCTTTTTTCTTCCAATTGTTGTGATTACAACCTTGTAGGTTGTGGATGTCTATGAGTACAAACACTTCCATATTTATAGATGTGAGTGGTAGGCTTCCTTGTTGCTGTAATTTTACTTTCAATTTTTCTTGCCAACCTGAATGCCTTCTCCAATGAATCAGGTTCCCAAATCTGAACCTCATGTTGGATTTTATCCTTTAAAGTCCCTATGAAGACATCAATACTATGTTCCTCTGTTATGAAACCAGATCCAAAAATAGAAGAAAAGATAGATCAATGCCTTAGAAATCATCCACTCGGAGGGCGAAAACTCCTTTACATTACATTAAAGAACAATGCTTGGATGATTCAAATAAAAAAATATTCTTTATATATATAGGAGTCCATGGGGTCACAACATAATCATAGTCAAACTAACAATAATAATTTAAGGGCACAACAATAACAATATTGGGGTTTTATGGGACACAATAATAACAATATGGGGACTATAGGGGTACAAAAATAACAATAAGGGGGATACACTAACAACAATAAGGGACTACACTAGTAATATAGGGACCTGAAATGCCCCTATCCTTCAAAAAAGTGTTATCCTCAACGCTTGAGTAGCTCTAGATGCTTCTGTATAAAATTCTCATCCTCCCATGTGGAATATTTAGTGGGTAAGTTATTCCACTTGATGAGATAATTTGAAATTGATTCATTTCATAGCTGTCAGGTACTTGTTTCCATGACGGCTTCAGGTACCAACATTATTTTTCCTTCCTCATCAAGTTCTATAAATATTATTTGAACTAGAATTTTGTCACCTATAACCTTCTTTAACCATGAAACATGGACAACTGGGTGCACTCGAGAAGAATCAGGAAGCTCCAATTTATATGCCATAGTACCAATCTTTTCCAACACCTTGTAAGGACCATAGTACTTTGGTGATACTTTATTATCCTTCTTAGCTTGCCTGTGGGACATTTGTTTGTATGGTTGTAGCCATAAAATACCCAAACTCCTACATCAAAACTTCTCTCACTGTGATGTTGATCTTCCTATTGTTACATTCAATTTTGTGCCAAATTTAGGTTATCCTTTAAGAGTTGGAGAACTTGTTGTTGAAGCTCGATGTGATCTTCCACATCTTGGACCTTATAATTTTCTCTTAAAGATGATGTGATGGATGGTGGATGATATCCATAAAGTTCCATAAATGGGGTAATTTTTGCTGTAGTATGGAAGGAAGTGTTATACCACCATTTAGCTAGAGGTAACCACTTGACCCATTGTGTTTGTTTATCATATACAAAACAACAAAGATATCCTTCCAAAAATTTGTTCACTATCTCAAGTTTCCCATCGGATTGAAGATGATAAGATGATTTATGGGCTAGTTGAGTATCCAACCAATAATATAATTCCCTCCAAAATTTCCAGTGAAAATGGGATCTTTGTCGCTTACAATAATATTTGGGTTTCCATGTAGCTTTGAATTTTTTCCATAAATGCATTAGCTAATGTACTTTCTTTAAATGGAGATAATGCACACTGAGTGTGCATACTTGGTAAGTATATCAACTACCACCACGATGACACCATTTCCTTCAGAATAGGTCAACCTGTGATAAAATAAGTTGAAACCACCTTCCAACATTGACTTGGAATGGTTAAATGATGTAGCAGACCTGGGGTCTTAATTGTCTCAAATTTATTTTGCTGGAAAACCAAACATTCTGCCACAAAATTTTGAATATGAGATTTAAGTCCATCCCAAAAAAATCCTTTCATCACCCCGTGGTAAGTTTTTAAAAATCACGAGTGTCCTCCTACAGGATAGTTGTGCAATTCTAATATAATCTTTTGTTTTAGTTGGAAATTATTACATAGATATAAGCGATCTTTGTACCATAAGGAATCATTTTTCCAACTAAATGTATCATATGTACTGGGATCTTGCTGCAACTTTTGAATGAGTGTCCACACTTCTTCGTCATTCTTCCATTCCTCCCTTTCTTTGGTTATCCAATCTGGTTGGATAATAGAAATGGCACAAAGAAATGCTTCCACCTCCTCATCCTTTCTTGAGAGTACATATCCAACAACATTTAGCTTCGCTTTTTTGTAGATGATTTCAAAGTCATAACCCAACATATTTGTGACCCAATTTTTTTGCTCTCCTAAATATAGTGTTTGTTCCAAAAAGAATTTAAGACTATCATGATCAGTTTTTACCTTGAAGTGTCTTCCCCTTAGGTAAGGTCGCCATTTATTTAGGGCGTGTATTATTTCCAACATTTCCTTCTCATAAATAGCTTTCTATAAATAATTTCCTTTGATTGAACGACTTTCAAAATAAATGGGTCTTCCTTATTTTGTTAAAACAACACCAATTCCATTTCCTGAGGCATCACATTCCACAATAAAGGTTTTTGTGAAGTCTGGAATAACTAAGACCGGTGCTAGGCACACTACCTCTTTAAGATGTTCAAAGGCCTTAGTTTCTTCAGGAGTCTATAAAAATGCATCTTTCTTCAATAATTTTGTTAGAGGTGTTGCTATTCTCCCATAATTCTTAAAAAACTTGCAATAATACCTTGTTAACTTGAGAAATCATTGCAACTAATTTATGGTTGTGGGTACTTTCCATTCCTTAATGGCTCTAATTTTGTTAGGGTCTACGTTAACACCCTCCTGAGATACAATATGACCCAGATATTCCACCTCTTGTACTCCAAAGAAACATTTGGAAGTTTTTTCATATAATTGTTTCCCCTCCAATAGTTTGAGCACCCTGTCAACATGTTGAACATGATCCTTCCAAGACCTGTTGTAGATTAGTATATCATCAAAAAATACTAACACAAATTTTCTAAGGGTTTAAAAATGGAATTCATCAACCCTTGAAATGTATAAGGTGTATTGGTAAGGCCAAAATGCATGACCAGAAATTCATAATGACCCTCATGAGTTCAAAATGTTGTTTTCAAAATATCTTCAGTATTCATTATAATTTGATGATATCCTAAATGAAGATACAACTTGGTAAAATAAATTTCTCCATTTAATTCATCCAATAATTCATCGATCACAGGAATGTAAAATTTATCTTTAATAGTGAGCTTATTGATCTCCCTATAATCTAGACACATTCACCATGATCCATCCTTCTTGTGCACCAATACTACTGGAGGAGAGAAAGAACTTTGACTAGGTTGAATTATACCAGCCTCTAACATTTTTGCAATCATAGGTTCAATTTCACTCTTTTGGAGATAAGGATATATGTAAGGCCTGATGTATGGAGGAACACTTCCTGGAATCAAATGAATAGCATGATCATGTTCATGAATAGGTGGGAGTCCTTTGGGAGTTTAAAACACCTTAGAATGATTGTCCAAGATTTTTTGGAGATCTAGAGAAATAGATGCTTTTGATGTTGGAACTTCTAGTGAGCATAATTGTGAAATTACGCCTTGTTTTTCTTTCTTTAGAAGCTTTGTCATGACATTAGAGCTTATTATCTTTCCTGAATTTCCTATGATACCCTATAATTCAACTTCCTTTCCTTCCAAAAAACATTTCAAGAAAATTTCTTGAAAATTAAAAGGTACCGTCCCCAAAAATTGTAACCATTGTACTCCTAATACAACATCAACACCTCCCATTGGAATGGAAAGCATTTGACTATTCAATACATATTCCCCCATGGTTATCTTGATATTATGTCATTTTATAGAGCAATTTATAGTCCCTCCATGAAGCAATTCAATTCCTTGGCTACCTTACATTGAATAAAATTGTGGGCACTACTTGAATCAATAAACACTATTAAATTTTTCTTCTCGATATGCCTTCTATCTTGCGAGTTTGAGGAGTGGTAATTCCTGCCAATGCATTATAGGATATGGTCAGACTCATTTCTTCTTTCTCTAGGGTTAGTTACTAGTGTATATCCTCTTATTTTGAAGTTTCTTGTTCATTTTCTTCCTCCTCTTCACAATCTATGTAAAATAATTTCTTCTCAACACACTTATGACCTTTAGTGTATTTTCTATCACAACTGTAGTGAAGCCCTTTTTCTCTTTTTTCTTCCAATTGTTGTGCTATCAACCTTGTAGCTTGTGGAAGTCTAGGAGTAGTAACACTTCCATATTTATAGATGTGAGTAGTAGGCTTCCTTGTCGCCATCAATTTACTTAAAGTTTTCTTGCCAACCTGAATGCATTCTCAAATGAATCAGGTTCCTAAAGGAGAACCTTATGTTGAATGTTATTCTTTAAAGTCCCTATGAATACATCAATCGTGTGTTCCTCTGGAATACCAGTTACCCTTATATTCAATTTTTGTAAGTCCTCAATGTGCTACACCATTGAACCCTTTTGTTTGAGATTTATCAATTGGCTAAAGAAGGTGTTTCTCTTTGTATCCTCATAATGTGCTAGCATTTCCTCTGTAAAAATTGACAAAGTGACAATATTTTTACGAGATCAAAGCCATCGATACCATCCAAATATTTTTTTCTAAATGTAAAGTTGCAATGCACACCTTTTGTATGTTTTTCACATTATGGAGATAAAAATATTTCTCCATCTGTAGTATCCATGTTACGAGATCCTTGCTATCAAACTTCCTCATATCGATCTTTGGAATATGTTGGGTCTTCAATCCAAAATTAGAGTTTATGAAATCACGACTAACATTTATTTTTTTCTCATCATGAGTTTCCTATACTAACTTTTCGCCATTAGGAATAATTTCATGTATCAACTTTGTCAAACCTTCCCTCAAACCTTCCATGTCTGGTTTTAGATCATTCTTCATGTCTTCCATGTTGTCTTTCATTTTTTCATCTATCTTAGCTTTCATGTCATCCATATTAGCTTCCATGCCATCCATATTAGCTTCCATGCCATCCATGATATTCTTCAAACCATCCATCTTAGCTTCCACAACTTTCTCCAAACCATCCATATTAGCTTCCATGCCTTTCTCTAAACCATCCATATTAGCTTCCATGGATTTCTCCAAAACATCCATATTAGCTTCCACGCCTTTCTTCAAAACTTCTGTTTCATTTTTTTCTCTCTTTACGAGAGAAAAAATTGGTGCACTTGGTCTTATAATTTTGATATATCATGTTGCACTTCTTCCTCTTCATGATTCATAGTAGAGCCTTATGAGGGATTAATGGGTATTGAATTCTTCTTTGGGGCCATTTTAGAATCAGATACTAATATATATGCTTCAATATATCCTTGGAATCACTTCAAACCAATTTTTCAAACAAGGCTTATGCAGTTTAAAAAAAAAATGCACACCCTTTTCTTACTTTTGAGGAGCTCGATATTGAAACTGATGTATCTCTAGAATTTCGGATCCCCGAGATTTTTTCTTTAGTCCTTTAGCAACCCTCTGAATCTTCTTTCCAGTGCCACAAGTCTGACTTGATTTTGATTCTTCAAGAAAAATTTATGCCTAATCTCCTGAAATGACCAAATTATGGACTAGTTCAGTAGAGCGAACTTGTACAACGTGCCACATGTCACTGTTTCCTCCTTCGGCTCTGAATTTGATACCTAGTAAACTATAGTTTGTGTAATTTAAACCAATTTTTACAGCATTCCACTCTGATACTCAAATAGAGAGTTATGATGATTTTCCCAAGGTCACCTCTTTGAAATGAAATTTGGGAGCCTGCAAAAACCCTAACTTCCATAGATCATATCTCTACAAACACTGCGAACCAAGATCTAAACCTTTTACACAATGTTCATCAGGATTTATTTGAAAATGGGTTTCTCTAGCTTCAGAACCTTCGTAGAAAAAAAATTATAGAAAAAATGTCACGATGACCTGTTTTAAGCAGCGAAACCCCAGAATCTAAAGCTCTGATACCAAATTTTATGAAACCAACTCCAAAAATAAAATAAAAGAGAGATCAATGCCTTAGAAATCAGCCACTTCGAGGGGGAAAATTCCTTTACATTACATAAATGAAAAATTATTGGATGATTCAAATGAAAAAAACATCCTTTTAGATATAGGAGTCCACGGGGTCACAATCTATTCAATTTTTGGAAGTCCTCAATGTGCTCCATCACTGAACCCTTTTGTTTGAGATTTATCAATTGGCTAAATAAGGTGTTGCTATTGTATCCTCATATGTGCTATCATTTCCTCCATAAAAATTGACCAAGTGACAACTTTTTTATGGGAGTGTTGTAGCCTCTACAACACCCTCCAAAAATTCACCATCTAAAATTTTTTGAGCCCCTCTAAGCATTGAAAAGCTAAGTCAAAATTTGAAGTTCAAGTCTGGTTCAGAAAAATTCTTAAGTCGATGAGTCACAGTTTAGGTCTTTTTACAAATTTGTGACCTAGCGACCTTGTGACCTATCAGGTCGTTAGGTCGCCAGGTTACAAATCTCACTCAATTTTCAAAATCGCGACCTAGCGACCTTGCGACCCTGCGACCCTCCCAGGTCGCAAGGTCGCAAGGTCACACATCTCACAAGAAAGGGATATCTACGACCTAGCGACCTCAGTTATTTCTCACACGTGTGACCCTTTTATAAATATAAGGGTCGCTAGGTTGCAATTCACTCACGTGAAGAAGAAGGAAAACACCTCTGACAGTTTGACTGGAATGCATTTTTTCGGGTAAGTTGTCATTTCCTCCTGTTTTTTCCTTATTATGACTGCCTGTTTCTCCCCCTTTACCTCACCAATACTCTTTAAAGCCTCATGCTTACCATAGGATTGCTTCCCATGAGCCCTGCAATGCTTATGTTCCAGATCTATTCTTTCTGCTCTCAACCCATCCATGTTCCCCATCTGAGGCCCAGTGTGACTCTGTGACCTTGTGACCATGGGACCCAGTCGCAGGTCGCTAAGTCACTAAGTCGCATCTCATTTCAAGTTAAATGATCAGCGACCTTATGACCCAGGGACCCAGCGACCAGGTTGCGAGGTCGCTAAGCCACATTCCCTTGCAAATTGATAAATCAGCGACCCAGCTAAGCTACATTTCCTTGCAAATTGATAAATCAGCGACCCAGCGACCCGGTCGCCAGGTCGCTAAGTCGCATTTCTTGTTGAACGCACCCCTACATGACCTATCGACCCAGTGACCTGGTCTCAAGGTCGCTAGGTCGTAGGTTTTCCCATCCCTTTGGCCATACTTTGTCAGAGATAGCCCTGTTATGATTAATATGAAGTTTGTCTTATCATGGGATGGTTTTCTAACAATACCAGCTAATATTGAAGTAGAGCTAAGTTGTGCATCCATCTCGTCAGCCTAAAGCGACATGGGTCCCCCAGTAGTCCGAAAGAGGAACAAAATTCCTGAGGTGGAAGTTGTGGAAGAAGAAGAGTTACAATTGTCCCCTGCCCCCATGTATGGAGACTCAGTATGTACCTTTGGTCGGGGAGACAGCATGACCTGGTACCAAATATACCAGGAATTCACCAAACCTGATTTCCTAGAGGACCTTCCAGATAGGCAAGTATATATACAGGTAAAACGGTCCAAGTTGCATTACACAGGAGCCCACTCGCCATTATTCCCTTGTGCAGAGATTGTAGACTAGATCTTGCAGAGAGTCGATCTCGAGAACTGGGTTATATGGGATCATGCTTGGGATGCTGTGGCTGCTCTGAAGGGACAAGATGCCACAGTGTATTAAAAATTTCCCGCCAGGGAGAAGACACTCAATGAAGAATGGTGTACCACCCATGTCGTGCCCATACCTGAGATTTTGAAAGGATGGTGGGAAGAACCAGAGAATTTTCAGGTTAAAATGGACCAAGAATATTCGACGCCAGGCCTCAGAACAACATACAAAATTGTGGTCGCGATGCTGTGCAGAATGTATGGCTGCCTGGATGTGACCTTTTTTATTGGTACATGGATCTGTCTCATGTACGCCATCACAGTACATGGCACCCGCTTTAATTGGGCCAATGTAATTGTGGCAGCCCTCAAATCTAACATCAACGTAGCACTTGCCCCTGACGACGGTTTCCCATCCGAGTTTTACATGGCTTCGTACCTTTTAGATGCATTTTGTGCAAGGTGTAGCTTTGATAGATGGGTGCACAACTAGGTAGCATAGAAAAGTGGCCCGATTCATAAGCATCTCAGGGTGTTTTGGGACTCCTGGTACAAGCAATATATGGAGTCAATATCAGATATTTTTATCCAAGCCCTCTATCGCAGATTATTCGGGATAGAGGCTCCTTGCATGTCCTGGCAGGCAATGGAAACAATAACTCAGGTAGCCCATTGGTTCCTGGATACAGAATTTACTACTATCAGAGTGTTCAGGTCTCTCAAAGCCACTCATGCACTGCCCAAGTTTGCGACAAAAAAACTCCTACTCTAGGAAATATGCTATCAGATGTCCAAAGGGTTCACCAAAGTACTGAACAAAGGCAAGAAAAATTCATGGCCAACTCTACCACTCACCATCGGTGCCTATACAGTCAAATATTTTAGAGAGGTGGATGTAGAAACTGAGAAGATGAAAGGATTCCATTTTCCTACTTTGGTGCACCGGACATATGACCCTAACAGGATCATCCCCGCATATTGCAAATGAGCCAAATTCAAGTGGAGCTATCAACACACTGACTGCCCCACTGAAGATAGAATTCGAAACTGGTAGAATAAATATAGGGAGTATTCCCCAGATGAATCCGTTGATCAAGAAGGTCAGGAAGGCCAAGACGCCAGACCTCTTTTTTGGGACTCAAAGAGATATAGAGCATTGTATAGAAGGAATACACATTTTGAATATGAATACAATCATTTGTTAACTCCATTTTTTGGAACTAATGTTGGTCAATGTGTGAAAACTATGAGTATTATGTTTTCAGTTTCTAACGTCTTTTGATTATTGAATTTGTGGCTCCAATTACATTATTTATGCATTATAGTTTTCTAAACATGTGTTAATGGTGCTAAGTTTATTTCTCTTTCTTCATGAATGTTAATAAATTTGTTTACTGACATTTATATTATCCCCAAAACCATTTAAGGAAGTGAAAGGTATTCTGCCATAAATAATTGTTTATTCTGTGGTTAGAACATCATACAAGCATGACCCTAATGATATGTTGTTGACAGCATTTCCTTTGGCCTCATGCTTTATAATTCAGCTTGCTATGCATAGTGTTGTATGTTCATTTAATTCATCAATCATGTGTCTTGTATCATCTGAATAAGAATGTGTCCGCAAGTTTATTGAATCCTACTGAGACCCAAGGAAAGGAGAATTAAGCGGTAGCTGGACCCACACCCTAGATGGGATCCCTATTCCAAACGGTTTAGAGTCTATTTGGGACTTTTTACCGGGGAGATTCCCTGCTATTAGCTGGACTGATTTTCCCGCCAGCAGGGAGCAAAGCCATCGATACCATACAAATGTATTTCATTCTAAATATAAAGTTGTATGATGTACCTTTTGTGTGTTTTTCACATTATTGAGATCAAAATATTGCTCCAACTGTAGTATCCATATTACGGGATCCTTGCCATCAAAATTCCTCATATCGATGTTTGGAATATGGCGGGTCTTAAACCTAACATTAGATTTTATGAAATCATTATTAACATTTACTTTGTTGTCATCATGAGTTTCCTATACTACCTTTTAAACAATAGGAATCATTTATTGTATCAACTTTTTCAAACCTTCGTTCAAACCTTCCATGTCTGCTTTTAGATCATTCTTCATGTCTTCCATGTTGCCTTTAATTTTTTCATCTATCTTAGCTTCCATGCCATTATTAAAACTATCAATCTTATCTTCCACGTCCTTCTTCAAACCATCCATATTAACTTCCTTACCATTCTTCAAACCATCCATCTTAGCTTCCATTTCATTTTTTGTTACTCTTTGCGAGAGATAAATTTGTTGCACTTGGTCTCGTACTTTTGATACATCATGTTGCACTTCTTCCTCTTCATGAGTCATAGTAGATCCTTCTGAGGCCTTAATGGGTGTTGAATTATTTTTAAGGGCTATTTTAAAACCAAATACTTATATCTATGCTTCAATATGCCCTTGGAATCACTTCAAACTAATTTTTCAAACAGGACATGCAATTTTAAAAAAAAATACATCTTTTTCTAGCTTTTGAGGAGCACGATATTGAAACTGATGTATCTCTGTATTTTCGGATCCCCGAGACTTTATCTTTAGTACTTTAGTATCCCTCTGAAACTTCTTTCCAATGTCACATGACTTACCTAATTTGGATTCTTCAAGACAAAGTTATGCCTGATCTCCCACATTGACCTAATTATGGACTGGTTCAATAGAGTGAACTTGTAGGACATGCGACGTGTCCCTGTTTCATCATTCGGCTTTGAAATCGATACACAGGAAACTAAATTATGTGTACCTTCAACCAAGTTTTACATAATTTAAATTTTTTGATGCTCAGAGAGACAGTTATGATGATCTTTCCAAGGTCACCTCTTTGAGATGAAATTCGGGAGCCTGCAAAAACCCTAACTTCCACAAATCATATCTACAAAAATATTGTGAACCAAGATCTGAATTTTTTACACAAAGTTCCCCACAATTTCTTCACAAATGGTTTTTTTTGTTAGCTTTTGAACCTATCATCACTTCACTGGATCTCTGAGGCTGAGAAAGAGTATAGCAAAGGTAACCACAGACCAATATTTTGCCAAGTAGCTAGCCCTACTAGGCAAGAGAGGGCTCTCTCAATGAGATCACAACCAATATGACTGGATAATGAGGATTTGGGGCTAGGTGTAGTATCACTAGGGTTTTGATTGATTGATTTTGGGTGCTAGATGGTGAATTAGGTCGAAGAAGGACTAGGTCAAGGAAAAAAGGATCAAAATTGCAAAGATCTGATGGGGAAAGGTAGGCATATGCTTCAACAAACTTAGGTATCTTTATGGAGTGGATTAGAATGCTAGGGTTTGAGAAAAGAGCATGGAAATCATGAATTCTTTTCAATTAGAAGAAAATGGAACAAAACTGTAATAATTCCTTCTAAACAGACCATAAACTAATGAATTATGTCTGTATGAATTATGAATCAATTACATTTAGATATGGAATTAATATGGAAATAATAATAAATTAAATCATTTGTAAGCATAAGAGGCAACAATGGTACACATTACCACGGGAATCCCACCAAAATATTTTCAACTCTATCTATTAGTTCCTGCTAAAATGTTTGATTACACTAGTGTTCAAAGATCAATTACACAACATCCAACCCTTGCAATGACAAAGGAAATTGAAAGATATAGACAAACAAAATGCTTCTCCCACTCTCAAGGGTAAAATCCATGGCTTGTGGAGCTGATCCCCAAAGTCCTCAACTGGAATCCTAATGACCAAGGAGGTCAACAAACCCATCCCTATCATTGACGAAAATGATTCACTTTGACCCAAAATTACATATTTATGTGATATATCTACCTCTAGTAACTATTAATGACATAATTACATTTACATTTTACAATTACATCATTAAATCTCCTTGGAATCCACCAATCAACTGAGAAAATTTTAAAATTATGAAGAAATCTGTCAAATGTAAAAAGTGCAGCGTGTTTGGTAAAAAACGTAGTGTGAGCCTTCAAATCCACTTTTGAGTGACTTCACGAGGTCCGAATTGGGCCCAAGATGGCTCATTGGAAATATATTCTAGTCTAGTTGTCAAAAATGTTCTCAAGCTCTAAAAATTATTGAGTGAAGCTCCTACAAAATTCAATCGCCTAAGACTGGTCAAAAAGCATAGCATGAGGCTGAAAAAGGAGGCAGAAAGGTGTTTTTTGAGAGGTTTTTGACCTTTTCCACATGTCAAAAGCTCTGTTTTTGGTGTGATAGTAGTTAAAATTTGATTTAGACATCATTATATATCCAAATATGCAGATTTTTTCTCATTTGAAGGCCTCCAAAAAAAGCGCAACCTGGACCACTGTGCTTTTTGCAAGTTGACTATGTAAAAAGACTGTGAAATTTTACCAAAATGCTAAAAAAATAAAAAAATTTCCCAAAAATCTTCAAAACTACTGGATGAAATGATGATGAGGTATCTCAAGCAACTAAGGAGGCATAAGCAAGTAACACAATTTTTTCCTTCTCCTTTTGTTTAATTAGGGTTTCCTTGAGTTTGTCCTCAATTGCTTGATCGTGATGTTGCAAATCTTGTTTATGGTGTTGTTGTGGTCAGCCATGTGTCTCAAAATATGAATATATTTTTTGGCCTTATGAAGGACCTTATGAAGGTGTATTTTCACTTTTTCAAGCCACACTTCTCTGTCATCATTGATTTCTCTTGCAATTCTCTCCTCAAAATTGAGCTATTTTTCCTAATGTTTTTGCTGCCTCCAATGCTCTCTTAAGACCTCTTGTTTTTGTTCTCTTCTTGGTGATATGAGTCTCATCATTATTAGAATCATCAGTTTCAATCACTTCTTTGCCTTCTATTTCTTTCCTCTTGGCCTTAAGCAACTCCAATTCCAAGAGTACTTGTTTGTCTTTCAGCTGCTTATTTTCTTGCTCAAGGAAGGAGATGACAAATTGTGCCCTTGCCAAATTGTCCGGCATCTCTTTGATTGTGGCATCTTTCTCTTTGATGATTAGTTCTGAGGTTTCATGATCATCTTGGACATCCAAGTCCACCAATTCAAACTCCTTTTCTACCTCATGATGAATGTATTCTTCCTCTTGAACAAATACCTCTTGTTTCTTTTTATGGCCCTATTTTACTGATGTAGAAGGCAAGGCCCCTTCCACAATCTATATAGAAAAAACTTTCCTACGTCCTCTCTGGTATGTTTTGACCTCTTTGTACTCTTTGGTATTCTTCACTATAGACCTGCTAGATAAACTAGTTTTCTTATGTGAAACTAATGCTGGTGGTTGAATAGGTCTAGCAGGTTGATTTGGTGGTGTAGTGAAGACATTAGTCTCAATGAAAGTCTCCCATGCAATTTTTAGCTGCTTGATGTGGCGAAGGAAAATGATTTTAATCGGTGAATGATGACAGAGGCTGTTCATTTGAAGATAATATTCTCTATTTTTCACTATGTAGGCCATCTTGTCAATGCTTCTGTATAAATAGTAGGGAAGGTTGAGAAATTTCACCCTAGTGAAATGCATAAGCAACCTGATGTGATAGTTGTACAACCTGGAGAATCTGCCCTCACAAGTAAAGTATTCAGGATGATCTTCATCATGGGAGAAAATCTATTCAACAACTAACCCAAAGGGAAGATCTTCTTGATGTTGTCTTTGTAAGGTGCCTTGGGGTAAGGTTCATACAACTGGGCATACAAATCTTTAGTTTTGAACCATTTTTCAGCCACATCGAGTATCCCTATTGTTGCTCCAATTATCTCTATAGAAATGGTGAAAGTCACCCCTGATATAGTCACTTGGTATTTTTTCTAGGTTGATGATGAAAGCCCTAGTCAAAGTAGGATGGATTTGCACTCTTTGTACCATCTCACAAAACTCAAAACAACCTACATGATGGAAACATTTGACTGCTAAGAGTGATGCCATCAATTCCCTAGTGTGTGATGGCTCTAGTCTTAGAATTATCCCTCCTTTATTATATGTTTTCTTCTCTTATTCTATGGTGTTTATTTCCTCATCCATGATATTTCTCTCCTCCTCCATTATACTTATTTTCGTCTTGAAACCCTAGGGAAGAAGGGGAAGGGAAAGGGAGTAAGATTGTAGGGTTAGAGAGCTAGGATAACTGAGGGAAAATTTTAGGAAGTGTGTAAGTGGGTTAGGAAGCTTAGGGAAGTGATGGGGGGTTGAAATGTTAAGGGATATAGAGTAGGAAATTCAAATATAGGGAGGTATATAGCTCCCTAGGAAAGCACAACTTAGGGGTAGGGTTTTAGGGAATAGAGCTTGGGAATGGGAAATGAGGGGATGTAAGGGTAGTGGGGAGTGAGTTAGGACATAAGGAAGGTAAATAGGTCTAGGGGAAAGAAATTTAAATTCAATGGGGAGTGACTTAGCGTGTAAGGAACGTAAATAGGTCCATGAGAAAGAAATTTATATTCACAAATATGGAAACTAGGGTTTACTTACTTAAAACATGACATAGAGGGTAAGGGAGGGTATGCACCATGAATTTATGACAACAAGCTCAAAGGAGAGGCTTAAGAGGTGTAAATTACTTGGAAATAAGTGAAGAAACCTTTTTTTTCTATTCAAAACCCTTGACGACAAGCTTTGGAGTAATAAAAGCGCAGGGAGCTGAGGAAAGGCGCAACGAATGACCCATAACTTGGTTTTTTGCAGGAAAAATCAATTTTTTGCTTGGGGAATTTGGAGAGCCCGATGCTTGAGGATACAAATAAATGCATTTTTGGTCTTTGAAGGCCTTTTATACTTGGAAAAATATCATTAAATAGACTTTGGCGCCATATTTCCTTTCTTGAAATCAACTTTACATTGCATTTTACCTTTAATTTTAGAATTTGATCTTTGAACTTCATCTTTTGATGGCTTAGGAACACTCATCAGATTTTTGGAACTTTTCTCTTTTGCTGATGGAAATTTGAGTGTTCATATACTTGGAACTCTGATAACTTATTACAAGTTAGGAAAATAAAATTACATTTGGTCTGAAATCAAATTTACAAATCAAAATTACTGGTGAAATTTCTTTATTGTCACTCCTTCACTTGCTGGGCTTTATGGCATGAAATTGTGATTTAATGACCTTGGAAACCCTAAGACCTAACAAAGACTCTGACTGAATGAAACCATGATGAAAATTACTAAAATGATGATGAAAACTCGTAAATGATGGTACACTCAGCAAATTAGTGAAATGAGCCAACAATTAGTAAAGCTTTGTGAGTGAGATCAGACCTAGATCTATATCCAATGACGAAATGTTAGCATGATGACCTAATGGAATGAAAAAAATTTGAAAATGGGACCCTAATATGACATGATAAAAGTCTATTTAATCACTGGTGGCAGGATGTAAAAACTGACACTAACATTGGCTCTAGGTGGGGATGACAACTCCTTGGACGTGTCAAGAACATCGTAGACCAAGTAGCCTACCCATTGGGAATGGAGTCAAAAGTGGAAAAACAAACTGAATGATGAAAACTTAATATAATAAACTGAATAAAAAAAAACTCCAACTGACTCAAAACTGACTCAAAGTTGACTTGAATTTTACTAACTTAACTTTGAAAACAAAAGAAAACCATTGAAACTTTATGGCCTTCACCTCGGACTCCAAGCTTAAGTGATTATCTGCTTCACACTTTGCAGAAAAGTTAAACTGATATTTACAATGGAACTGGGAAACCTGAAAGCTGCATCATAAAAGATAATGCTTAAGGAGCCTACCATTGACCGGTACTCCCAAGAATTCTTCTCCATTCATCTCCTTCAATATTAAAGCATGTTGTCCACGAAAAGCTGAGATCTTGTATGGCCCTTTCCACAGGTTCTCAAATTTTATGTGCTTCCAATTTTCCTCATTCCTTGCATCCCATCAAAGGACCACATCTTCAAGCTTAAAATAATCCACCTTGGTCTTGTGGTCATATACCTTCTTTATCTTTTCATGAAGCTTTGAGGTGTTCTGAAGGACATCGTCTCTTTTTTGTTGAAGGTGGATCATCTGATTCATCTGGAATTATACATCATTCTCCTGACTTCTTACTTCTTTCAACAATTTCATGATCGAGACTACAAGTGATGTAGGAAAAACAATGTCTACACCATAAACCAACCGAAAAGGGGACATTCCTATTGATTTCTTACTACTCACCCTGTCCGCCCAAAAAGCATTAACCAGCTTTTTGTGCTAGTTCTTTTGTTTTCCTCAAGCATCTTGTTGAGGCTACTTTTTGTCTATTATTCCTCACCTCCTTAGCCCTTTTGGCCTAGTTTTGACACCTATATACTCTCTTTTTTCTCTCCTAAATCCCTAAGATGGTGATGCAGGAGCATCTGAGCTGATTTGAATTCAAGTTCGAATCTGAAGCTGAAGAGACGGGTATGCGAACAGTCATGAAAATTTGGGGCAAAATTTGTTTGAACCGATACTAAATTTTGTAATTGATTGAGTGAAATGATCTGCCATGTGTGAATTTGAGAAGATGAAGGGTTGTTTGAGCGATTTAGAGAGATTGTGCACCTCAAATGATTCCTAATATTTTGTAAATTCTACATAACCAGCGAGCCTATAATGTCTGAGGAAGGAAGCGAGTGAATGCAATGTAGTCATATGTGATTTTGGACTAAGGTTGAAATGCCTTAGATGTAACCGAATCTGTATATAATAGAAATACTATCTATGTGGATTTTCTGTGTTTAGTATAGTTTATTTTTATCTAAATTTGTGATTTTATATGCGTAATTTTTGTTTATTTGTGTGTTGAATTTGGGTTTAATTATAGTTCGGACTTATGGGTTAATACTGTCAGGTTTTATGATCGACTATCGATCACTGAAAAGGATCGATAGTGATCCAGGGTGACATTATAATTCATAGCAGCTGATGTGATTCGTGATTTCTTGCAAAACTGTGAGTTACTACAGAGTATGGCGGATTAAATTGGCACCAGACCATATGAGCTAGATCTACATTCATGTTGGATTGTGAATTGAGTGTGCAGTAGAAGCAAAGTGGAGCTTTGTGATATTTTGGAACCTGCGGTAGAGAAGCAGAGATTAGTTTAACCGCAGAGATAATTCCACGTTGGATGTGTTAGGTGTAAGCCAGAGGAAGGTGGTTTTGAAAACCCAAACCACCGATGTCGCACCGCTTTTGAGCCAGGGGCATTTTCACAAAAATAAAATGTGATCTTATTACATGGAGACACGTCACAAGCTCGATACCGCCTATTTCGCATTTTTTTCTGGAGTTAATATTCTGTTCATAAAAAGTGTGGTTATTGTCCGATCGAACATGGATGGAGATCGACAATCATCGCATAATTTAAATGGCTCGGGTTTAAAAAAAATGGTGGACCCATTATGTTATACGATGTGGTTAATTCCTTTCGAATTATGAGGTTAATGTTAGTCCACATGAAGTTAATTGATGGTTGGGGTTCAGATAAACCTTAGCAAAGGTTGGATATTATTCCAAGACACTTTATTAAAGCGATGAAACTCGGCCATATAGAAGACTATGAACCATGGGTTCATTGTTAAGTGCCTTCGATATCTATATGTAGACATCAGAGTGGTGTAACGGAAGTGTGTTGGGCCCATAACCCACAGGTCTCACGATCGAAGTATCGGTTTAGTGAATCTGCAATTGATACAGTTTTGAGTTGCAGGTTCATTTTGAAAAAAATAAAGGTGAACCTACTTGTAGTGGGTTTCCCTCTTCATCAAGTGGTATCATAGCAGGAAAATGACTTCCTACGAAGAAGGAGTTTGCATACAAAGGAAGAAGAGGTACAATTTTGTGAATATTTGTAAGCTTGTGATTTTTATGTTTTGTGAAGGTAGCAGGAGAGGAAGGTGAGAAGATTGTAGTAGCTTAGAGCAGGAGTGCTAAAATGGTTCCATAGGAGCGAACCAAAGAGATGTTGAAAGATTGAGCTCAAGAGAGAAGCTTGGTGAGGTGTCTGGTAGTAGGGAGGACTTGCTATTGCAGAGGTTTTGTTGTAGCTCATAGAGGAAAATTCCACAGAGGATGCGGGTGAGAATTGTTCAAGCATGCTATTACAGGAAGATCACAAGGAGCAGTTCCACAGATGACATGGGTAGAATTGCTGACAGTTAAAGAAGACATATGACCAGGAGGTCATAAATTTTTGTGCCTCGGGAGTATGATGCAGGAGCATCTGAGCCGATTTGAATTCAAGTTCGAATCTGAAGTTGAGGAGATAGGTATGCGAACAGTCATGAAAATTTGGGGCAAAATTTTTTTGAGCCGATACTGAATTTTGTAACTGATTGAATGAAATGATCTAACATGTGTGCGTTTGAGAAGATGAAGGGTTGTTTGAGCGATTCAGAGAGATTGTGCACCTCAACCGATTCCTGATCTTTTGTAAATTCTATATAACCAGTGAGCATGTAATGTCTGAGGAAGGAAGTGAGTGAACGCAATGTAGTCATATGTGATTTTGGACTAAGGCTGAAATGCCTTAGATGTAATTGAGTCTGTATATAATAGAAATACTGGCTATGTGGATTTTCTGTGTTTAGTATAGTTTATTTTTATCTAAATTTGTGAGTTCATATGCGTAATTTCTGTGTATCTGTGTGTTGAATTCGGGTTTAATTATAGTTTGGAGTTATGGGTTAATACTGTCAGGTTATATGATCGACTATCGATCACTGAAAATGATCGATAACGATCCAAGGTGACATTATAATTCACAGTAGCTGATGTGATTCGTGATTGCTTGCGAAACTGTGAGTTACTACAGAGTATGGCCGATTAAATTGGCACCAGACCATATGAGCTGGATCTACATTCATGTTGGATCGTGAATTGAGTGTGCAGTAGAAGCACAGTGGAGCTCTGTGTTCTTTTGGAACCTGAGGAAGAGAAGCAGAGATTAGTTTAACCGCAGATATAATTCCACATTTGATGTGTTGGGTGTAAGCCAGAGGAAGTTGTTTTTGAAAACCAAAACCACCGATGTTGCACCACTTTTGAGCTAGGGGCAGTTTCACAAAAATAAAATGTGATCCTATTACATTGAGCCACGTCACAAGCTCGATACTGCCTATTTCGCATTTTTTTCTGGATTTAACCTTCTGTCCATAAAAAGTGCGATTATCATCCGATCGAACATGGATGAAGATTGATGGTCATCACATAATTTAAATGGCTCGGGTTTTAAAAAAATGGTGGACCCATTATGTTATACAATTTGGTTAAGTCTTTTTGAATTCCGAGGTTAATGTTAGTCCACATGAAGTTTATTGATGGTTGGGGTTCAGAAAAACCTTAGCAAAGGTTGGATATTATTCCAAGACACTTTATTAAAGCGATGAAACTCGGGAATATAGAAGACTATGAACCATGGGTTCATTGTTAAGTGCCTTCGATATCTATATGTAGACATCAGAGTGGCACAACGGAAGCATGGTGGGCCCATAACCCACAGGTATCAGGATCGAAGTATCGGTTTAGTGAATCTGCAATTGACACAGTTTTGAGTTGCAGGTTCATTTTGAAGAAAATAAAGGCAAACCTGCTTGTAGTGGGTTTCGCTCTTCATCAAATGGCCAGACCTTCATCAACTATGGTTAAAGGTAAAAGCAGTACAAGTAGAGTTGTTTTCACTATTCTATAGCTAGTTTAAGCATTTTTAGTGATATACTTATTTGTTAACTTACCACTATGGGCAGAATGATGAATATCTTGCAGGATTTGTTGATTAGCTCTTTGACATGGAGGAAGTTATGTCTCTTCAACCATCCTACAATGGATATGCCAGCATAAGAAGCTCCAGCTCAAGCCCCAGCTCAGCAAATTCAATGTCCTTCCAGTACCTCTACATAGTCAAGAGTGGTGAAGGGCCAGCTGGCCAGTCTACGCATGGTGGAGTTCAGTTGATTAAAACTAGGACCTTGTTTTCCTTATAGCTGCAATCAATTGGTAATAGAAAACTGATAGTGTAAATTTAGGACAGGGCAATGCTAATTTCATGGATTCCATATCTCTGGTTTCCAACGTTCTACCATGTAATGAAACTGCTACTAATTTTTCAACTTCAGAATGCCTATAAAGGTAGAAACTCGCATTTTGATGAAAAGGTTAATGTATTACATCTTTCAGTTGTCAATTTACATTGTGCTTTCGTGTTCTAAAACAGAAGACGAATTTAAATTCTGGTGTATTCTTGATTGAATAAATATTTCCATGGATTTGATGAATCTCTGAAACAAATTGTTGTAGGTGTAAATTAGTCCTGTAATCGACGCTTCCCTGGGTGTGGAAAGGGCCCACCATAGCCAATTCAGCCCAGTAGAATTAGTTAGAGGTAATTCGTAGACACTGTGTGGTTTAAATTTCTGATTGTAGCATTGATTATTTTTGAAGATCGGTTTATGCTTTAGCTTGATTTACATTTGCCGAAGTTTCAAGAATTCCTTGATTTGAATTGCAGAGTTAATTAATTGTTAAAATCGATTCATGTTTAGCTTGGTTTACATTTGCTGAAGTTTCAAGAATTTGATCATTTAAATTGTAGAGTTAATTAATTGTGAAAGTCGATTTATGTTAGCCTAATTCACATTTGCTGAAGTCCCCAAGAATTCGTTGATATGAATGTATGATTGCAGAGTTAATTACATTTGAAGAGCGATTTGGTTTTGGCTTGATCCATGTTGCTGGAGTTCGGACATTGATTTAAATCGCATAACTTATTATCTTTGAAATTAGTTTTTGTTTCAGTTTGATTCAGTTGCTGTAGTGTATGGATATCAATTGATTTAAATGCCAGATGGCAAAACCAATTGCTTTCAAAAGTCGATCTTGAGAGTTGGTTAATTCGTGTGCTATAGTGACTTAGTGATTAAATCCCCAGATTGCATGGCTAGCATGGTAGAAGAGCAATCTCAGTATTAATGAAACATTGCCATAGGGGGTAATTGTGTATCTCCAGGATTTTATTGGTAATATCATTGTTACTATAACAGAATTTGATTGCTTCCATATAAATTATGTTCCAACCTTCACTTGTCTGCATCAACCTCGATTGAGCTTTACTCAAGAAACAAAGCTTGAGTACATACCCCCATTAGCCCTAGAGAACACATTGCTGTGTGAGAGGCAGAGCCTTGGTTTGTACACATTTAAATTGAATCTTTCTACTAAATAAGCTAGGCTGAAACATGTATGACTAAGATCAACTCTAGTAAAAGATCATAGACTAGATTGCAAAGAGATCTGATAATTGTTGTTTTTATGTGTGCTAAATAGTCCCATGCATTGAGTGACCAGTAGATGTGCATAGCCCAGATTGATGCCACTGTGGTAGCAGAGGAATTTCATCTCTAAGGAAATGATTTTGTTTTGATCCTTTTCATTTGATTTAAATAAGCAGTGTTCAGTTTGCATTTGAATTCTAGCTTAAAAGATCCACATAGAAGTGTGAAATAGAGAGTGACAGGGATAGATTCTTTTGAGGTCTCAGTCAAGACATATTGTGCCTAGGGTGTTGATTAGGTAAAAGAGAATAGATGATGCATAGAGTAATTCTAAGCAGAGAGCCTTCTCCATTCCTTTGGCATGCTTAAATCGGTGTTTGTAGTTTTTCCTTGTTTGCATGAGATTAGGGTTTGCAGTAGGGTCAAGTTGAATTAGCACAATCCCTTAGTGAGAGTCTGTATTCCCTTGAAAACAGAGTTTAACCAGCACTCCTCCTTGGACTGATGTTGATTAGTGTGTTAGGGTTCGTCGTTGGTGTAAAGCTTCACAATTCCAATTCACAAGAGTGAAGAAGGGGTTAAAACCTTGCAACCTAATTTGAAAGTAACCATTCATTGAAGATTGAAACCTTCTTGCAAATTCTAGAGGGTGATCATATAATTGCCAGTGATAACGTATGTAAGCTAGTCAACTGTGAAATTCAAGAATTAAATCCATTTTTGTCTCTTTTTTATATCTTGATGCAGCATGTGTTGATTAAATTCATGACATTGTCCTGTTGCAAAATACCCATTGTAGTAGAATTCTGAGTAACCTTTCCCAAGCGTAATTGGAAATTTGATAAAATACAACTGCAATTCAAAGCTTATCCCTAGAGAATAGTTCTGCATCCTGATAGATTGAGTCTAATTCAGTTTGTTTTGCAAAATAGAAGTTGTGAAATTAAAACTTCTAGAAGTAAGTAATGCATATATAAATGGTGTGGCTAGGTATGAAAGATTGAGGGCTATCATGACTGAAGTCTGTGTGCAAATTGATATTCCAACCAGTGTGATAGTGCACCTTTCTGCTTAACCCTAGTATAGCGAAATTGGCATGGAGTATGTTATCAAAGTTAATTCAAGATACCATTTTTAATTGCAAGTTTACTACGTGAGTGTGGAATTATTTATAGGTTTACTCAGTTTAGATAATTCCTTTCAAGTGTGACCCCCAAAGATCATAATTAGGGTTTTTGAGATTTTCTTCAAGTAGTGAGTTATTGTTTCTGTTGATTGGTAATGGTTTTTATTTTAGACTTAATGTTTAGATAGGTAGAATAAATATTTCCAATGTTCAAACTAGAATTTACTGATCATTCCTATTTTCATGAGGAGATGAATTGATTTATTTCCAAGGGTGTGTGTTTATATATGTTTTTGTGTTCCTCAATTCTTGAATTAAACAGCATAAGGAATCATGCAAACTTCGACTCTAGAAGCTAAATATTGAGAGTGTAGTATAGCTCGTGTTTACGAGTCCAGATTGATATATAAATATTGGTGAATTAATTCGACAGTTATTTCACTCAACATTTTGGCATCGCTGCCGGGGAAGCTGTAATTCCAAGATTAAGGTAATCATTATTGTCTGAAGTTTTAGAGATCTTGTAGGGTTTTCAGAGGGCGGAGAGAGTACAGTAAGATGTGATAGAAGAGCCACGCATCCACTTTTGTGGGGTTGCTCCAAATTTTGACCGATTACTGCGTGTTCTCAATTTTATTCTTATTTCCTTATGCGTAGAAGTAGACCTAGGGATAATAAAGGTAGATTTATTTCTAGTTCTTAATTTCCTGAAAATTTTGGTTTGGTAAAAACTCCATTAACTAACCCCGCTGATCGTTACACAAGTACTAAAAATGAAAAGGGAGTACTAGTGTGAAGGAGATTTTGGAAGGGGAACTTGCAAACCAGAAATAAGTAAGGTTTTCATTTGGCTCTTTCTCCACTTACATCAGTGCCAATATGGCGAACAATGAAGGTGAGAACAGAAACAAAGAGGGGAATCATGAAGAAGAGGAAGGACCAACCTTCTTTGGGGGGAACAGGAATGGCCGAAGGGGAGAAAATGTTGAAGGGACAAGGAAATAGAACACCGATGGACCACGAGGAGGACTAGATGACGATGACGAAGAAACTACCTTCGGGTTTCCTATTCTTAACATCACCAGGAACATCACAATGAAGAGCATTCCAATGACTTCCCTCCTGCCCTTTTATGGTAAGTCCTCCGAGGATCTTGATGCTTTTATTTTTGAATTTGATATTTTGTGTAGAAGCCATAATTACTACAATGATGCACACAAATTGAAATTGTTCCCAACCACCCTAAAAGATGCCGCACTTTGATGGTTTATGAGCTTAGGGGAAAACACCATATACACTTGGGATGACATGAAATCTATATTCCTTAATAAATACTAGGATTTCTGCAAAACTAGAGACCTCAATGATATTCTAAGAATGCAACAACTAGATGACGAAAGCCTGGAAGAATATCTTGAGCGCTTCCTGTATCATTTTCACAAATCTCGAAGAGCCTATCTAGAGGATAAAATGGTCAAAACGGTCTTTCTAAAAGGATTAAGAGATGAATGCATCAAGACTCTAAACCTTTTAAGTGGTGGGGAAATTTATAAAAAGTATTTTGCTGAAATAGAAGAACTTTGTCGAACCTATTCTAGAAGCCAGGCTAAAGTAGGTAGAAAGCTACGTGATAGTCTCCAAGATGCTGCACCTAGAAATCACAAACTTGTTTCTACTGCTGTCACTAGGATCGAACTAGGGAACATGCTCGAAGACTTTAAAACTGATATTTTAAACACCATTCACAACCAACTCGACACAATGAAACATAATAAGAAACAGGAAGACGAAGGGGTTGCTATGGAAATATTTTTCCCCAAATGTAGACAGAAGCATATGGAAAGAGAGTGTCCCATCAACGTTATTGACGTTTGTGGAATTATCACCTTAGAACATGCCATGGGTAAATGCCTAGCTCTTCCTGGTCTGCAGGCCATCTATAAAGGGAATACCGAAACCAATGATCCATTGCAAGCAAGTAAAAATCCCTTTTGGAGAGGCCCCAATCAGAACATGTTCCCAAAACCTAGTCCCCAAGGACATAATCAGACTCAACCTTAGAATTTCTAGCTAGCTTATCCTCCTTGGGCTTCTCCTCAAACTCAAAACACCCCATGGAACCAGAACTGGAGGGCAAACCCTTTTACCAGCCCTTATCAGCCACCGAGCCAGTTCTATGCGCCCTACCCGAATATGCCAAGCACCTCAACATATCAGCAAGGGTATAACCCTCAAACCTATCACTGGTACAACCCAACCATGCAATCCTATCAAAAAGGGTATAACCCTCACACATATCAACAACTATTGTTGTCATTCACTCCCTTGCATCAACTTTTACCTGCACCATCTGACCCATCATCATCTTTGCAGGCACCTCAAAACCCACCTTGCCCTACACTATTTCCTGTGCAACCCGTACCTAACCCAAACCACAATAGACCACCTCAACCCACATAGAACATAAACATCCATCCTTTCCCTACATACATGATCACTACCATCCCCATGAACGAAATTCAGTTACGATCAGGGAAAACAATTAATAACGGGAAATCAGCTATTGTCATAGAGGATGAGGTCCCATCCACATCATCCGAAAACCATATAAAAAATGAAAAAAAAAACAGATACAAGAAGAGGGATCAAATGAACCACCCTACCCAGAAATTCTCCTTGTAAAGAAAGAAGAGACTCCTTTGGAATACAACCTAGAAGATGAATTAAGGAATGTCTGCATTAAAATTCCACTCTTGCAAGCTATCAGAGACATCCCTATCTACACCAAAACTGTCAAGGATCTCTACATCAAGAAGCCAGGTAGGAAAGGGCATAAGAACCAGAGCATAAAAATCATGAGCCAAATGTCCACCATGATTTCTGACTTGCCTGCGAAGTATCAGGACCCTAGGAATCCCATTGTCACCATTGAAATAAACGCAGTACTTCTGCCAAACACACTTTAGACTTAGGGGCGGCAATAAATTCCATGACATATGAGACTATGACATCTTTGTAGTTACCAGGGTTTAACTCACCCCCATTATTCTAGAAATGGCAGACAAATTCATCATTAAACAAATAGGAACCCTAGAAGATGTAGTGGTCACTATAGCTTCCTGGTAATACCCTATAGATTATATCATCATTTCTCCAAAAACCTCGATATCTGGACATCTTGTAGTTCTAGGACTCCCTTGGTTAGGAACTGTTGATGCCGTCATAGGGTGCATAAATGGAGAAATGTAGTATCCAAAAACCAGGATTTTCTACAACAATAAGAATACCTTAAGGTATTCCAAAGTTGGAGAACATAAATTTATCATCTCATGTAGTGTGTTTGGACACATATCCATCATAATAACAATCACAACAACAAACTATGCTTTTATACAATTCACCAAGTGGGGAAAAGCAGTTATTTTTGCCTTAAAAACATTATTTTTTGAATATTGAGCTATAAACGTGAAAAATAATGGTTTTTTACCTTATAATAGACAATATAGGTAATTAATACAAAATATTTTCAGAAAAAAATGCATTTAGCATAGTTAAACAGGCCTCCCATGCTCAAAATAGCTAGAAATTACCAAAACCCCAAGACTGCAAAATGCCGAAGTTGCTGCAGAAGAAACTGCGCAGTCTGAAGAGGGATTAAATCAGAAAATAGAGAAAAATATCTTATAATATTATTAGAATACTCAATGAAGCATAAAATCAGATATCTAATCTCTTTTACACGGATCCAAGAAGACTCGGCAAGGGTTTCTTGATAGAAAACGATACACAAGAGAAAGCTGTTGCAAATCTGTGGCTGAATAAAGATGTATGGCTGAAGCTTTGCAATATATGGCTGAAAAATCAAATAAATGGCTGTATATTATACTCCTATCTTTCCCAAAGAAAGGTTGATCCTCCTCTTGGGAAACTAGCTCCTCAAAATGGGGTTTTAACCCCTTCCACTGTACACCTTAAGAAAAAATGTTGGAGTTGCTATAGAAGATACTGCACAGTCTAAAGAGGGATTAACTCATAAAATATAGAAAAATATCTTATAATTTTATTATAATACTCAATGAAGCATAAAATCAGAGATCTAATCTCTTTTACACAGATCCAAGAAGAATTAGCAAGGGTTTCTTGACAGAAAAAGATACACAAGAGAAATATGCTGCAAATCTATGGCTGAATAAATTTTTATGGCTGAAACTCTGCAATATATGGCCGAAAAATAAAAAAAATGGCTGTATATTCTGCTCCTAGCTTTCCCAAAGAAAGGTTGATCCTCCTCTTGGGAAACTAGCTCCTCAAAATGGGGTTTTAACCCCTTCCACTGCACACCTTAAGAAATAACGCAGTTTTCTGAAGGGAATGCATTTTTTTTGAAGGTAGATGCTTTGAAAATTCATATCAGAAAACTCCTCTTATATTTCTTGAACAAGCTCTCCAAGAAAGAGTAGGGAATCCCCACCTGGGCAAACCCTTGCACTAAGCAATGCAACAACTTAGCTAAATAGCCAAGTATGCAGGAATTCTAAGCAGACCTCATGAAAATATAATCTCCAATATGCTCATATGCTTGCCATATCCTTCATTATATAATTGATGAGCTTCCTCACCAAATTTCCCACCCACTATGAGGTTGCTTCCATGCAAAGGCTCCTCCACAAAAACTGCGATGTCCATCAAGATGGTGCAATCTATCTAGACAGCTTCGTCGACTTGGTCAAACTTGACCTTGTCCACATAGTTTAGAACTTGTTCACACATGTGGATGCTTGAATGGGTTATTTCATGATCCCCTTTCACATTAGAGAGGATTTTTATTCATATATTGAGCAAATTAAGAGCCTCCTTGCTCAATTATTCATGCATCTAGATTTCAAAAGCAAAATTAATATTCCTATTAGCTGAAGCTAAATTAGGAATATTACAGTCTCCCCCTACCAAATGTTGCTTGTCCTCAAGCAACTGCAAGGGTGCTACAAAATCTCCCCTCTTCTTCTTGTGGCCCTCTCATCCCATAGTCTCCTCCATTGCTTCAGAATTTCTGCAAAAATTCCATCTCCCAATGACTCCTCCCAAGTGTGCAAGTTGGCCTTTGGTGAATAAACCCAATGGATCTCATCATGAAATAATGGAAGGTTGTTATGGAAACCTTATTGCTGATCCATGGCCTTCTCAAGATAGAAGTGATGACAATCATGGGGAATTTCATCACCAATGGAGGCCTCCCTCCTCCATGCTATCATCCAAATAAAATGAATCACCTTCTAGCTTGGCAATTCATAGAACAGCTCCTCCCAATTTCTCATGAGAGGCATGCCCCAAGTGCTCCATCCAAACATATGGTCCACATCATAAAGAAATAAGTGGTATGCAATGGTGGCCATATAGTTTCCCATGCTCCCCTTGGAACATGTAGTGCAGAAAAAGTAGGGACTCTCTTCCCCCAAAGACACACCCCACAAATGTGTCTCTCCTCCAACCATGTTCCCAACAAAATGAAGAGTATCTTTAGCATGTGGGATCATTAATAAGATCATGCTAGCTGCCATATACAATAAGGGAGAAGGATAATGGTCCCTCATGTGCAACTAGCGCAGTTTTCCTCCTAACTACCATGGAATATGATATGACAAGCGTTCTCCCCAACACTTGTTTGCTGCCCCATCCTTATTGCATGCTTGGAGAAGGTGTATGATAGTTGGTGTCGATGAATCACACCATGAGGAGTACATCATCTCTCCAAGATCTCCCAAAGAGTGGCCAACATCACCATTGTTCATGGCCCAAAGTGGCTCATGAAGCTCGTCAAAAAAAGTGCCCCCTCTTGGAGCCAATACTTGAACATGAGTGTTAAGAAAATGCAAGTATATAATAAATACATCATGAGATTCAGCAATACAATGTCTATCATACACTTGTTTAAAATCAGCAAGGTATCTCATGGATGAGCTCCCTCTCACACTCAATAACTAAGGAGATGATAATGATAACTCTTCCCAAGAGCTATGTTCCTCCTCAACCAACAAATGATCCATGCAATTACTCATATGAGAGTGCATCTCCTCTCTGAAATTCCCCCCCATGAATCCATCTAAGATAGTATGACATTGTTGGGAAAAATACTGAGAGGGTGGGAGGGGGGGGGCGGGGGGGGGGTGAATCAGTATTTAGAGCTAACTGATCAACTTTTTACTTTTCTTTTCTCAAAACCCATACGCTACTTTACAGAACAAAACTAGCATATATACGCGGATATCCTTAAGGAAACTTGCGTATGCTCAGAGATCTTATTATGTATTTGATTCTTAAATCATTACATCATTTTTTCATCAGATGTTAAGCAGTAAGCATGTGCAGTAAAAAAAAATAGAATAAACCATCACACATAAGCAACACACATGAACACCAGGATTTAAGGTGGAAACCTAAGTCGGGAGAAAACCACCGCTACCATCGTGTCAGTATTCAATATTTATTATAAAGAAAACATCTTACAACCATGTACTGGCGTAGACTCATACCAGCACGCAAGCACCCACCTGCAGAAGGCTACAACCTTCTCTCATTTACCAACCTCTCCTGGAAGAGAGCTACAACCCCCTGCTCTCGTTTACCAGCCTCTCTTGAAAGGGAGCTACTACCCCCTGATATTAGCACCAGCCTCTACTGGTAGAAAGATTCTAATTTCATAATGAAGGCTTCAACCCTCAGATCTGTTATTTCCTAAATCTACTTCAGGCTGAAGGAAGGCAGAGACAAGATAACACCAAACCACGCTCAGTCTAGTAGCTAGCCCTACCAGAACAGGAGAGGGCTCTCTCCGAGTCAATCTCAGTGAAAATTATTCAATGGGGCTTGAGATGACTGAAAAAACAACTAATTTTAGGCTAGGTATATAGGTGAAAGGATTTGATTAAAAATTGTGGGTTGAAAACAGCAAGAGAAGGGACTATTGGGCTATGAAATTGGGGCTATTTTCTACCGGCAAACTTGGGGTAAAGTAAGCGCAATGTATAGCCAAATTAAAGATGTAATGAAAGAAGAAAATAGGGAAAATACTGCTGCCCTGTAGGCATTAATCAGGGGATGGATCTACAGTGACAACTTTAGAAGAAATAGAAGCACTGGGTTACTCAACAGAGCATCTAACAAAGGATGGATTCTGAAAAGATAACCACTACATCAAACAACATAATAATTATGAGAGGAGCATCGTGCATAGATGGATTCCTAACACTTCCCTTAGAGAATGTTGTAAACAAATTAGCAGAAAAAACAAAGCATGGAAATGAATTTACAAGAAAAACATGCTACACATTAAACACTGTGATGAATCCCAAATTTAAGGAGCAGAAAAAAGCTTTATTAAAATAATATTCAAGGGAGACTTTACAATTCCAATAGCAGTCTCACTCTGCTGCAAAAATCCAACCTCTACACTATGAAATTCATAAAATATATACATTTTCTCATCCTTGTACTAAGGGAATTGAACTCAACCATTTTCTTAAAAATAGAATCAATTACATTAAACTTGGGCCGAATTTCTGAAAATAGGTGTTGAATATGAACTCGTATCTCCAAAACCATAACACCTGTTACAAAACTGAAAGAGGATTTTGTAGATAAGGTCATTTTGGAGAAAAACCTCTCGTAAATTTGGAAAATTCGTTTCCAATTGATCGCAATATGTTCCACAAAATCATCTCTAAAACAGAAAATCATTAAAAATTTAAATTTGTGAAAATGAGCTGTAAAGATCTAGTTACATATCCCAATTTGTGACAACTTTGAATAAACTGAAAGAATTTTTTGTTATATGGCTCATTTTTAACAAAAACCTCCTTGGGTTTTGCAAAATTACTTTCCATCTGCTATAAAATGGCTCTGCACTAAAATGACTAAAACAATAAAAAATATGAAAATTTTGCTTTGTTTTAATGTAGGCTCCAAATATCATTGTATATCTCACACATAGTTGCACCTGTGCATAAACGGAAGGAGTTTTGTTTTATTTGGTATGTTATTAAAAAAAACCTCTTTCACTTTTGAACAATTCCTTACCAATATTTCAAAAACTGATTTTGTACTAAACTTTTCATTGTGTGCAGCAACTGACCGCAAAACATGCATAACCAAGAATCACTCATTCATTTTGATCATATCTTCTAATCCGGGAGCCAGATACGGGAGTGTGATATACCGTTTGAAATATTTTTCCGAGCTTCTTCTGATGGAAGCACTTGTGACATGTTTTGTGCTGAACATTCATGTGCAAAACATCTAACAAAACCAGACATAGTAAGAGCTCATGTTGATCTCAGGTGACAGGTTGCAAAGACTGACACTAACATTGGCTCCAATGGGGATGGTAGCTCCTTGGAGGTGCCAAGAATGCAAGATCTTTGGGAGATCAGACCAGTGCCTTATCCATTGGGCATGGAATCAATAACTGCAAACCCAAAACAACTCATACCAATCCAAAACATATACATACTGAAACCTGTACATAAAAAAATACCGGAAACTGAAATGTTGCCTTTGGCAGCTTATTTATTTACAAATCTCCCCTAATTTGCTACAAAACCAATAGATCAAGTAACGCTGTAATGACAGATCAACCAATCAAGTAACTGTGACAAGGATCCTGCTTGAAAGTGCTTCAACCAGGACACAAATGTAAATGCTGACAGCCATACATGCACATAACGAGTCTGGTTATGTAAAAGAAAATTTGAACTATCATTCAAACTGAAAAAAAAAATTCCATGTATGTTGCAATAGGATCGAAAAATCCAAACTCTGTTCGCTGCCCCAACTCCTCAATACATGCTTCCAGTTGCAAACTATCAATGCAAATATCCACGGGTAGCTCTATTTTTTCTTGTGTTGAAGGAGGGAGACTTTCCAAGAAATTTTTGGGATCTCGGAATTCATATGATTGGATCTGATCATTTAAATACTGAATCTCCTTCTCAAATTTTTCAACAACTAACTCAAAGAAACCAGTTTTAGCTTTAGAAGGAAACTTCGGAGATCTCAAAAATTGAAGCACAGCACTAAGAAATACTTCATCAATTTCAATATCCACTAACTGATCTCTAACTTCTTTTAAAACTTCACAAAGAGTAGGGTCTGCCACACACCCTACCATTTTATTTTAGTGCATGAATGGATCAGTGAGCACTAGAATCTCTGGATTGAGTTGGAGTCGCCAGGCGAATGCTTCAGCCTTCATACGTGTCTGACTGCTGTCCACCATCAGCATCAGATCTAACTTGATACATGTACTGGGGAAATTTGCAAGTCAAGTGTCACGTTTACAAACTAGACCGGAGTTTGACTGAAGCAGCATTTATCTACTTTCGCTAATGCAAAGAAAGAGCATTTCGAAGGATACCTGGAATACTTCAGGCTCCATCTGTAGCTTATAAAACAAATAACACCAACAAGAAAACCATTTACCTCCCCAGTATGGTCTCCACTATGTTATTTCCTAAATCTACCTTAGGCTGAAGGAAGGCAGAGACATGATAACACCAAACCACGCTCAGTCTGGTAGCTAGCCCTTCCAGAACAGGAGAGGGCTCTCTCCGAGTCAATCTTAGCGAAAATTATTCAATGGGGCTTGAGATGACTGAAAAAAACAACTAATTTTAGGCTAGGTATATAGGTGAAAGGATTTGATAAAAAATTGTGGGTTGAAAACAACAAGAGAAGGGACTATTGGGCTATGAAATTGGGGCTAGTTTCTGCCGGAAAACTTGGGGCAAAGTAAGCGCAATGTATAGACAAATTAAGGATGTAATGAGAGAAGAAAATAGGGAAAATACTTCTGCCCTGTAGGCATCAATCAGGGGATGGATCTACAGTGACAACTTTAGAAGAAATAGAAGCACTGGGTTACTCAACAGAGCATCTAACAAAGGATGGATTCTGAAAAGATAACCACTACATCAAACAACATAATCATTATGAGAGGAGCATTGTGTATAGATGGATTCCTAACACTTCCCTTAGAGAATGTTGTAAACAAATTAGCAGAAAAAACAAAGCATGGAAATGAATTTACAAGAAAAACATGCTACACATTAAACACCGTGATGAATCCCAAATTTAAAGAGCAGAAAAAAGATTTATTAAAATAATATTCAAGGGAGACTTTACAATTCCAATAGCAGCCTCACTCTGCTACAAAAATCCAACCTCTACACTATGAAATTCATAAAATATATACATTTTCTCATCCTTGTACTAAGGGAATTGAACTCAACCATTTTCTTAAAAATAGAATCAGTTACATTAAACTTGGGCCAAATTTCTGAAAATAGGTGTTGAAGATGAACTCGTATCTCCCAAACCATAGCACCTGTTACAAAACTGAAAGATATTTTTGTAGCTACGGTCATTTTGGAGAAAAAACTCTCGCAAATTTGGAAAATTCGTTTCCAATTTCTCGTAATCTGTTCGACAAAATCATTTCTAAAATAGAAAATCATTAAAAATTTAAATTTGTGAAAATGAGCTGTAAAGATCTAGTCGCATATCCCAATTCGTGACACCTTTGAATAAACTGAAAGATTTTTTTGTTATATGGCTCATTTTTAACAAAAACCTCCTTGGGTTTTGCAAAATTACTTTCCATCTGCTGTAAAATGGCTCTGCACTAAAATGACTAAAACAGTAAAAAATATGAAAATTTTTCTTTGTTTTAATGTAGGCTCCAAATATCATTGTATATCTCCCACATAGTTGCACCTATGCATAAACTGAAGGAGGTTTTGGTTATTTGGTATGTTATGAACAAAAACCTCTTTCACTTTTGAAAAATTCCTTACCATTATTTCAAAAACTGATTTTGTACTAAACTTGTCATTGTGTGCAGCAACTGACATCAAAACATGGATAACCAAGAATCACTCATTCATTTTGATCATATCTTCTAATCAGGGAGCCAGTTACGGGAGTGTGATATACCATTGGAAATATTTTTTCGAGCTTCTTCTGATAGAAACACTTGTGGCATGTTTTGTGCTGAACATTCATGTGCAAAACATCTAACAAAACCAAACATAGTAAGAGCTCATGTTGATCTCGGGTGACAGGTTGCAAAGACTGACACTAACAAGATCCACTGTAGACCACGTTTCATCAATTTTCAAACTGGATCAAACAACTTCAACACAACCCTTCATTAATCAACAAACATATTCTGCCCAGAACTTCAAACAGAACGGTGAGACCACTGTAGCCAGAATATCAGAGATAACCTAGACTACAGATGTAAACTCAACCCAAAACATTTATTAATTCAAACATCATACACTATTTTCCTTTATGTAACCCACATATATACGCACCTTTATTCACTCCAACCTGCGTATGCTTCAGTGTATAGTAACTTTGTATATGTGACTTTTCTTCACCATTTCCGTGTATGCATGTGCTTTCCTTTTCACCAACTAGCGTATTCTTTTGTGTATGCTTTCTTTCAGAATTAGTTCAGACTCAGATCTGAAATCATATTTTTGTTCAGAAAATCTATCAACCATACAAAAAATTTTATACAGTCATTCTTCCTTCATCACTTTAGTCATTGAATCATCAACCGATCAAACAACAACTTGATCTTTAATCAAAATAATCAGCAGCACAATCAACATTTAAACAACCCAGATCTGTATGAATGCATCATTGACAGATAGTAGTAAAACAGTAGAACAGATCAGACACTTCATTCCACATACTTCAGCAAAACCCTAGTTCCATACGCACTTTTACTTCACTGAACCTGCGTATGCACGCGCTTTAACAGAAACAAACCTGTGTATACATCTGCACATATTTCAGGACTGATTTTACATACCATACATTCTTTTACTTCACTGAACCTGTGTATGCACACGCTTTAACAGAAACAAACCTGTGTATACATCTGCACATATTTCAGGACTTATTTTACATACCATACGCGCTTTTTCTGAAGCCAATCCGCGTATATACGTGCTTTCTTTTCCACGAACCTGCGTATAGATCTTCAAACTTTGTAGGGCTACACAATTCTTCAGAACAAATAAATGGCTCAGATCTTACCCCTTTTCTTCAGGAAATATTCGCCTCATCTCAGATCTAAACATTCCATAAACAGATCTAGAAAATACATAGTCTTTTCAGATCTAGAGATCCCTCTTCATCATTTTCTTCATAGGTGCATCTTAGATTCAGATCTATCAATTAAGAACAGAACTCCACCATGCAGATATACTTCAGAGTGAAGTATTCATTGAAACCCAGACACATGCACATCCTTGCACTATGATCTTCTTCTCCTTATATAGATTTAGCCTTTGTCAATACCATGAGTCAAAACCACTCAACTACTAATGGTATTCTTGGATGGGATTAAATAGATATTCGAGCGCTTAATACAATGGGCCAATACCATGGTAAATTCCCTTTATTTTATGAATTTAGAGTGCAAATAGGCATACGTTACTTGGCACGTACTTTTCCGCGTACATACACGACTTATCCTTTACAAACTCGCGTATGCTTTGTAACATGTCCTATTTGTCATTTTTCTAGCACTTACTGGAATTCCTTTCTGAGCTGATCTGTAGATACATCATCCTTCCATATTTAACACATAGGTTGCTTATCATAAGAAACTCATCAAGCAGGTTTCTAGCAAGAAAAACTTCATCAAGTAGGTTGCCATCCAAAGACAACTCATCAAGTCAGTTTCCATCAAGGACAACTTCATCTAGTAGGTTTCCTTCAAATACAACACATTGCATCATATTGCCAACAGTCTTACTTCATCAAGTAGGTTGCCATCAAGGATAACACATGCCAACAATCTCCCCCTTTGGACTTGATGGCAACCATGATGGTGTTTGATCACCACAATAGATAGATACATTGATTATAACCATTATGCAAACAACATGATACTCTCTCCCTATTCAAACATCATGATACTCTCCCCCTTTGACATCAAGGGCAAAGGGCGGATCAAAATAAAAACAAGGTTTTTCTTTTCTTGTAGAGAGAAGAGCTCTATAGATCTGATGTGTACTGAAGTTACCATGCTCCCCCTGAGTTCATGCTGAATCTTCAACCATAATATTCAATGAAGTACATGACTCTATGACCTTTCCTATCACCAAGGACTCAAACTTACATCAATGATCCAACCAAGTGGATTTACATATGTGACACAAGTACCCAACCAACTGGGTTTACACAATTTGACTCAACTACCCAACCAAGTGGGTTTACAAATTTGATCAATTCCTTACATGACTAAATATTACAATTTACAACATAGGTCTCAATCATGACCTTTTTATCAAATTACAACAATGACCTTTCGTAACAAATACCAAAAATACCTCAAGAGAGAGATCATATTTTAGAACCATCATAATGCCAACAATGCATAATTCTCAGCAAGGCTAATGCTCTCCCTAAACTTGTACACTTGTTCTTGAGCCATTTCACTCCTTCATCTCCCCCTTAGCTTGTGCATCCTGAACACTTTCAAAAGCAAATCATCAAGGCATCTGCATCAAATATCAGAGAATGAAACATAAATATGAGAGCTGAAACATCATCAGAGATACCCAACAGCACCTCAACTTTGTTGAAGAATGCTGACCCAGAAAAATTTGTCAGCAATCACCCATACGCGGTTTTCTGTCTATAAACTCGCGTATATACGTGGCTTTCTTTCAGGAAACCCGCGTATCCAATTTAATCTTCCGCATTTAAGCAGATTTGATCTTCTGCATGGCAGAGACTAATCCCAGCTTCTGTCTGAGATATTCAAACGCTTCCCTGGGCAGAGGTTTGGTAAATATATCAGCAACTTGTTCTTTGGAGGGAACATACTCCAACTTCACTTTTTGTTCAAGCACTTGTTCACGTAGGAAGTGATACTTGATGGGAATGTGCTTGGTCTTGGAATGCATAACAGGATTATTTGAGATACTGATGGCACTTGTATTATCACACATAATGGAGATAGGAGGTGAACACTTGATTTGAAAGTCTTGTAAGGTTTGCATCATCCAAAGAAGTTGAGTGCAACATGATGCGGCAGCCACATATTCTACTTTTGCAGTAGATAAGGCAATAGAGTTTTGCTTCTTGCTGAACCAATATACTAACCGAGGCCCCATATAGAATGCACCACCACTAGTGATTTTCCGATCATCAACATTTCCAACCCAATATGCATCAGTGTAAGCATGAAGAGTGAGATCAACATTCTTTGGATACCATAGTCCAAAGTCTTGAGTTCCTTGTAGATATTTGAATATTCTTTTGACAACCTGAAGAAGAGACTCTTTTGGATTAGCTTGGAATCGTCCAACAATCCCAACTGCATGCATAATTTCTAGTCTAGTTCCAGTGAGATAAAGTAGACTTCCTATCATAGATCTGTACTCTGGTTGATTCACTATAGGAGAATCATCATGAGAACTGAGATTACATTCGGTTATCATTGGTGTACTTACTGGTTTACACTCTTCCATGCCATATTTCTTCAAAATTTTCTTAAGATATTTTTCTTGTGATAAGAATATGCCATCTGTTGCTTGTTGCACTTGCAAGCCAAGAAAGAATGTTAGTTCCCCAAGTAAAGACATTTCAAATTCTTGCTGCATAACAGAAGCAAATTTCTGACTCATAGACTCTTCATTACTTCCAAAGATGATATCATCAACATATACAACCACAATCAATAGTTTATCATTTTCAGTTTTTGTGTATAAGTTGCTATCAGCAGACCCCTTTGAAAATCCTTGTTGATGAAGATATTTGTCAAGGCGATAATACCATGCCCTTGGAGCTTGTTTGAGACCATATAGAGCCTTTTTAAGTCTACAAACAAGATTTTCATCATTTCCCAAAATGAATCCTTCCGGTTGTTCTATATAAACTTCTTCTTCTAGATCACCATTGAGAAAGGCAAATTTAACATCCATTTGATAAACTTTGATTTGTTGAAAACTTGAAAAAGCAAGAAACATTCTTATGGCTTCAAGTCTAGCTACAGGAGCAAAAGTTTCTTCAAAGTCTATACCTTCTTGTTGAGCATACCCCTTGCAAACAAGTCTAGCTTTATTTCTTATAACATCTCCATTCTCATTTAACTTGTTTTTGAATATCCATTTAGTTCCAATGACATTTTTATCATGAGGTCTTGGTACTAATTCCCAAGTGTGATTCTTTTCAATTTGATCAAGCTCTTCATTCATGGCTTGAATCCAACATTCATCTTTGCTAGCTTGATTGACATTGTGTGGTTCAATAGCGGATAGAAATGCCAAATAGCTAGAAGATCCCACAAGAGTCCTTCTTGTTTATACACCTGATTCCTTATCTCCCAAAATTTGAGATTCTTGATGATTCTTTTGAACGTATCTGGATGGAGCTTTTTTAGATAAATCCTCTTCAGTTTCTTCATTGGGTTCACTGTTTATATCATTGCTATTTGATGTAGAAGGACATATGTCACCATTGTCTTCATTTTTTGTTTGTTTTTTTTCTTTTGGGGCTGCAGGAGACTCATCAATAACAACATCAATACATTCAACAATCTTCCGAAGTCTTTTATTGTAACATTTATATGCTCTACTCCTAGAGGAGTAACCAAGAATTATTCCTTCATCTGCTCTGGATTCAAACTTGCCAAGTTTTTCATCATTATTTTTGATAAAACATCTGCTTCCAAAAACTCTAAAATGCTTCACAGTGGGAGGATTACCATACCAGAGTTCATATGGAGTTTTATCACTATTTACTCGAACATGTGCTTTGTTAAGAATATTTACCGTTGTACGTGTTGCTTCTCCCCAAAAAGTGTTAGGTGTTCCGGAATCATCAAGCATAGCTCTAGCCATTTGTTGAACTGTTCTATTCATTCTTTCTGCTATGCCATTTTGTTGTGGAGTGCCAGCTATAGAAAACTGTCTTTTTATGCCATGTTGTTCACAAAATTCAAGAAATTCATTTGATGTATATTCTCCTCCTCGATCAGATCTAAGACACTTGATTTTTAGATCTAATTCATTTTCAACCAGTGCTTTGAAGATCTGAAATTTCTCAAATGCTTCATCTTCGTGTTTAATCAACCCAATCCAACACATTCTAGAGAAATCATCAATAAATAAGATATAGTATTGTTCACCACGTGGTGACTTTTTCCTCACAGGTCCACATATGTTAGTATGAATAAGTTCAAGAGGCTTACTTGATGATCCTTCCTTGGCATTAAACTGTACTTTGGTTTGCTAACCAAATTGGCAAGATTTGCATATGATATTTTCGGGTGGAGTAATATTGGGAAGATCACGAACTCCTTTAAGTCTGCTTGATTTGTTGATCTGAGAGAAGCTCAGATGCCCCAACCTTCTATGCCATATCCATTTTTTTGAAGATTTACTCAAGTAACATTGATCTTTGCAGTTCTTCAATACATACAGATTGCTTGGAGTTCTTTTTCTTTTTCCTGTTGTTTCTACTATCGAATCCTTTGCCACATTCTTTTGAATGAGAATAACCCAGTTTATGGATACACACATTGACTTACATGTGAGGTTGTACCTTAATCACGTACGTAAACATCATTTTATTCTTTAGTTGAAACACAGACCCTTTTCCCTTGATCACAGCTGGAGTATCATTTCCAAAAGTAACTTTATTTTCCTTTTCTAGGGCATTATATGCAAGAAGTTTGTTTTTGTCACCTGTCATGTGTCTTGAGCATCCACTATCAATGTACCATTGATTTTTTTCACCTTCTGCAAATAACGCTATGCCACAATTTTCGACCTAAAATTCCTTCTTTTTCCATACTTTGGAGCTTGAAGGAACATGCTCTTTTGGCTGAACTTTGCTGCTACATTTAGATTCCTCATGGCCAAAGTTATTGCAATAAGAACATTCAACTTCATTTAGAAGAGGAGAAAAGTTGTTATAGGTATTCTTCTTTGTTTCAATATCAATCCTTTTCTTTCTTGCTTCTCTTATCATGATGGTTTTATATGCAACACATTGAACAGCTTTATGACAAAAATTGTGACATGAGAAACATTGTCCATTGAAGAAGAAATTTCTGCGATCATGAAATCTTCTATTGAATTTACCTGTCGATTGTTTTTTCTTTAAAAGATATTCCTGTTGGTGTTCTTTGAATTGAGATGATCATGCTCTACCTGTAATGATTCTTTATTCCCTTGCTGAGTGGCAGAATGTTGTAAAACAGCTGTAGCTGTTTTTAGATAATTTGGTGTTGAAGCCTGAGAAGATTCTTCAGTATATCCAAGACCTGTCTTTATAAGAGGAGAACGTTGTACCTTGATAATCTCATCTAGGGTTTCAGATCCTTTAGAAAAATTAAGATTCAGAATCTTTACTTTCTCAAATTCTTTTCTTAGACTTACCACTTCACATTCTAATTTCTCATTGTGTTTCTTCGCCTCTTCAAACTGCTTTTCCAGAGTTTCTATGGTTATTTTCCTTTATTCTAAGAGTATTTTACTTTCTTCTAAGCATATTTTGAGTTGATTTTTTTCTTCAAGAAAATCATTGTGCTCTAGAGCATCCACAAAAATATCCTTTTCTTCTCTAGATTCAAATGCCATGAGAAGTCTAAGATCTTGTTCACATTCTTCCTCACTATCAGATAACCCATCACTATCTTCATGAGTATAGTAAATTTTTCTACTGTTAAACTGATTCTTATTACTTTTTGCTACTTCCTTCCCTTTTGAAGGTGTTTCTTTATGAGGACACTTAGCAGCATAATGACCAACTCTTCCACACTCAAAACATTTGAAAGGAAGCTTACCTCTGAACCGTCCTGTGCCAAGTTGGAGTTTCTTTACAAAATTTACCTCATATTCTTCTGAGATATATCCTGATCCTTCTGCTTCTTGTAGTTCTTTCCCTTTTGTAGAAGCTTTGAAGACAGCCTCTTTGACTTCAGATGGTCCTCCTCTTCTCATTTCATATGCAGTTAGTATGCCATGAAGTTGCACCACAATAAGATTTTGAAGATCCTGTTTTTCTTCAAGAGCAGAAAATTTTTACTCAAAATTTTCCATTAGCGATCTTAAAATTTTCTCAACCAAAGTAGATTCGGTTATTGTTTCTCCCAGATTTCTCATACGATTTACAACATCATCAAGATGTAAAAATAAACTGGCAATATTCTCATCACTATGCATTTTTAAATTTTCATATTCAATTTTTAGAGTTTGAAGTTTTGCACTTTTTACCTTTGCATCACCTTCATGAATTAGAATGATTTTGTCCCATATCTCCTTTGTTGTATTTAGCTGCATAACTTTGACAAATTCTGATTCAATTAGACTTCCCGTTAGAGCATTGACTGCCTTTGCATTTGTTTCATAATTCTTCTTTTCAGTCAGATATGTTGGTACTGCAGCTGGATATTGATATCCTTGTTCAACAATGGCCCATACATCTGCTCCCATAGACTGAAGATAGGATCTCATCCTTATTTTCCAGAAGATTAAATTGCTTCCATTAAAGAGCGGAGGCTTGATAGATGTTGTTCCATCTTGATTGCTCATCTTGTTTGATCTTCCTTCTAGCGGCTAAGCTTTTTCAGAAGGACCTGCTCTGATACCAATTGTTGGGAAAAATACTGAGAGGAGGGGGTGAATCAGTATTTAGAGCTAACTGAATAACTTTTTACTTTTCTTTTATCAAAACCCATATGCTACTTTACAGAACAAAACTAGCGTATATACGTGGATATCCTTAAGGAAACTCGCATATGCTCAGAGCTCTTATTATGTATTTGATTCTTAAATCATTGCATCATTTATTCATCAGATGTTAAGAAATAAGCATGTGTAGTAAAAAAAAAACAGAATAAACCATCACACATAAGCAACACACATGAACACCAAGATTTAAGGTGGAAACCCAAGTCGGGAGAAAATCACCGATGTCGTCGTCTCAGTCTTCAATATTTATTATAAAGAAAACATCTTACAACCATGTACTGGCGCAGACTCATACCAGCATGTAGGTGCCCACCTGCAAAAGGCTACAACCTTCTCTCGTTTACCAGCCTCTCCTAGAAGTGAGCTACAACCCCCTGCTCTCGTTTACCAGCCTCTCCTGGAAGGGAGCTACTACCCCCTGATATTAGCACCAGCCTCTACTGGCAGAAAGCTTCCACTTTCATACTGAAGGCTTCAACCCTCAGATCCAATGCAGACCACGTTTCATCAATTTTCAAACTAGATCAAACAACTTCAACACAACCCTTCATTAATCAACAAACATATTCTGCCCAGAACTTCAAACAGAACAGTGAGACCACTGTAGCCAGAATATCAGAGATAACCTAGACTGCAGATGTAAACTCAACCCATAAAATTTATTAATTCAAACATCATACGCTATTTTCCTTTATGTAACCCGCGTATATACACGCCTTTATTCACTCCAACCTGCGTATGCTTCAGTGTATAGTAACTTTGTATACGCGACTTTTCTTTACCATTTCCGCATATGCACACGCTTTCCTTTTCACCAACTAGCGTATTCTTCTGTGTATGCTTTCTTTCAGAATTAGTTCAGACTCAGATCTGAAATCAGATTTTTGTTCAGACAATCTATCAACCATACAGAACTGTTTATACAGTCATTCTTCCTTCATCACTTTATTCATTGAATCATCAACCAATCAACCAACAACTTGATCTTTAATCAAAATAATCAGCATCACAATCAACATTTAAACAACCCAGATATGTATGAATACATCATTGACATATAGTAGTAAAACAGTAGAACAGATCAGACATTTCATTCCACATACTTCAGAAAAACCCTAGTTCCATGCGCGCGTTTACTTCACTGAACCTGTGTATGCACGCGCTTTAACAGAAACAAACCTGCGTATACATCTGCACATATTTCAGGACTGATTTTACATACCATACGCACTTTTACTTCACTGAACCTGCGTATGCACGCGCTTTAACAGAAACAAACCTGTGTATACATCTACACATATTTCAGGACTGATTTTACATATCATACGCGCTTTTGCTGAAGCCAATCTGCGTATATACGCGCTTTCTTTTCCACGAACCTGCGTATAGATCTTCAAAATTTGTAGGGCTGTGCAATTCTTCAGAACAGATAAATGGCTTAGATCTTACCCCTTTTCTTCATGAAATATTTTCCTCATCTCAGATCTAAGCATTCCTGTTAGTATGAATCCTTTGTCGAAGTGTACGAAAAAGGACCACTTTAGCTACACATAACTAATAGCCCTAACAACAAAAGTGGTTGCCAATATCTTCAGATCTACGGTTAGTTGAACAAGAAAAGAGATGGAAAAACCAGATCTATGCATGGAAAGACATTAAGCAGTAAAAACAAGGGTTTGCTCCATATACCAATAGACAAGACAAGAACAATTTTTGAAATAATTTTTGTATTAATCGGGCACCTGGGAGGAAAACAAGAAGGCGTATCCAATACTCCTCGGTGGGATGGGTTCTTGGAAGTCCTCAGCACTTCAGATCTAAGATTTCTCTCTCTTGTTGGTGTAGAAAACCCAATGCAAAGAATAGAGCTCAATGGGAGCTCACACAACAAATGATGAAAAAATGTGACCAAGTGTATAGATCCAGAGTGATCTAATAGGCAACAAAAGGTGAAGAATGATGGGAAAAACCCTCCTATTTATAACAAAATATTGGGTCATTCTAGATATTGGTGCATGATTAAAATAATGTTAACCAAATCTAGATCCACCTTTTATGGGATATTTTATTATATTTGTTGGAGGGAAAAGGTACTTGACTTGGGTCAAATCCCTTGATTAGTCAAAAATAAATAAATAAATGATTTATTTATCTTTTTAAGGAAGCGGTTAGAAGATAATCAAATAAATAATGATTTATTTAATTATTTAAGGAAGTGGTTGAAAGATAATTAAATAAATAATGATTTATTTAATTATTTGTGGGTGATTTGGTCATATTTAACAAGAAATATTATCTAAATAAGATTTAAATAATTATTCCTAGAAAATAATAAGATAAATGAAGGTTTATCTAATTAATTTCTTTGTTTTTGGGTTAAACATGACTGGGAATAATAATTAAATTATGGTTTAATTAATTATTCCATGAGGAAAATCAAATAAATATAGGTTTGTTTAATATTTCCTTTTGGGGTTTCCTGTTTGGACCATAAACAACCTAATAAATGTGGTTTATTAAGTTATTTAACATAGTGAAGGAAATTTTACTTAGGGTAAAATTGGTCTTACATGGTGTACTTGGGTCCATCTAATGATAATATGTTAGATGACCAAAAAATGGTGTAACAATTCCATAAACGGATCTAGAAAATACATAGTCTTTTCAGATCTAGAGATCCCTCTTCATCATTTTCTTCATAGGTGCATCTTAGATTCAGATCTATCAATTAAGAACAGAATTCCACCATGCAGATATACTTCAGAGTGAAGTATTCATTGAAACCCAGACACATGCACACCCTTGCACTATGATCTTCTTCTCCTTATGTAGATTTAGCCTTTGTCAATACCATGAGTCAAAACCACTCAACTACTAATGGTATTCTTGGACGGGATCAAATAGATATTCCAATGCTCAATAAAATGGGCCAATACCATGGTAAATTCCCTTGATTTTATGAATTTAGAGTGCAAATAGGCATACACTACTTGGCACATACTTTTCCGCGTACATATGCGACTTATCCTTTACAAACTCACGTATGCTTCGTGACATGTCTTATTTATCATTTTTTTGGTACTTACTAGAATTCCTTTCTGAGCTGATCTGTAGATACATCATCCTTCAATATTTAACACATAGGTTTCTTATCATAGGCAACTCATCAAGCAGGTTTCTAGCAAGAACAACTTCATCAAGTAGGTTGCCATCCAAAGACAACTTATCAATTCAGTTTCCATCAAGGATAACTTCATGTAGTAGGTTGCCATCAAAGACAACACATTGCATCATATTTCCAATAGTCTTACTTCATCAAGTAGGTTGCCATCAAGGACAACACATGCCAACAGACATGTTTTAATGAAACTAGTGGGATTTGAAAGCAAGACCTCATAGGTTGTGTTAAGTAGTTTATTCTTGAGTTTGGAATCTTTGGTTAAGTAAATCTGATCATGAACATAAATGATTCCATTAACTACCTTATACTTTCCATCCATTGCTTGCCCATCAAGAACCTCACATGTGAATAGGTCCTTAGAATATTCCATCAAGATTTGGGACTCCTAATAAGGGTCTAGGCTTCCCAACATTGACAGCGTTGTAGAAATCTGAAATGATGCATTTTTCATATGATGGCTCTCCACCTTGACATGCTTGATGTCAAAGTCACATGTGGGATTATTCCCAACTTTCTTTTGCTGCCCCTCTTGCGGCTGATCTTTCTCAAGACAAGATTGAAGTTTAGGAAAGTCACCCTCCACTTGAAAGGTTCTCTTTCTCAAAAACTTCCACAATTTTTCTCCTGCATACAAAAAGGAAATTTTTTTTTTTTATGTTTAGAAATCTTCATTATATATTGGAGTATCCTTTGCTTCCCCAAAGCTATGGAGTAGCTTTTTGATACTATGCTCATATCGGCACAAATTTCTGAATCTATTCCCTCCAACACAAATAGATGAGTGGAAGAGAGCAAGGTCAATTTCAAGAATTTGCCTAGCCTTCCATAAATGATTTTCAGTGTTGTAGTTTCCCCTTCCAAGGTTCCATCTTTAAACAAATATGTTGCTGCTGTATATAGTTGAGAGAAAAATTTAGTTTCCCTCCAATCAGGAGGTCTTCTTGCTGAAATGCCTCCTTGCAAAGAGGCATCAAGGCATAGAGTAGGATGTGAATGTAGGTGGACAGATTTGCCCCTACCTTTGTTGCATAGGTCCTCTTGCCTTCTTTGTTCTTTCAAACTCTGAAATAGAGAAGGATACATACTCTTCTTCTTGTGATTCCATTCCTCCTCTTTTCCTTCTCCTATCTTCAAGATCCCATCACTTGGTAATGAAAGTGCATGATGCTCATGTGTTATGCCAAGAGCTCTATGTATGAGACCTTTTGGAACTCCTTGCAAGAGTGCAAGAGTTTATTTCCTTGGAGAAAGTGCTCCATCCTCTTCTTCATGAGGTGTTTGAGGTGCCCTTTATATGCCTGCGTTATTTTCTTCTGCCTCTCCTTTCTCTTCTTCACTAGATGAGGTTGCCTTAACTTCAACAAGAGACCTTAGATCTTGGTCCTCTTTTGAAGAAGGAATCTCCATCTCTTCCCTTTGAGAAGGAAGCCCTTCATCCAAAGGAGATCTTGCCCTTGGAAAAGTATCAAAAAAGCTCACCTCCTCTTCATTTCTTTTCAAAAATGGAGTTGGATATATAGACCCTCCCAACTCATGCAAAAGTTTGGTTTGTTGTGGTTTGATAGTTGCAATAGAATATGTTTCACATGAGATATCATCAAACCTCTCTACTAAAATTTCAATGAACTTTGCATAAGTAGATGTATTTGCATTGTTTAAGGAAAATTATTCAAACAACCACCAAGCATAGGCCTTACCCTCAAAATGCAGCTCTGCTACTTTGATGGCTTCAAATTCTGAGACTTGATGTTGTTGCAAAAAGGTGTCTAGCTCCTTCAGCTCTAGCTGGACATAGAGGTGATCCATCAAAAGTGGATAGAAAGAATCTACCCTCACTCTACTTTTTTCTCCTTGTGCTCTTTTCCTCCTTCATTTGAAAAAACCCTTGGAATTTCAAGTGACCTTTGAACTCCTCAGATTGATCTTCATATTCTTGCAAATAGTCACCAAGAGTATCTCTCTTTGGCACATATCATTTCTTCCTCTTCATGAAGAAATTGTTGATAGAACATGGTAGATCTGATGATATGGCTGAGTGCTCATATCCACAATATGAGGACTTAGGATCTTCCTCCTGTATAGATCTGTGTGAGGGATGTTCATGTGTTTCCCTCCTCATTTCTTTGATGCCCTTGCTTTTGCCCTGCAGACTTGAAAAGAGAAGTTTTAAGAACCTCTTTTCTCTAGAAAAAAATGGATTGCTCTGATTTCTTCTACAAATATCCTTCTCCCCATGATAAGACTCCATAATTCTTGAGCTCGTAGGCTGAGCCACGATTGTTGCTCTGATACCACTATAATATCCCAAAACCGTGATTTTCTACAAAAATAAGAATACGTTAAGGTATTCAAAAGTTGGAGAAAAGAAATTGATCATCTCATGTAGTTTGTTTGGACACATAGCCATCATAATAACAATCGCAACAATAAACTATGCTTTTATACAATTCACTAAGTGGGGAAAAGCAACTATTTTTGCCTTAAAAACATTATTTTTTGAATATTGAGCTATAAAAGTGAAAAATAACGGTTTTTTCCCTTATAATATACAATATAGGACATGAATACAAAATATTTTCAGAAACAAATGCATTTAGCATAGTTAAACAGGCCTCCCATGCTTAAAACAGATAGAAATTGCCAAAACCCCAAGACTGCAAAATGTCGGAGTTGCTGCATAAGAGACTGCGCAGTATAAAGAGGGTTTAACTTAGAAAATAGAGAAAATATCTGATAATATTATTATAATACTCAATGAAGCATAAAATTATATATCTAATCTCTTTTACACAGATCCAAGAAGACCCGGCAAGGGTTTCTTGACAGAAAAAGATACACAAGAGAAAGTTGCTGCAAATATGTGGCTGAATAACACTGTATGGCTGAAGATCTGCAATAGATGGCTGAAAAATCAAAGAAATGGCTGTAGATGCTGCTCCTAGTTTTCCCAAAGAAAGGTTGATCCTCCTCTTGGGAAACTAGCTCTTCAAAATGGGGTTTTAACCCCTTCCACTGCACACCTTAAGATATAACGCATTTTTCTGAAGGGACTGCATTTTTGCTGAAGGTAAATTCTTGGTCCAACACCAGGTAGTGGAAAATTCCGATCTGAAACCTCCTCTTAGATTTCTTGAACAAGATCTCCAAGAAAGAGTAGGGAATCCCCACCCGGGCAAACCCTTGCACTAAGCAATGCAACAACTTAGCTAAATAGCCAAGTATGTAGGAATTATAAGTAGACCTCATGAAAATATAATCTCCATTATCCTCATATGCTTTCCATATCCTTCATTCTATAATTGATGAGCTTCCTCACCAAGGGTCCCACCCACTATGAGGTTGCTTCCATGCAAAGGCTCCTCCACAAAAACTGTGTTGTCCATCAAGATGGTGCAATGTATCTATACATCTTTGTTGACTTGGTCAAACTTGACCTTGTCCACATATTTTAGACCTTGTTCACACATGTGGATGCTTGAATGGGTTATTTCATGATCCCCTTTCACATTAGAGAGGATTTTTATTCATATATTGAGAAAATTAAGAGCCTCCTTGCTCAATTGTTCATGCATCTAGATTTCGAAAGAAAAATTAATATTCCTATTAGCTGAAGCTAAATTAGGAATATTACAAGAAGTGATCGTTTCCAATGATTCCACTAGCCAAGCCTTGTCTATTTTCTCCCCTGCTCAGAAAGCTGCGGAGGTACCATTATGGCTCGAGAGCTCCTATGGAGATGAAGACTATATGTTTCCTTTGCTGACATTAGAAAATTCTAGAGGTCTCTAGGAACAGTCCGATGAACATATCTTGCACCAGTTTTTATCTAACAATTCTTGTATTGATTATCCGATTTCTTTTAATGGTTACCATCATGTTTTCAGTGATGAGTTCCAAGAAGCCTGTCATCCAGCCGTGTTCGCATCTTTTGCAGCAATAGAGGAAATCCATGAACTCGCCATAGAGCCTGTGGAAATCACTGAAGGAAGAACCTTACACATCAGTGCAGAATTGACCATGGAACAAAAGAAGCAATAGATGGGTATGGTTTGTGAGAAATCTGGGGCATTTGCTTGGGATTACCTTGACATGCAGGTAATCCATCCAAACACCTGCATCCACCACATTTACACTAATGAAGAAATGAGACCCGTTCGACAGCCACAAAGACGAATGAACCCAACATTGAAAGAGATTGTCAAGGAAGAGCTTCAGAAACTCTTAGCTACGGATTTCATCTATCCTATTTCAGAAATTAGATGGGTGTCACCTCTGGTGGTGGTGCCGAAAAAGAATGGCAAGTGGCATATCTGCATTGACTACAGAGAACTAAACAAGGCCACATTGCGTGACTACTTTCCCCTGCCCTTCATCGATCAGGTACTCGACACACTCTCAGGAAAGAAATACTTCTCTTTTCTAGATGGGTACAGTGGATATAATCAAATCCATCTAGCTGAAGAAGATCAGGAAAATACCACATTTACATGCCCTTGGGGCACCTATGCATATAGAGTCCTCCTTTTGGTCTTTGTAATGCCCCAGCTACGTTTCAAAGAGCTGTACTCGCCATTTTCTCTGATTTTGTCCATGAATGTGTAGAAGTATTTATGGATGACTTCACAGTCTATGGAGATGATTTCGATCAAGATTTGGCCAATTTAGAAAAAGTGTTGAGTCGTTGTCAAGAAGAAAACCTGGCCCTTAGCAGTGACAAATGCAGAATGCTGCAAACAAAGGGAATCGTTTTGGGTCATCATGTTTCATTAGAAGGAATTAAAGTTGATCTGAAAAAAATTCAGGTCATCTCACATATTCCCATTCCTAGTTCACAAAAAGAGGTAAGAATTTTTCTAGGCCATGCAGGTTACTATCGTTGTTTTATCGAAAATTTTACTAATATTGCAACACCATTATTTAATTTATTGACTAAAGATGTTGACTTTGTATGGAATGTCAACTGTCAACGGGCCTTTCAGATACTAAAAGATAGATTTTCTACCGCTCTGGTGTTGAGAGGACCAAACTGGTCCCTGCCATTTCACATATGTACCGACGCTTCAGACACTGCACTAGGAGCAGTTTTGGGACAAAGGGAAGATTTCTATCCTTATGCTATGTATTTGATTAGCAAAAATCTTTCCCCCGCTGAATTAAATTATACAGTCACTGAGAAAGAATTGTTAGCAGTTGTGCATGCCATTGGGAAGTTTAGACATTACATTACCAGTTATGAGACTTTTGTCCATACTAATCATTCTTCCATTAGGTTTTAATGAATAAACCAATTACAAATGGTAGAATAACTAGATGGTTGTTGCTTTTGCAAGAATTTAATATAACTGTAATCGATAGGCCTGCAAGGGATAACCTAGCAGCTGACTTTTTGTCTCGTTTGAATATTGGATAGGGAAGCACGGTAACTCCGGTACCTGTTGAATTCCCAGAAAAAGCACTATTCACCATTTTTTCCATCACTCCCTGGTTCGTTGATGTTGCAAACTATTTGGTATCAGGGAAATTACCTCAGAGCATCTCTGCCAGAGAAAAACATAACATTATACAACGCAGTGGTAATTATTCCTGGATCGAGGGACACTTGTTTTACACAAGACCAGACTTGATCATGAGTTGGTGTGTGCGGGAAGATGAAATGTATGATGTCCTAAGAGCCTGCCACAACGAGCATTGCGGGGGGCATTTTGCTGACAAACGAATCGCGTACAAAGTTTTCCGTATGGGGTATTATTGGCCCTCACTCTTTAAATATGCCAAGAAGTTTGTCTCTAGTTCTGATGCCTGCTAGTAGATGGGGAGGCCAGTTTCCTCCGAAGAAATGCCTCTTCAGACCCAGATAGCCATTGAACCATTCGAGAAGTGGGCATTGGATTTTGTAGGGCCCATCTCCTCGATGTTGAAGAAAAAGAAATACATTTTGGTATGCACCGATTATGTCACCAAGTGGGTGGAAGAAAAATCATTGTACGCTGCCACAGAGAAGGCAATGGTAGAGTTTTTGTTTGAAGACATCTTCACGATATTTATTGTACCACGCGAGATTGTCACGGACCAAGGTACGCAATTCACATCAAAATTAGTCAAGGCACTCATTGAGAAATGTCATATTAAACACCGTAGATCTACCCCTTACCACCCTCAAGCTAATGGGCAAGTAGAGTCCACAAAAAAATTCTTGGAGTCCATCCTCATGAAAACCATTCAAATGCACCATAAGGACTAGGCAGACAAGCTATTGGAAGACTTATGGGATTACATGATTACCTAGAGAAATGTGACGGGACACACCCCGTACGAGCTAGTCTATGGGAAATAGGTAATTTTTCCCATTTAGTTTCAAGTGAAGACATTTAGGACGACCGCCCAATTGGGAATGAATCTGACTAAAGCCCAAGAGCAGAGATTGATGCAATTGAATGAGCTCTATGAGATCCAACAGGATGCATACCACAAAACCTTGCTCGTACAAGATCAAAGAACCAGATGGCATGATAAGTTCATCAAAAATAAATTCTTTCATGCAGGCAACTGGGCCCTGTTGTACGACAGTAAGTTCAAACACTTCAAGGGTAAGTTTTCTACTCATTGGTTGGGACCTTATGAAGTAGTTCAAGTATTTGATAACGGGTCAGTACGTATTAGAACCATTGATAATGAGCAGAATTCCTTCGTGGTGAATGGCCATCAGCTAAAATTTTATCATAAACCACTCTCACATGATTTTTTTTACAAGACATTCAGAAGGATCCAGGACTAGAGCTAGCTCGGGGAAATGACCAGCCTCTTGCTGGATCGTTTAATTGATTTTTTTTATCTATATATATATATATATATATATATATATATATATATATATATATATATATATATATATATATATATATATATATATATATATATATATATATATTAAACAGTGGAATATCAATTTCCATATCTACAGGTGGTTCTCCCCACAGTCCATGTAGAATAAAGGAGAAATTCGGCAAGTTTGGATTTATTCCTTTATCCAGGCCTGCCAGATTACTTATGGAAAAGGAGCAGTTGGAGTCTTCTTTAGATTTCTTCAGACTCTTGAAAAATGAAGCTCTTAAGCACTGACTGATCCAGACTCATAAAATTAATGGACCAATGGAAGTTTAGGGATTCTTTGGGCATAGAATTATTCTTTTCTGGGCTCAAGGAAATAGCTACAGAAAAGAAACTCCCTGGAGTCTTCTATGGGCAACTCAACTCTCTAAATATGAATGCCCCGAGAAGGAACTACCTCAAGCTCGATAAAATAATAAGGTGGTGGTAGCCTAGGATCCAATGGGCATTGAATTATTCTTTTCCGGGCCCACTCAAATGATTACAGAAAATAAACCCCCCTGGAGCCTTCTTTCAGGACATTTCAAGCTCCCTAAACAGAAATGCCCGAGGCAGTTATCATCTCAGGCCTGGTTAAAATCCATGAGATGGTCGACAGGTTCCAACGCCACCTCACAAAAAATGAGTGGCACTTTTTCAGAGAAATTGGAGGTTATATGTTCTGTCCTACACAATAATGAGTTCCATGCTTCATTTACCCTGAATTTTTCATCTTTGTACCTGGACATTCACTACTAGAAAAAAATATTCTTTTGGAAATCTGTTGTCTAGAAGCCACAACATGATCATAAATAATCTATGTAGAAGCTACAACTTGAACAACAGACCTGCTCCTGTATTGATAAGATATGATGCTATGTCCATTCCCAATATCATTTAAGTGACAAAGGCATGTGCTTAATCTGCTTAATTTAGTTATAGGTAGTTTAAATAATTACTACAAGTACATGTTGTTTACCACATTCCCTATGCCTCTACTTTCATTGTTTGCCTTCCAAACAAATTATAAGCCTACATCCCCGAATCACCCATTCCCTTCAAAATTTTGTCCACCCATGTCCACACTTCAAATGATTACAGGTGGTGATCAAGGTTGTGAATGAGGACGCACGATGGGAGAACGCATGATGATAAGGAAAGACACTATCTACGTTGGGATATGATTGCAAGCATAATGACATGGAAGGGGCCCAAACCTTCACGCAAGCTGAGCTTCCATCATACACTTATGTGCCATTTTGGTTAAACTCAGAATCGTCATAATGATTCGATTTCTGGGTAACGTTTCATGATTGCATCGTTATCCATCTCCATCATAAGCAATGTAGCATCTCTGATGAGGCTAAGGTGAATTTTGATGAAGAGAGGGGATTATGGAGTATGGGTTGTTTCATAAAGGATGGGCACTTGCTAACATTATTCTATGATCCATAGCGGATGTCGGTCATCGATTTTTCAAACCCAAGAAGTAAACTTTGGGTGCTGCATTTTTTAATTAAATTCCTATGTTAAATAGATGCCTCACTGTGGGTGTTCGATTTTATGCTACAGGTTGAACGCAGACATGTTTAAATATACCTGGATCATGGGAACCGATAGACATGAGGCCACCTTCAACCAATTTTATTGAACCGTAGATTATCAGTTATGCAGGTAAGCCATCGAACGAAAGTCATGGTGGGTTTTTCTTTAGAAATTTCAGGGATACAATGATGCCGTGGCATTGGCATTTGCCCAAAATTTCAATGGAAAGAGAATGAAGGTATGGGACTTGTGTCTTGAATTCATAGAAAAATTAGTAAGAAAAGCAATTGGATTACCCACTGGAGGTGAGAAGCTCTTCAAAGGAGAGAAATTAAGCATAACAAATTGTACAAAATTCTTAAAACCAGCATATCAGTCACTGAGTTGGAAAAAAGGAATGCTACAGAGTTGCATTCAAGATCAATGGTAATCACTACTAACCATGATCCAACACTTTCTAACTTGTGAGGGCAGGTATGCAATTATCTTTTTATATCAGATCAAGTTGCTAATGCATTTAATTGAGGACTGTTCTGTAGATATCCCTCATTTCTTGAAATTAAGTTGGCATAAGATGGCCAAAGGAGTTCAATCTGAGAGTCAGAAGCTAGAGACTGCATTGTATTATCATAGCTTGATCAAAATATTGGTTTTATCTAAGCTGAGCAAAAGGAAAAAGTCATGGGAGGATTTCCTTATAGATAATTTTCCAGGGGAAGAAACTCAGGTAAAATGGAGGCATAGGTCTGTAAGTCAATTTTCCAAATAAAAACAAACCTCCCTGTTGTACCCTCTTCACCTATCCAATCTGCTACACTTCCAACTACCAATAACACAGGGCCCAATCCTTCCTTGAGTCATGAAGTTTGAGCTTCAAAAAAGTAGCTATGGAAATGAAGAAGAAAAGCCTTGTCCCCCCCCTGAAGAATTGATTGAAAATACCCCAACTCAACAAGGTCACAACTCCAGTTTGAGGAAGAATTCAATACAAGCTAGTGAATCTCCAGCTACCACCTCCAAGACTATCATACTAGAAAAAAAAAAGTCCACAAGCATGGGTAAGTCCCTTTTCACCTCATCCCCGTATTCTAGTACTACCTCTCCCTCACCTTCTCCTCAATTCCCTTCATCTCCATCATCTTCCCATCAGTTTCAGATCCCAGATGATATTGTCCGAGGTGTGCATGCTTTTACTCCTTCTCTCCCTTCGATAAGCCTAGAACAGTAGGGTCCTTTTCCAAAGAAGGGCATGAGACTTATGCCAGATGAGGGCCATCCTCAACAGTCAACAGTCCCAACAAAGATATCAGTCCCTGAAGACGAATAAAATTTCAAGATTAGATCAATAAAGCTTCAAAATAGAATCTCTAAATTGAGGAACAAGGCTCACAGGTTTCAGACACTCTTCCAATATGTAAGTAAGGTAAATGATCAGTTAAGAGAAGAGAACCTCCGATTGTATGTACAAAATGAGGAGCTTCAAAGAAAGGATTGAAAGTTGAAGTCATGGAAAACATATAAAATTCAGTTTGCAAAGGAGACAAGTGCTAGGAGATTGGCTACTCAGTTCACAAAATGCTCAGCTTCATTTAGGAAAATTTTGGAGAAGCTTGCCCAAGCAGCTAATTTTTTACTAGACAATGATGACTTGGAGGCATGAGGACATGCCTCAGCTCAAGTGTGGGGGAGATGTTGAGGCTACTTTTTGTCTATTCTTCCTCACCTCCTTAGACCTTTTGGCCTAGTTTTGACACCTATATACTCTCTTTTCCTTCTCCCAAATCTCTAAGATGGCCAGACCTTCATCAACTATGGTTAAAGGTAAAAGTGTACAAGTAGAGTTGTTTTCACTATTCTATAGCTAGTTTAGGCATTTTTAGTGATATACTTATTTGTTAAATTACCACTATGGGTAGAAAAATGAATATATTGTAGGATTTGTTGATTAGCTCTTTGACTTGGAGGAATTTATGTCTCTTCAAACATCGTACAATGGATATGCCAGCATAAGAAGCTCCAGCTCAAGCCCCAGCTCGGTAAATTCAATGTCCTTCCAGCACCTCAACATAGTCCAGAGTGGTGAAGGGCCAGCTGGCCACTCTATGCATGGTGGAGTTAGGTTGATTAAAACTAGGGCCTTTTTTTCCTTATAGCTGCAATCAGTTGGTAATAGAAAACTGATAGTGTAAATTTAGGACAGGGCAATGCTAATTTCATGGATTCCATATCTCTAGTTTCCAATGTCCTACCATGTAATGAAACTACTACTAATTTTGCAACTTCAGAATGCCTATAAAGGCAAAAAATCACATTTTGATGAAAAGGTTAATGTATTACATCTTTCAGCTGTCAATTTACATTGTGCTTTGGTGTTCTGAAACAAAGTCGAGTTTAAATGCTGGTGTATTCTTGATTGACTGAAGATTTTCGTGGATGTGATGAATCTCCAAAACAAACTACTATAGGTGTAAGTTAGTCTTGTAATCAACGCTTCCCCGAGTGTGCAAGGGCCCACCACAACCGGTTCAGCCCAGTAGAATTAGTTAGAGGTAATTTGTAGACAGTATGTGGTTTAAATTTTTTATTGCAGCATTGATTATTTTTGAAGATCGGTTTATGTTTTAGCTTGATTTACATTTGCCGGAGTTTCAAGAATTCGTTGATTTGAATTGAAGATTTAATTAATTGTGAAAATCGATTTATGTTTAGCTTGGTTTACATTTGCTGAAGTTTCAAGAATTCGGTGATTTAAATTGCGGAGTTAATTAATTGTGAAAATCGATTTATGTTAGCCTAATTCACATTTGCTGAAGTCCCCAAGAATTCATTGATTCGAATGTATGATTGCAGAGTTAATTACATTTGAAGAATGATTTGGTTTTGGCTTGATCCATGTTGCTGGAGTTTGGATACCATTGATTTAAATCACAGAACTTATTGTCTTTGAAATTTATTTTTGTTTCAGTTTGCTTCAGTTGCTATAGTGTATGGATATCAATTGATTTAAATGCCGGATGGAAAAACCAGTTGCTTTCAAAATTCGATCTTGAGAGTTGGTTAATTTGTGTGTTGTAGTGACTTAGTTATTAAATCCCCAAATTGCATGGTTAGCATGGTAGAAGAGAAATCTCAGTATTAATGGAACATTGCCATAGGGGTAGTTGTGTATCTCCAAGATTTGATTGGTAATATCATTGTGACTATAACCAAATCTAATTACTTCCATATAAATTACGTTCCGACCTTCACTTGTCTGCATCGACCTAGATTGAGCTTTTCTCAAGAAACAGAGCTTGAGTACATACCCCCATAAGCCCCAGAGAAAAAATTGTTCTGTGAGAGGCAGAGCCTTGGTTCGTACACATTTAAATTGAATATTTCTACTGAATAAGCTAGGTTGAAACATGTATGACTAAGATCAACTCCAGTAAAAGAACATAGACTAGATTGCAAAGAGATCTGATAATTATTGTTTTTATGTGTGCTAAATAGTCCCACGCATTGAGTGACCAGTAGATGTGCATAGCCCAGATTGATGCCACTGTGGTAACAGAAGAATGTCATCTCTAAAGAAATGATTTTTTTTTGATCCGTTTCATTTTATTTAAAGAAGCAGTGTTCGGTTTGCATTTGAATTCTAGCTTAAAATATCCACATAGAAGTGTGAAATAGAGAGTGACAGGGATAGATTCTTTTGAGGTCTCAATCAAGAAATATTGTGCCCAGGGTGTTTATTAGGTAAAAGAGAATAGATAATGCATAGAGTAATTCTGAGCAGAGAGCCTTCTCCATTCCTTTGGCATGCTTAAATCGGTGTTTGCAGTTTTGCCTTGTTTGCATGAGATTAGGGTTTGCAGTAGGGTCAAGTTGAATTAGAAAAATCCCTTAGTGAGAGAGTGTATTCCATTGAAAATAGAGTTTAACCAGCACTCCTCCTTATATTGATGTTTCATTAGTGTGTTAGGGTTCACCGTTGGTGTAAAGCTTCACAATTCCAATTCACAAGAGTGACGAAGGGATTAAAACCTTGCAACCTGATTTGAAAGTAACCATTCATTGAGGATTGAAACCTTCTTGAAAATTCCAGAGGGTGATCATATTATTGCCAGTGATAATGCATGTGAGCTGGTCAACTATGAAATTCAAGAATTAAATCCATTTTTTTCTCTGTTTTATATCTTGATGCAGCATGTGTTGATTAAATTCATGACATTGTCCTGTTATAGAATGCCCATTGTAGTAGAAGTTTTAGTAACCTTGCCCAAGCGTAATTGGAAATTTGATAAAAGACGGACAGTTGACTGATGTTTTACATGTATTTCAAGCTTCTTATTGGAAAATCTAGGGATCTTGAAATTAATTGTTGTTGTAGCAAGTGAATCTCCCATGAGATTCTGACTTCTCGACACTACTGAAAATGTATGTTCAAGAAAAATCTTTAGGATATCTAGTACAACATTCCTGTATGCTCTCATTCATGGATGCTTGGCCTGGTATTCCCCTTTGACATTTTTTATCACAAGTTTGGGGCCACCATAAACTAAAATTCTTCTTGCACCCCAACCTTTTCAAGATTTTGAGGTCGGTGATTAATGTCTCATATTCTGCCTCATTGTTAGAACAATCAAAAGAAAACTTGTATGAACATAATCTTACATTTTTTTCGAATTTTACCTTGCTAATGAAGAGAAATACAGATCCAAATTATGATGTCTACAGCATCTTTCCTCAAGGCACCATCAAAATCCATGGTCTAAATACCATTTTCATCTTCCAAGTGTTGGAGTTATGATTTCTGTTTTGACTCAACCTTTTGGGCCACTTCTTCATCCTGCTCTGAACTATTATCTACCTTATCTAATGACTGCTATGAATAACTACGTATATTTTCTTTTCCCTGATCTAAAACAACTCTAACACAATTGGAAATTTCTGGAATATCTTCAACTTCTACAAGCTGACTATCTACATCATTCAAACCGCTATCATTGAAAAAAATAAATGATTCCAGATATATATGTAAAACATTAATTATATGAATGTCAGGCTTCTCTTTGATGGTTATCGTGTATTTCATATTCGTTTCGCGATACAAATTTCTCAATTGTATGAAAACTGGGATGGTGGCATAAGATAAATCTAGTTGCAAAGTTCCTCTCAACTTGGCTCCCCAAGATCTCGACAGCCACATACCAAACTGTGGTGTTATATCAGCTACGACCACATCCATCAAGACATTCTTTGCTGGAATTTGTTCAAGGGAAACTACCAAATCCTTTATGAGACCAATACAACGAACTCTACCCGAATCAAAGGAATGCAGGTCATGGTATGTACGAGATATATGTAGGCCCAATTTTTCCACAATGGATTTTGGCACCAAATTATGGGAAGCTCCAGAGTCGAGCATGGAATTGTGAAGAATACATTGGTGAATTTTCAAACTCAAATAGAATGGGGAAAATTCATTATCCTCTAACTGACCATCTATGGATGGACAAAAGATAAGTTCAGGTTGGTCATCTTCGACATTTATCATATCAAATAAAGGATCTAATTTTAACATTTTGGCTATGTGAGAATTATACTGATGATTTTTTACAAGTTAAGTTAAAGGGATAGCCACTTTGAATTTGAAAACTTCAGTTTCTAAGCTAAAAGGAATGGATTTGTCTACCTCTTTAATGATGATTTCTCTTTTTTCGACATGATCCTTTGGTGTAGCTTCCTTCCTTTAACTATCCTTTTCTTTACACAGTGTGCTTGTATATGGTTGATTAACCTTGCTCTGATTTGCAACTGTAGGTTATTTTCCTTTGTTATGATTACCTTGAGTATTTTTCTTCGGTTGAGTATATTTTTTTTGGGATGCTCGATTCTGAATAGGATTGACTGGGAAATCTCTACGTGTCAATGGGTATTGCCTTTTATGTGCGCTGAGTGTATTCAAATAGCCCTGTTGATAATAATCAGAATCAACCTCCATCTCATGATCATTTGATAATATGTAATATTCATCCTTTGAAATATTTGTCTTCTCAGCATACCCTTCATTTTCTGTCAAAAATATGGGCTGACCATCAACTGTAAAAAAATGATTTTCTTCAACAATTAGGTCTTCTTCCTCTTCCTCAACTTCTTGAGCATAATTTTGCTACAAGGGTGTCTGAGTCTGTTGTTGTTGTGCTGGTTTCTCAGGATCCCTTTGTTCTCTTTGTTTGATTATGAATTGATGCTATTGCTTCTGTCCTATGAAGTTAGGATTTCTAACTTGTGCTTCCGGCTGTTTTTCTGTTTTGGAAATCATGTCAACCATCCATTCAACTGTCCTTATCAAAGTTTCAAGTTCTACCTTATAGGATGAGGATGTTTCTTCTTTGATGGTTACTTTCCTATCACCCTTCATCTTTGAGTTCTTAATTGATAATTTTTCTTCCAAACTGACAGCATTCTTCTGCATGTCTTTTAATGTTGCAGGATCTCTCTCTCACAATTGATATGCCATGTCCGAATCAAAGCCATCTAGATAATCTAAGAGGGCCAAACCTGGAGGGGGTTTTTATCTCATTTGGAATGGAATTGTATACTTGGTTGAAATGGGTTGTGAATCCTGAGCTGATTCATTTAGATTCCTTTTTAGATTATCATATTTAGAAAGTATGTGCAAGGGGTTCTTCTTCACCTCCCATCGGGATATGAAGGCATCTATCAGCTGATCTGGAGTGACTATTGAATTTTTAGTCAAAGATTTAAACCAGGTTTTAACATCTCCAGAAAATATTTGAACTATGATTCTCATCTTAGCATCATCAACATCTATTTATTCCAGGTCAATAAAGTCGGTTACTTTGACTATGTGTTGTTTTGCAGTGATTTGAGAACTCTCATCAAAGAGAGGGAGTATTTGACCATAGACTGGTGGTAAGGCAATAATTTGAGATGGTATAATGAGGGGTGAAAATATGGCCATGATTCTCGCTGAGTGAAGTACAGGAGTGACAATGGAAGGAGTTGACTGAATAGCTAATGAAGTATATGGTGTAGATGAAGAAGCAACAACTGTAATATTCTAAAACAGGAAAAACAAGAATATTGAACATAAAACTGGAAATTGTAGTAAATATCAATACATCAAAACATGAGAAAATCATTGATCCATTTCATTATGTATAATAGTAGAAATGAGTACAATACCTTGAGGAAAAAAACACTCAAGCTAGGAAAAACAAGCATCCAATGACCCAATGTAGTCAAACATGAAATACTGTTGCTACACAAAATGCCGAAAGGCCATGACTATGCAGTATTATTGAGAATAATAGTAGCTGGAAAATAATAATACAAGGATATCTTGATATAGTACTCGGAAAATTTCAGGATCAGAGATCTAGGCTCTCTAGCACAAATCCAAGACAACTTAGAAAGGGTTTCCAGAAATACACAATATGAAAAATGCAGTCCTAGGGCTGAATTGCACTCTACAAATAAATAACTACTCGGAGGTGGCTGATATGACAAGAAAATAGCTTATACTCCTCCCCACTAGCTTTCTGGATTAAGGGTTGCTCCCCTCACTAGAAAACAAGCTCAAGAACCTGGGTTATCAACCCTCCACTGCAACTACCCTACGGATTTGCGCAAATCCTTAAGGAGATTGCACTGCTGAAGATGCTTAAAATTGGCCTGATGTCATATGGTGGAATGAAGCTCAAAGGAACCTCTCCTAAGTGGGAAATTGAAGTCCCCTGAGGATGAGGGCGAGATTTCCACCCAAAAACACCGTTGTGCTAAACAACACAACAGACTCTGCTAAATAGCTTAATAATGTAGAAAATCATAAAATACCAAACATAGACAATATTCATAATGCCTTCTATGGCGGTTGTCCCCTTCCTTATATGGTTTGTGAGCTTCCTCACCCTTGGTCCCACTCATTAAATATTCTACTCTCATGGAGACTTCCTCCCATTATGACTGACCTCTCCTCCAATAACTCTCCACTACCTCCATGAAAAAATTGTTGATTTGGTCAACCTTGACCTCGTCCACCTGCTTTAACTCCTGTTCACACCCAAGAGTGCTTTATTTAGCTGATACAATGATCCACATTCACATTAGAAGTGGTTTTATTCCTACTAAAGAGATTTATTGGTCTCTCTACCCTCTTATTCATCTATATTATTGAAAAAAAAGAAAATAATAATATTCTAACTAGCGGAAAGCTAATTAGGAATATTACAATCTTCCCCTCCCAAATGTTTCTTGTCCTCAAGAAACTGCAAATATGGGTGTTGTAAAGTCTCCTCTCCTTCCCATGTAACATCCTCATATGATAAGTTCCTCCACTTAATCATATATTCTTGAATCAACCTGTCCCTTAGTTGCCCCTCCCAAGTGTCCAAGTTAGTCTTTGGCGATAAGACCAAATGGCTCACATCATAAAGAGGTGGGAGTTCCATGGTGGAAACTACATGCTATCTACTAGCTTTTTTGAGGCATGAGACATGAAAAATGTTGGAGATCTTACTCCCAATGGGAAGCTCCACCCCATATGCTACTCCCCCAACAAGATGGATCACCCTGTGTGGCCCATGGAAAATCTTCTTAGTCTCCTTCTTCTTCAATGTAGATGGTTTGTATGGCTGAAAATGGAGATAGACCAGATTTTCTACCCCATGATGTCGCTCTTACTATCCCTGATCTGTATAGTACGTATGCTGATCTTGGGTTGTAGCAATGTTGTCCTTAAGAGACTAGAATATATCCTGACTCTCTAGGATCCAATCTTTGGTTCTAGGAAACTTTCTTACCCCAAAAATTCTATCAACAATAGATACAAAATCATCAGCATATGGAGCTATAAATAGAGATATATGAAATGTCGGATGGTAACAATAGTCCCTCAAATGGAACCAGCGCAACTTTGCTCCTTGCTACCCCAGAAAATAGTTTGGAAAATAGTTTCCCAACCACTTGTTTACTGCCTGTAACTTACCATATTCGTGGGGATAATGATTGATACTAGGTGTCAATTGGGTGCACCCCAAACCAAAGCCATGTAGGAAGTGGCTATCCCTCTCACTGACTATGGTCTTAGGAAGACAATGAAGTCCAAGGAGAAGCTTGCCCTTTTGCATAGTAGTGCCCTATAAATACATGGCAAATGAATGTAAATGATTTTTTAGTTGACCAATGATTATAAAATTACAATCCTTACCATGTACTGTTGGCAAATTGGTGATGAAGTCCATAGAAGGGTCCTCGTATCTTCCTCCAAGAAAATTAAGTGACTATAACAACCTTTCAGGATGGTTGTTTTCTTCCTCATTCTTCAGGAAAACTACGCACCTACTTATATGCTAGAGCACGTCCTCCTTGAGACCCTCCCATGAGAATCTCTCCCTAATGGCCTGATATGTCCTAATGAAACCTTAGTGGCTAGAAACGAGTGCATCATGTGCTGCATGTAGAATTATCTCCTTGAGCTTATAATATCTAGTCAAGAAGATCCAATCCTGGCAATTGATGACTCCATCCATCACTCTATACCTCTCATCATTCACCTGCCCATCAAGTACGTCACATGTGAAGTGGTTCTTGGAATACTCCACCAACAGCTGGGACTCCTAATATGGATCCACACTCATCAATGACAGTGTTTCTGGTCTCTATGATAAGGCACCTGTTACCTCACTGCTTCCCTCTTTGACAAACTCAATGCCAAAGCCACATGCTGAAATTCTGCTAACCCAATTTTGTTGCCTCCCTTATAGTTTATTTTTCTTAAGAAAATATTGAAGTTTATGGTGGTCAATCTTTACTTGGAAGCTATTGCTCATCCAAAACTTCCTGAGTTTGGCCATTTCATGCATGAAGGCTAGTAATCCCTTACCATATGTGGAAGGCTCCTTCCTATGTGGAAGTATATTCTGACTCTCAAAGGCTAGGAATAGCTCCCTTGCACCATAATTTTTCCACCATCCACTCCTGATGCATCACCTCTCAGCGCAAAAGCCTTGGTGAGAGTTGGTAATAATGAAACTGAACAAATATTCATCTCCTCCCTGAGCCAATCAAAGGCCCTCTACGCTGTGATGGCTCCATCTAAGGCTCCCCTCTTATCCATATCTGTAAGTGGTGCTACTTGTTGTGAGAACTCTTTAACTAACTTCCGGTCTGGGGGCCTTCCTCGTGAAATGCCTCCAAATAATATAACATCATGGTCTAGAGTAGATTGAATATCTAAGTGGGTTGATTCACCCTTGCTTCCTATGTGCAAATCAGTCTCCATATTATGTGCAGAGACTTCCTGAGGTGGATAGGTGTGCATGCCCTTGATCATTTGATGCTTACCACTCTTCTTATCTATCCATTCCATCTACAAGGTCTCCCAATCTGTGGTGACCTTCCCCAATGTAATCAACCACTGGACACCCAATATCACATTGGTGTTAGGAATATCGACCACAAAGAAGTGATCAGTCAAAGTGTATGTTCCCAAGGTCACATACAATGCCAGAAAATACTTCACACATTGCATGGTTCTAGCTCCTGGAACCAAAACTGATAATCCTTCAAAATCATCAGTGGGTATTGTCCTCCTCTGCACTAATTGGGCATCATTAAAATTGTGGGTAGCCCCACTATCTATCAATACTGGTACCCATTGCGCCTAAAATTTACATCAGACACTCAAAGTTAGATACTTGTGTACCCCCTGCAAAGATGCAAGGGCCCCTTCAATTGGAGAAAATGCCCAATTTACACCTCCTCGTGGTGGTGGATCATTTCCTGGTGCCACAACATTGATGTCTCCTTCTTTATCCTCTTCTTCCTCCTCCTCACTATCTGAGAATACCTCAATATAGTGTGCCTTCCCCACAACAAAACAATGCCCTGGTGCCCATGGTTTTTGGCAAGTGAAGAAAAGCTTCCTCCTCCTCAAATATTTTCTGAAATCATGACTAAGAGGTCCTTTGTTCTAGTTCTCCTTTGGGGGAGGAACCTTCACACATTTCCCCTTTGACTGAAAAGTGGGATTTTACTGAAATGGAGCTCTTTCCATTAGCAAAGCATCCTGTAAATCCTTGGCCATATCAATGACATCTTCGAGTGTAGTTGGTCTCGTGGACTTTACCAACCCGTCCAAAGGCTTTTCTATCCCTTCAATGAACATATAAACTCTTGTAGCTGTAGATAAATATAGCACAATGACAGAGAGTTTTAGGAATTTAGAGATATAGGTCTCTGGATTTCCTGACTGCTTGAGCTTGGCTAGCTCAACAAAGGGTGCCTTTGGATCTCTCTGATCAAATATTTCTACTAACCTCCGAGTGAATTATGCATATGCAGTCACATAGGTATTCCCCAATGTAGAAATACTGTTAAACCACCATTCATGTGCCTCACTTTCAAGGTGTAGCGCATCTATCTTAAGAGATTGAATCTCTGGTACTTGTTTCAACTGGAAATAAATTTGTAGTTTCTCCACCCAAGACTTGGTTGTGCACTTGGATGACCCATCAGAATCAGGCAGAAAGAATCTAACCATAGTACACTGCAGATCATTGTTCTACATGTACCCTCCACTCCTATTGCTATTCTGGGGTCTCCTGTTGTCCTTGATCTGACAGAACTCCTAAAAGTTTAGATTCTCTTTGAATCTTTGAGAATGAGACTCATACTCTAGAAAATAATCTTCAAGATTATCTTATTCTTGGGGTCCTCCACCTTCATTCCCTACTGCTAGGAATGTAGGCATAGTGGAGCGATGGGAAACTTGTTGCCTTACTGGTTTTTCACACGAGTGATGTGAAATGTTGGAGCTTTATCCGTGTAGAAACCCTATTGGGGTCTCCTTTTGTCTTTCCATTCTCATCTCCTTTATTTCTTTGGCAATGTCTTGCATGGTTTGGAGGAGAAGCTTTGGAAACTCCTTTTTGTCCATTTCTCCTGATATTGGAGTCTTCCCTTTGTCTTCTTTGTTGCTTATATAATAAAACATTTGTATTATATTGATGTACCACTTCTCCCTTTCTGCGATAGAATCTTCTTCTTCTGATGACATATATATGATGTCTCACAGGCTGAGCCAAGGTTATGCTCTGATGCCACTCTAATATTCCAAAACAGGGAAAACAGGAATATAGAACATAAAACTAGAAATTGTAGTAAATATCAATACATCAAAACATGAGAAAATAAATGAGCCATTTCATTATGTATAATAGCATAAATGAGTACAATATCTTGAGGAGAAAGACACTCAATTTGGGCAAAACAAGCCTTCGATGACCTAATACACCCAAACATGAAATACTGCAGCTACAAAAAATGTTGGAAGGCCATGAATGCATAGTATTATCGAGAATAACTACAGATGGAAAATAAGAATACAAGGTTCTAATGATATAGTGCTTAGAAAATGCTGGGATGAGAGATCTAGGCTCTCTAACACAAATCCAAGACAATCTATAAAGGGTTTCCGGAAATACAAAATATGAAAAATGTATCCCTGGGGCTGAATTACACTCTCAAAATGACTAACTGCTAGGAGGTGGCTGATATGACAATAAAATAGCTAATACTCCTCCCCACTAGCTTTCCAGATGACGGGCTGCTCGCCTCACTAGAAAACAAGCTCAAGAACCTGGGTTCTCAACCCTCCACTGCAACTACCATCCTGATGTGCGCAAACCCTGAAGGAGGCTGTGTTGCTGAAGATGGATGAATATTGTCCTGATGCCTGATGGTGGAATTAAGGTCAAAGGAGCCTCTCCTGAGTGGGCACTCGAAGTCCCCCAAGGATGAGGGTGGGATTTCCTCCTGGAAACACCCTTGTGCTAAACAACTGAAGCATGTAGAAAGTCATAAAATACCAACATAAACAATATTCATAATTCCATCCCCTTCATTATATGCTTTGTGATCTTCCTCACCGTAGGTCCCACTCATTAAATATGATACTCTCATGGAAACTTCCTCCCATTATGACTGCACTATCCTCCAATAACTCTCCACTACCTCCATGACAACGTTGTTGATTTGGTCAACCTTGGCCCCATCCACATACTTTAACTCCTATTCACACCCAAGAGTGCTTTATTCAGCTGATACAATGATCCACATTCACATTAGAAGTAGTTTTATTCCTACTAAGGAGATTTATCGATCTCCCTGCCCTCTTATTCATTTATCTATTGACAAAAACAAAATATTAATATTCTAACTAGCGGAAAGCTAATTAGGAATATCACAACAACTCACTGGGATTGTGTTGGGATGGGTAATGACTCTTACTGATATTGGATTATCAATTTTTATGATTGGTATTGAAGTTGGTTTGCTAATGTTTCAAGCCTATAGAATTGACTCCAGACCTTTATATCAAAGTCTTATTCAGATTTAGTTTCTTCAAAAGGTAAATTATTTTTGAGTTTCAACAAAATAAAATCTATCTCAGATAATGATTTTACTTCAGAAAGCCTTAATGGGTCAAAAACTGTATCAAACAGTGAGGTTTCAGACTTTGATCAAAATAAATACAACTCAAATTTCAAATCAAAAGGTATGTCCTCGAGAGATAAAACTTTTGCGGGCACCGAAGAAGATCTTACCAATGGAATAGGATTTGACTGAATTTCTCTGTGTCGATATCTATGCTTCCGAGAAAGTCTCTCTAGATCTTCAACTCGATCAGCTGGATGAGAATCTAGATTTGATCTAGTGTATCTCCTCAAAGCTAGAATGTTCATTGTTCAACAACTTAGTTCTCTGGAACTTTGAGATCAGCCTCCATGAAATCTTAGAACTATCATCCACAGGCCAAAAATTTGATGTAATTTATGGTACAACCATGGAGGATCTATCACTTTTTCCCTAGTATGGTCGCCACAATGTTAGCACTTCACCAGATCTCTAAGTCTGAGAAAGAGACCAACAAAGGTAACCACAAACCAATATTTTTCCAAGTAGCTAGCCCTACTGGGTAGGAGAGGGCTCTCTCCAAGATAATGAGGATTTTAGGCTAGGTATATTAGCACTAGGTTTTTATTGATTGATTTTTGGTGCATTCTATATTCTTACCGAGTAGGTACCATTCATTTCATTTGTGATTAATTCAGAGTTTGTGTAAGTGACAATTTCACTTGCACCATAACTTTGTGTTGTTATGAGGCCATCAATCAAAGCATAATAATATGCTTCATTGTTTGTGCTACTCCCAAGTATTTCTCTACTATTTTGGTATACTTGGCTAAGTGCTTCATCATGAAGCACGACCCTTGTCCGCATGCCCTAGGCTTGGGTGGCACCATATTTGGATGGCTAGAACCCATTTTTCAACCATCTGTAAAACAAAAAAATAATTTAATGAAATATTGTTACAATGTTAAAATGCAGTAGCGGAGACTCTGTTATAGTACCGACAACTCTGTTGCAGTAGCAGCAACTCACTATTGCAGTAACAGTAACAATGACTTATCACCACTATAACAATGAAATAGTTCACTGTTATAGTGGAAAAAAGTCGTTGTTACCACTATTGCAATAGAAAGTTGTCGCTCTCTCTCTCTCTCTCTCTCTCTCTCTCTCTCTCTTTCTTTAAATTTGCAAATATATAATTTGAAAATAAAATTTTAATTTTAATTTTGAGATGAGTAGTTATAGTGGCAGTAGTACACTGTTATAGTGGTGGCAACTCACTATTGCCACTACTACAACAACAAGTTTTCGCTAATGAAACAACGAGTTGTCACACTCTCTCTATCTGTTTAAAATTGTAGTATATTTGTAAATGATAAACATAGTAAATAACTAAAACGTTATGAGATAAACTAGATGACTTTTTAACTTTTAAATTATGAGATCAACTAGAGAAATTGTTAATATAAAATAAAGAAAATTTGAAAATAAAAATAAAAATAATTTTTAGCAGTGGCGGCAATACACGAGTTGCCGCTACTGCAAGAGTGAGTTTTCGCTCTCTCTCTATCTCTTTAAATTTTCAGTATATATATGTAAATGATAAACATAATAAATAACTAAAACATTATGAGATCAACTAGAGAAATTTTTAACTAGATAAACTTTTTAACCTTTAAATTATGAGATTAACTAAAGAACCTTTTAATATAAAATAAATAAAATTTGAAAATATAAGTAAAATTTTAATTTTGAGCATTGGCAGCAATACACTGCCACAGTGGCGACAAATCACTATTGCCGCTATTGCAACAATGAGTTGTCACTCTCTCTCTATCTCTTTAAATTTGCAGTATATATATGTAAAGGATTAACATAGTAAATAACTAAAACATTATGAGATAAACTAGAGAAATTTTTAACTAGATAATATTTTTAAACTTTTAATTATGAGATTAACTAGAGAACTTTTTAATCGAATGAATTACTGTAACATTGTATTCCTTGAAAAAAAATAAAAGGAGTTACAGTGGCAACAATACACTGTTACAGTGGCGGCAACTCACTATTGCCGCTACTGCAAAAGCGAGTTTCCGCTACTACAACAGCGTGTTGCCGCTCTCTCTCTCTCTCTCTCTCTCTTTATATTTGCCGTATATAAAAAAGAAAAAAACATAGTAAAAAATGAAATTTTTCACTTTGTATTGCTCCACGCCTAGTAGTTCTCCTTGTCTGAATTTCATTTCCACAATCTACCAAAGCATCATGAGATAAAAAAGAGAACATTTTAACTAGATAAACTTTTTATATTTAAATTATGAGATTAACTAGAGAACTTTTTAATCGAAGGCGTTTCCGCTCTCTCTCTCTCTCTCTCTCTCTCTCTCTCTCTCTCTTTAAATTTGCAGTATATTAAAAAAAAACATAGTAAACATGAAATTTACCTTTCATATTGCTCCTTGTCCACACTTGCCAGTTCTCCTTGTCCACTGCCCGAATTTCACTTCTGCAATCGCTTCTTCTTCTTGAATCACCACTCAACAGAGCCAAACTGGCCTCCCTTTCTGTCAAACTAGTAGACAGAAAGTGGACTCCCGTGAGGATCCAATCCTCGCGAGTCAACAGACTAAAAACATCCAAAGTGGACTCCCTCTCCGTGCTCCTTTCCTCACCAATAGATATAAATCAAACTTGACGAAATTAAGTGCTCCTGACTCCCTCTCCATGCTCATTTCCTCACCAGTAGACAGAAAGTGGACTCAACAGAATGAAATAAATGAACCCACTTGATGGAATGAATAAGGAGCTCTCAGTCGATGGCGTGGAATGAGCTCCAACTCCAAATTCAAATCGCTAAGGGGACGTGTTTGGGTGGTAAAAATAGAGGACCGTGGTAGATAGGCAGCCATATCTACCATTACTCCCATTTACTCTGTCCTTTCAAATTTGAAATGCGAAGGAGAAGCTTGTCACTTCGGCTCTAGATTGGCTGCGTGAGGAAGTTGGACGGCTCTTGTGTGCCTGCGTACGCGAGCCTGCAAATGGGGATGGAGCATCGAAACAGACGGAAATGGACAACTAACTAACCGTGTTAATGAACGTTAATGTCTGTTTTGGAGGGAGGGGACGAGGTCGCCGGAAGACCTTCGCTGGCGGCGAAGGGACACGAAACCCAAAGGGTGTTTCATCAAATGGTTATCTCACTCCTTTAAATTTGTTGTTCATGATAATTGATTTCAATTTTTTGATAGGCAAGTATTAAACACGATACAGTTAACTGTATTTTTATCATGTTTTTTAAATATGTCGTTGTTTAACGCAGCTTCAAATTTTTTCTAAAAACCATGGCAACTATGGCATAAATTTAATAAAATAAGAAAGAATTTTTTGTAAATCCAATTTAAAGTTATTTATATTTAAGATTTTGGGTGGGTTAATGATTTTTGATGGTGCTAAATCTATTTCCACTATCAAAAATACAATTCAAACATTTTTATTACCAGATTTTTTTTTAATTATTGCTAGCAATTTTCTGGAAAATTTTCTCATGGAAAATAATAAGAATAAAAATAATTTAAGTTTTGGAGTTTTTATTGGAATTTTTGGAATAATTTTTTGTGAAATTTTGATCTTTGTTGTTTAAAATAGGTTTTTTACTACAATATGGATTCAACAAGGTAGAAAAGTTCTAAGGCACGTATGAATTGTGGAAACCCGAGCTTGGATTGTGGAGAGCTCATAGCTTAAACTTGTGATTCCAACAAATCCCTACCAGGAAAATTAAACAAAAAAAAAAAAAACCAGAAAACCCTCTAAAACCTATAACACATAAACTACAAGATAACAATCTAACGGTATAGACAATACCTACCTGCAATAAGTTAATGGTCAATATAATAATAACTACTATACAATAAGTTAATAACAATATAACAAATACTACCATGCAACAAGTTAATAATGTACTAGTTTCCTTTTCATTCTTTCAATTGGATAATAATAATAAGAAATTAAAGAAATATAGAAAATCACTTACCAAAATCATTAACTCAATGAGTCATAGTTATTGTTTATCTTTAATATTTGGTTGTTTTAAATCATCATTTTCAATTTTAATATAATATTAAAATACTATAACATTTTTAATATTAAAATGGTAGGAATATTTGAATGATCGAAATAGAAAACAATTTTTATATCAATTTTAGGAACAATTTTTTTTTTTCAAATAAATTTTTAATTTAGATTATGAGTTAGATTACAATGTTTTATTTTCATGTATTAAAATACTCTAATTTAAGTGTGCTAGGAGTTTTTTTTATAGTATTTTGAACAATATAAATACTTAAAATAACATCAAAGCACTAAATCTATGTATTATTGTTGTTCATTAACCATGTCACTAACATTTTTACTATCAGATGTTACATATATCTATATTGAAATTAAATCTTACTTTGTACATGTACTTGTCATTGACCTAGATTCTTATCAAGGTTAGATAAAATTATATTTTCCCATGTGGTATTCAGTGTGAAATAGATGATTGGTGTCCTAACTTTGAATCAATAAACTTGATAACTCCTATATATATGTTTGAAAGTTCTTGATTGTCTCAGGTGCAAGATATATTGGTATAAGGCCATCTTCCCTCTTACATTTTCTCAATTTTTTTTTTAAATGCCTTATGAATTTTACCATAACAATTTCTTCATTAGAAGAAACTCTTGTTTCACTTAACAACATAGCATAAGGAACTACATTTTTAATTTTTAATTTGGTTGTAATCAAACGCTTCTAAATTTTATGATATTTTTTCCACTACATGTCGAATGTACTATTGGCCCATAGTCCACAATCATAGACAATCATTAGAACCACTAAAAAAAAGTAGATTTTGAGTGGTTTTCCAGTCCCATAAATGTGCCTCTCCACACCTATTCTAGAATGTTACGCCATCCCTTACCATTTGCTTTTCCTCACCTTCAGAATCTCGGGAAGATCTACAACTACCCAGGGTTTAGTTTCAATTAACAGTGTGGATTTGATGTGAGTAGTTAGAGGGTGACTACCATCCCTCCAAGGCTCCATCCGAGGTTCATTTTCACCTTCCCACATGTCATGACAGGGCTTTGCAACTCGGATATGGTTTCATCACCTATGTGAAAAATTTCCATCGTTAAATATGACAACTTACTCCACTATAGGCAGAGTTTCCTTCTCTGAGGGTCGATTTTTTACAAAACTCTTGGTTTTCTTCTCGTGATACTGGTTGGTGAGGTCAACAGGTTTCAACAACTCCAACGTATCTCGTATGGTAAGATATGAATTCCCCCATTTTATTTTGTTGAAAATAATTTATTTACTCTTAGTTTGTTTTAAAGTATACCAGACTTGATTTTTGCTACATTGAAGGGCATGGTAAAATCATCTTATAACAAAGGAAACTTGCACAAAGAGGAGATAATTATATAGGTAATATATTTCTTTTGTTATTCTTAATGCAGTCCTTCCTAACCTGACTTTCTTTTCTAATTGTATTATCTCTCATAGGTTTTTTGACCGAATCTCCTTGGAAATTATTTTCTTGCCTAGGTTAACCCTCCCAGGACTCTTTTCTTTATAGTCGAGACTTCATTTTTCTTTCTGTGATGTAGGGATGTATTCCACTAATATTTACAATTTGGGTGGGTCTTTTGCAAGTAAAATTCTTTGGCACCTTCCTCTATGGCTTACATATTCATGGCACCCTTCCTAGAGTTCTTTGGTGACATTTTACCCTTTTGTCGAATTTTCCAGGTATGGTTATACCCCTTATAGGGTTTTTCATGGTTGTGAATGTTATAAAAAATATGTGCAGTGAAGCTCATCGGTGGAATTATTGGAATGGATATTATATTGATGGCTTGAGGGGAAAATAACCCTTATTACCAATATAAAAATGGAATGTTCTCTTTTTAATATTTATTTTTGGTTCTACCCTTAGGTTGTATTTCATTCTCCGAGATTGTTAAATTAAAATTTTGTTGCCTTCATTTAGTTTCAAATGTATGTGTATGCTCATATATCCAATTACCCTCATGCCAACACTAGGAATTCCTCTATTTGATTTTGTTGTTATTAGGGAAACATTTTGGGCTTTGACCAGGTCGACATTGTTCTTTAACAAGTTCTTTTAAAAGACAAAGATCTTATGAATTAGGTGTTATTAGTCATGTTATATGTCTAATTTTTAAAATTCATGAATGGTTGTTATCTTCATCTGAAGCAATTATTGTTAATTTCTCCCCCAGTTCCCGTATTTCATTAAAACTATGAAGTGTTGTTATTTTTGTCACATAGTATTTTCTATTCACTAGTTATTTATTTCAACATCAATAATTTTTTCTACGAGGTAACCAAAATTTATACAAACAACAATAAATCCCCTTACGTTTAGTTGATACATCTAGACCCTTTTTCTTAATTTACAATTTCGATCTTTCTTACAAAATTAAACTCTTAGTCTTGGGGAGTCATATTCTAGGGTTTCCTGGCCCAAGAAAAAACCACGAGCTCCTTAGGGTATACTAACCTAGTCATCCATAATAGTTACTTAAAATATCATTATGTATGTATTATTTATAAATAATACTATTATTTCTCTTCAAAATGTCATATTTTCACACAAGTATAATAATCCTACACCCTATTTTCAGTACCAAATTTCTTCCAAGAACTAGAATATGCATAAACCTCACAATTTATACTTATTACAAACAAAAAGTAACTCTTATCTCAGAAAACAATAGTTGTGAAATAAAATATGCTCCTGAGTACTGATATGTTATATCTTCTAGCCAACCACAAAATTCCAGTGAAAGGAATATTCCTCCTAACCTATGAAAAATAGTATCACCATGTGTGATCCCCCCGAGCTAGCTTCACATCCATAATAATTTCAACTGAGAACCTTAACAGGTTCGAAAAATACCAAGTCATCCCAACCACCTCCATTCCAGGGCTTTAAATCATCTCCATTGGCCAACCATTTCAAGAGATTTGTGTTTGTCAGTGTCCTGCCTCCCTCTACAACATCCTGTAAGAGGGTCATCCATACTACAATCCCTCCTCTCCTTGCCTCACGCCTATTTTTCCATCTCTTGGCATATATTTATGATATTACTTATTTGTGGGTACTCCATGCAACCTAATTATCTATTTCATGGAGATCCGGGTTATATCTATTGCTTTATGAGTAGACTTAATAACCATAAAATGAGCTCCCTTTCTCAACGTATGCAAGACCACCATGATAGCATCATGTTGTCTCAATGTCCTTGGAAATCCTGTAATAAATTCCATGGATATCATCACTCATGCTCATTCATTTTGAAATTGGAATTGTTTGTATAATTCCAACTAGATGTTTGCACTCTACCTTCACTTATTGACATTCCAAACATTTTGTGTGGTATTATGCAATATATTTGTTCATCTCTAGCTAAAAATATGTCCTCACCATGGATTTCGTCATCTTTAGATATCTAGGGTGACTTGAGTAAGGTATTTTATGGAATTAATCCATGATAAGCTTTCCTTAAATCCTTGGCATTGAGAAAATGTTTCCTGCTCTTGAATATTATTAGTCCATCATCGTTGAGCTCGTAGATTCTACTTATTGATCAATATGGATATTCATGCCAACACTTCTTCACATGTTGGTAATATTCATAATTTATTAGCCCTTCGTTAATCCTCTCCTTGATGTCAAATGAGGAAGTGCTTATGGCTACTAGGTTAACCTCTTGCAAACTTATACTGAGTGAATTTTCCACCTTATTCTCCTTACTTTTAATATACTTAATTTCAAAGTCAAATTCATTGATCAAGGCCAACCATCTAGCTTGTATGAAATTTATTTTGGGCTCACAAACAAGTATTTCAATCCATCATAGTTTCCATTATTGCAAATCTCATTCCCAATAAGTAATGCCTTCACATTTTTAGTGTGTGCACAATGGTTGCCAACTACAAATAATGGGTGAAATAATTGCTTTCATTTTAATTCAACTTCTTAGATTCATATCAAATTACATGTCCTTTTTCCATTAAGACTCGACCAGGTCCGTTCTTACAAGAATTAGTACAAAATACAAAATCATTTTTTGGGTCAACTATACTCAGGAATGGGGGCTTCACTCAATGAACCTCTGACATAGCATGTGCATTCATGACATATGAAACAACACCCTTAATTTGACTAAATATTGGAAAATATCTCTAAAAATCACATTATTTAACCCCTACCAATGAACCAAGTACACCTTCCCAGTTTAAAAACCCCTACTTTTACTATATATTGCAGGTATCCATTTTTATACCCTTTATATTTTTTCATTAACTTTGAGCTCCATTTTTATACTTTCCAATATAAAAACCATTTAACTCCTATTATATCCTCAATATATTGTCATTTTTTCCTCAATATATATCCCATAATATGAATGCATGTAGTATGGTACTTCTTCCAAAGTGAAACCCCCATGTTCTCTAGATAGTTTCATAACTAAATTTTTTAGTTGTTCAAAACTAGTTGCACGTTTAGGTGTCCATTGAAACTTCACTCTTGTTCTTTGTAAGGAAATTATGGGATGCCCAATCTTTTAGATGTTTCAAATGAATCTATTATCTTAGATAACACTTAGATATAGTTTGGATTTAGTTTGTCAAATTAGCTAGGTTTTTTAAATTTTATGAAAATAAAATAGATGTAGAAATAGTCAGTTGGTCATCTTGTCAATGTGTAGAGTCAACTTGAGTTTAATTAGGGTCGAGAACATGAGTGAGAATCCAAATTTGTATTTGTGTCGGGCTCACTTGATCATAATTCTATTTTAGCCACTTTTCTAGAAATTCATATTCTTAGTAGCTCTAGTTAGGAAGAGAAAGGGTTTGTTCCAAAAGTTTCTAACACTTTCGTAGTGGATCTGTTACTTTGAACACATGTTTCGCTACGAAACTTTGTTGCAGTTACTAATGGTACATTAAAAAAAAAGGTTGTGATTTAGAGTCATGATAGATCATGAATATGTGATAGATTTATCCTTATCCATTATCCCCAAACATTCACACCGTAAAGCTCAATATTACCTAATTTTCACTTTGAATTTGGTCATAATGTCATAGAAAAGTCTATTAGTGTCATAGGAATGTCTAGTTGTCTTTAGGAGAAATTGCAGGTGACAAGAAGGAGCTCTCAATGTGTTGCAGACATGCTATGAACCCACAGATATGAATTTTTTGGAGGAAGACCTTGTTTTCATCCAATCCTTTTCCAGCATGGGTCGCCTCTATTTTTTGCAGAAGTTGCAGGGTTTCCATAAGAAGATTTCCAAGGATTTTTCCATCAATTTCACAGGAACAAAATCAAAGGTTGACATGTTGAATTTCGAAGTGTCGCCTAATACAATTACTCGTGCTATAGAGATTCCCAAGTTTGGTGAAATGTGGTTCAAGGTTCAGAAGTTTAAGCTACTCAACTATGATGAATTTCTCAAGGATTAATACAAAGGAATTGACATGACTGCTGGAATTTATAGGTTTTGCCTCAAAGATATTTTTTCCAAATTGAAGTATTTTACATGCGAAGGTAGGTTCAATATGTTTTAAGAGTGTCACTTTAGATTGTTCTTACATTGAATAGGTAAACAACCTTTGGACATTCATTTTTATCTTTATAGGAGTTTGGGGAAGATGCCTGACAAAGTCTAAGTTAAACCTGATGCTAGAAACACTTCTATTTTCCATCTTGGCCTCATCGAATTGTTTGTTTTATAGGAGCTTAATAATTTAAATAGAGATTGGCTTAACTTCTTGTTTTGGAGTGGTTATGAGTTAGCTGCTGCCGCCCCTTCTAGAAAAACTCCAAAATCTCATTCAACAACACCTAGAGAAGAGAAGCAACCAGAAGCAAAACCTACAGTGAAAAATTCCACAAGCACCAGGAAAAGGATGACCAGGCAATAGAGTAAATGGAAAGGAAAGTTAGCTGATATTCGAGAAGCCATTGAGATTCAAGAAAGTCCATATTTGTAGCCTTTATAAGAGACAAAGACAGAAACTTAGAAAAAGAGAAAGAGGGCCAAGAAACTTGATTTCACACAAGAGGAACCAAGTTTTATCTTCAAACCAAGAAAATATGTTACAATATCAATGAAAAACTGGAAAAATGCTAGAAGTTCCCTTAGAAAAAGCAGAGCCGGCAAAGAGAAGAAAATGAAAAGAGTCTGTGCAAGAAAAAAGTCAGATAGAAGTTTTACAAGAACAGTTGAGAGAAGCTAGACAAGAAGTGATTTATTCTAAATTATTGTTTGAAGAGTTGAAAGAGGTTGTTTCAAAGAAATTATATTTCTATGAAAAAATTGGAGAAGAATCTAGAACAATGGTTAAGAGGACTCTACCTTTACACAAGATGCTAAAGCATGTGTACAAAAGGAACAATTGTTTTTCCTATAATATGACTTTTTTGCCTATGCTATGCTAAGCTAATAGTTTAATCAATATACATGGTGAGACGGGATATAAGGAACGATAAGAAGGCAAAAGAAATCATAAAAAATAAAAAACGTAGAAAATTTAAATTTTATAGCAACTCCCCATAATTAAGTTGAAAATTTACTACAAAACTGTTGTAGCTTATCATAGAGGAAAACGCAAGTGAAATTTTCAGGTAAGGGAGTTCTAATGGCACGAGTTTAGATAAATTGAATAAGTGAAGACTTCAAAGCTTACGGAAAGATCATAAAGGTGCCAGAGGAGCATTTTTGTAGCTTACTACCAAATTTTACTACGAAACTGTCAAACCACCTTTTTCTACGCTATAGTTTTTTATTTATCATTAGACAGCATGGGAACTAGATGGGTTACAGGTCATAGGAGTGTCCACATCATCATATTAGAACTCCTATTTTCAGGAAGACAAGTCAACAAAGTCAACCATGTCAACATATCCACGTGGCAAGAGCACAGAGGCAAGTCCAACACACTCAGCATTTGATGGATTCGATAGGTTCAACAACATAATATTTATGTGCTCATAAATTGTTAGAATAATCCTATTTGTATTCAAATTGTGTCAAAACATAAAAATCACTACAAAGGCTAAATAGGCTTTGTAAATAAAATAGGAATAGGTCTCTTAGCATCATGATCGAATCTAGCCCAGGTGGCAGATTTTGTAATTAATTATAGATGTAGATCTCTATCTATATATATGTAGTTTTCTTACTCTAAAAGGGATGATTGATAATGTGAGAAGGCCACTTTTTGTAAATATTTATCCAGTTAATATACATTTACAACATACTCTTTTGTTTCAACCCGAGATTCACTTTTTGCTTTATTTTATATTATTATGCTTTTATGTTATTATCATTTTTCATGGCTTAATTGATTACTTGGAATTCAATGAAATATTTCTCCAAATTCCTTCAGTTTTCTATGTTTAACTGTAAATTTTCACTTCACACCAGTTTAATGCCAAAAATGCCTCAGTTTCCACAAAACAATGTTTTTCTGTAATTGAGTTTTCTTCTAGCTGACTGTGTGCCCTATGGCGATGGATATCACACTCTCTTTCACATACAAAATCACACAAAAATCCAGTGTTAGCCATCTGTAATTGAGTTTTATTTAGAAAATTATAATTTTTTCCTTGAGAGAGACCTCTCATGCTAGAAGGGCTAACCTCTAGGTACAAGTGGTTTGAAATAGTTACTCTTCGTTGGAGGTTGACACAAACCAGTTTGTCCTATCAAGTGATAACATTTTGGTGTGTCTCCCAGGAGCGAAAGATTTATCTTCCCCGGAGAATAAAGACAAAGATCAGCTCTGATTGTTGATTTTGAGCAACACTTGAACATCAATAGGCTGTGTATTTTTGACCCAGATACTTCAGTGTCGAAGAATCCAAAAGTTCAGAGTTTTCATGGCAACTCCACTCTTCAAATACCAATAACTTGAAAATTTTTTTGGTGAATTTATTGTTTTCAAGATGAGTTCAATTGTAAGAAATAATGTGAGATATGTATGTATTAATCGGTCTCACATCCCCACCTTTCCAAATCCTATGTCTAGCGTTCATTGGTTAACTTATCTTCCCATATTTAAAGATGAAAAGAAAGATAATGTTGCTCTTCATTTTGTTAGATTCCATATGCATGTACATAAGTTTCAAGTTTATTTTCCCGAGGATTGTCTCATGAAAAATGTTTATGGCCACACTATAGGATGAAGCTAAAAAATGGTGTGAAGGATTGCAGCCAAGAAGCATGGAAATTTTAGGCGCTAGTATTCGTAGGTGGGATAATTTTCCATGTTTTTTCCAAAAAAATATTAGCCAATTTCCATTTTTTTCTAAAAATGATTCGTCCAAATTTTACAACATAAAATTATTTTACCTCAAAAATTGCCAACATTATATAGAGACTATATATAAAATCATTATAAAATTGAATAATTTTACAAATGAATCAATAACATTGTATAGTTTTCATATTATGGATTATTGAGATTCGCTAAAGTTTTTAAACTTCAAGATAATTTTCTATCCTTAAAATTTTCTCTGCCAAGAAGCTCGTTCTCTCTTAAATATTTCCATAGGATGTTCTTTGAATGTTATGAGAAATCCCATTCTTCTTTATCACTGTTACAAGACTGTTGCGATTTTTGTAAGGTTTTTATTCTATATCTTAAAAGTCGTTGTGATAATGGAGAGTTCTTAGATGAGGATATGTTAGAGGTACTTTATGAATTCTCTTCTCAGGTTAGTTGTCATGATAATCAAGAAGGTTTTCAACAAGCATATGTATCTTTTTTGCTTGAAGATGAAATGGATCAATAATTTGAAAACCAAGTTATATCCCATTAAATTTGAGAAAATTTGCAGCAGCCTTGCCAATCTTTAGTTGATAAAGATGAACATAAAGATGGTCAGTTATAGGGCTCTTCACTTTTTTCATTTTTTGAACCTTTGTTTCAAGAATATTATAGCCAAGAAATTAATGATAATACATGATCTTATGAAAAACTTTCCGAGCATACTAAGAACAAATAGTTGAATGCTGAGCAACATGAAAATGGGCAGGAGCAAGGAGAAGCTTATGTGAATCATGTTTCTTTTCATCATGAGGAGGAGGTTGATTCCTTGAGTATGCTTGAAGGTTGTAATGAGGAAGCACTTATAGAGAATAATAAGAAACTTTTGATCCACAAGTTGTTGTCCCAAAATGTCTTGCTACGGATTTAAATGATCAAAAAAATTTGTTTGTGGTGATATACATGAAATTCCCGTTACAATGAATGAAAAGTAAATTTTAAACATCCATGTAGCACTTGATATGGTTTATCTCGTTGAATATTTTCATGAATAGATAGATTCATGTCTTGAGAATGATGTTGAAAATGAAGGTATAAAATAGGGACAAACTGTAGTTATGAATGAATATTATCCTTTGGATCATCGGGAAAAGATACTTTTCAGTTTTTTCAAGAATCATTTTGTGGATTTACTGCTTTCATCAAAAGAGGTGATTTTTCATGGTTTCCAAGATCCAATGGTAAGTTTGTTATAATCATCAATCAAGAAATTTTTTGGGTTTTTTATAGAGCATCGATTTAATTTTCATTCTGAGTTGCCAATAGATGATCCACTTATGATTTTGTTAGAGCACAATCAAGAAGCCCAGGTGTTGGATCAACTCTTTGATTGGCTATGCTAGAAGTTTCATATTGCTTAAATTGAACATTTGGTTTTCATATTACAGTAGGATTGGTATGTAAATAAATAAGCTTACTGGGAAAACATCTATTTCAGCACTTAGTTTGAAGATTGTAGTTGCAAGTCTCAGTTTGTACAATGTTTTTTCTTCAAGAGCATGTCAAGGGTCGAAAGCAGGCTGAAGAATATGACAAGAGGTTGAGAAAAACCTAATGGATAAGGAAACTAGTCTGTTGGTTCTTTGTTGCACCACATGGGCTCGACATCCCCATTGGAAGCATTGATATCTTCGATAACACTTAGAGATAGTTTGGAGTGAGTTTTTCAAATTAGCTAGGTTTTTTTAAATTTATGAAAATAAAATAGATGTAAAAAGTGTCAGTTGGTCATATAATTAGTGTGTAGAGTCAATTTGATTTTAATTAGGGTCCACAACGTGAGTTAGAATCCAAATTTTTTATTTGTGTCAGGATCACTTGAACATTATTATGTTTTAGCCACTTTTGCATAAATTCATAGCAGCTCCAGTTAGGAAGACATAGGGTTTGCTGTGAAAGTTTCTAGCACTTTCGTAGTGGATCTTTCGCTTCAATCCCCTGTTTCACTACTAAACTCTGTTGTGGTTACTAACACTACATTTAAAAAAAATGTTGTGATTCAGAGTCATGATTGATCATGAATATGCGCTAGAGTTTACCCTTATCCATTATCCCCAAACATTCAAATCATAAAACTCATTCTTACCTTGATTTATTCTCGTTTTGAGTTTGGTATTGTTGTCCTAGGAAGGTCTAGTTGTCTTAAGGAGAAATTTTAGGTGGCAAGAAGGAGCTCTCTACGTGTTGCAGACATGGCACAGAAAAAATAGTACAAAGGAGGCTTAGTGGTATGCTAAGAACCCACAGACATGAAGTTGTTGGATGAACACCCCATTTTCATCCAATCGTTTACCATCGTGGGATGCTTTCATTTTTTCCAGAAGTTGTAGGGTTTCCATGGTAATATTGCCAAGGATTTTTCCATCAATTTCACAGGAACATAATTAAAGGTTGGCATGTTGAATTTTGTAGTGTCCCTTGATACAATTTCTTGTGCTACAAATATTCCTAGGTCTAGTGAAATGTGGTTCAAGGTTCATAAGTTTCAGCTACTCAACTATGATGAATTTATCAAGGATGAATACAAAGTAATTGACATGATTGTTGGCATTTCTGGGGTTTTCCTCAAAGAGCATTTTTTCAAATTTGTAATGGTCATCCAGAAGTATTTTACATGTGAAGCTGAGTTCAATATGGTTTACTAGTACCACTTCATATTTCTCTTACATTTCACAGGTAAAAATCCTCTGGACATTCCTTTTTATCTTTATAGGAGTTTGGGGAAGATGGTTGACAAAGTCCAAGATAAACTTGATGCTAGAAACACTTCTATTTTCCATCATAGCCTCATCAAATTTCTTGTTATAGATGAGCTTAATAAGTTAAACAAAGATTGTATGACCTTCCTTTTTTGGGTGGTTATGAGTTAGATGCTACTACCCCTTCTAGAAAAACTCCAAAATCTCAGTCAACAACTCTTAGAGAAGAGAAGCAACCAAAAGCAAAACATGTAGTGAAAACTTCCACAAGCACTGGGAAAAGGATGGCCAAACAAAAAATTAAAGGGAAGGGAAATTTAGTTGATATTCTAGAAGCCATTGAGATTGAAGAAAGTCCATATTTGCAACCTTTACAAGTGAAAAAGGTAAAAAATTGGGAAAAGAGCAAGAGGGCCAAGAAACTTGATTTCACACAAGAGGAACCAAATTTTATATTTAAAACAAGTAAACTTGTTACAATATCAATGCAACAAACCGAAAATATGCCAAAAGTTCCCTTAGAAAAAGCACAGCCAACAAAGATAAGAAAAGGAAAACAGAATGTGCAAGAAAAAGTCAAATAGAAGGCTTACAAGAACAATTGAGAGAAGCTAGACAAGGCGTTATTGATTCTAAACTAATATTTGAGGAGATGAAAGAGGATGTGTCAAAGAAACTATATTTCTATGAAAAATTTGTAGAAGAATCCAGAAAAATGGTGAAGAGGAATCTACCTTTAAACATGATGCTAAAGCATGTGTACAAAAAGAAAAATTGGCATACAGGAACAAGTTGCAGATACAAGTCAAAGCATTGGAAACTCAACTAGAAATGATCAAAGTTGAACTCTCAAAAATAAATCTCAAGCTCTTAGTTGAAGTAATGGGCACACCTTGATTATGGTAAATTCCTCACTTTTTGCATATACTATGACCTTTTTGCCTATACTATGCTAAAATAATAGTTTCAACAATATACATGGTTAGAAAGGCTATAATAAAAGATAATAAGGAAAAATAAATCATAAAAAATCAAAAACTCAGAAAATTTAAAATTTTGTAGCAACTCCCCATAGTTAAGATGAATATTTGCTACGAAACTGTTGTAGCTTATCAAAGAGGAACATGCAAGTGAAAGTTTCAGCTAAGGGAGTTATAATGGCATGATTTTATATAAATTGCATAAGTGAAGACTTCAGAACATGCAAAAAGATCAGAAAGGTACCAGAGGACTGTTTTTGTAGCTTGCTACCAAATTTTGCTACGAAATTGTCAAACCACTTTTTCTGCGTTATATTTTTTTATTATCATCATAAAATGAGGCAACCAAATGGATTATGGGTCATAGGAGTGCCCACATCATCATATTAGAACCCTATTTTTCAGGAAGACAAGTCAACCATGTCAGCATATCCACGTGGCAAGAGAAGATCAACAAGTCTAGCACATTGAGCATTTGATTGGATCCGATAAGGTTCAGTAACAGAATATTTGTGGGCTCATAAATTGGTAGAAGAATCCTATTTGTATTAAAATTGTGTAAAAATAGAAAAATCCCTACAAAGGCTCAATATGTTTTGTAAATCAAATAGGAAATGGTCTCTTAGCATGATGATCGAATCTATCCCAAGTGGAAAATTTTGTAATTAATGACAGATGGAGATATATATCTATATATTTTTAGTTTTTTGACTCTACAAGAGATGATCGATAATGTGAGAGGGCCACTTTTTGTAAATATTTCTCCAGTTAATATACATTTGCAACATACTCTGTTTTTTCAACCTGAGATTCACTTTTGGCTTTATGTTATCTTATTATGCTTTTATGTTATTATCAATTTTCATGGCTTAATTTATTACTTGGAATTTAATGAAATGTTTCTCCAACTTCCTTAAATTTGTTGTTTTTAACTGTAAATGTTCACTTCACACTAGTTTAAAGCTAAAAATGCCTCAGCTTCAACAAAACAATGTTTTTCTATAATTCAGTTTTCTTCTAACTGACCTCATGCTCAATGGTGGTGGTTATCACACTCTCTTTCACTTCCAAAATCACAAAAAAAGCCAGATTTATCCATCTATGATTGAATTTTATTCAAAACATTATATGGTTTTCCTTAACAGAGCCCTCTCATGCTAGAAGGGATAACTTCTAGCTACAAGTGGTTTGAAATAGTTACTCTTGGTTGGAGGTTGACACAACCCAACTTGTCCTGTCAAGTGATAAAAAAATATTTGAGAAGTTTCAATTGAATCTGTGATAGCATCCATCCAACCCCATGAATGATATAACTTTTTTCACATTTTGAGGAGTGGCCCTTTCCATTATCACTTTGACCTTCTTTGGGTCAACAACAACTCCTTATTTTTATATCAGATGCTCCAAGTAGTGAACCTGAGTTTGAAAAACAACACATTTTCTATGTATGGAATCATATTTTTTCTCCCTTAACAGTTGAAGAATAGATCTTAGGTGTTCCTCATGCTCCTTTTCATTCTTTGAATACACCATGATGTCATCCACAAACACCAGTACAAACTTGTCCGAATATGTCCTGACCACATTTTTCATAAACACATAAAGTGTGTTGGAGTATTTTTAAGCCCAATTGGTACTACAGTAAATTCACAGTGGTCACACCTCATTTTGAACGTGATTTTATGAATGTATTTGTCCTTGATCTTGACCTAGTGGTATCTATTCCTTAAATAAATATTGGAAAACAAAATAACCCCTCTCAATTGGTTGAATATATCATCAATTATGGGTAATGGGTACTTACTTTTCATAGTGGATTTGTTCATTTGTCCTTAATATATGCACAAAGACAAAATTTCATATTTATTGGAGTGTTGCAGCCACGACTTACTCCCCAAAAGTAATTACTCTATCTCTTTGATGCCTTATGGGAGAAGGCAAGGTGAAAATTTCCCTTTTGAATGAGTTATGAGGGTGTATATATAACAAATGGGGTGACCATTCACCTCCCTTATGACTCTTGGACTACCCTCATGATTATTTGACTTCTATATGACCTTTTCATTCCTATGTGACTTTTCACATTCCATACATGTCTCTTGGAATTCCACTTTACATTACATTTATCCATTATAAAATTTACATTATCCACAAAATAATGTCACACATGGTGACTCATGACATGACATGACATGACACTGATGACATGGAAATATCAAGCCCATTTTTGTTTCTTCTTTCTTTTTGTCTTCATGAGAGGTGTAGCATGGTCTTATTCATCATAATATATATGTTCTGCTATTTATATCCACTCTCCAAAGAGTTTTGAATTAGTATGGAGTCTTCATGCAGTCATTATATTTGGTCTTTTGTTGTAATCTGGTGTTCCTTCGTCTTCTCTCCCAATGATAATCTTATCTCTTCAGTTCCATAGGTGTCTTCTAGCATGGTCTCCTTCTCCTTTCCCTCCATCATCATATTGTCATGATAAGATAGAGTACCTGTAACCGAAAGCCATTAATGACAAGATAAAATTATTCCAAAAATACCCTAGTCTAAGATGCTTCATGATAGCTACTGACTGAGCTGTAGCCAGTTGATAAGATGGGATACACACTTAGGAATTTTAAATTTGAGCAGCTTAGGAGATCAGGAGTCGGGACTGAGCCTTGAGATGGTGTAAATGTGTAATTCATGTAGGATAATTCTAGTCATTTGTGTAGTCGAGAAGATCAAGATGTCAAGATTGAATTTTTAGCCTTGAAGTTACCTATTTTGCAGTTCCTAATGGCTAGCCTAGTGAATACACTATTGAGGGGCTCAAGAGCACAAGGTTGAGGCTTGATGCTTGGAGTTGGCTAGTGTGCAATCCTAGCAGGAGAACAAGTTAGGATATTGTGAAATTTAGGGGTTCAAGGGCTCAAGATTAAGTCTTGAGGCTTGAACTTACCCAATGCACAGTTTCTAAGGGAGATCAGTCTCATGGGTTATGCAGTTGTGCATCACAAGGTGTCATATCGAAAGCTTGAGGCTTGACACTATGTAGTGTGCAGTTGTGACTGAATGAGAGGTAGAATTTGCACATTTCTGGAGGTCAAAGTTCAAATATGGGTACTGTGACTACGCAATGTGAAGTTCCAAGAGGCAAGGTCATGGCTTGAGGGTTAATACTATGCAATGCGTAGTTTAGAAAGGTTGAGTGAAGTCAAGTTTCCCAGGAGTGAAATTTTCTGGATGAGGCTATGTTTGGGATCAGTGAGGCTCAAGTGAAAAAAAAAAAATTAGATCATGATCACACACTCAAAAAAAAAATTACAACACAACATTGATCACTCAGAAAACCATAATAAAATGATGTCTTCAATGTGACGGTGATGCAACATACCTCTCCAAGTGCGACACAAAAGGTATACTTTGTGACGAAAGTGACGACACTTGTGAAATAGTGCATAAAACTTTAGGAATGAGTGTAAATCATTTCTACATGACTATAAGCACTCATCAACACCAAATTACCCTTTGAAGAAAATCCAAAAATCCTCTTTACATAATAAGCGACACTCCCCATGCCAAAAGACGAGATTTTCTATATGGGAGAAAAAGTGTGAACGACACTTGCAATATGAAAATGACGATGAAATAAACACATGCCAAAGAGAATATAAGTTTAAAACTAAACTAATTAAACTGAAATCAAGAAAAATATATAGTCAAAAGCATGAAAATGACACTCTCTAAAGAGAAGGTGCACAAAAGCAACAGCTTGAAAAACTCACCAAAATAGAAGTACAAACACAACAAAAAGTGATAAATTTTCAAGGGAAATGCACATTTACTGTCAACATAGGTTGAACATTGTACTAGCACTGTTTTGATGGACTGTGTTAGGCATGTTCAATCTTTTGTGAAGGAATAAGTTCATGAATTCATTACGAACTGAGCATGTGTGAGAAGGTGATTTCGATAAATGAAATCCAAAATGGAGCTCAAAGACTTAAGAGAGCATCAAAAAACAAAGAAGTGAATATGGGACGACCGATTGCAAGAACCACAATAGGCTCTAAAATTCAAGTATATGCAATTTTGGCAGGTGTTTGTCAAAGCGACAACATAGGCTTGATGTAAGTAGACACACCATAATGACCTAGCATCGTAACTTCATAATGTCTATCGATATATATTGAAGTGGATGGAAAAACTTAATTCTATAGATTTTTAAAACCCTATTTTTATGGAAATTTAAAACCCTCGTTGGCATCCAATATTTTTATTTTGGTGGATACCCTGTCAAGGGTTTGGAGAGTCTCAATTGTGTTATTCATACTAAGCCATGGTGGTTAAGGCTCGGTATGGAAAACCTAGTTGATAGCTAAAGTGAAGTGTGGATAACCTCATCTTTCAAAGAATTCAACGAAACCTGTTTTTTGGAAAAGGATATGTGTGTAAATCCTAGATCATTCCTAAGGATAAGTGTGGGAAACATCATTTTTTCATAAGAAGTGAAAAAATGATAAAGTCTAATAAGCCTATATTTTCATAATATTATTCTAGGATTTCTGATAAGAATGTAAAGTCTTGTATCATAATTTTAAAATTCTCATTGATATATATTGAAGTGGAATTTCAAAATTTTTAGTTTTGTGTATTTTGAAAAACCCTAGTTTTGTGGATTTTGAAAAACCCTATTTTTGTCGAATTTGAAAATCCCAGTAATGTGGAATTTAAAAACATTAATGGATGGATAAGATTTTTTTATTTTTTTAGATTCACTATCAAGGTCTTAGAGATTCTAACTTGTGTCAACTTGTAAATAATGTTTTCTTCAATGATGTATTATGTGTTCCAAGTCTTTCCTAAAACCTTTTATGAGTACATTAGATCACTCATTCAGGTGATGGTAAAACTACTATATAATTTTCACCTCACCAAGTTGTAACTAAGTATTTAAAATATCATAAACTTATCTTTTCCACTGGAACAATTGACGATATTACCCAATTATACAATTTTGACAACTTTAGGTCATCATCTTTTCCCTTATATTTTATTGCTCATAGTGATAACTTGATAAAATGGCATGAGTGATTTGGTCATAAAAACTATCTCCCACTACAATAATTATGTAATAAAAATATGGTGGTTGGTATTCCTCTTATTTCTTATAGAGATGGTGTTTGTGCATGTTTTGTAATTAGAAAACATCATTAGGACAATTTTGATAAATGTGCCTCTAGGCAGGCCTCAATCCATTTATAGTATGGTCATAGTGGTTTCTGTGGTCCACTTTATTCGCCTTCCTTCTTTGGTTAATTTCATGAATGAAAATAGTTCTTAACTTTCATTCATGACTTCTCAAAATGAACTGGGTTTTTTTTCTTAAAACTTAAGAGTGAAGTTTTTGACTTGTTCTTTGCCTACAAGGACCTTGTAGAAAAATAGTTTGGACATCAACTAAAAAATTTAATGGATGTGGATATGTCAACAATAAATTAAAAACTTATTATATTTTGAAGGGCATTCAAATGAAACATAGTGTTCCATATAGACCACAAAAAAATGGTGTTTTTGAAAGAAAGATACATACATTAAATGAAATGGTTAATTATATATTATAATGTAAGGGATGGAGTCTTCATTATTAGGCATAAGATACCAATTATGCAAATTACATAGTAAATCATGGTCTCACAAAGGATTTAGGCAATATAACATACAAATAAACATGGAATAACATTAAGTTAGATGTAAGCCATTTTCATATCTTTGGAAATGTAGCATGGGCTCACATTCGTGCTGAAATATAACAGATTCAATATTATGTCATATCCTTATTATTTTTTGATATAAGACTTGAGTACACCATCTATGTTGTACTGGTTCATAGCGTCTCTAGAAACAACAATAATTTGATTCTATACCAAAATAAAGAGTATTTATTGTCACATTTTCTTTGCACATATTTATATAAAAAATATATCTCTTACCAATGAGGTGTATATTACTTTGTTTGTGTTGGGCTTATTTTTCATTAGGTTTTAGCTTCAAATATCATGGGGAGGGGTTGACGATGGGAACCAAATATGATCACATGATTTCATCCAGCATGACCTCAATCGTTAAAGGTGATCTTAGTCCTAGCTTTGTCATCCATGTTGACGCTATATCCTATAAAAACTTATCCATACCAAATCCAATTCTAGAATTTCCCCTAATTCCAATACTTGTACAACATTAAGGATACTAAACTTAGTAGCTCGAGTGGTCAGGAGCAGGATTTTTTCTCCCATCTACCTAGGTTCAATCCCAAGGAACATGTCTCACCTGTTGTGATAAAGCTACAAGGACCATGAAGAAATTCTCCACCCTTACTAATTCATAAGTTATTGTTGTACATGACTTGTAAGCTTATTGATATACTCTTGGTGTTATAGTGACAAATTATTGTTAAATATATACTTAATAATATAATAAAAATAATAATCTTAATATAATTATCAATAGCTTACTAATTTATCATAGTTAACAAATATATATATATATATATATATATATATATATTAAAAATCAATAACATTTCATTTAAAATAACAAAAATATATATTTAATTCCAACAATATGAGAATCCCTTCCTTTTCTCTCCAATCAAATATAACATAAAATACTAAATAAACGATTAAATGGAAAATGAACCACCCTGCTAAAAAAAGAAAACAAACAAATGGAGAGGATAAAGAAAATAAGTGTTTATATAATATTTTTTTTATAAAACAATTATGGTTAGTATTTTATAAAACATGTATCAAATTGTCACCTCCCATGAAGGTTAATTCGACGAATCAAATTTTATTACTAAAACAATAGTATTATATAATTTGTCGCCTCCAAGGAAGGTTGATTCGTCAAATCAAATTTTTATAACTAAAACAATAGTATTATATAACTTGTCGCCTCATGAAGGCGAATTTCTGGAATCAACTTTTATAGTAAAAACTATAGTATTATAACTTGCACACAACCATATTTATCAATGTGGTTGATATACGTAGATTGGTGTACATGAAGTACATATACAACCACATTAGTAAATGTGGTTGATATAAGTTGATAGACATTTATATACTTGTTTATACCTCACCATTATGTGAATGATTAATATACATTTATTAACCTATTAATATAACTATTAATATATTTTATACATAATGATAGATTTATGAAAAATTTCAACATAATAATATTAAACTCTAATATTCAATCAATTATTATAAGACTTAATATTATAAAATCCAACATTACAAACCCTAATATTAATATTATATCCATAAAATTAACATTATAAATTTTACAATAGATATTTTAAACAATAGGATTAATATTATAAATGGCACCATTAATATTATAAATCCTTATATTAAAAAACCCAATATCATATACCTTAATATTAAAAAACCCAACATTTTAGATCCTGATATTTAATGCAATCTTATAAACCTAGATTAAAAAGTGCAATATCAGAATTCCAAGAGATTAAAATTATAAACTCAACTAGAAATAAACTCAAGGGTTTAATATTATAAACCCAAGGGAAAAATATTAAACCCTAAGATTAATATTAATAAAACCAAAGGAAAATAAATCCTATGAATTAATATTATAAACACAGCTGGAAATAAACCTAAGGTGATAAACCCCAAGATTACTATTATAAATTCTAATAATAAACTCGAGATATTAATGATATAAACCAAGCCCTATTATTACTATTATAAACTCTAATAATAAACCTAATATATTAATGATATAAATGGAAGTGATTAATTTTATAAACCTTTGGAGATAATAGACCGGATGGGTTAATATTATAAACCTTTAGGATTAAAAACATAAGGGATTAATATTAATATTATAAACACTAAAATTATAAAACCCAATATTGTAAACCCCAATATTAAAAACTGATGTCATATTATAAACGCAATATTAAAAACCCCTAATATTATAAACTCGAAGGATTAATATTATAAATATGAGGGGAAATAAACCCTACAAAATAATATAATAGACCTAAAAGAAAATAAACATAAGGGTAAAATATTAAACCCTAGGATTTATTTTATGAACCAAAGAGGGTAAAATATTAAACCTTAGGATTTATATTATGAACCAAAGGGATTGCATGCCCTAGAATTAATACCCAAAAGAAAATAAACATAAGGGTAAAATATTAAGCCCTAGGATTTATATTATGAACCAAAGAGGGTAAAATATTAAATCTTAGGATTTATATTATGAACCAAAGGGATTGTATACCCTAGAATTTATATTATAAACCTAAGCGATGAAAAACATTGAGATTAGTATTATAAGTTCCTTACAATTATAGACTTTAAGATTATAAACCCAAATGAATAATTTTATAAATGCAATAACGTGATGTTGTTATTAATCACATAATTAGCACAACCACATTCACCAATGTGGTTGATATAGGCCAATAGGCATATATATATGACATTAATAATTATTATATGTATCTTATTAAAAACTAACTATTTCTCTCATGATTAATAACTATATAAATAATCACAAATATTTATTGTATATTTATATATTTATGGTTATTATATTGATATTATATTATATATTAATATAATACTATATTATTATATAATATTATATTAATATTCTAATAGCTATTTATCAAAATATAATATAATTAACATATAACATGAAATAATATTTTTTTGGTCAATAATTATTATATATTTATTAATATAATTTTCAATATCTTTTATATACATAATCAAAGCATATTGATAATATTAACTATATATATATAATAACCAAATACTATATTATTATTATACAACAAAAGAAAGTATATAAATAAACTCAAGGGATTAATACTATAAATTCGAGGCGTTAATAAACCCAAGAGATTATTAATATTATAAATCCAAGTAATTAACGTTATAAAGCTAGAGGATTTGTATTAAATGTAATATAGTATTAATATTAAAAATAAAAAATTATATATATATATATACAATGAAGGGATTAATATTATAAACCTAAAGGATTAACATTATAAATCCAAGGGATTATTAATATTATAAACCAAAATGATTAATTGACCCAACAAATTAATATTAAAAATCTTTGGGATTAATAAACCCAAGGGATAATTAATATTACAAACCCAAAGGATTAATATTATAAACCTTATGACCAATATTATACCCTATGTATATGAACCCTTAGATTAATAAACCCACGGAATTGATATTATAAACCCAAGGGAAATATAAACCCATAGTGTTAATACTAAAACCTCAAGGGATTATAAACCCAAGTGAATAATATTAAAACCCAAGGGATTAATATTATAAACCTAAGGTAAATAAACACTAAGACAAATATTTTAAACCCTACAATAGATATTTTAAACCTTAGAATTAGCATGGTTGACCATTGTTGATTTTCATATCGAGACAATATTAGTCACAATGTGACATTGGAGGATGCTTAACCATGATTGACCATGGTCAATGATGATTGACAATGGTTTACAATTGTTGACTATGGTTTACCATTGTTGACCATGGTTGATGATGGTTGACAATGGTTTATTTTCATATTGAGACAATCTTTTTCATAATGAGATATTATACCATGGTTGATCAAGATTGATCATAATTATAAACCCAAGGAATTTCTATTAAACCATATAACTAATATTAAAAAATCTATGAATAAACCCAATAGCTAACCATTGTTGATCACGGTTGACTATGGTTTACCATAGTTGATTTTCATATTAAAACAATCTTTGTCATAAGTTTGTATATAAGTAAATACTTACCATTCAATAAATCATACAAAAATACTCCATAATTGAGTGGAATTATGAGATAAAAAATGAAAATATACTTACAACTACTACATCTTGACGACAACCACAAAGTCCAGTAGTCCAAGTGGAGGGATGTCACTCCTGTTGCCGCTATTGAAGAGTCAATTGAGGGTAATTATTGGTATTATTATACGTGTTGAAATATTAAAGTCACCTGTCGTGCCTTTGAGCAGAAGAAAGTACAAAGGCAGCAAAGATTTGAGTGCACAACACTCTGTATTTAAGAAGAATGGAGAATTCGTAAGGAGAAGAATTAAATTTTGTATGGGCCGCAGCCACAGATAGCAGAAGAAGTAATTTTGGTATGGGAAAAGTCATTTTCACAGAGGAATGAATATTTCCCGTAGATCTGAACTACAGAGGAGAAGAAGTTATTAAAAATAGTCATTTCGCGTGTTTAAAGCCCTCAACAACCAGAATGAATGAAACATTGATTAAAACAGGCGTAAGACTTTATTTTCTGAAAAAGGCAGGACAAGTGGTCCCCACCACTTGAGCGCAAATCGCAGATCGCAGTTTTGAAGGTTCAAGTGTCTTGTTGATGTGGATTTTTGCGATGTGCGATCGTCGCACCATCACAACATTGCAATGTCGCAAAATCACCCTCCACCCATGCCAGAGTTTTGTTGAAAGTTGCGATGTGCGATCGTCACGCCATCACACAATCGCACAACCGCATGTCATATATTACCACCATATGTTTTGATGTCGCGATGCGATGCCATCGCATATCGCATATCGCATATCACAAGTCGCAAGTTTTGTTGTTCCGCCATATCGCACATCGCAAAAATGGCCGACTGCGATGTGGTCCCCACTCGTACGTTGTGCTATATTAAAGTTTTATGTTTGCGCAAAGCATTTTCCTTTGTATTTGGTCTTATTTCTTTATTTTATGGTTTGTTCCCGCCGCGCCTTATATAAAGTGAAAAATCCCATGAGGCTTGTAGCATGGTATTGCATTGTAATAGTGTATTGTTGTAACTGCTGTGTGAGAGCCCGCAGGCAAGAAAACACAGTAAGAAGAACTGAGCATTGTTTGTGCGCTCTTGAGAGACAGAGAGTTGTTTTGGAGCACTGTGTCTGTAGCAGTCTTACACATATTTTGTGAATCCTTCTGTACTGAGGAAGAAATTTGTAATAGTTTTAGTTCTTTTTACTGAAATAGAAATCATATTTCATGTCATCTCTGTCTGCAAGTGAATTTTTGTTTTAACTTCTCTGTGTTGTAGAGGGGAGACTATTCTCTCCATTTCTGTTGTTTTGGAATTTCCCAAAATTCCAACATGGTATCAGAGCTAGTTCAGGCTCTTTGAAGGTTTCAAAGAAGCTGAAGAAGAAGAAGACTTGTTGCAGCGTTTTCTCCAGCAGTGTGAAAGCCCAACAGAAGTAAAAAATTTCAGGTATTTCTCAAAGATAATAGAGCTGTTGTCTTGTTTTAAAAGAGTTTGTTCTTTCAAATAAGGAAAGACAGTTTTTTTAAGCTCAGAGTTCAGTTTAAAAGAAATGGCTGGACCAAGCACTGGAGTGAACATTGGAAATGTTCAGCTTCCACAATTTAATGGAAAGAATTATGATTATTGGGCCATTACCATGAGAGCCCTATTTGTCTCACAAGACTTATGGGAATTATTAGAAGACAGTTTTGTTGAACCAGCTGATGAGCAGGCTTTTAATGCCTTAACTCAAGCAGAGAATGATTTATTGAAGAGAAATAGGAAGAAAGATGCTAAAGCCCTCTTCTATTTTTATCAGGCAGTAAATGAGAGTGTGTTTCCAAGGATAGCAGCAGCTAAGAGATCCAAGGAGGCATGGGAAACTCTGAAAGTAGTCTATCAAGGTATGGAGAAAGTCAAGACAACAAAACTTCAATTGCTGAGAAGAGATTTTGAAACTCTTTGCATGTAAGAGTCAGATAATGTAGACACATTTTTTACACATGTGATTGGGATTGTAAATCAGATAAGATCCCATGGAGAAACTCTAGAAGAGAGAAGAATTGTGGAGAAACTTTTGAGATGCTTACCCTCAAAGTTTGATGTTATTGTTACCACTATAGAAGAGACCAAAGATCTCTCAAGGTTCACGGTAGATGAACTTCATGCCTCACTGATAACTCATGAACAAAGATTGAGCAGAGATGAACACTCATCTCTTGAGCACGCCTTCAAGACCCAGATGCCTTTAGGAAGAGGAAGAGGTCAAGGCAAAGGAAGAGGAAGAGGCAGAAGCCAGAACAGAGGTGGAAGGAATAGCCCTTCACATTCACATGGAAGGAGCAACAGTCAAAATCAGAGCCACGGGCCACGGCCAATGCAACAGCTAGCAAGGTGGACATCAACACCAACATGCTCATGGACAAAGGTATGAAAAATCCAATTTCCAATGTCATTATTGCAAGAAATATGGGCATTATGCCAATGAATGTAGAAAGAAGCAAAATGACATGAAAAATAGGCAAAATGCTAATGTAGCAAAAGAGTAAAAGAACCCAAGTAATGTGCTATTAGCTTGTAATGTAGCACAAGATAGAGAGGATAATTTTTGGTTTTTAGATTCAGGATGTAGTAATCACAAGACTGGAAACAAAGCAATGTTTTCCAATCTAGATGAAGAAGTAAAATCTGAAGTGACCACAGGGACTGATACTAAGATCTCTGTCAAAGGAAAAGGCAGAGTTAGTATTCGAGCAAGAAATGGGGAGCAAAAATTTGTTCCAAATGTGTATTATGTTCCTGGTTTGAAGTGTAATATTTTGAGCATTGGGCAGCTCATAAATAAAGGTTACAATGTAATATTCAAAGATGATGTGTGCACAATAAAAGATATACCTCCAAGCAAGAAAATTATTGCTGGAATACAAATGACTAGCAATAGAATGTTTCTGCTCAAGCTCAATATTGACTTGAAGAAAAAAGGAAAGAATGTAGCAGCTGTAACACAAGAAGCCTTCCAGAAGGAAGAAAAAGATTATAATTGGTTATGGCACCTGAGATTTGGACATCTCAATTTCGGAGGATTAAATTTGCTGCACAGAAAAGGAATGGTAAGAGGTTTACCATTGATTGAGAAGCCTGGCGACCTATGTGAAGGCTGCATCTTGGGAAAGCAACACAGAGAAAATTTTCCATCAGGGAAAAGCATAAGGGCGAAAACACCCTTAGAAATCATTCACTCAGATTTATGTGGGTCGATGCAAACAACATCAGTTTCAGACAGCAATTACATGTTGACCTTCATAAATGATTTCACAAGAAAAGTGTGGGTTTATTTTCTGAAATATAAGAGTGAAGTCTTTCAGAAATTTTGCCACTTTAAAGCTCTTGTAGAGAAACGGAGTGGATAGTATATTAAAGTTCTCAGAACCGATAGAGGAGGAGAATATATATCAAAGGAATTTCTGCGTTTTTGCAGAGAAAACGACATACACAAGCAGTTTACCACAAGGTACACACCGCAACAGAATGGAGTTGCTGAAAGAAAGAATCGAACCATAATGGAAATGGTGAGAAGTATGTTAAAGGAAAAACATTTTCTGAATGAATATTGGGTAGAAGCAGCAAACTGTGCTGTGTACATTTTAAATAGATGCCCTACAAAAGCTGTGATGAATAAAGTTCCAGAAGAAGCGTGGAGTGGCAGAAAACAAGGAGTCACGCACATGAGAGTTTTTGGATGTGTAGCATATGCACACATTCCAGACAAGTTGAGGAAGAAATTGGATAGTAAGGGGGAGAAGTGCATTTTTCTTGGATATTGTGAAGATTCCAAAGGACACAGATTGTATAACCCATCCACAAAGAAGTTTGTGATAAGTATATATGTGCAATTTATTGAAGAGGAAGCATGGGATGGAAGCATTCAGAAAAAAGTCAATGTTAAAAGCTATTTATCTCATGATGAAGATGAGCAAGATGTAGTTGAAATTAACAACTCATCGGTAGCACAACCTCCACCAACACAAGGACAGCAAGGGACACCTCAAGCAGCAGCGAGAACACCCTTGAGAAGAAGTGGGAGTGCATCTCCAAGAACACCACATGGAGCAGAATTAAGTGCTTCATCAAGCACGTCTACACCAAGTGAAAAAGGAACAAAGTTCAGAAGTATTAGAGAAATCTATGAGCAGGGAGCAGCAAATGAAGGTATGAACTCCTTGTTTGCTTTGTATTGTCAAGTTGATGATCCTATTCATTTTGAAGATGCTATTAAAGATAGAAAATGGATAGAAGCTATGGATGATGAAATTAATTCCATAGAGAAGAACAAAACATGGGAACTGGTTGATCTCCCAGAAGGTAAAGAAGTCATTGGAGTTAAATGGGTCTATAAGACCAAAAGCAATGTTGAAGGAAAGATAGAAAGATACAAGGCCAGACTTGTTGTCAAGGGATATAAGCAGAGGCAAGGGATTGATTATGAAGAAACTTTTGCACCAGTTGCAAGAATGGAGACAGTAAGAGCAGTACTGTCAATAGCAGCACAAAACAAATGGAAAGTATATCAGATGGATGTAAAATCTGCATTTTTAGATGGAGTGTTAATGGAAGAGGTATATGTGAAACAACCTCTTGGATATGAGAAGAAAGGCCAAGAGCATAAGGTCTGCAAATTAAAGAAATCTCTTTATGGGCTAAAGCAAGCACCAAGAGCATGGTACAGTAGAATAGACTCCTATCTATTGGAAAATGGATTTGAGAATTGTGAGGGAGAACCCACCCTCTACATCAAAGAAAAGGATGGTAAGATGTTGATTGCTGTTTTATATGTTGATGATTTAATTTTTACAAGGAATGATGATTGCCTTATTGAAAATTTTAAAACAGTCATGAAAGAAGAATTTGAAATGACTGACATGGGTTTGTTGAGATACTTCTTGGGAATAGAAGTAGAACAAAGTGAAAAAGGGATTTTTATCTCTCAAGCAAAGTATGTGAATCAAGTTTTGGAAAGATTTAATATGCAGGAGTGCAAAGATGCTATTACTCCCACAGTAATGGGATTGAAGTTGAGTAAAGATGACAGCAGCAAGGATTTTGATCCAAGTTTGTATAAAAGAATAGTTGGCAGCCTCATGTATTTGACTGCAACTAGGCTGGATATTATGCATGATGTTAGTTTAATTTCCAGATTTATGGAGAAGCCAAAAGAAGCACACTGGCAAGCAGCAAAGAGGATTCTGAGGTATGTTAAAGGAACTAAAAGATTTGGTATTTTATATACTACTTTAGAAAATTCAGAATTAGTTGGATACACTGACAGTGACTGGGCTGGAAGTGTAGATGATCGGAAAAGCACTTCCGGTTATTTTTTTCATATGGGTTCAGGAGCCATTTCATGGGCTTCTAAGAAATAGCCTATTGTAGCATTATCTACAACAGAGGCAGAATATGTGGCAGCTACAGCAGCAGCGTGTCAAGCAATTTGGATGAGAATAATGTTGAGAAGTTTATGCCAAGAACAAGTAAAAGGGACAGTGATTTATTGTGACAATAGCTCAGCTATTGCATTGTCAAAAAATTCAGTGTTTCATAAGAGAACAAAACACATAGATACAAATTTTCACTATATCAGAGAATTGGTGAACAATGGAGAAATTATTTTACAGCATTGTAAAACAGAGGAGCAATATGCAGATATTTTAACAAAGACATTGGGGCAGAAGACCTTTGAATTTTTAAGAAAATGTTTGGGTATGATTGATAACCCAACAGCTGACTTTAAGGGGGAGTGTTGAAATATTAAAGTCACCTGCCGTGCCTTTGAGAAGAAGAAAGTACAAAGGCAGCAAAGATTTGAGTGCACAACACTCTGTATTTAAGAAGAATGGAGAATCTGTAAGGAGAAGAATTAAATTTTGTATGGGCCGCAGCCACAGATAGCAAAAGAATTAATTTTGGTATGGGAAAAGTCGTTTTCACAAAGGAATGAAGATTTCCCGTAGATCTGAACTACAGAGGAGCAGAAGTTATTAAAAACAGTCATTTCGGGTGTTTAAAGCCCTCAACAACCAGAATGAATGAAAAATTGATTAAAACAAATGGAAGACTTTATTTTCTGAAAAAGGCAGGACAAGTGGTCCCCACCACTTGAGCGCAAATCGCAGATCACAGTTTTGAAGGTTCAAGTGTCTTGTTGATGTGGATGTTTGCGATGTGTGATCGTCACACCATCACAACATTGCAATGTCGCAAAATCACCCTCCGCCCATGCCAGAGTTTCGTTGAAAGTTGCGATGTGCGATCATCACGCCATCGCACAATCGCACAACTGCATGTCATATATTACCGCCATATGTTTTTATGCCGCGATGCAATGCGATCGCATATCGCATATCGCATATCGCAAGTCGCAAGTTTTGTTGTTCCGCCATATCGCACATCGCAAAAAAGGCCGACTGCAATGTGGTCCCCACTCGTACGTCGTGCTATATTAAAGTTTTATGTTTGCGCGAAGCATTTTCCTTTGTATTTGGTTTTATTTCTTTATTTTATGGTTTGTTCCCGCCGCGCATTATATAAAGTGAAAAAGCCCGTGAGTCTTGTAGCATGGTATTGCATTGTAATATTGTATTGTTGTAACCGCTGTGTGAGAGCCCGCAGGCAAGAAAACACAGTAAGAAGAACTGAGCATTGTTTGTGCGTTCTTGAGAGACAGAGAGTTGTTTTGGAGCACTGTGTCTGTAGCAGTCTTACACATATTTTTTGAATCCCTCTGTACTGAGGAAGAAATTTGTTTTAGTTCTATTTAATGAAATAGAAAGCATATTTCATGCCATCTCTGTCTGCAAGCGAATTTTTGTTTTAACTTCTCTGTGTTGTAGAGGGGAGACTATTCTCTCCATTTCTGTTGTTTTGGAATTTCCCAAAATTCCAACAATACGCATTGTAAGCCACCAATTTATCTTGTCGCTCGAAGTTGTTATCTTTTCCCGAAGTCGTATAATGAATGACTGTACATAACTAAATGTATCAATGGCAGTGGTTCTTACCCCAGCCAATTTATCTGACGTATCGAAATGACTACGGATTTAGATCTATTAATCGTTCATGTTCACGGGAAATGAGATCAATTGCCTTTTATCCCATATCTTTCCCACTCCTATCAATGCTATTGGTGGTGCCTCTTCCTGTGTTCTAGCTACCACTGGGATACTTCGAATAAACTAGAGTACATATGGGATACACCAACGCTAAAACATCTTCCTAAAATCTCTTCCAAATTGTTCATCAACAAAGGGATACTTTGTTTCTTTCTATTCTGAATTGATTTGAGTTGCGGGGAAAAGAAACTCAATGCTTAACTACTCCTCTTATGCTCCTCCTCATGGGTTACGCATCAAGGTTATTAAATAAATACATAAATAATGACATCTAGTGTTCGATACCATAGCTACATGTATGCAGATAGATAGCCATGTGGCAGTAACTATGTCGCAATAACTTTGGATTTATAGAAATTGTCTTCTGTTCTAAAAAAAAAAATATTGGATATAAAAAACCTTACCATGATAAAAATTTGGATACAAGAAACTTTAGATATTAGAAAACCTTTCCACAACTCTACTTCGGATAAACTAACGTTGCCTCAACCTTGTTGCATGGGGGCATGCGAAGTTTGCAATAATGGGTGGAATGTTTTATCATCCAAAAATTTTCGTTAAAATTCAATGGAATGAAATTGAAAACATAAAACTTTGATTAAATTTACATAAGCCGAAAAAAAAATCTAAAAAAAAAGATGAATTAATTGACAATTAACGATCAAGTGATTGCTATAGTCCTATAGAAAACAAGGACTAATAATAAAGTCACCTAAAGTGCTAAACATTGAGTATCGTCTTGTAGACTTTGCAAAAATCTATATATATATATATATATATATATATATATATATATATATATATATATATATATATATATATTGTGTGGGGCTAATTAATGTTTGCTACTCGCATTTAAAAGGTCTTTTAAATTAGTTTAGCATGTATATATAACTCCTTATGCTCTTTTCGTAGAGATAAGGAAAAGAAGGGGGTTCCGAACATTGCATATAACTACTAGCTCACATTTGAAAAGGAAATGGGTAGCAAAACTGGAGGGAACAATTATGAAGACATGAAGGAAGAATTTTGGAGTTGCACTAAGTGTAGGTATATTGATTCCTTGTGTGTTGGAAAAATAATTACATTATCTTGATGTGAGATTTCAAATATTGTGTACTATTTATAATTTTTTTTCTAAATGTATTTTACAAAGAATTTTGAAGATAAACAGAAGGAATGTGATATTAAATGAAGGTCAATCATAATCTTTCATTTTAACCCTCATCAATCATGGTAAACATTATCAATTGTGATCAACTAAGGTGAAACATGGTCTGCCTTGACCAACAATAGTCCACCTTCTTCAACCATGGTTAACCTTATTAACCATCATCAATCACGTCAACCCACTTCAACCATGAATGCAACCATTTTTGTAATATTAATGCAACATTAACATTAATATAACATCAACCATTGTCAACCATAGTTGGCAATGGTCAACTATGGTCAATATTAATGTAACAATATAACAATGGTCAACATTAATGTAAAGTTGTTAAATTGATGTAAAATAATACATTGTTACATTAATGGTTGACCATACTCAACGCTCTTCAATGTCGGTCAACCTTGTTAACCATAATCAAACTCATCAACCCTCTTTAATCATAGTCAACCTCATCACAACTCTTCAAGCATGATCAACCATATTCTCAATTAAAATATAAAAGCAACTTTGATTAACCTATATCAACCACAAGCAAATATAATTATGCTAGTTATAATTTTCATCACTTTCATATATATATATATATATATATATATATATATATATATATATATATATATATAAAATCTCACCGAATCAAACTTTTAGATTACCACTCTCGCAATCAACTTTCAATAGAGATTTAAACCTAGATGACATTATCACTACGGAATTGTCTTTTTTCAATTTGAAAGTAAAGGAAGCCAAGCTCATGTGCTTTAGAGTGGCTATCCCGACATTGTAAACCATCATGGATACACGTTTGGATATCCAATCTAAAAACTTTCCATCGCTGTCCGGCATAACAACATTTAAACATGTAAATCAGATGCTCTACGTATGCTTTTGTTTTTTCATTGGATTGTTGTCAAAAAGGAATCATATCATGAGTCTGCCCTTTGGGAAACGCCAACACACATGAGTTCCATCAAAACTCATTTAGAAAAAAACAAAAAAACAAAATCCTCCGTTTTGGAGTTATCATAAGCTGTATCGATTCGGCGTATCTCTTGTGTAAATATATCTCGTGCCATTTGTTTGCTTAAACATAAGATTTTTTTGGGTATTATAGTTATTCGCAACTATGGGATTAAATTAAAAGATTCCAAATTGACGGAGAAGATTCCACTACGGATGGGTTCACACGTTTGGCTCTGAATATAATAAACATCACTCAGGTTGGCTCTGAATATAATAAGCGGCAATCAATATGCCGAAGAAACTGAAACTGAACCTACAACAAACTTACGAACCTGACAAGTTGATTTGGAGATCCGAAAGGCCACAGGACACTTAAAACGTCTGTGAGCATAGTACAAAAATCTGTGTATTTTTTTTCCTATTGAAGAAACAGTTCTTGGAGCAACTCACAAACACTTAGAATCCACTTCTTCCTTCCCGGGCCAGCCAACTATTTCATATTTTATCTAGTTCTCTACCTAACCATTGGATCACAAAATTGATCATCAAATTATAATGGCACTAACCATATTAAAATGAAAGATTCAGTTAAAATGACACACTTTGTGGTACATTTGCGTTAGTATCAAACTTTTCCGGAAGATCGAATTACAGTAGTTAACCTTTGAATCACAAAATTGATCATCAAATTAAAGTGGCACTAACCCTATTAAAAAAAGAAGGATTCAGTTAAAATGACACACTTTATTGTATATTACGTTGGTTTCAAGCCTTTCCGGAAGATCAAATTATAGTAGTTTGTTTTTCTTCAATAGACATCGGTGAGAAATTTTGGGTTATGTTTTGTGGGGAGATGATGTTTTGTATTTTTAATTTAGTTTTTTTTAATGTAAAATGAATTTAAAGTTTCTAGAGATATTAGGATTATTTGTTGGAATTTCTGATAAATCCAGAACAATATGGAGAGAATAACACTCCCCTTCTAACACAGAGAATAAATGACATAGATTTGCAGAATAAAACTTTTCTTTTCTATTTCATTAACAGATCTAAAAACTATTACAAAATGTCTTCCTCGGTGGAGGGATTCACAAAATATGATCAAGACTGCTACAGACGCAGTGCTCTAAAAAACTTCTCTATGTCTCTCAAAACAAAATAAAACCGTTGTGTTGCATTTCGCACTGCTGCAAAAAAAAAAAAAAATACATTCACTGTGTATTACTTTATTATATTAGGCTCTCGGGCCTTTTCTTTTATATGTCGCGCATATTAAAAACAAACAATAAACTTTTGTAAATCTTCGACCTGCCGAACTTGAAAAACTTATGAGCCAAACTTTATGACACCAATCGAGTCCATGTTTTAACAAAACACACGACCAAAAAAAAGTTTCGATTGTGATTAGTAACCGGACGCGAATTAACAAATAAACTGCACCACAATTCTGGATCGGGTCTGTCACATCAAAATGTAATCGGACCCTACTCAAAAGAGTTCCGATCGCCGATCAAAAACGGATGCAATGGCTTACAATAAACTCCTCCCTATACAATAGATCGTGTCCGCCCTTTGGTTAATGCAATCGAGGCATAAATAAAAAAAAATGCCTCCGATTGAATACATGCGATTGTATAATATATTGCCGCGTGGTCTATGAACCCACGGGCCTCGGCTGTGGTGGAGGGCGATTGTAAATAATACATGTGATGTTGCGATTGCGATTGGATCACATCGCAATCTTCCATATCAACAAGACACTGCAAGTTAAACTTGCGATTGTGATTAGCGCTTAAGTGGTGGGGACTACTTGTCGTGCCTTTTCAAAAAAAAACTTAAAGTCTTTCGCCGTTTGAACAATTTTCTTCATTTTTGGTTGTTGAGGGCTTAAAATCCCGAAAGGACTGTTTTTAAATAAACTCCATTCTTCCGTGCTTTGAAACAACGAAAGTCTTCATTCCTCTGCAAAAACGATTACGCCCATCAAACATTAACTTCATCTCTACAAAGTCGACTGTAGCCATAAACAATTAAATTCATCCTTACGGTTCTTCCCCTTCTTCTTTGAATGCACAGTGTTGTGCACGCAAGCTCATCTGCTGCCCTTGTACTCTTTTTCTTCCTGCTCTCAAGGCACGTAGATGACTTTAATATTTTCAACACTCCCCCTTAAAGTCAGTTGCTGAGTTATTTGTCATACCCAAGCATTTTCTTAAAAATTCAAAGGTCTTCTGCCCCAATGGCTTAGTTAAAATATCTGCATATTGCTCCTCTGTTCTACAATGCTGTAAAACAAGTTCTCCATTGTTCACTAGTTCTCTGATGTAGTGAAACTTGGCATCAATTTGTTTCGTTCTCTTGTGAAACACTGAATTCTTTAACAATGCTATAGCTGAGCTATTGTCACAATAAATCATTGTCCCTTTTACCTGTTCTTGGCATAAACTTCTCAACATCCTTCTCATCCAAACTGCTTGACACACTGCTGCTGTAGCTGCCACATACTCTGCCTCTGCTGTAGATAACGCTACAATCAGTTGTTTCTTAGAAGCCCATGAAATGGCTCCTGAACCCATATGAAAAACATAACCGGAAGTGCTCTTCCGATCATCTACACTTCCAGCCCAATCACTATCAGTGTATCCAACTAACTCTGAATTTTCTGAAGTAGTATATAAAATACCAAATCTTTCGATTCCTTTAACATATATCAGAATTCTCTTTGCTGCCTGTCAATGTGCTTCTTTTGGCTTCTCCATAAATCTGGAAATCAAACTAACAACATGCATAGTATTCGGCCTAGTTGCAGTCAAATACATGAGGCTTCCAACTATGCTTTTATACAAACTTGGATCAAAATCCTTGCTGCTGTCATTTTTACTCAACTTCAATCCCATTACTGTGGGAGTAATTGCAACTTTGCACTCCTGCATATTAAATATTTCTAAAATTTGACTCACATATTTTGCTTGGGATATAAAAATCCCTTTTTCACTTTTCTCTACTTCTATTCCTAAGAATTATCTCAATAAACCCATGTCAGTCATTTCAAATTCTTCTTTCATGACTGTTTTAAAATTTTCACTGAGATAATCATCATTACAAGTGAATATTACATCATCAACATATAACACAACAATGAGCATTCGACCATCCTTTTCTTTGATGTACAAAGTGGGTTCTCCATCACATTTCTCAAACCCATTTTCCAGTAGATAGGAGTCTATCCTACTATACCATGCTCTTGGTGCTTATTTCAGCCCATAAAGAGCTTTCTTCAATCTGCAGACTTTATGCTCTTGGTCTTTCTTCTCATAGCCCAGAGATTGTTCCACATATACCTCTTCCATTAGAACTCCATTTAAAAATGTGGATTTTACATCCATCTGGTATACTTTTCATTTGTTTTGTGTTGCTATGGACAACACTGCTCTTACTATCTCCATTCTTGCAACTGGTGCAAAAGTTTCCTCATAGTCTCTTCCATGCTGCTGCTTATATCCCTTGACAACAAGTTTGGCCTTGTGTCTTTCTATCTTTCCTTCAGCATTACTCTTGGTCTTATAGACCCATTTAACTCCAATGACTTCTTTACCTTCTGAGAGATCAACCAACTCCCATGTTTTGTTCTTCTCTATGGCATTAATTTCATCATCCATAGCTTCTATCCATTTTCTATCTTTTATTGCATCTTCAAAATGAATGGGATCATCAACTTGACAATACAAAGCAAATAATAAATTCATACATTCATTTGTCGCTTCCCGCTCATAAATCTCATTAATACTTTTGAACTTTGTTCCTCTTTCATTTGGTGTAGTCATGCTTGAAGAAGCACTTGAATATGCTCCATGTGGTGTTCTTGGAGATGCACTCCCGTTTCTTCTCAAGGGTGTTCTCGCTGCTGCTTGAGGTGTCCCTTGCTGTCCTTGTGTTGGTGGAGGTTGTGTTTCCGATGTGTTGTTAATTTCAATCACATCTTCCTCATCTTCATCATGAGATAAACAACTTTTAACATTGACTTTTTTCTCAATGCTTCCATCCCATGCTTCCTCTTCAATGAACTGCACATCTCTGCTTATCACAAACTTCTTTGTGGATGAGTTATACAATCTGTATCCTTTGGAATCTTCACAATATCCAAGGAAGATACACTTCTCCCCCTTACTATCCAACTTCTTTCTCAACTTATCTGGAATGTGTGCGTAAGCCACACATCCAAAAATTCTCATGTGGGTGACTCACTGTTTTCTGCCACTCCATGCTTCTTCTGGAACTTTGTTCATCACAGCTTTTGTAGGGAATCTATTTAAAATATACACGACACAGTTTGCTACTTCTGCCCAGTACTCATTCGGCAAGTGTTTTGCCTTCAACATACTTCTCACCATTTCCATTATGGTTCGATTTTTCCTTTCAACAACTCCATTCTGTTGCGGTGTGTACCTTGTGGTAAAATTCTTGTGTATGTCGTTCTCTTTGCAGAAATGCAAAAATTCCTTTGAGATATATTCTCCTCCTCTATCAGTTTTGAGAACTTTGATATATAGCCCACTCTGTTTCTCTACAAGAGCTTTAAAATGGAAAAATTTCTGAAAAACTTCACTCTTATATTTTAAGAAATAAACCCACACTTTTCTTGTGAAATCATCTATGAAGGTCAGCATGTAATTGATGCTTGAAACTGATGTTGTTTGTATCGGCCCACATAAATTGTAGTGAATGATCTCTAAGGGTGCTTTCGCCCTTATGCTTTTCCCTGATGGAAAATTTTCTGTGTTGCTTTCCCAAGATGCAGCCTTCACAAAGGCTGTCAGGCTTCTTAATCAATGGTAAACTTCTTACCATTCCTTTTCTGTGCAACAAATTTAATCCTCCAAAATTGAGATGTCCAAAGCTCAGGTGCCATAACCAGTTTTCATCTTTCTCTTCTTTCTGAAAGACTTCTTGAGTTACAGCTGCTACGCTCTTTCCTTTTCCCTTCAGGTCAGTGTTGAGCTTGAGCGGAAACATTCTATTGTTGGTCATTTGTATTTCAGCAATGATTTTATTGCTTGGAGGTATATCCTTTATGGTGCACATATCATCCTTGAAAATTACATTGTAACCTTTGTTTATGAGCTGCCCAATGCTCAAAAGATTACACTTCAAACCAGGAACATAATACACATCTAGAACAAATTTTTGTTCACCATTTCTTACTCGAATACTAACTCTGCCTTTTCTTTTTACAGAGATTTTAGTATCAGTCCCTGTGGTTACTTCTGATTTTACTTCTTCATCTAGACTGGCAAACATTGCTCTGTTTCCAGTCATGTGATTACTACATCCTGAATCTAAGAACCAAACATCATCTTCTCTATCTTGTGCTACATTACATGTTAACAGCACATTACTTGGGTTCTTTTCTTCTTTTGCTACATTGGCATTCTGCCTATTTTTCATGTCATTTTGCTTCTTTCTACATTCATTGGCATAGTGCCCATATTTCTTGCAATAATGACATTGGACATTGGATTTGTCATACTTTTGTCCATGCGCATGTTGGTGTCCACCTTTCTGGCTGTTGCATTGGTTGTGACTCTGATTCTGACTGTTGCTCCTTCCATGTAAATGTGAAGGGTTGTTCCTTCCACCTTTGTTTTGGCTTCTGCCTCTTCCTCTTCCTTTGCATTAACCTCTTCCTCTTCCTGAAGGCATCTGGGTCTTGAAGGCGTGCTCTAGAGATGGATTCGTTGTCATTTCCAATCTCTGTTCATGGGTCATCAATGAAGCATGAAGTTCATCTATTGTGAACTTTGAGAGATCCTTGGTCTCTTCTATGGTGGTAGCTATAACATCAAACCTTGAGGGTAAGCTCCTCAAGAGTTTCTCCACAATTCTTCTATCTTCAAGTGTTTCTCCATGGGACCTTATCTGATTTACAATCCCAATCACATGTGTAAAAAATGAGTCTATACTATCTGACTCTTTCATGCAGAGAGTTTCAAAGTCTTTCCTCAACAACTGTAGTTTTGTTGTCTTCATTTTCTCCATACCTTGGTATGCTATTTTGAGATTATCCCATGCATCCTTGGATATCTTAGCTGCTGCTATCCTTGGAAACACACTCTCATTTACTGCTTGATACAAATAGTAGAGGGCTTTAGAGTCCTTCTTTCTATTTCTCTTCAATATATCCTTCTCTGCTTGAGTTAAGGCATTAAAAGCCTTCTCATCAGCTGGTTCATCAAAACCATTTTCTACAAATTCCCATAAGTCTTGTGAGACAAACAGGGCTCTCATGGTAATGGCCCAATAATCATAATTATTTCCATTAAATTGTGGAAGCTGAGAATTTCCAATACTCATACCAGTGCTTGGTCCAGCCATTACTTTTAAACTAAACTCTGAACTTAGACAACCTGTTTTTCCTTTTCTGAAAGAACAAACTCTTTTAAATAAAAAACAACAACTCTGTTTTCTCTGAGAAATACCTGAACTTTATCTTCTGCTGAGCTTTCATGTTGCTGGAGAAAAGCTACAACAAGTCTTCTTCTTCTTTCAGCTTCTTTGACCTTCAAAGAGCCTGAGCTAGCTCTGATACCATGTTGGAATTTCTGATAATTCCAGAACAATATGGAGAGAATAACACTCCCCTTCTAACACAGAGAATAAATGACAGAGATTTGCAAAATAATATTTTTCTTTTCTATTTCATTAACAGATCTAAAAAGTATTACAAAATGTCTTCCTCAGTCGAGGGATTCACAAAATATGATCAAGACTGCTACAGACGTAGTGCTCTAAAAAAATTCTCTCTGTCTCTCAAAACAAAATAAAACTGCTATGTTGCATTTCGCACTGCTGCAAAAAAAAAAATTACATTCACTGTGTATTACTATATTATATTATGCTCTCGGGCCTTTTCTTTTATATGTCGCACATATTAAAAACAAACAATAAACCTTTGTAAATCTTCGACCCGCCGGACTTGAAAAACTTATGAGCCAAAATTTATGACACCAATCGGGTCTATGTTTTAACAAAACACACGACCAAAAAAAAAGTTTCGATTGCGATTGGTAACCGAACGCGATTTAACAAATAAACTGCACCACAATTCTGGATTGGGTTCATCACATCAAAATGTAATCGAGCCCTACTCAAAAGAGTTTCGATCGCCGATCAAAAAAGGATGTGATGGCTTACAATAAACTCCGCCCTATACAATAGATCGGGTCCGCCCTTTGGTTAATGCAATCGGGGCATAAATAAAAAAAATGCCTCCGATTGAATACATGCGATTGTATAATATATTGCCGCGTGGTCTGTGGACCCACGGGCCTCGGCTGTGGTGGAGGGAGATTGTAAATAATACATGTGATGTTGCGATTGCGATTAGCGCTTAAGTGGTGGGGACCAATTGTCGTGCCTTTTCAAAAAAAACTTAAAGTCTTTCGCTGTTTAAACAAGTTTCTTCATTTTTGGTTGTTGAGGGCTTAAAAGCCCGAAAGGACTGTTTGTAAATAAACTCTGTTCTTCCGTGCTTTGAAACCACGAAAGTCTTCATTCCTTTGCAAAAACGATTACGCCCATCAAACATTAACTTCATCTCTGCAAACTCGGCTGCGGCCATAAATAATTAAATTCATCCTTACGGTTCTTCCCATTCTTCTTTAAATGCGCGGTGTTGTGCACGCAAGCTCCTCTGCTGCCCCTCTACTCTTTTTCTCCCTGCTCTCATGCAGATGATTTTAATATTTTCAACATTATTCAAATTCAATAATTTAAAATAAAATTTATTTTTAACTTGATTTTGAAAAAAATCAATAAAAAAATAAAAATAAAATTGATCTTATTAAAATACAATTAAAAAGTTAATATGAAGTCATTTTGTGGCATCTTTACATCAGTAAGGAAGTACAATTAAGAAGTTAACATGAAGTCATTTTGTGGCATCTTTACATTAGTAAGGAAGCCTTTCTGCAGGGTCAAATCAATATTGTGAAGATTAACTATAATGTTGTAAAGTCCAGATTAGTATTGAGTTATACAATGAAAATATCTATTAAAACCAAACATAAAATAAAATTATATATATATATAATATTTATATATTAATTAAATTAATAAATTTTATAAATTTTTGTAAATTTAATAAATTTATTAACCTAAATTGAATCTATACTAGTCCAATGTTTAATTTACTGTTTTATACTGTCTGACCCAAAAATTAAAAAAAACCAAAAACTTGATTGGAAAGTTACCCACTTTTCTTTGTACATGAAAAAATAAAAACTCAGCCGACCAAATCACTCGAAAGAAAATAACTCTACACTTACTAAAAACTCGCCACCTACCAAATCACACAAAACAAAATAACTCTACACTTACTAAATCACTCCCTCGAAAGAACTCTACAATCACCAAGATTTAATTTTAAACTATTTCACACCACCCCAAACCCACAACTAAGCCACGCCACGCCCTGCCCTGCCCTGTATGATTGCCCTCCCATAACCATACGTTTTATTCCAACGTCATCATTCCATCTATGTTGAACGGTAGTTGGTCACAGTGCATGAGATAAGATAAATCTCCCACTGTCTACTACTATTCTTACCCCTGGTGGAATTCTGGAAATCCAAACATGGGATCACAAAACCCTAATTCTGGAAATCCAAACATGGGATCACAAAACCCTCTGCGCGATCCATTTCTTGAGGAGAGGAATACACATGGCAGCCAAAGATGGTCGCTGACATGCTCAAATGATGCAAGGAGGAGACTTGGGGTGGAATCAAAGAAGCTATGGAGGATCGCAGGGCCTGCCATAATCACTCGCTTAGCAATGTACGGGATGAACGTTATTACTATGGCATTTTCAGGGCACTTGGGAAACTTGGAATTAGCTGCCATTTCCATTGCCACCACTGTGGTCATAGGTTTCAATTTTGGGTTCCTGGTAAGTATAGACTACACTTTTTTTAAATTATTTTTGTAGTTTTTTATGGTTAATGTTATTTTCCAATACATTATTTTCAATGTTTCACTATGGATCACTTGTGTTCGTTGTATGAAGTAACTATCTTTATCAACGAGTTGAAATACTCTATCTTTTATTTTTTAATTATAAGTTCACTGAAGTATCTTTATCTGCTCCTCCTCTTCCATCGTTAAAAATACCCCGCTTTCTTGAGTATTATACGATAATAACAGATATATATTTCTTTTCTGTTTTATTGAATGGAATCTCAGATTGACTTATCTACAATCAAACTTAGACCCAGATTTCTATTAGTTCTCTAGGTTGCATATTAGGTTAGCTATAATTGATTGGCCATGGAAATATCTATCAGGCTGTCCCACTGGCCGGCTTTATCAGACTTTCTTACTGGTTTAGAAGGAATTTGATGTACACCGTTGTTTAGATTTATTTTACAGTCCAGTATAATATGTAAGAGTATTAGTTGATCATTAAAATTGAAATTTTGATATATTTACCAAAATATTAAAAAAAAAATTATAATAAAAAAATTTAAATAACTATACAAAATATTTAAATAATATGAACTCATAACAAAAAAAATATATAAATCAAAAATAAAAAATCCCTTATCCTATGAGAAAAAGTTTTCACCTTTGGAAATTTAATCTTCTCTAACATAATAAAACCAGAAATTAGATAAGTCTCGACAGATATAGAAATCACTGTCAAGCTGTCCCACTGGCGAAGAAGGGCACTGCAAATCCCTATGTGTTAATCTTGTACACAAAATTGCTGATGTAGTTAATCTTGTATTTTGGCATGGCAGCTAGGTATGGCCAGTGCCTTGGAAACCCTGTGCGGCCAAGCTTTTGGAGCTAAGCAATACCGCATGATGGGAGTATATATGCAGCGTTCTTGCATCGTGCTTTTTGTCGTTGCAGTTATGCTTGTGCCAACTTATATATTCGCCACCCCCATTCTTAAGCTGATGGGTGAATCAGATGATATTGCTGAACTATCAGGAGCGGTTTCAATCTGGCTTATTCCTCAACACTTTGCATTCGTATTCTTGTTTCCGTTTCAGAGATTCCTTCGGTCGCAGTTGAAAAACATGGTTACTGCGTGGATTGCTGTAGCCACTTTGGTGCTTCATATTGTTCTAAGCTGGCTTTTCATCGTTAAATTTGATATGGGACTTATCGGAGCAGCGATGACACTCGACATATCTGGTTGGCTGCCTCCAATTGTCCAATTTCTTTATATTGTTTTTGGAGGTTGTCCCCAGACATGGACTGGACTGTCAAGGCACGCATTCGACGACTTGTGGGCTTTTATTAAATTATCTGTAGCATCTGGTGTAATGCTATGGTAGGTTCCACACAACTTGCTTTTAGTTAAAGTATTTTTAAGCCGCCGAAATTTAGTTTCATAAAGTTAAGTTATATTTCATCACAAAGGAATCTGACATTTTTGTTTCTGCTCAAAATAGTTTAGAGGTTTGGTATTACAGAGTACTGGTCCTCTTGACAGGGCATTTACGAGATCCAGAAGTTGCAGTCGACTCCCTTTCTATCTGGTAAACAACATGGTATCATTTGTTTTGTATGAGAATAAATCAGAATGCTTTTATTCCTATTTTAACATCTTTTATTTTCATTCTTACAGCATGAACGTCAACGGTTGGGAGCAAATGATACCACTCGGCTTTTTGGTTGCAAGCAGGTATATTTAGCATAGTGTATGGAATGTACCCAATAGCCTGTTAGAGAATTTGCGAGGGTTGCTCTCTGCTTTATTAATTTGTATCGTACTTATGCAGTGTGAGGGTTGCCAATGAGCTAGGAACGGGAAATGGAAAAGCAGCTAAATTTGCAGTGATTATTTCCACGGCAACTTCAATTGCTATAGGTGTTGTCTTTCTGGTTCTCATTCTTGTGTTTCGCCACGACTTTGCTCTTCTTTTTACAAGCAGTGCAGTCATTGAAGACGCGGTTTCTAACTTGGCTATTCTGCTGGCATTTACTATCCTCCTCAACAGTGTTCAACCTGTACTTTCTGGTAAAATATTTACAATCCTCCTCAACAGTGTTCAACCTGTACTTTCTGGTAAAATAAAGTGGCTAATAGTTTAGGGTCGGAATATTTCCAAAGAAACTAACCTAACAAAATTGTGATTACCTGTAGACTGTAGTTAGGAAAATCGTGATTTCCTGTAGTTAGGAATGATTGGTACCTGAAGAATGGTTGAGAAATGTTTATTATGATTAGCATATAGTTGATTATAGGTGATTCACTATTATGATAATATATCATTGAACACAATTTCACTATTATGATTAATTATGATAATCTATGTATGATTGAATACATTTTTTTTGGGTTGTTTATAGGTGATTCACTATTATGATAATTTATGATTGAACATAATTTCAGTATTATGATTAGTTATGATAATCTATATATGATTGAACACCATTTTTTTTTGTTTATCATGTTGACCATAAAAATTATGATTCGATTATGTTTAATCATAAATGATCTATTATCAATTATAGTTGGCTATATTGATTGATAATGGATAACCATGAAGCTAAATAATCATGCTCCATCATATAATTATGTAACCATACATAAATTGACGAAAAAATAATAAATACATAAAAATACTAATTTACAAAATATAGTATTCGTCTCCCAATTTTTTATTGTTATTTTTTTTATATAAAAATAAATAAATAAATAAACTAAAATAAAATAAAATAAAATAATCCCATTTAATCATATTTAATTTGATTTGAGTTTAATAAAATACAATAAAATATTTATCTATTTATAATAACCTAAAGAAAGTAATCTACACTTTTGATTCACTTTGTTAAATATGTTTGAATTTAGGTTGCACTAAATTATTTGGTGTTTTGAAAATATATTTAATATAAAAATGAGCTTTGTGTTTTGCATACAAACTAAATTAAATTATATTTTTATTTATTTTTTATTTTTTATTTTATTTTTAAATTTTGAATGGTTTATATTTTTATAAATTTATAAAATAGATACATATAAAATTTGTTTTTATATTTTGTATTTATAATTATATATCTTTTTTGGGAAACAAACTCATTATATTATCATGCCACAAGTTATATCAAGATACAATCAAGCTTCAGCGAAATTAAGCATCACAGGCTTGGGAGCAAACAAGAGCATAGCTCTACATAAAAGGAAGCTTAGAGAAGAGCCACGACATTTGGTGTCTTCGGTTATTGCTGCCACAAAAGTAACAAAAATATAGGATTCAGAAAAATACATCATGGAGGAGGATTAGGAGGTAACGGAGGAGGTGTAGCAAAAAGAGTTGCTCGATCATGCATATGATAGTTGATGTGCTCCACTTGGATTTCCAGAGCTTGGAGGTGGTTGTTGGTGTGTCAATACTCACTTCGAAGACTTTCCTTAGCATCCAAAGTCTCGTTCTGCATGTGGTGGAGGTCGTTTATATAGGCAATAAGTTCATTCCTTTCCTCATACCTCTGTTTCTTCATAATATCTAAATTGAGTTGTATGTTTTTCAGTTGGGTCGCTATCGAATCCAGGGTGACCAGCGCATCCACCTGGCCCGGTGAGTAGGCTCGGGACACAACCATGGCCACCTCTGAGTGTTGGATCTTTATTGACACAGAGTTGTAGCTAGGATCCCCGAACGACTACCTCTCCTCCATGTGGTGAACAAATCCCCCCCTTCTTGCTTGACCTCTCTAATGAGGCATGCAACCCAAACCACCACCCCTTGTTGCTCTATAACCAAGAAGAACCACCCTGACAAAGAAAGAGCCCAACACATAATTGAAACTATAATGTTGAACACAAACAAAGCTTACAAAACCCAAGCCTTTAGATGGCTCAAGGAAATTGGGGGCAAGCCTCCACTCCTGAAATGCTTTCGTAAATCCACAGTATAGTTTTCCGCAGGAAGACATGCACTAGGTCAACAGGTATTCCAAGCTCCTCCAGTATATGCCCCAAGCCATGAGTTGAGCCACTACACTAAAACACAGGGTGCTCGCCCAACAACTGCAAATAACCAAAAGTCTACCCATCAACCTTGTTATAATTTTTGTGTGTAGTGTGGGATGTGTGCTCTAGTGTCCCATTAATACAAGCTTGTGGCGTAGCCCTTAAGACAAGTTTTTTGCATGTGGAAGGCCTCCTCGCTCCACGGTTTAATGCACTTCCAACTGTCCTACCAATATGACACCCCATCAGGAAATATTTATATTTTGTATTATTAATAACATAAATTATGTATTTTATATTGGTTTTATATTTACATTAATATCTATATTAATATTGAAAATGGAATGTACAATTTTTTTTGCTAAATAATTTCTCTAATTTATTTGAGAAATATATTTATCATATTTATTATATTAATAAATTTGATTTTTTTTTTTTTAGTGCCTTTCTATTTTCATATTTTAAACAAGCAGGTTGTTATACATACTAACTTGATTGCAGAGCCTCAACCTGCCCGAAGGAAACCAAGTCTGTTGGCCACCGCATGGAGTTAAAAGCCATCCAAAATTTAAATTGTTTTTTCCTTCTTGTGAGCTGCGTTTAAATTTGATTTATTAATTGAAGTACCTTAAAATTATAATTAATTTTACCATTACATATGTTAAAAATTTTCATTTCAACAATTTGGTTTGAAACATGTTTTTGATAGAGTACCTAATAAATAAGTTTAAGTGGCTAAACAAATAGGTTTTCTAGAAAGAAAAGAAGCAGTTCAGCAAACAAAAATGGAGTGCTTCACTTTAATTGGATTAAGGGTTTCACTCCAATAACAATAACATTAGTTTTATTGCATTAGTTTCCATTTAGTATACATAAATATTTTGGCTATATATATTTCTTTAGGGAGTTGTTTTGGATAGAGTAATTAATAAATAAGTTTATGTGTCTAAAAAAAATAGATTTTCTATAAAGAAAAGTGTTTAGCAAACTAAAACTCGATTATCTATTTCACTCTAATAACCATAACAAATTATTTTGTTGCATTAGTTTATATTTAATATATATATAAATATTTTATCTATATATAAAGTCTCACTAAAGACAACAACTCAATTCTTTACTTTACATTGCCAATTTCTTTTTACTAAAGAGTAACAATGTGTTATATAAAAACATGGTCCTTTCAAAAAGACAATGTTTATATAAAAATATGGTCCTTTTCTATCAACCTATCCCAAATGAGTTATATAGGATTACACTATCATCATACTTGAATTATACTTGATTTATATAGGATTACACTATCATCATACTTGATATGTATGGATCAAAATGAAAAAAAAAGCTCAAAATTGATTGAAAATATATATTCAAATATGGTCCTTTCCGTCAACCTATTCCAAATAAGTTATATAAGATTACACTATCATCATACTTGAATTATATAGGATTACACTATTATCATACTTTATATATAGATAAAAATGAAAAACACCTCAAAATTGATTGTTCAAAATTTTAATTGGTTAATGACAAAGATGGGATGTGAGGTGTATTTGATGAGTTTTTCAAAATTTTAATTTGTTAATGACAAAGATGGAATGTGAGGTGTAGTAAGACATATAATTCTAATTCAAAATGATGTGGATATATAATTTATATGATTATATACTGCAAGATGATATTTTGAAATATAATTATATAAATAGTTAAGATTTAAAATTTTGTAAATATATAGTTAATTGGTAATGAAAATTTGAACTTTATAATTTAAAATACTTTTTTGATATAAATTGATAAGTTTTTTTTGAATATTAAAATTAATGATTATTATATTTTTTATTCAAATTTAATTTTAGATTTTTAACTAACAATATATTAAACTTATATCTTAATAAAAGCTTTTTAAAACTTTGTACTTAAACAACCTTGAAGTAATTTTCATCTTGTTTGCATTGATGATTTTAGGTGTAGCTATTTCATCTTGTTTGCTTTCATGATTTCAGGTGTAGATATTTCATCTTCTTTGCATTGATGATTTCAGGTGTAGCTATTGGCGCTGGATGGCAAGCTTATGTAGCATGGATCAACATAGGGTGTTACTACATCATTGGAGTACCTTTAGGGGTGTTTCTTGGTTGGGTATTTGACTTGAGTGTTTTGGTGAGTCCTCTTAATTCTATTTGCATTTATGTTTAGAGTTTGACATTTCGCATAATATTTTTAAATTGTTTTAAATATATTTAATTATTATGAAAAAATTGAAAACCTTGTAAATTAGTAAAATAAATTTCAATTCGAGGGGAAGCATGTAAACTCTATGTCATTATAATGATGGTTAGGACCACAACAAAAAAAATGTTGAGAATAGTGTAATCTTAAAGACAACTTTTTTTTAATGTGGAATTATCCACATCAACTCTAAGTACTCAGCTCCATTTGGATTTATCTGAAAGGCCTATGAGCCAGATTCCAAGATAATTTTTATTACTAAATCTTCTCTTTTACTTGTGGAAACCACGTATTTTCCAGATGGTCACAATTTTGAAATGATTTCAACTTGTGCACACTGTACAGTTAGCATGTTTCAACTTCTGTGCACTGTACACTTTAGCATGACCAAGTCACTAGAAGCCACTATTACAACTGAAGCCTAGACTCCACTATTACGATCCAATACTCGATTATGAACCGTGGACATATTTTGTATTCGCTGCTCTAAATTGACCACCCTTGTGAAGCTTTGGCATACCTAATAACCATATACCATTTCTTATCATGGTTGGTTATACCATTTCTTATCATTGTTTGTTGGAATTTTTGAATGATTCCAAACACACAAAGAGAAAAAAATCTCTCTTTTTAACACAGAGAATTCATTAAAAATTTGCTAGAAAGAGATGGCACATAAACAAATTCTATTTCATTAAAAATAAAAATCTATTATAAACTGATAAATTGATATTCTTCCTCCTCAGAGGGATTACAAAAATGGAACTGCTTCACACACAGTATCCTTCAAATTTCCTCTCTGTCTCTTACAAAAAAAAATTGCACACACAATGCTTCACACTACTCTTCTGCCTTTTCTGGCTTTTTCAATAATACACAGTGCTTACAATCTGCATACAATACTCTGTCTCTCATTAAAAAGTGCTCACTTTTTTTTTTTAATACAGTGGCTCTCGCGCGCTGTATATATATATATATAAACATATGATGTTTATATTATATATATATTATAAAATTTTATATGATATATACCTTCAAAAATATTTCACAGTACTTTATTTAAAACAAAGTAAAAAACACAAAAAAAACTTTGACCCTAAGTTTAAAAACTTAAAACTCATGTTTCCGCAGTGTATTAATAAAAAACATAAAAGCTTTGAACTTTTAACCCATGACTTTTAAACCTTATGGAAATGATTTATTGCGAACTTCAAAAACAAAAATTAAATTCTTTTGAATACGGATTTTGCATACCAATTCCCTTTCCTGATGTAGGGGTCAAAATCTGCGCGATCGGCCTCCCATTGGCTGGAGGTGGGACCCCCAGATTTCAAAATAGAAAATAAACTACATTTCATGAAATTATCGTGTACCAAAATTTTGTTGTGACATCAGCTCCAGAACTACACGATAAACGTTGAATGGTTAATGCGTCCCATGACTTGGTAGTGGGTCCTCCATGACGTGGGTAGATTTAAAACAAACCTTGAATGTGTGGTAAAAATAGAACTGTTTTTTGAAGTTTTTAATGGTGGTGGTTGCATAATTTAAGTGCAGCATGGTGCAGGTTAAAAAAAATTGGTGTTGTGTGGTTTGAGAACCACGGCTTCTCCATACCATACAGGCTACGGCCATTAACTCAAGATCTTGCAATTTGCAAGGTTTGATTACAAGAATTAAACACACGGTAGAATGCACACAACAATAAACAGTTTAACTTCTACTGCAGCGACCTTCAGCCTTACTGCTCAGTCTTTGCTAGTGAATTTAATATTTCAACACTCCCCCTTAAATTCAACTGTTGGGTTTTCTTCCATACCCAAACACTTTCTCAAATAATTAAAACTTTTCTGCCCCAATGGTTTTGTTAAAATGTCAGCAAACTACTCCTCTGTTCGGCAATGTTTCAAAATAATTTCACCTTTGTTCACTAGCTCCCTGATGTAGTGATACTTGGAATCAATGTGTTTCGTTCTCTTATGAAACACTGAATTCTTTGACAATTCTATAGCTGAGATATTGTCACAATAAATTGTTTTCTTTTACCTATTCATGACACAAACTCCTCAACATTCTCCTCATCCAAACTACTTGACATGCTGCTGTTGTAGTTGCCACATACTCTGCCTCTATTGTAGATAAAGGTAAAATTGGTTGTTTCTTAGAAGCCCATGAAATGGCTCCTGAACCCATATGAAAAACATAACCAGAGGTGCTCTTCCAGTCATCTATACTTCCAGCCCAATCACTGTTAGTATATCCAATCAATTTAGAATTTTCTGAAGTGGTGTATAAAATTCCATACCTCTTTGTTCCTTTCACATACCTCATAATTATTTTTGTTGCTTGCCAATGTGCCTCCTTTGGCCTTTCCATAAATTTAGAAATTAAACTCACAACATGCATAATATCTGACCTATTTGCAGTCAAATACATGAGGCTACCAACTATGCTCTTGTACAAACTTGGATCAAAATCCTTGTTGTTGTCCTCTTTGCTGAGTTTCAATCCCATCACTGTAGGAATCATTGCTGCCTTGCAATCCTGCATGTTAAATATTTCCAAAACTTCATTTACATATTTGGCTTGAGAGATAAAAATCTTATTTTCATTTTTCTCTACTTCTATTCCTAAGAAGTATTTCAGCAATCCCATATTAGTCATCTCAAATTCATCCTTCATGATTGATCTAAAATTCTCAGTGAGGTAAGAATCATTACCTGTAAAGATCACATCATCAACATATAAAACAACAATTAACTTCTTACCATATTTCTCCTTGATGTATAATGTGGGTTCTCCTTCACATTTTTCAAACCCATTTTCCAGTAGATAGGCATCTATCCTACTGTACCATGCTCTTGGTGCTTGTTTTAGCCCATAAAGAACATTCTTCAATATGCAAACTTTGTGCTCTTGGGCTTTTTTCTCATAGCCCAGATTTTGTTCAAAATAAACCTCTTCCATCAATACTCCATTTAGGAATTTTGATTTCACATCCATTTGGTAAAATTTCCACTTGTGTTGTGCTGCTATGGACAACACTTCTCTTACTGTTTCTATTCTTGAAACCGGTGCAAAAATTTCTTCATAATCTCTTCCTTGTTGCTGCTTGTAGCCTTTGACAACAAATCTGGCCTTGTGCCTTTCAATCCTACCTTCAGCATTTTGGTCTTGTAGACCCATTTCACCTCAATTACTTCTTTGCCTTTTGGGAGATCAACTAATTCCCATGTCTTATTTTTCTCTATGGCATTCATTTCTTCATCCATAGCATCTATCCATTTCTTATCTTTCATAGCATCTTCAAAATGAATATGATCATCTACATGATAGTACAATGCAAATAAAGAGTTCATACCTTCATTTGCTGCCTCTTGCTCATAAATGTCATTCAAATTTTTGAATCTGGTTCCTTTTTCACTTGGTGTACTTGTGCTTGTAGAAGCACTCAAATCTGCTCCTTGTGGTGTGCTTGGAGAGTCACTTTTATCACTTCTCAAGGGTGTTCTCATACCTGCTTGTGGTGTCCCTTGTTGTCCTTGTGTTGGTGGAGGTGGTGCTGCTAATGAGGGATTTATTTCAGCCATAATTTCCTCATTATCATCATGAGACAAAAAACTCTTCACATGGAATGTTTTCTCAATGCTTCCATCCCAAGCTTCTTCTTCAATGAACTGCACATCTCTGCTTATAACAAACTTCTTGGTGGATGGATTATACAACTTGTATGCCTTGGATTCTTCACTGTATCTAATAAATATGCACTTCTCCCCCTTACTGTCCAACTTCTTCCTCAACTGATCTGGAATGTGTGCATAAGCCACACAACCAAAAACTCTCATGTGGGTGACACCTTGTTTTATGCCACTCCATGCTTCTTCCAGAACTCTGTTCATTACAGATTTGGTTGAGCATTTATTAAAGATGTATGCTGCACAATGTACAACTTCAGCCTAATATTCATTTGGCAAATGTTTTGCCTTCAACATACTTCTCACTATGTCCATGATGGTTCGATATTTCCTTTCAGCAACTCCATTTTGTTGTGGTGTGTACCTTGCTGTAAATTGCTCGTGTATGCCATTTTCTCTTGAAAAACGCAAAAAATGTTTTGAGATATACTCACCTCCTCTATCAGTTCTCAAGACCTTAATATGCTGCCCACTTTGGTTCTCAACAAGAGCCTTAAAGTCGCATAACTTCTCAAATACTTCACTTTTATATTTCAAGAAATACACCCAAATTTTTCTTGTGAAATCTGTTGGAATAACGATTGTCGTTAGACCAAAACCCACATGCATTAGTCTCCGCTACAATCGCCAGAGTTAGGATCCACGAGAGGCGGTTAGTCCATGTCGCGAAACACACGGGGAGCGTTGAACCCAATGTCCAACAATCTCCCCCCCAACGCGAGCCGGGTGAGTTTCGAACTCGAGACCTTTCGCTCTGATACCACTTGTTGGAATAACGATTTCCGTTAGACCAAAACCCACAGGCATTAGTCTCCGCTACAATCGCGAGAGTTAGGATCCACGAGAGGCGGTTAGTCCATGTCGCGAAACACATGAGGAGCGTTGAACCCAATGTCCAACAAAATCATCAATAAAAGTCAGCATATAGTGGTTGTTTGCTAGTGATGGTGTTTTCATTGGTCTACACAAATCTGAATCGAAAATTTCTAAGGGTGCCTTTGCCTTTATGCTCTTTCCTGATAGAAAGCTTTCTCTGTGTTGTTTGCCTAAGATGCAGCCTTCACATAGCCTGTCTGGTTTCTCTATCAATGGTAATCCCTTTACCATACTTTTTCTATGTAACAAATTTAGACCTCCAAAGTTGAGATGTCCAAATCTTAAGTGCCATAACCAGTTTTCGCCTTTTGCTTCTCTTTGCAATGTATCTTGTGTCACTGCTACCATTTCAACTCCTTTCTTCAAATATACTCTCATCCTGAGAGGGAACATCTGTTCCTTGTCATCTTCACTTGTGCAATACATTGCTTGATTGGTGGTTTATCCATGATGGTGCATACATCATCTTCAAAGAAAACATTGTACCCCTTTTGAATGAGCTATACAATGCTCAAGAGGTTACACTTCATACCAGGCACATAGTAAACATCTGATATGGATCTTCTTTCTCCTTTTTTTGTCAAAACACTTATTCTGTCTTTTCCCATGACAGAGACCTTACTATTTGTCTCCAATGTTACTCGAGACTTTACATTTTCATCTAACATGGAAAACATGGAAATGTTTCCAGTCATATGGTTGCTACATCCTAAATCTAGAAACCATATATCTTCATTCTTCTCTTCAGCTATATTACAAGCTAAAAACAACTTCCCTTGATTGATATTTTCTTTTGTAAAATTAGCACTAGGTTTATTACCCATGTCACTCTGTTTCTTCCTACATTCATTGGCATAATGGCCATACTTATTACAGTAATAACATTGGACTTGGGATTTATCATACCTTTGTCCATGTGCTTGATTTTGTCCACCTTGATGGTTGCTGCCTTGGCCTTGGTTCTAATTTTGATTGTTGCCCCTTCCATGAGTATTTGTAGCGTTGTTTCTTCCTCCTCTGTTTTGGCTTTTGCCTCTTCCTTTTCCTCTATAGTTTCCTCTGCCTTGACCTCTTCTTCTTCCAAAGGACATTTGGGTCTTGAAGGCATGCTCCAAAGATGAGTTTGCTGTTCTTCCCAATCTTTGTTCATGAGTCATCAATGATGCATGAATCTCATCAACAATAAACTTTGAGAGATCCTTTGTCTCTTCAATGGTTGTGACTATCACATCAAACCTTGAGGGTAAGCTCCTCAATACTTTCTCCACTATCCTTGTTTCTTCAAGTGTCTCTCCATGATACCTTATCTGGGTAACCAACCCAATCACATGTGTGAAGAATGAGTCTATGTTATCAGACTCTTTCATACAGAGAGTTTAAAAGTCTCTCCTCAGCAATTGTAGCTTTGTTGTCTTCACCTTCTCCATAGCTTGATAGGAAGTTTGGAGGGTATCCCATGTATCCTTGGATCTCTTAGCTGTTGCTATCATTGGAAACACACTTTCATGCACTGTTTGATAGAGATAGAAGAGGGCTTTTGAGTCCTTCTTCCTATTTCTCTTCAACAAATCCTTCTTTGCCTGTGTCTAGGCATTAAAAACATTTTCATCTACTGGTTCTTCAAAACCATCTTCAATAAGCTCCCATAAGTCTTGAGAGGCAAACAAGGCTCTCATGGTGATTGTCCAATAGTCATAGTTCTTTCCATTAAACTGTGGGAGTTGAGTATTTCCAATACTCATGCTTGTGGTGGCTCCTGCCATGGCTAGCACACTGAACTATGTTTTAAATTTGATTGTGTTTTTAATAAACCTTCTCACTGCTTGAGAGTTAAACTCTGTCTTCAAAAAGTCTTCTCCGGACTGCACTTTTTAATCACAAAACAAAAACTTTGTTTTGTAAATACCTGGTCTTTGTTGAGCCTTTACACTGCTGGTCAAAAGTTGCAACAAAACTCCTTCCTTCAATTTTTTTGACAAACCTTCAAAGAGCTTGGACTAGCTCTGGTACCATGTTGGAATTTCTGAATGATTCCAAACACACACACAGAACAAAATCTCTCTTTTTAACACGAGCACTCATTAAAAATTTGCGGGACAGAGATGGCACATAAACAACTTCTATTTCATTAAAAATAAAAATCTATTACAAACTGATAAACTAATATTCTTCCTTCTCAAAGGGATTACAAAAATGGAACTGCTTCACACACAATGCTCTTCAAATTTCCTTTCTGTCTCTTACAAAAAAAAATTTGCACACACAGTCCTTCACACTGGTCTTCTGCCTTTTCTGGCTTTTTCAATAATACACAGTGCTTACAATCTGCATACACTCTCATTAAAAAGTGCTCACTGTTTTTTTTTAATACAGTGGCTCACACTGCCTATGAGCCTTTTTTTTAATACATACAATAAAATAAACTTTACTGTCTTTATATATATATATAAACATATGATGTTTATATTATATATATTATAAAAATTTATATAATATATAAATTCAAAAAGATTTCACCGCACTTTATTTAAAACAAATTAAAAAACATAAAAATAACTTTGACCCTAAGTTAAAAAACTTAAAACTCAGGGTGCCACAGTTTATTAATAAAAACATAAAAGCTTTGAAGTTTTAACCCATGACTCTTAAACCTTATGGAAATAATTTATGGCAGACTTCAAAACCAAAAATTAAATTCTTTTGAATACGGATTTAGAACACCAAATTTTTTTGCTGACGTAGGGGTCGTACATGACGTGGGAAGATTTAAAACAAACCTTGAATGCGCTGTAAAAACATAACAGTTCGTTGAAGTTTTTAATGGCCGTAGTTGCAAAATTTAAGTGCAGCATGGTGCAGGTTAAAAAGAACTGGTGTTGCGTGGTCTGAGAACCACGGCTTATCCATACCATACAGGCTACGGCCATTAACTAAAGATCTTGAAATTTGAAATTTGCAGGGATTGTTTGAGTGCACACAACAATAAACAGTTTAACTTCTGCGTTACTGCTCAGTCTTTGCTGGTGAATTTAATATTTCAACATTGTTGTCTAGGGCTAAGTTTTATCTGATTCAACCATTAAAAACGAGAAAAAGGAGACAAAATCTCTCAAAAAAAGCCAAATCCGTGGGAGTTGCTCTCTGCTCATGAGTTCAGTCCGACCTTTAAATATAGTCTATTTAACTTAAACTAGATAGATAAAATGACACGTAAAATTAGCCAATATGAAAAACGAATAACTGTCATCGAATTTTCAACCCAGAGGTAAGAAAAATTTCAAATTCCAGGTCTGCTGGCGCCTGAGTCGATTTTGGAATAAGGGCCACCTGTACGTGATGTCAATCAAAAACGAAAGCTTCTACCCATCGCATTATTACAATCATGACGAATGACACGGGGAATTTTGTTTGCAGGGAATATGGACCGGAATGATATGCGGGACAGCAATCCAGACTCTCACTCTCGCTTATATTACATATCGCTGTGACTGGGAGGCAGAGGTAAGAAAAACTATGAACAGCGCAGATAATTGTGTTGTGTTCAAGGATATTGATAGTGATTATACACTAATTAATTTGCAGGCTACCAAAGCTATAGATCGCCTCAACATATGGTCTTCTGGTGATCCTCCTCAAATTACATCGGAGGAGGTAGTTACATGCAACTTAATCTAATGGTGGATACCTATATTCTTAAAAATACTATAATTTAGGCAGTGTAGCTTATTTTCTGCGTTTTCTTGACAGCCAATAACGGCGGGAGACGATCATTTACGTTCCTAGATGAACCCTAAAGGTTGATATTGACAGTTTATGGAATCCCGTTTTTTTGGTGAAGTTCGTGACAGTCCATGAGCATTTTCAATAGTCAAATGGTCCTATATAAAAAATACCTCCAGGAAAATGAGAGATTGGGCTCTCTAATTTATGCCTTGAGATTACCCAACTCTTATCGTGGGACATTTTCTTAATTTTAATATGAATTCGACGTCGTTGTCGTTGGACTTTCTTATTTTAAATGCATATTACCGATAAAGGTTAATGAAAACCCCCAAAATTGAAGAAATCTCATTCTTAAAACTGTAAATCAGAAGGGAAATTTGGCAAAACTTGCCATCATTACAGCATGGCCTTTGTGGTCAAACTCACTTGGATTTTATCTTATTTTCAAAATATAATTTTTTATGTTGTTTTTTTTTGTTTTTTTCTGAAGAAATATATAGATCTGCTTGAAATTGAATCGTATAATCTATGAGATCAAAACTCCCCATTTAACCATTAAATCACATTTTTCGATTAATTATAATACTATTATTAAAATTTAATTAGAAAAATTAACCTCAATTTATATAATCCTTTAATTATAAAAAAATGATTCAACTAATTAACCTTCATGAGAAGCTACAAATTATATAATACTATTTTTTTACTTATAAAATTTGATTTGTCGAATTAACCTTCATGGGAGGTGACAATGTGATATATGTTTTATAAAAGACTAACCATAATTGTTTTATAAAAGCAAGTCTTTTATCCTTTTTGTGTATTTTTTTAAAGCAAGTCTTATATAAACAATTACTTGTTTTAATTTTTTGCGTTTTTTTATTTCTTAAATTTACGAGTAGGGTGGTTCATTTGCCATTTAATCGTTTATTTAGTTTTTTATATTATATTTGATTGGAGAGAAAATGAGTGTTTTATTTTTTTTTGTGTTTATTTATTTCTTAAATTTATGAGTAGGGTGGTTCATTTGCTATTTAATCGTTTATTTAGTATTTTATATTATATTTGATTGGAGAGAAAACGAGGAAGGGAGCTTTTAATATTAATTTTATGAGTTTTTAATATGAATATTTTTTTTGATTTATAATATTCATTTTCTATGTTTATAGTATCAATTTATTTGGTTTATAATATTTATTTGTTTACAGGGAATAATTATTAATAATTATAATTATTGATAATTAATATTTAATTATTTATAATTATTAATAATTAATAATTAGTAATTATTATTATTAATATTAATTTTTATTTTAATTATTAATTATAAATATTTATATTTATATTTATATTTATGTGAATAATAGAAATATCATATTATTGCATTTATAAAATTATTTATTTGGGTTTATAATTTTAAATTTTATAATTGTAAGATATATAATATTAATCTCAAGGTTTTTCATTTTTTAGATTTATAATATTAATTCTAGGCTATACAATCCTTTTGGTTCATAACATAAATCCTAAAGTTTAATATTTTGTCTTTTTTGATTCATAATATAAATCTTAGAGTTTAATATTTTATCCTTATGTTTATTTTCTTTTGGGTTTATAATATTAATTTGGAGAGTTTATTTCTCCTCACACTTATAATATTAATCCTTTAAGTTTATAATATGAGGGGTTTTTAATATTGAGTTTATAATATAACATTTAGTATAAGGATTTGAAATGTTTAGTTTTTAGTATTGAGATTTACAATATTGGGTTTTATAATTTTAGGGTTTATATTATTAATATTAATCCCTTATGTTTATTAATTTTAAGGGTTTATAATATTAATCCATTGGATCTATTATTTCCAAAATTTTATAAAATTAATCACTTCCTTTATATCATTAATGTATCAGGTTTATTATTGGAGTTTATAATAGTAATTTTAGAGTTTATAACCTTAAGTTTATTTTCAGCTGTGTTTATAATATTAATTCATAAGATTTTTTCCTTTGGGTTTATTAATATTAATCTCAGGTTTTAATATTTTTCCCTTGGGTTTATAATATTAAACCCTTGAGTTTATTTTGGTTGAGTTTATAATAGTAATCTCTTGGAATTGTATTATTGCACTTTTTAATTTGTGTTTATAATATTGCATTAAATATCACAATCTAAAATGTTGAGTTTTTTAATATTAAAGCATATGATATTGGTTTTTTTAATATGAGGATTTATAATATTAATGGTGTCATTTATAATATTAATTCTATGGTTTAAAATATCTATTGTAAGATTTATAATGTTAATTTTAGGGATATAATATTAATGTTAGGGTTTATAATGTTGGCTTTTATAATATTAAGACTTATATAATGATTGATTTAATATTAAAGTTTAAGATTATTATGTTGGAATTGTTCATAAATCTATCATTATGTATAAATTATATTGATAATTATAATAATATATTAATAAATGTATATTAATCATTCACATAATGGTAAGGGATAAATAAGTATTATTAGTACTATATATATATATATATATATATATATATATATATATATATAATCAATCTCTAATAGTCACATTAACACTATACATCTAATAATTGTTAATGTGATTGATAAATGTCTATTAGCCTATATCAACCACATTTCCTAATGTGGTTGTATAGTAAACGTGGTTGTATATGTGCTTCATGTGTATATCAACCATATTTACCAATGTGGTTGCGCTAGTTATAATACTTTGATTTCTATTAGAAAATTTGATTGGAAAAATTAACCTTCATGGAGGCTACAAGTTATATAATACTATTGTTTACTAGTTATAAAAATTCGATTCCACGAATTAACCTTCCTGGGAGGTGCCAAATTATATAATACTATTGTTTTAGTAATAAAATTGGATTCATCGAATTAACCTTCATGGGAAGTGACAATTTGATATATGTTTTATAAAAGGCTAACCATAATTGTTTTATAAAAACAATCTTATATAAACAATTATTTTCTTTATCCTCTATGTTTGTTTTTTTTCTTTAATTAGTATTTTATGCTATATTTGATTGGAGAGAAAACGAGGAAGGGATTATCACATAGTTCGAATTAGATATATATTTTTGTTATTTTAAATGAAATGTTATTGATTATATATAATTATATATATATATATATATATATATATATATATATATATATAGATATATAGATATATATATATATTTTTGTTAACTATGATAAATTAGTAAGTTATTAATAATTAGATTTTATTTTTATTTTTATTGTAGCATTAAGTATATATTTAACAATAGTTCACCACTATAACAGCGAGAGTATATCAATCAGTTTACAAGTCATATATAGCAGTAACTTATGAATTAGTAAGGGTGGAGAAGTTCTTCATGGTCCTTGTAGTTTTATCACAACAGGTCAGACATGTTCCATGGGATTGAACCTAGGTATATGGGAGAAAAAATTGTGCTCCTGACTACTCGAGCTATTAAGTTGCTTATCCTTAATGTTGTAAGTATTGGAATTAGGGGCAATACTACAATTGGACTTGGTATGGATGATTTTTGATAGGATATAGGGTCAACAAGGATGAAAAAGATAAGACTAAGGTCACCTTTAATGATTGAGGTCATGTTGGATGAAATCATGTGATCATAGTTGGCTCCCATCATCAACCCCTCCCCATGATATTTGAAGCTAAAACCTAATGAAAACTAAGCCCAACACAAATAAAGTAATCTACACCTCATTGGTGAGAGATGTATTTTTTATATAAATATGTGAAAAGAAAATGTGACAATAAATACTCTTTACTTTGGTATAGAATCAAATTATTGTTGTTTATAGAGACACTACGAATTGGTACAACAGAGATGGTGTACTAAATTGTTAGATCAAAAAATAATAAGGATATGACATAATATTTAATCCTTTTTTTTTCAGCACAAATGTGAGCCTGTGCTACATTTCCAAAGATATGAAAATGGCTTACATCTGACTTAATATTAGTCCATGATTATTTGCATGTTATATTTCCTAAATCCTCTGTGAGACCATGATTTACTATGTAATTTGCACAATTGATATCTTCTACCTAATAATGAAGGTTCCATCCCTTACATTATAATATATAATTAACCATTTCATTTAATGTATGTCTCTTTCTTTCAACAACACCATTTTTTGCGGTGTATATGGAGCACTATGTTTTCTGAGGGAAAATATTATGGCGCAAATTTGTCAAAATTGTATAATTAGGTAATATCATCAACTATCATAGTGGAAAAGATAAGTTTATGATATTTTAAATCCTTAATTACAACTTGGTGAGGTGAAAATTCTAGAGTAGTTTTACCATCACCCGAATGAGTGATCTAATGTACTCATAAAAGGTTTTAGGAAAGACTTGGAACACATAATAAACCATTGAAAAAAAAATTATTTACAAGTTGGCACAAGTTAGAATCTCTAAGCCCTTGATAGTGAATATAAAAAAATAAAAAATCTTATCCACCAATTACTGTTTTTAAATTCCACATTACTAGGATTTTCAAATTCCAAAAAACTAGGGTTTTTCAAAATCCACAAAACTAAGATCTTTGAAATTCCACTTCAATATATATCAATGAGAATTTTAAAATTATGATACAAGAATTTACATTTTTATCACAAATTCTAGAATAATATTATGAAAATATAGGCTCATTGGACTTTATCATTTTTTCACTTCTTATGAAAAAATGATGTTTCCCACACTTATCCTTGGCCATGATCTAGGATTTCCACACATATCCTTTTCCAACAAATAGGTTTTGTTGAATTCCTAGAAAATATGAGGTTATCCACACTTCACTTTAGCTATCAACTAGGTCATTATGGTGTGTCTACTTACATCAAGTCAATGTTGTCGCTATGACAAACGCCCACCAAAATTTGTCTATACTTGAATTTTGGAGCCTACTGTTGATCTTTCAATTAGTTGTTCCGTAGTCACTTCTTTGTCTATTGATGCTATGTTAAGTCTTTGAGCTCTCTTTTGGATTGTATTTATCGAATTCACCTGCTCATACATGCTCAGCCCGTAATGAATTCATGAACGTATTCCTTCACACAAACTTCAACATGCCAAACACAATCCATCAAAATTGGGTCTGTACAATGTTCAACCTGTGTTGACAGTCAATGTGCATTGCCCTTGATAGTTTCTCACTTTTGGTTGTGTTTGTACTTCTATTTCGGTGAGTTTTTCAAATTGTCGCTTTTGTGAACCTTTGCTTTAGCAAGTGTCATTTTCATGCTTTTGACTATATCTTTTTCTTGCTTTTACTTTAATTAGTGTCATTTTAAACTTATATTTTATCTGCCATGTGTTTATTTCACCGCCATTTGGATATCGCAAGTGTCGTTCAAACTTTTTCTTCCATATAATAGATCTCGTCTTTTGGCATGGGGAGTGTTGCTTATTGTGTAAAGAGAAGTTTCCGATTTTTTTCAAGGGTAATTTGGTGTTGATGAGTACTTCTAGTCATGTAGACATGCTTTACACTCATTCCTAAAGTTTTATTCTTTATTGCACTAGTTTCGTCATTTTCATCACAAAGTGTACCTTTTGTGTCGCACTTGGAGAGGTACGTTGTATCACTGTTGTATTGAGGGCACCATTTTATTATGGTTTTCTGAGTGATCAATGTTGTTCTTTCAAATTTTTTGAGTGTGTGATCATGATTTAGTTTTTTCTTTGTTCACTTGAGCCTCACTAATCCCAAACTTCGCCTCATCCTGAAAATTTATCTCTCAGGAAACTTGACTTCACTCAACCTTCCAGAACTACACATTGCATAGTATTAACCCTCAATCCCTCACCTTTCATCTTGGAACTTCTCATTGCATAGTCACAGTACCCATACTTAACCTTTGAGGTCAAGAACTGCACAAATTCTACCTCCCATTCAACCACGATTGAACACTACACAGTGTCAAGCCTCAAGATTTCGATCTGACACCTTTAGATGCACAATTATGCAACCCATGAGAATTATCTCCCTCTGGAACTTTTCATTGGGAAAATTCAAGCCTCAAGCCTTAAGCTTGAGCCCTTGAACCCCTCAATTTCACAATATCCTAGCTTATTCTCTTATTAGGGCTACGCACTAGCCAACTCCAATCCTCAAGCCTCAACCTTGATCTCTTGAGCCCCTTAATAGTGTATTCACTTAGCCTAGCATTTCAGAACTCCGAAATAGGAAACTTCAAGGCTCAAAAGTCAAACTTAACATCCTGATTCCCTCAACTACGCAGACAACTAGCCATATCCTACCTGAATTGTACATTACACAATCTCAAGGTTCAATCCTGACTCCTAATCTCCTAATATGCTCAAATTTACAATTACTGAGCCTGTATCCCATCTTATCACCCGGTTACAGCTCAGTTAGTAGCTATCATGAAGCATATTAGACTAGAGTATTTTTGGAATAATTTTATCTTGTCATTAATAGATTTTGGTTACAAGTACTCTATCTTATCATGGGAAGATGATGATGGATGGAAAGGAGGAGACCGTGCTAGAAGACACCTATGGAGCTGAAGAGATAAGATGACCATCAGGAGAGAAGACTTAGGAACACCAGATTACAATAGAAGACCAAAGATAATGACTACATTAAGACTCCATACTGATTCACAACTCTTTGGAGAGTGGATATAAAGAAAAAAACATATATTTTATGAAGAAGAAGACCATGTTACACCTCTAATGAAGAAACAAAGAAAGAAGAAACAAAAAGTGGTTTGAAATTGCCATGCCATCAGTGTCATGTCATGAGTCATCACGTGCCACATTATTTTGTGTATTATGGAAATTATATAATGGATAAATGTAATGTAAAGTGGAAGTCCAAGAGACGTGTATGGAATGTGAAAAGTCACATATGAGCCAAAAGGTCATAGGGAAGTCAAACAGCCATGAGGGTAGTCTAAGAGTCACAAGGGAGGTGAATGGTCACCCCATTTGTTATATATACACCCTCATAACTCATGCAAAAGGGAAATTTTCACCTTGGCTTCTCCCATAAGGCATCAAAGAGATAGATTCATTAATTTTGGGAAGCAATTCATGGCTCCAACACTCCAATAAAGATGAAATGTTGTTTATGTGAATACATTAACAACAATTGAACAAATCCATTATGAAAAATAAGTACCCATTACCAAAAATGTATGATCTATTCAACCAATTGAGAGGGGTTATTGTGTTTTCCAATATTTATTTAAGGACTAGATACCACTAGGTCAATATCAAGGAAGAATACATTCATAAAATCATGTTCAAAATGAGGTATGACCACTCTGAATTTACTGTAGTGCCAATTGGGCTTACAAATGCTCCAACAAAATTTATGTGTCTATGAACAATGTGGTCAAGACATATTCAGACAAATTTGTACTGGTATTTATGGATGACATCGTGGTGTATTCAAAAAAATGAAAAGGAGCACGAGGAACACCTAAGATCTATTCTGCAACAGTTAAGGGAGAAAAAATTTGATGCCATGCATAGAAAATGTGAGTTTTTTCAAACTTAGTTTCACAACTTAGAGCATGTGATATCAAAAGAAGGAGTTGTTTTTGAACCAGAGAAGATCAAAGTGATAATGGAATGGGCCACTCCTCAGAATGTGACAACAGTTAGATCATTTATGAGGTTGGATGGATCTTATCAAATATTCATTTGAAACTTCTCAAAGATTTTGCTATCCCTTAATAGGATAGGTTAGGCTGTGTCAACCTCCAACCAAGAGTAACTATTTCAAACCACTTGTAGCGAGAAGTTAGTCCTTCTAGCATGAGAGAGCTCTCTCAAGGAAAACCATATAATTTTCTGAATAAAAATCAATTACATATCGATAAATCTGGATTTTTGTGTGATTTTGAAGGTAAAAGAGAGTGTGATAACCACCGCCATTGAGCAAGGAGTCAGTTAGAAGAAAACTCGATTACAGAAAATTAATGTTTTGTGGAAGTTGAGGCATTTTTGGCTTTAAAATAGTGTAAAGTGAACATTTACAGTTAAACCCAACAAATTGAAGGAAGTTGGAGCAACATTTCATTGAATTCGAAGTAATCAATTAAGCCATGAAAATTGATAATAACATAAAAGAATAATAAGATAACATAAAGCCAAAAGTGATTCTTAGGTTGAAAAAATAGAGTATGTTCCAAATGTATATTAACTGGATAAGTATTTTAAAAAGTGGCCTTCTCACATTATCGATCATCTCTTGCAGAGTCAAAAAACTACAAATATATAGAGAGATATCTCCATCTCTCAATAATTAAAAAATTTTCCACGTGGGATAGATTTGATCATCATGCTAAGAGACCTAATAATAGTTGATTTACAAAACATATTGAGCCTTTGTATGGATTTTTCTATTTTGACACAATTTGAATACAATAGGATTCTTATACCAATTTTTGAGCCCACAAAGATTCTGTTGTTGAACCTTATTGAATCCAATCAAATGCTTAGTGTGCTAGAGTGGTTGATGTGTTCTTTCCATGTGGATATGCTGACATGGTTGACTTTGTTGTCTTGTCTTTCTGAAAAATAGGAGTTCTAATCTGATTATGTGGGCACTCCTATGACCTATAATCCATATGGTTCCCTTATTTTCCGATGATAAATAAAAAACTATAACGCAGAAAAGGTGGTTTGATAGCTTCGCAGAAAAATTTGGTAGCAAGCTACAAAAACACTCCTTTGGTACCTTTCTAATATTCCTGCAAGTTTTGAAGTCTTCACTTATGCAATCTAGTTAAACGCATGCCATTATAACTCCCTTAGCTGAAAATTTCACTTGCATGTTCCTCTACGATAAGCTACAACAATTTTGTTAAAAATTTTCAGCTTAACTATGGGGAGTTGCTACAAAATTTTAAATTTTCTGAGTTTTTGATTCTTTATGATTTCTTCTGCCTTCTTATCATTCCTTATAGCCCTTTTAACCATGTATATTTTTAAACTATTATTTTAGCATAGTATAGGCAAAAAAGTCATGGTATAGGCAAAAAGTTAGGAATTTACCATACTCAAGGGGTGTCTATTACTTCAGCTAAGAGCTTGAGATTTATTTTTGAGAGTTCAACTTTGATCATTTCTATTTGAGTTTCCAATGCTTTGACTTGTCTCTGCAACGTATTATTGTATGCATGTAGCTAATTTTTCCTTTGTACACATGCTTTAACATCCTGTGTAAAGGTAGAGTCCTCTTCACCATTTTTCTAGATTTGTCTCCAAATGTTTCATAGAAATATAATTGTTTTGACACATCCTCTTTCAAATCCTCAAATATTATTTTAGAATAAATCATTTCTTGTCTATCTTCTCTCAATTTTTCTTGTAAAACTTCTATTTGATTTATTTATTTTGGTAGTTTAGACTAATCCTAATCACCCACGGGTTTCGAACCAGTGACCTTGCAGACGGAGTGCCTTAATAATGCACCCCATTAGCAACTACTCTACACCACGTGGGCTTCTATTTGACTTTTTTCTTGCACATTCTCTTTTCCTTTTCTTCTCTTTGTTGGCTCTTCTTTTTCTAAGGGAACTTCTAGCATCTTTTCAATTTGTTGCATTGATCTTGTAACAGGTTTCCTTGGTTTGAATATAAAACCTGGTTCCTCTTTCGTGAAATCAAGTTTCTTTCCCCTCTTTCTCTTTTTCTGAGTTTCTACCTTTGTCACTTGTAAAGCCTACAAATATGGACTTTCTTCAATCTCAATGGCTTCTAGAATATCAACTAACTTAACTTTCCCTTTACTCCATTGTCTAGTCATCCTTTTCCCAGTGCTTGTGGAAGTTTTCACTACAAGTTCTGCTTCTGGTTACTTCTCTTCTCTAAGAGTTGTTGACTGAGATTTTGGAGTTTTTCTAGAAGGGGTAGCACCATCTAACTCATAACCACTCAAAAAAAATAAGGTGAGTCAATATTTTTTTAACTTATTAAGCTCCTCTACAACAAGAAATTCGATAAGGCCATGATGAAAAATAGAAGTGTTTCTAGGATCAGGTTTAGCCTAGCCTTTTTCAACCATCTTCCCCAAAATCATATACATATAAAAAGGAATGTCTAGAGGTTGTTTACCTCTGAAATGTAAGAGAAATATGAAGTAATACTGGTAAACCATATTGAACCTGCCTTCACATGTAAAATACTTTTGGATAACCATTAAAATTTTGGAAAAATGTTCTTTGAGGAAAATCCTAGAAATGCCATCAGTCATGTCAATTCCTTTGTATTCATCTTTGAGAAATTCGTCATATTTTAGTAGCTTAAACTTCTGAACCTTGGACCCCATTTCACCAAACCTAGGAATATTTGTAGAAAAATAAATTATAATAGGGGACACTACAAAACTCAGGATGCCATCCTTTGATTATGTTCCTATGAAATTTATGGAAAAATCCTTGGCAATATTCCCATGGAAAACTTGAAAATTCTGGAAAAAATGCAAGCATCCCATGCTAACAAAGGATTGGATGAAAACAGGGTCTTCCTCCAACAGCTTCATGTCCGTGGGTTCTTAGCATACCATTGAGACTCCTTTGTACTTCTTTTTCTGTGCCATGGCTACAACATGTAGAGAGCTCCTTCCCGCTGCCTGCAATTTCTCCTAAAGAAAGCTAGACCTTCCTATGACACTAATAGACTTTCCTATGAAAGCAAGACCAAAATCTAAGTGAAAATAAAATGAGGTAAGAATGAGATTTATGGGGTGAATTATTGGGGATAATGGATAAGGGTAAACTTTAGCATATATTCATGATCCATCATGACTCTGAGAAACAAAATTTGTTTTTAGTGTACCGTTAGTAATCGCATCATAGTTCAGTAGAGAAACATGTGTTCAAAGTGACAGATCCACTACGAAAGTGTTAGAAACTTTCACAAAAAATTCTCTGTGTTCCTAACTGGAGCTGCTATGAATACTGCAAAAGTGGCTAAAACATAATTATGATAAAGTGAGCCTGAAAAAAATAAAAATTTGGATTCTAACTCATGTTTTGGAACCTACATAAACTCAAATTGACTCTACACACTAAGTGTATGACCAACTGACACTTTTTTCATCTATTTTATTTTCATAAAATTTAAAAACCTAGATAATTTGACAAAATCACTCCAAACTATCTCTAAGTGTTATCTAAGATAACAATGGCTCCAATGGGGATTTTGCGCCCATGTGGTGCAGAAAAGAACCAGCAGACTAGGTGCCTTATCCATTAGGTTTTTCCCAACCTATTGTCATTTTCTTTAGCCTTCTTTTGACCCTTGACATGCTCTTGAAGTACAAGCATTGTAAAAACTGAAACTTGCAACTATAATCTTCAAACTAAATGCTAAAATAGATGCTTTCTCGGTAACTTTATTTATTTACATACCAATCCTACTCTAATAGATGAAAACAAAATGTTCGATTTAAGCAAAATGAAACTTCCATTATATCCAGTCTAAGAGGTTATCCAAGACTTGCGCTTCTTTACTTTGCTTGAAAAAAATCAGAAGTGGATCATTTATTGGCAACTCGGAATGAAAATAAAATCCTTGCTCTATAAAAAAAAAAAAAAAATGTATTGATTGATGACTATAACAGACTTACCATTGGATTTTTGAAACCATGAAAAATTACCTCTTTTGATAAAAGCAATAAATCAAAAAAAGGATTCTTGAAAACACTGAAAATTGTATTTTCCCAATGATCCAAAGGATAATCTTCATTCATAACTACATGTTGTCACTATTTTATACCTTCATTTTCAACATCATTCTCAAGACATGACTCTGACTGTTCATGAAAATCGTCAATGGGAGAAACCATATCATATGCTATATGGATGTTTAAAAATTACTTTTCATGCATTGCAACGGGAATTTCATGTATATCATCACAAATAGAAATTTTTGATCATTTAAATCCGTAGCAAGACATTTTGGGACAACAGCCTGTGGATCAAAAAGTTGCTTATTATTCTCTATAAGTTATTCCTCATTACAACCTTCAATCATACTAAGGGAATCAGCCTCCTCCTCATGATGAAAAGAAACATTATTCACATAATCTTCTCCTTGCTCCTGCCCATTTTCATGTTGCTCAACATTCAACTCTTTGTTCCTAATATTCTTGGAAATTTTTTCATATTCTCATGGATTATCATTAATTTCTTGGGTATAATATTCTTGAAACAAAGGTTCATAAAATGAACAAAGTGAAGAGCCCTATAACTGACCATATTTATCTTCCTCTTTATCACCTAAATATTGGCAAGACTGCTACAAATTTTCACTAATTTCTTGGGATATAACTTGCCTGTCAAAGTATTGATCCATTTCATCTTCAAGTAAAGAAGACACATATTCTTGTTGAAAACCTTCTTGATTATCATGACAACAAACCTGAGAATAGAAGTCATAAAGTGCCTCTAACATATCCTCAGCTAAGCACTCTCCATTATCACTGAGACTTTTAAGATATAGAATAAAAACCTCACAAAAATAATAATAGCCTTGTAACAGTGATAAAAAAGAATGGGATTTCTCATAACGTTTGAAGAATGTCCTATGGAAATCTTTAAGAGAGAACAAGCTTCTAACTTCTTGGTTGCAATCCTTTATACCATGTTCTATCTTCATCATTTAGGGTAGGCATAACCATTTTCATGAGACAATCCTTGGGAAAATAAACTCAAAACTTATGTACATGCATATGGAATCTAAGCAAATGAATAGAAACATTATATTTCTTTTCATCTTTAAATATGGGAAGATAAGTTAACCAATAAACACTAGACATAGGATTTGGAAAGCCAGGGATGGGAGACTGATTCATAGGGGCATATCTCACATTCCTTATTGCAATTGAACTCATCTTGAAAATAGTAAAGTCACCAAAAACTTCTTCAAGTTATCAGTCTTTGAAGAGTGGAGTCGCCATGAAAACTATGAACTTTTGGATTCTTCGACACTGGAGTCACTGGGTGAAAAATGCACATCCTATAGATTTCCCACTATTGCTCACCATCAACAATCAGATTTTATATTTGTCATTTTTCTCTAGGGAAGATAAATCTTTTGCTCCTGGGAAACGCACCAAAATATTATCACTTGATAGGATAGACTGGTTTGTGTCAACCTCCAACCAAGAGTAACAACAAACCACTTGTAGCTATAATTTAGCCCTTCTACCATGAGAGGTCTCTCTCAAGGAAAAAGTATAATTTTCTAAATAAAACTCAATTACAGATAGCTAAATCTGGATTTTTGTGTGATTTTACAGGTGAAAGTGAGTGTGATAACCACCACCATAGGGAATGGAGTTAGTTAGAAGGAAACTCAGTTAAAAACAAACATTGTTTTGTTGAAGCTTAGGCATTTTTGGCTTTAAACTGGTGTGAAGTGAAAATTTACAATTAAACATAGAAAATTGAAGGAAGTTGGAGAAATATTTCATTGAATTCCAACTAATCAATTAATCCATGAAAATTGATAATAACATAAACGCATAATAATATAACATAAAGCCAAAAGTGAATCTCGGGTTAAAAAAAAAGAGTATGCGGCAAATGTATACTAAATGGATGAATATTTACAAAAATTAGCCTTCTCACATTATCGATCATCTCTTGCAAAGTAAAAAAACTACAAATATATATAGAGAGAGATCCATCTGTCATTAATTACAAAATAAAAAACCTAGGTTAGATTCGATCATCGTGCTAAGAGACCTAATCCTATTTTATTTACAAAACATATTGAGCCTTTGTAGCGACATTTATGTTTTTACACAATTCGAATAGAAATAGGATTATTCTACCAATTTATGAGTGCACAAATATTATGTTGTTGAACCTATCGAATCTAATCAAATGCTGAGTGTGTTGGACTTGTTGATGTGCTCTTGCCACGTGGATATGTTGACATGGTTGACTTTATTGACTTTTCTTCCTAAAAATAAGAGCTCTAATATGATGATGTGGGCACTCTTATGACCTATAATCCATCTCGTTTCCTTGTTGTCTAATGACAAATAAAAAACTATAGTGCAAAAAAAGTGGTTTGACAGTTCGTAGCAAAATTTGGTAGCAAGCTACAAAAACACTCCTCTTGTACCTTTCTGATCTTTCTGTAAGTTTTGAAGTCTTCACTTATGCAATTTAGCTAAACTCGTTCCATTAGAACTACCTTAGCTGAAACTTTAACTTACATTTTCCTCTATGATAAGCTACATCAGTTTCGTAGCAAATTTTTAGCTTAACTATGGGGAGTTGCTACAAAATTTCAAATTTTTTAAGTTTTTTTATTTTTTGTGATTTCTTTTACCTTCTTATATTTCCTTATAGCCTGTCTAATGATTTATATTGATGAGACTATTATTTTAGCATAGTATAGGCAAAAAAGTCATATTATAGGAAAAAAATGAGGAGTTTACCATACTCAAGGGGTTCCTGTTACTTCAGCTAAGAGCTTGAGATTTATTTTTGAGAGTTAAAATTTGATCACTTATTTTTGAGTTTCCAATGATTTGAGTTGTCTCTACAAATTTTTCCTGTCTACTTGTAGCCCACTGGTCCTTTTGTACACACGATTTAACATCTTGTGTAAATATAGAGTCCTCTTCACCATTATTTTGGATCCTTCTCCAATTTTTTCATAGAAATATAGTTTCTTTGACACATACTCTTTCAACTCCTCAAACAATAGTTTAGAATAAATCACTTCTTGTCTAGCTTCTCTCAATTGTCCTTGTAAAAATTATATCTGAATTTGTTCTTGCACAGACTCTTTTTCTTTTCTTCTCTTTTCTGGCTCTTCTTTTTCTAAGGGAACTGTTGGCATATTTTCGGTTTTTTACATTGATATTGTAACATGTTTCCTTGGTTTGAAGATAAAACTTGATTCCTCTTATGTGAAATCAAGTTTCTTGTTCGTCTTGCTCTTTTTCTGTGTTTCTTACTTTGTCACTTGTAAAGGCTGCAAATCTAGACTTTCTTCAATCTCAATGGCTTCTATAATATCATCTAACTTGCCTTTCCCTTTACTCTTTTGTCTGGTCATCCTTTTCCTAGTGCTTGTGGAATTTTTCACTGCAGGTTCGGCTTCTGGTTGCTTCTCTTCTCTAGGAGTTGTTGACTAAGATTTAAGAGTTTTTCTAGAAGGGGTGGTGTTGGTGTCCAGTGATTTGGTCGATTGGCAAAACAAATGACAAGGCAACATATAAATCAGTATTTAGAGCTCTAGGATCTAGCCCTCCTAGTCTCAGAGAGGGATCTCTCAATATGTTTGCAAAGATATGACTTATTTTATTTGAAAAAGGTTGATTTTAGGCTAGTTATTAAGCATGAGTTTGTTTGATTGTTTTGTGGGACATGATGATCTAGGCAACATAGATAGAAAAGGGAAATCTCTAAGTCATTGGGAAATGGAGTCAAATGGAAGTTGTAACAGTTTTGTAGATGAATTAGGGGTATCAAAGGGAAAATATAACTTGCCTATTGGATCTACAAAGTTTTCAGGTGAAATGAAATGAACATTAACGTTTTAGAATGAAAAGTAGAACTAAGGGCAGTTAAGAATCCTTAATTATATGTACTCTTCAAAAAAGGGACTTAAAACATCAATTAAACATGAAGAAGTATTTTGTAGACAGGGCTAACCATGAATTCTACAAATCAAACTTTAGCAAATAACAATTTCAAGACAAACTTTCAAAATGAAATCTAAGAGTCGAGGAACACTCTATTTCATCAAAGATTTCACTTTCAAGGATAAGAAAACATTCAAGATTCACAAATAATTGCATTCATAGAAGAGGGAAATCCTAAACATCTGTGATTACTGCTATAAAGACCTTCAAAACAATTATTTGAGCAAGTGCAAAGGGTATTATCAAAACAGACCTCTTTGGAAGACTTTGGACAATGGTACTTTGAAGGGAGACTTCAAAAACAGTTTTTAAATAGCAACAAGCAAGCAGGGAAAACCATAAATCATTCTTGAGGCCACTGTATTGAACTATTTAGAAAATAAACAAGCATGAGGATTGAAAAGCAGTAAAACTACTTAATAAAACCTTCAGCAGATGAAAACATAAAGATAGTGAAGAGTAAACAGGTCTAAGGTGCTTCTAGGAGACATTTCTTAGCCTAAAACTTTTACTCTACTGTAAGCAAGAAAATAATGAAAACAGAATGGAAAACATGAAAAACATCAACAATTTAGAATACTTCACCAACAGCTAAGCTCAGGGATCCAATGACAGATCTTTCTCCATCCAAATACAGGTCAAAATGCCCACAGTTTCCAGTACATCAATTTCTTTTCAATCTTCACCATAGCTATGTATTACTTCAAAAGAGTCATCAAATTCCCCCAACATACAATGAGTTCGAATGAAGTATTTATGCTGCAAATGAGGAGGTGGAACTGTCTAGGGTTCAGATGTTATTAATGACATAGTAAATGCACTCCTATCCTTAAAAACCATGCAAGGCATAAGGTAGGAATGTTTCTCAACTACTTCTCTACGTAATAAATCTGTCTTTACTTCCTGAGGATAAAATAGTTGAAAAGATTGACTTTGAGGCCCTTTTTTATCTTTTACAATAACTGTCTGACATCCTTAAAATATCTTTTTGTGTAATAACTACCAATTTGCCCTTCCATACATAAAGTAAGTGAAAGGTGTCAATTTTGAGTTATTAAGTGAATAACTGCTCCTTTGATGTATCTGAGGCTATCTTTTAAGTCTAAGTCTTCTTGATTTAATTCTAAAACTACTCTTTAGCACTAATCTACCTTTATTTCATCATTTAAACTGTGTTTCAAGGTTTGATGATGCTTTTGGCCTTCATAATGTAACATTGTTTCCTTTTCCCTTTCAGATTGATTTGAACCTTTATTCCTTTATTTATTTGCTTCTTTGACCTTTAATTATCCTTTTGCTGACTGCATCCATCTTCAAACTGTGTATTTAACCTTAAAACTGTGGGATTAAAACTTTCTAATCTTCGGTCTTTGAATTTAATCTTCATCTTTTAACCTTTAATCTCCACCGTCTTCCTTCTATTTTCTTTGTCAGTGTGCAAATGGATTTTGGTGCGTTGGAGGGTCGATTGTATAACCAGTGCTGACAAAACACTGATCGAACCATGAAATTAACCCTGGAAAATCCTTTTCTTTGTGATTTGGCCTCTTTTTGGACCACAAAGGTCGTCATATTCTGGCCCCGTCCCTTTATGGACTGTGGGAGGGTTTTCGGCTCTTAAAACCTCCGTAGAACCTGCAAAATACCAACAAACACGTTATATAATCCTACGGGTTTGGAAAAGCTACATGCAGAGGCTAAGGAGTGGTGGAGGAGCAATGGAGGAATGTTGCAGAGGGAGGAAATGGAGAAAACCACAAAAAATAGGGTTTAAAAGGACTTTGGCATGAAAATGGGAAAAAGTGGTTTTGAAAAAAAAAACCATCGGTGGTTTTCATGTGACAAACGAGTGGTAAGTGGTTTATTATGAAACGAACGCAATCGAATTATTTCACAACACGTGTCATTTACGAAACCGGTGGTTTCGCGTAACTTTTGGTTGTTAAACCTCGGGAATGAATTTTGCGCGATATCGCATATGAGCCGTCGGATGGGAAGGGGCAGATCCGACGGTGCGGAGAGGAGTGCGACAGAAAGGTGCATGTGGTGGGAGTTTTAGTGGGAGACAGGTGTCAAGAGGAGATTGGAGGGGTGGTTGGGTAGTGGGAGGTGAGTGCGGAGCCATTAGATCAATGAGATCTACGGTGGGGATCATCCAAAGGAATACAAAGCGTGGGGGATGAAATAACAAAGGAAGGGGGCCAGGATAAGGCACGGTAAAAAGGTCCTATGCAGAGTGGATAGAACCGGGGGTTGAGGTGAAGGAGCTTAGGGACAGTGGATGTTTGGGTAGCAGAAATGAAGAGCGGGGTGAATGAGGGCCATTGGATCTAGGCCGAGGGCCTTTGATCAAAGGTGGATGTGGCCCGATAAAAAAAACGGAGCAGGGAAAAGAAAAGGAAGAGGGTACTAGAAGGAAAGGGAGAGGTGTGATCCTGTGGGTAAAAGGAGGACCGGGGGCGAATGAGAAGCGGGGCAAAAGCATTAAGCACTTGGTTTCAAGGCTGGGGCATATGAAGGAAAAGGTCAGAATATTTTAAGCCCTCGGGGGCTTAAGCCCTTAGTTGTAAAAGGCTGTCTTTAGGCAAAAAATGGATTTTTTGGGCCAATTTTTAGAAGTTCCAATAGGTATAAGGAGGTAGTTTAAACCATAAAAAGGGGTTTTTTATAGGTTTAAAGGGCTTTTATGGGTAAATGAGGGACTCAGTGAAGGAAAAATGGGGGGAATGAAATGATGAAAATGGAACCTTTAGGAAACAGTTCTTTCTTTGGGAACAACAGGATTTTGAAGGATCTTTTGAAGGGAACAACACTATTTAAGGAACTGCACTGCTAAGGAACAACAGTTAAGGAACAACACTGTTTAAGGAACAACACTGCTAAGGAATAGAAGTTAAGGAACAACACTCCTAAGGAACAGTAGTGCTAAGGAACAATAGGCTTCAAGAATAAATGATTTTCCATGAAAATAATATCTTGAAGGCTCAAAACCTGTTTTAGCCATCATTTGCTGTGACAAAATTTACTGATGGCTAATAGTGGCTCCACTTGGGGATGACAGTTGTCTTTTTAGGTGTCCAGAACCTCAGAAATCTTTGAGTTTCAGCAGACCAGTGCCTCATCCATTGGGAAGATTTCTTCTTTTCTTGCTGGTTTTTCTCTAAAAAGGACAAATTTTATCAATCTGCAACATGTAATCCTTTCAAACAGCATCTCTTCCTACCCAATCCTACTTGTCCTAGCATTTTTTCTTCCTTTTTGAGTGCATTTGAACTAGCAAACTCTTTGACATTTAATTTTTGAAAACAGAAAAAAACTATCTAATCCTATCCTTATCTCTTCCAAGAGTCCAGATTAAACTATTGACCTCTTTATTTTTCTACCTAAGCTACTATCTATCAGGATAAGACTATCTTGCAAATTTTATTCTCTATTTTCTAAAACAAAAATTCAAACATAATCAAATCAAGATTAAACTGTCTGATCTGCTATGGTGTCTATAGTTGTATGTACAAGCTATTCATAGACTTTATTTGCAGAAAAATAAAACAAAATTGTGAAGGCTTAAGATCTGAAAATTAAAGACATCCTTCTTCTCTTTTTTCACCTCTTGATTTTGTTCTTTTGAGTTGTCTTCTTCTTCTTTTCCTGGTTCAATTTTTAGCATATTTGAACCATTTTTCTTCTGTCCTAATCTACTCTACTGATAAGCCAAGATTAAAAAGTTTGGACAATCTTCTTGACTAACCCATCTGCAGTAAATTGAAATCTATCTAGTCATGATTAGGTTGTATGACTAAATAGCAGTGTTTTCTTTTAGTAGTGGCATTTAAGCTTGCACACTTTCAGATTTTTCTCTTTTTTGGTATGGGGTTGTACCTTTCTTCTTTTATATCTGCCCTCTTTTCTCTTTTTCTATTGTTTTTGTTTTTTTTCTTTTTCCAAATTTGAGAAACAATGTTATATACAGTGAAAAATAAAAGCTTTGAAATTTAGGACTCTTGACAGAAATAGTGTTTGAGCATTTTGCCATTGACAGGACCTCCAAATAAATCTTCTCCATTCAGCTTTTTCAGAAGGAATGCATTGTGACCCCTAATAGAATGAATAATGTAGGGCCCTTTCCAAAGATTTTCAAATTTGCCATGCTTTCCCTTTTCTTCCCTTCTAGAATCCCACTTTAGAACTACATTTCCAAGTTGGAAATCATTTTCTTTAGTTCTTTTGTCAAATAACTGCTTGATGCTTTCTTGGATTGTTTGTGTTCTCTTGTACACTTTCTCTCTTGACTGCTATAAATGAATGGTCCGATTTATTCTTCTCTGCATATCATTCTCTTCAGTTTGTACTTCTTGAAGGAATTTTATGAATAGAACTCATAAATATGTTGGGAAGACTGCATCCATGTCATAAACCAGCTGATAGGGGGACATATTTATTGATTTTTTGGTGGTTAATCTATCAACCCATAAAGATAGAATAAGCTTACTATGCCATGATTTCTGATTCTGTTCCAATAGTTTTTTGATAATATTGACAAGGCTTTTGTTGGAGGATTCAGCTAATCCATTTCCTTGAGGATAGTAGGGAGTGAAATGACACAAGGTAATATGATACTTATGGCAGAATTCAACCATTATTTTAGATTTGAAGACAGCAGCATTATCTATGATAATTTTTCTAGGACAACCAAATTTGGATAGTATATTGGTTTCAAGGAACTTGATAATGACAGAGTCAGTAGCATTCCTAGAAGGTATGGCTTCTATCCACTTGGTAAAATAATCAGTGGCAGTGAGGATCCACTTATGTTGGGATGATGAAGATGGGTGAATTTCCCCAATGAAGTCCAAGCCCCATTTTTTAAAGGGAGCCTCAACACTGATGGGATGTAAGGGTAGAGGTAGGATTTTTCTCTTGCCATCAAAAAATTGACACTTATGGAAAGACATGGCAATTTTCTGAGTATCTGGGAAAAGGGTAGGCTAATAGTAACCAAATCTGAGGATTTTATTTGTTGTAGTCTTGCAGTAAAGGTGTCCTTAACATTCTCTCTCATACAGCCCATGCATAATCTTTCCTGCATCAACCTCAAGCAAACATTTAAGTAATATTACAATAGCATTCTTCCAATATAAAACCCCATCTAGTATACAATAATTTAAAGCTTTCTACTTGAAAAATCTAGTTTTAGTTTTAGACAGAGAAGGAGGGGTATTCATATAAAGCAACACATATATGATATCAGCATACCAAGGTGAATTCAAAAAATTTTCTTCAATAAATGGAGCTATGCATTCTTTCGTTTCTTCTAAGACATCAACCATTTTTATATCTAGTGCTTGGAATTTTGATTCAGCCATGAGTTTTGCTAATCCTTGCACTTTGACTAGTTTGGTAGGCTTGATTTCTAAGCCATATTCTAGAATAATAGCAATCCATTTTCCCTTTTTACCATCAGGGTCTTGACTTAGAATATCTTTGACAACAGTATGTGGGACAAAAGCAATGATGTGAGAATGAAAAATATAGACTCTAAATTCTTTCAATGCTTTTACCAAGGCTAAGGCTTGTTTCTCCATGATGTTATAATTGAGTGGAGTATCTCTTAAGGCCCTACTAAAAAAGGATATAGGATGTTCATGCCCCATGTCATTCTTTTGCAGTAACACTACAACTATTGTATGTTTAGATGTAAAGGAAAAGATATAAAAATATTTGGTCAAATTAGGACTTATAAGAACCGGTGTTTGAGGAAGAGCTTGTTTCACTAGTTCAAATGATTTTTTAGCTTGTATTGTCCATTTAACACTTACCTCCTTCTTTAGCATGTTTGTGATATTCCTCAATAGCTCAGCAAGGTTGGAGATGAATCTCCTTAAAAAATTTATCTTTCCAATGAAATATTGTAATTCTTTGAGGTTTCTAGGATGGCTAATTTTCAATATGCCATCGATCCTATTAGGGTCTACTTGGATTCCCTCTTCAAAAATTATGTGGCCAAGAAGCTTTCCTTCTTGGAGACCAAAGAGTGTCTTCTTGAGATTCAAATATAAGCCATATTTCCTACATTTCTCAAAAACGTTTCTTAAATGAATCAAGTGTTCATCATCAGTTTTAGAGAAAACAGTAATGTCATCAAGGTAAATGATTATAAAATAGCCTATATCTTCTGAAAAGGCTATGTCCATGGCCCTTTGGAAGGTGGCCCCTGCATTCATTAAACCAAACGGCATTTTGACATACATGAATGTACCCCAAGGTGTAGTAAAAGAAGTTTTATGTTGGTCACTTGGGAGTACTAAAACCTGATTGTAACCTGAGAACCCTTCCAACAGTGAAATTCTTTTAGACCCAACCACCCTTTAAAGTATATGATCCATTTTTGGCAAGGGATAGTTATCTTTAAGGGAGGCTCTATTTAGATTTCTGAAATCAATGCAGAGTCTAATTTCCCCAGTATTTTTCCTAACAGATACTAAGTTGGAAACACATTCTGAATACATGATAGGAACTATGATGCCAGCATCATACATTTTCTTAATCTCTTTCTCAACTAAAGGCAATAAAACAAGGTTTATCGTTTTGAGTTTTTGTTTGAAAGGTTTCTGATTTTCCTTAAGAGGTATTATTTGTTGAATGATGATGGTATCATATGATTTTAGATCCTTGTATCTCCATGCAAACACATCTTTAAATTATTTGAAAAGTTTTATGTACTGTTGTTTGATATGAGCTGGAAGAGTTCTAGATAATTTGATCATTTTGGGTTCTGTTAGGCTGCATATGTTATGTCTTTCTATGTTTTTTTCTATAGGCTCCATTCTTGGTTCTTTGGGTACATCATTAAAATCAAAAAGCAGTTCTAATGGTGTAAGACCGCTTGGAATTGTATCATTTTTAAATTTTAAAAATTCCAGGTCTTTCTGATCTGCGCTGTCAATTATTTCTGCTGTAGAAGGATGTTCAAAACGGTTTATATCAGCAAAAAAAAAACAGCTTTGTTTCAAGGGTTTTTTCTTCATCAAAACAGTTTTCCTCATGGCTTGAAGAAGGTGTTGGTATGGCAAATTCATTTTTTGATTGCAAAAAATCATCTATGTGTTTGTCTCCTTCAAACACATGCCAATAATCTTCATTGTCAGGTATTGCAGGTCTGTTTTTTACCTTTATATCAGATTTTTCATTTTTCTCTGGTATTTGGAAATTACTAGCAGCAAAGGTAAGTTCATTTGCTAGATGATTTGAGCTCTTGGGATGAAAATGAGTTCATATTTTTCAAAAAAATTTAGGAGATGAAGGGCATCATTTATATATTCTCTGAGTTTTGGGTTTTTAGTTGAATATTCCCCTTTGATCTGTCTGATAATTAGCTCAGAATCCCCTTGGACTAATATTCTTTTGGCTCCTAAATCTTTGAGTAAGTGTAGGCCAATAAGGAGGGCTTTATATTCAACAATGTTATTTGTGCATGGAAAATCCAGTTTATAGGAAAATCGTTTGTCTGTGTTCTGTATCCATACAACAGCCCCTGCACTTATTTTGCTACAAGAACCATCAAAGTTTATTTTCCAAGGTATTTCAATCTCATTTTCATTTTCTTTCTGTTGTTCAAGGCTGCTAAAATCTGGACTGTTCTTTTCTTGAACTAATGGTAGATTTGTCTGTTCTGGTAGACTAATTTCTCCTTTGTTTTCCTTTTCTTTTTGGTTGATTTCATCTTCATTATATAAGATAAAGGAATCCAAATTTGAATGGATGGATTATATAGGATAATTTTTTGGTTTATCTATGTTGCTCACCATGTATTTCATGTGCGATTCCCTGTATAGTCTTCTAGTTTGGTTAAATACTGGGATGGTGGCATAAGACATGTCCATTTGAAGGCTTCCCTGTAGTTTGGCTCCCCATGATCTAGATAGAAGCATACCATACATAGGGGGAATGTCGGCTACTACTATGTCCATTACTAGACTCTTAGCAGGAATTTGTGCCAAGTTGACACACAAATCTTTGATTAGGCCTAAGAATTTGACCCCGCTTGAATCAAAGGAGCAGAGGTCCTTGTATGGTTTAGTAATTTCTAAGCCTAGGCTTTCCATTACTACTTTGGGCATAAGATTGTGCGAAGCACCTAAGTCTAGCATGGCATTATGCAAGATCTTCTCATGTATATTCAGGCTGACATAGAAGGGAGGGACAACCCCTTCTTGGTATTTTCCTTCAAATTTAGGACCAAATAATAACTCAGGTTTATCATCTATCATGTTTAAAGTATCAGTGTCACTACCTATATTCAAAGCTTTCAAAACTTGGTTTTTATATACATCCTGAGTTACTAGTTCAACTAAGGGTATGGTGATCTTGATTTTGGCAATTTCCCCTTCAAGGCTAAAAGGAATTATTGTTCTTGACATATTTACATCTGTTTTGTCATTCACAATTCTTTCAGCAATTCTTATTTGCTGAATTTTAATTGGACTGCTATTTGGGACAGATTTGTTAGGGCCACTAGAAGAAGTACTAGGGTAGCTTTGTTCAACACTTTGCTGACTGTTTTTTTCTTTATTTGTATCAGTTTTCTTGGTCATAGTGTTGATGTTACTGGCTGTCTTTTTGGGCTGATTTTCTGAAGTTTTCTTAACATCAGTACTATTGTTTTTTTCATTGGAAATCTCTGGACTCCCTTTTCTTCTAAGATTATATTTTTTTTGTACCTCCATGATTGCATTTTCAAACCCCAATTTGTAATCTTCATGATTGTTTTCAATTTGTTCTGAAGAGAAGAATCCTTGTTCTTCTTCAGTGAGAAAAACATCTATCTCATTGTTAGATCCTATCAGATTTACATGATTTTCTTCCAACCTTTCAACTTCCCTTTCTTCTTCTTGATCAATATAGTTTTGTTGAAAGGGAGGCATAATATTTTGGTCATTACCTCTCTGCCTATGTTGATTAGACTCTCTTCTGAAATTTGTATTTCCATTTCTGTTTTGGGGGTTATTTTAGTTTTCTCTAGGGGGCACTCTATCATTCAGATTTATCTTCTCAATAATTCTCTCCATTGCCTTTACTAAGTTGTCAATTTTAGTATCTGATGATGAGGTTGATGCTATTGTATCATCTCTGTATGTAACTCTTTTCTCTTTTCTCAACCTAGCTCTTTTCTCAATCAGATTTGCTTCTACGCTTAACGCTCCCCTTTGCATATCTTCTAAAGTTGAGGGGTCTCTTTCTCTTAGCTGATAGGCCATTTCAGGATCAAAACCCTCTAGAAATTTAGCCAAGGCTAAGCCTAATGGAGGTTTCATGTCTGGAGGAAGTGCATTATAAACACTATTGAATCTAGTGCAATATTCTTGGACACCTTCCCCACTGTTTCTTTTGAGATTGGTATATTCTGAAAAGATTTGGAGAGGGTTTTTCTTAATTTCCCATTCGTTTATGAATGTTTGATATAAAGAAGGGAGATCATTTATGATGTGAGGAGTTAAGCCCTTAAACCATTTCTTGGCTTCTCCTCCTAAACTTTGAGTAAAAATTCTCATCTTAATGTTCTCTTCTTCTATTTCCATATAATCAAAGGCATCATTCATTTTATCTATGTGTTGTTGGGCAGTAGTAGGTTCATTTCGAGTGAAATGGGGAATTTTGGACTGGTAATCATTGGGTAGGGGAACCGAAGGTTGTGGTAACACTAATGGAGCATACCATGCTGCCATGATAGGAAATAATGGGGGATTTACAAGCTGTGGATTAATAAGAGGGAAAGTGGGCTGAAATGGAGTGTTTTGAATAGTGGATGTGTGGATAGGAGTAGAAAAAACACTTGGACCAGCAAACTGTTGATGAGCAGATTTGTTATGGAAGGAGCTGAAGTGATGAAGAAGCTGAGAATTAGGTGGAGTAGAAGGTGAAGCTTCTCTACTAAAGCTCTGTTTCAAATATGTGGTTTCAAGGTCGGCTTGATTTAAATCACTTTGAGATTTACTCCTGAATAAGTTCTTTGTGTAGGGTAAGTCAAAGTGAGGATCTTCCAAGACTGTAAGGTTTTGAGGGATAGATCTTGTTCTTAGGATGGTCCTATCAGTAGTTGGTTTTTCAGATCTAGAATTTTGCCACAAAATCTTCTCTAGATTGTCAAATATGGTAGGGGGATTAGGATCTGGATGGGATCTAGTATGGACCCTATGTGAAGCCAGATTTTAGTTCCAAAATTTTAGAGAGGTTTGAAGTTTTTTAGGGTTATTTTTCAAGATTTTTCCTCTCAGTGATTTCTATAATAGGGGATTAGGTTTCTAAACTTCCTCAAGGCTGGTTAACACAGTTTCAAGGAAATCTGGAATACTAGTGAGGTAAATAGGCCTACTGGGGCTAGTGGAGTCACCAAGTGGAAATTTTTAGCTTTTCTGAAGGTAAAATGTTTTATGGTCCACCACCAATGGTTTATTTGAAAACCAATCTGAAATGTTTTTGGGTTTTTCTGAGTCTTATGTGGTTCTCTGGTTATGAGAGTGTCCTATACCTAATTCAACACTTAGCTAAGGTGATGAAACAAACAGAGTCTATTCTATGGCTTTTCTAGTTGATTTCTTCAAGGTTTGATAAGGGTCTCTTAGAATCCTAAGGTTTACCTAGATTGCCACTGATTCAGCAGATCCTATCATGATTACCATTATGCTGGTAGTGCTTGAAGAAGATATAGTTCACTTGAATGAATACTGAGTGTCTTGTTTAGGGAATTTTACTCAAAAGGTCCCACCGTGATCGCCAGAATGTTGGTGTCCTATGATTTGGCTGATTGGAAAATCAAATGACAAGGAAACATATAAACCAGTCTTTAGAGCTCTAGGATCTAGCCCTCCTTGTCTCAGAGAGGGATCTCTCAATATGTTTGCAAAGATATGACTTGTTTTCTTTGAAAAAGGTTGATTTTAGGCTAGCTATTAAGCATGAGTTTGTTTGATTGTTTTGTGGGACATGATGATCTAGGAAGCATAGATAGAAAAGGGAAATATCTAAGTCATTGGGAAATGGATTCAAATGGAAGTTGTAACAGTTTTGTAGATGAATTAGGGGTATCAAAGGGAAAGTAAACTTGGCTATTAGATCTACAAAGTTTTCAGGTGAAATGAAATGAACATTAAGGGTTTGGAATGAAAATTAGAACTAAGGGAAATTAAGAATCCTTAATTATATGTACTCTTCAACAAAGGAAACATCATTTAAACATGAAGAAGTATTTTATAGACAGGGCTAGCCATGAATTCTACAAATCACACTTCAGCAAATAACAATTTCAATACAAACTTTCAAAATGAAATCTAAGTGTCGAGGAATGCTCTATTTCATCAAAGATTTCACTTTCAAGGATAAGAAAACATTCAAGATTCACAAATAACTGCATTCATAGAAGAGGGAACTACACCTGTGATTACTGCTATAAATACCTTCAAAACAATTATTTGAGCAAGTGCAAAGGGTATTATCAAAACAGACCTCTTTGGCAAACTTTGGACAATGGTACTTTGAAGGGAGACTTCAAAAACAGTTTTTAAATAGCAACAAGCAAGCAGTGAAAACCATAAATCATTCTTGAGGCCATTGTATTGAAATATTTAAGAAATAAATAAGCATGAGGGTTGAAAAGAAGTCAAACTACTTAATAAAACCTTCAGCAGATGAAAACATAAAGACAATGAAGAGTAAACAGGTCTAAGGTGCTTCTAGGAGACATTTCTTAGCCTAAAACTTTTACTCTATTGTAAGCAAGAAAACAATGAAAACAGAATGGAAAACAGGAAAAACATCAAAAATTTAGAATACTTCACTGACAGCTAAGATCAAGGATCCAATGACAGAGCTTTCTCCATCCACAAATAGGTCAAAACACCCATAGGTTCCAGTACATCAATTTCTTTTCAATCTTCAGCAGAGCTATGTATTACTTCAAAAGAGTCATCAAATGTCCCCAACATACAATGAGTTCGAATGCAGTATTTATGATGCAAATGAGGAGGTGGAACTGTCTAGGGTTCAGATGTTATTAATGACATAATAAATGCACTCCTATCCTTAAAAATCATGCAAGGCATAAGGTAGGAATGTTTCTCAACTACTTCTCTTTGTAATAAATCTGTCTTTACTTCTTGAGGATAAAATAGTTGAGAAGATTGACTTTGAGGCCCTTTTCTGTCTTTTACAATAACTGTCTGACAACCTTAAAATATATTTTTTTGTAATAACTACCAATTTTCCCTTCGAGACATAAATTAAGTGAAAGGTGTCAATTTTGAGTTATTAAGTGAATAACTGCTCGTTTGATGTATTCGAGGCTATCTTTTAAGCCTAAGTCTTCTTGATTTAATTCTAAAACTGCTCTTTAGGCCTAATCTGCATTTATTTCATCATTTAAACTGTGTTTTAAGGTCTGATGATGCTTTTAGCCTTCATAATGTAACATTGTTGCCTTTTCCCTTTCAGATTGATTCGAACCTTTATTCCTTTATTTCTCTGTTTCTTTGACCTTCAATTTTCCTTTTGCTAACTGTATCCATCTTCAAACTGTGTATTTAACCTTAAAACTACGAGATTAAAACTTTCTAATCTTCGGTCTTTGAATTTAATCTTCATATTTTAACCTTTAATCTCCACTGTCTTCCTTCCATTTTCTTTGTCAGTGTGCAGATGGCTTTTGGTGCGTTGGAGGGTCGATTGTATAACTAGTGCTTACAAAACACCGATCAAACCATGAAATTAACCCTATAAATTCCTTTTCTTTGTGATTTGGGCTTTGTTTTGACTACAAAGGTTTTCATCTTCTGGCCCCATCCCTTTATGGACTGTGGGAGGGTTTTCGGCCCTTAAAACCACCATAGAACCTGTAAAAGACCAACAAACACGTTATATAATATTGCGGGGTTGGAAAAGTTGCATGCAGAGGCTGAGGAGTGGCGGAGGAGCAATGGAGGAATGCTGCAGAGGGATGAAATGGAGAAAATTGCGAAAAAATATGGTTTAAAAGGACTTTGGCATGAAAAATGGGCAAAAGTGGTTTTGAAAGAAAAAAACCGTTGACGGTTTTCACACAACAAACGAGTGGTAAGTGGTTTATTATGAAACAAACACGATCGAATTATTTCGTGACACACGTCCTTTACGAAACCGATGGTTTCGTGTAAGTTTTGGTTGTTAAACCTTGGGAGCAAATGTTGCGCGATATCACATATGAGCCGTCGGATGGGAAGGTGTAGATCCGACGGTGCGGAAAGGAGCACGACGGAAAGGTGCACGGGCAGGAGATTTAGTGGGAGATAGGTGTCAAGAGGAGATTGGAGGGGCGGTTGGGAAGTGGGAGGTGAGTGTAGAGTCGTTAGATCAATGAGATCTATGGTGGGGATTTTCCAAAGGAATACAAAGCACGAGGGATGAAATAACGAAGGAAGGGGGCTAGGATAAGGCGTGGTAAAAATGTCCTATTCGAAGTGGATAGAACCGGGGGCTGAGGTGAAGGAGCTTAGGGACAGCGGATGTTTGGGAAGTGGAAATGAAGAGCGGGGTGAATGAGGGCCGTTGGATCTAGTTCGAGGGCCTTTGATTAATGGTGGATGTGGCCCTATAAAAACAACGGAGCAAGGAAAAGAAAAGGAAGAGGGGGCTAGAAGGAAAGGGAGAGGTGTGGTCCCGTGGATAAAAGGAGGACCGGGGGCGAATGAGAAGAGGGGCCAAAGTGTTAAGCACTTGGTTTCAAGGTCGGGGCATATGTAGGAAAAGGGTGGAAGATTTTAAGCCCTTGGGGGCTTAAGCCCTTAGTTGTAAAACACCGTCTTTAGGCAAAAAATGGGTTTTTTTGGCCAATTTTTAGAAGTTCTGATAGGTATAAGGAGGTAGTTTAAACCATAAAAAGGGGTTTTTTATAGGTTTAAAGGGCTTTTATGGGTAAATGAGGGACTTAGTGAAGGAAAAATGGGGGAATGAAATGATGGAAATGGAAACTTTAGGAAACAGTTCTTTTTTTGGGAACAACAGGATTTCGAAGGATTTTTTGAAGGGAACAGTAGGTTAAGGAACAACATTGTTTAAGGAACAACACTGCTAAGGAACAACAGTTAAGGAACAATAGTTAAGGAATAGCAGTTAAGTAACAACATTGTTTAAGGAACATCACTGCTAATGAACAACACTGCTAAGGAATAGCAGGCTTCAAGAATAAATGATTTTCCATGAAAATAATATCTTGAAGGCTCAAAACCTGTTTTAGCCATCATTGGCTATGAAAAAATTTACTGATGGCTAACAGGTGGCAGCATCTAACTCATAACCACTCAAAAAAAAGGTAAGCCAATCTCTATTTAAATTATTAATCTCCTATACAACAAGCAATTTGATGAGGCGAGGATGGAAAGTAAAAGTGTTGCTAGCATAAGGTTTACTTTGGAATTTTTCAGCCATATTCCCCAAACTCATATAAAGATAAAAAGGAATGTCCAAAAGTTTTTTACTTGCGAAATTTAAGAGCAATCTGAAGTGATACTGGTAAACCATATTGAACCTACCTTCACATGTAAAATACTTCTAGATGACCATTAAAATTTTAGAAAAATGATCTTTGATGGAAAACCTATAAATGCCAGCAGTCATGTAAATTCCTTTGTATTCATCCTTGAGAAATTCATCATAGTTGAGTAGCTTAAACTTCTGAACCTTGAACCATATTTCACCAAACCTATGAATCTTTGTATCATGAGCAATTGTCTCAGGGGACACTGCAAAATTCAACATGCCAACCTTTGATTTTGTTCCTGTGAAATTGATGGCAAAATCCTTAGAAATATCCCCATGGAAACCATGCAACTTCTTGAAAAAATAAATACATCCCACACTAGCAAAGGATTGGATTAAAACAAGGTCTTCCTCCAACAACTTCATGTTCATGGGTTCATAACGTAACACTAAGCCTCCTTTGTACTTATTTTTTTGTGCCATGTCTGCAACACATAGAGAGCTCCTTCTTTCCACCTGCAATTTCTCCTAAAGAGAGGTATACCTTCCATGTAAAATACTTCTGGATGACCATTAAAATTTTAGAAAAATGATCTTTGATGGAAAACCTATAAATGCCAGCAGTCATGTAAATTCCTTTGTATTCATCCTTGAGAAATTAATCATAGTTGAGTAGCTTAAACTTCTGAACCTTGAACCATATTTCACCAAACCTATGAATCTTTGTATCATGAGCAATTGTCTCAGGGGACACTGCAAAATTCAACATGCCAACCTTTGATTTTGTTCCTGTGAAATTGATGGCAAAATCCTTAGCAATATCCCCATGGAAACCATGCAACTTCTTGAAAAAATAAATACATCCCACACTAGCAAAGGATTGGATGAAAACAAGGTCTTCCTCCAACAACTTCATGTTCATGGGTTCATAGCGTAACACTAAGCCTCCTTTGTACTTATTTTTTTGTGCCATGTCTGCAACACATAGAGAGCTCCTTCTTTCCACCTGCAATTTCTCCTAAAGAGAGCTATACCTTCCTATGACACTAATATACTTTCCTATGACATCAAGACCAAACTCAAAGTGAAGAAAAGACAAGGTAAGAATGAGCTTTCTATTATGAATGTTTGGGGATAATGGATAAGGGTAAATCTAGCATATATTCATGATCCATCATGACTTTGACTCACAATTTTTTTTTTTTTAAATGTACCATTAGTAACCGCAGCAGAGTTCTGTAGCAAAACAGTTGTTCGAAGTTACAGATTCATTATGGAAGTGTCGAAAACTTTCACAACAAACCCTCTCTCTTCCTAACTGGGGCTGCTACAAATATGAATTTCTGCAAAAGTGGCTAAAACATAATTATGATCAAGTGAGTCTGACACAAATAAAAATTTGGATTCTAAATCATTTTTTTGACCCTAGGTAAACTCAAATTGAATCTACACACAGAATAGATGACCAACTGACCAACTGATTATTTCTTCATCTATTTTATTTTCATAAAATTTAAAAAACCTAGTTAATTTGGTAAACTCACTCCAAACTATCTCTAATTGTTATCTAAGAATAAAAAATTCATTTGAAACTTCTAAAAGATTGGGCATCACATCATTTCCTTACAAAGAACAAGAGTGAAGTTTCAATGGACACCTAAATGTGCACCTAGTTTTGAACAACTAAAAACTTTACTTGTGCACCTATCCTGAGAACATGGGGGTTTCACTCGGGAGGAAATACCATACCACATGCATTCATATTAGGGGATATATTTTAAGGAAAAAATGACAATATATTGAGGATTTAATAGGATTTAAAGGGTTTTTATATTGGAAAGTATAAAAAATGGAGCTCAAAGTTAATGAAAAAATATAAAGGGTATAAAAAAGGATACCTACAATATCTAGTAAAAGTAGGGGTTTTTTAAATTGGGAAGGTGTACATGGTTCATTGGTAGGGGTTAAATAATGTGACTTTTAGAGATATTTTCCAATATGTAGTCAAATTAAGAGTGTTTTTTAGTATGTCATGAATGCACATGTATGTCAGAGGCTCATTGAGTGCAACCCCCATTCCTGAGTATAGTTGACCCAAAAAAATGATTTTGTATTTTACACTAATTCTTGTAAGGAGGGACTGATCCAGGTGGATATCGGTGGCCTCCCACCTATTCCATTTGGACCTGCAGCATCAATTCTTTCAGTTTTTCAGCTTCAACACAGCTTACTATTTATAGCAGGTTTTCGGGTCCTGCACACCCGGAGCCGTTTTGGGGCATTAATAATCTAGGTGGATATTGGTGGCCACCCATCGAGTCCATTTGAACCCCCACCATCAGTTATTTCAGTTTGTAAGTTTCGGCACAACTTACTATTTTTAGCAGTTTTTCGGGTCTTAAACTTCCGGAGCCGTTTTGAGGCCCTAAACGACGTTTTTTGGGAAAACGGAGAGCAACATGGGTCCATGGACCGATGTTGCTTGTTCAAAAATTGTACTCCTCGGACAGATCTTTCTAACGAGCTATTGAGCGCGTCAAACGGAGATCGGATGCCAAAGTTACGTCCCCGGGAAGTTGAACCACCAATTTAACCAAACGGGGCCCACAGCTTTGGCGCTTCATCTCCTACGGTTAGGGTTTTGGACGTTTCGGATTCTACATTGTTTCTCAACCATAAATAGGCCCTCGAGCCTCATTGTAAGACAGTTCAGGGGGCTGGGAGCCGATACATCTCTTCTCAGAGATAAGCGCTACCAGTGCCCTAGCTCGCCACATCTCTATCATGTCTGCATTGTAACACAGTTCAGGGGCTGGTAGCCGCCACATCTCTTCTCAGGGATACGCTGCCAGTACCCTAGCTCATCTATTTCCATTATTTCTGTAATAGGCCTGCGAGCCTCAATGTAACACAGTTCAGAGGTCTGTAGCCATCACATCTCTTCTCAGAGATTCGCTACCAGCACCCTAGCTATTTTATTTCCAATATGCCTGTAAGCACATTTCTGTTATTTGATATTAATGAAATGAAGCATTATTTCCGCTACATCTCTATGTTCATGGTTATTTCTGTATTATGTTGCGTTCCTGCATAAAATCCGGATCAGGGACTTTGTGGAGTCTTGATGGATGAAGGAAATGTAATTTGATATGAATCTAAGAAGTTGAATGAAAATGAAAGGAACTGTCACCTGTTATTTGGAGTTGGCAACCATTGTGCACACACTAAAAATGTGAAGGCTTTATTTATTTGGAAGGATATTTGCATTAATGGAAACTACAATGGATTTAAATACTTGTTTGACGAGCCCAAACTAAATGCCATACAATCTAGATGGTTGGCCTTGATAAATGAATTTGAATTTGAAATTAAGTATATTAAAGGTAAAGAGAATAAGGTGGCAAATGCACTCAGTATAATTTTTCAAGAGGTTCACCTAGCAGCCATAAGCACTTGCTCATTTGACATCAAGGAGAGGATTAAATAAGGGCTAATAAATGATGAATATTACCAACATGTGAAGAAGTGTTGGCAGGAATAGCCATATGGATCAATAAGTAATATCTACGAGCTCAACGATGATGGACTACTAATATTCAAGAGCAGGAAACATTTTCCCAATGCCAAGGATTTAAGGAAGCTTATCATGGATTAATTCCATAAAATACCTTACTCAAGTCACCTTGGATATCTAAAGATGATGAAATCCATGGTCAGGACATATTTTTAGCTAGAGATGAATAAATATATTGCAGAATACCTCACAAAATGTTTTGAATGTCCACAAGTGAAGGTAGAGTGAAAACATCAAGTTGAAATTCTATAACCAATTCCAATTCCAAAATCAATGATAATGGGCGACGATATCCATGGAATTTATTATAATATTCCCTAGGACATCTAGACAACATGATGCTATCATGGTGGTCTTGGATATGTTGAGCAAGGGTGCTCATTTTATGGTTGTTAAGTCTACTCATAAAGCAATAAATATGGCCTAGATCTCTATGAAAGAGATAATTAGGTTGCATGGAGTACCCACAAATAGGTAATATCACAAAAATATGCTAAGAGATGGAAAAATGGACCTGAGGCAAGGAGAGGAGGGATTGTAGTATGAATGAACCCCCTACAGAATGTTGTAGAGGGAGGCAGGACACTAGAAAACAGAAATATATTTAGATGGTTGGCCACTGGAGAGGATTTAAAGCCCTGGAATGGAGGTGCTTGGGATGAGGTGATCTTGCTTTAACCTATTAGGGTTCTCATTTGAAATTGTTCTAGATGTGAAGCTAGCTCAAGGGGAGCACTCGTGGTGATACTGGTTCTCATAGGTTGGGAGGAACATTCCTTTCCCTGAAATTTTGTGGTTGGCTAGAAGACATAACATATAGGTAGCGAGGAGCCTATTTTATTTAACAACTATTGTTTCAGATATAAGAGTTATTGTTTGTTCGTAATAAGTATAAATTATGAGGTTTATGCATATTCTGGTTCTCGGAAGAAATTGGGTAGTGAAAATAGGGTGTAGCATTATTATACTTGTGTGAAAATGTGACAATGTGAAGAGAAATAATATTATTATTTATAAATAATCCTTACATAATGATATTTGAAGTAACTAGTATGAATGACTGGGTTAGTATACCCTAAGGATCTCAGGGTTATTTGTTGGACTAGGTAGCCCTGGAATATGACTCCCGAAGACTAAAAGATAAATTTAGTAAGAAAGACGCAAATTGTAAATTAAGAAAAAGGGTCTAGATGTATCAACTAAACATAAGGGTAGGTATTGTTGTTCCTATAAATTTTGGCTGCCTTGTAGAAACAATGATAGATGTTGAAATAAATAACTAGTGAATATAAAATACTATGTGAGAAAAATAAACAACACTTTATAGTTTTAAATAAATAAGGGAACTTAGGGAGCTAATAACAATAATTGCATCAGATTAAGATAACATCCATTTATGAATTGTAACAATGAGACATATAACATGACTCATAACACATAATTCATAAGACATTTGTCTTTTAAAAGAACTTGTTAAAGAAAAATGTCGACCTAGGCAAAGCCCAAAATGTTTCCCTAATAACAAAAAAATCAACAACACACACACACACACACACAATACACCCATGCCATGGTAGGCTACACGTGGGCAACAAGAACATCATCAAAAGAAAACCATATAGGAGAGATAACACAATTAGGAAAGCAAGTCGGGTTATGAAGGACTGTATTAAGAAAAACAGAAGAAATAGATTATGTATAATTATAATAATAACAGTGATGAAATTTATTACCATTTCACTACTATCCTTTCCAACAACATTAGAAATTTTTTTAATGAGATTTTGTTTAAGAAGTCTAATAGAACTTCCAATCCATGGGATGACAAAGATTGAAGAATTGTCAAGAAAATGATCAGAGACACTCCTAATGAAATCATTAAGCTGTAGAATATCAAAATATACAAAAATACCATCAAGAGGAAGAAAAGTTCATATATTAATAGAATACAGGATTATCTTCCGCACCTTTCTAAAGTCGCGCCCAAAAACATTTGGCTGAATGTTCTCATCCGTAAAACCAAAGATAACCATTCTATCCCCTTAGAAAAATTTTACAACTATCTTAAGAAGTTGTATGACTCTCCAGACACTATGGGAACCACATTAATCACTCCAATTAAGGAGGATTTTTTTTCTCTTGACGACATTGAGTCTGGTATTAATAAGCTCGCTAATGGGAAAGCTAAAGGTATTGAAGGAAACCAAGTTGAGATCCTTAAAATGGGAAGATCTACCTCATTCCTCATCTCCACAAGCTTCTCAATCTGGTTGTAACACATGGCTTCCCTTGGCATTGGACGCAAATCCTTATTGTACCTATATTTAAAAATGGGGACAAGAGTGTTCCATCCAACTACAGTACCATTAAGGTTAGCCATATCCTGGCCAAATTTTATGGGCTCATTTTGGAGAAGAAGATTAGCATTTGGCTTGAAATACAAGGAAAAAGAGCTAAAGGACAAGCTAGTTTTAGGAAACATCACTCGACTATTGACCATCTGGTCACTCTTATAATCATTGCAGAGGAATGTCACAATAGTAAATTCAATCTCTTATGTTGTTTTGTGGACTTTAGAAAAGCTTTCGACACTATCCCTCGAGATAAACTTTGGGAGAGACTTAAAGAGATCATGGTCCCTCCTGAGCTAAGTATTGTTGTGATTCATCTATAAGAGACGGTCACTACCAATCTTAAGACCAACGAGGGGTGGTCATGGAAACGTTTAGGGGATCATATTCGTAGGTGGGCTAATTTTCCATGATTTTTCTAAAAAAAGATTCGCCAATTTCCATTTTTATAAAACTTATTCGCCAAAAATTTATAATATAAAATTATTTTACCTTAAAAATAGCCAGCGTTATATAGAGAGTATATATAAAATCATTATAAATTTAAATAACTTTACAAATATATCAATAAAAAAATTATAGTTTGCATATTAGGGACTAGTGAGATTCACCAATATTTTTAAACTTTAAGATAATTTTCCATCCTTAAAATTTTCCCTGAGGGTGGTCTAAAGACATTAAATACAATAGTGGAGCTAAGCAAGGGTGTCCCATATCCCCTACCCTTTTTGGCACATACATCGATAAGCTAGAGGAGTGCTTAGAATCTGTGGGGTGAAAAGGCACCGAGTTTGTTGGGTTTCTCATTACTCTTCTTCTCTATGCTGATGATATCGTTCTTCTTGCAAAAAGCCATTATGACCTTGACAAGCAGCTCCAGATTATTCATGATTACTTCTCTAAGATGGGTATGACAGTTAATACTGAGAATACTAAAGTCATGATCAATAAATCCAAAAACATCACCCATGTTAGTTTCATGTATAATAACCAGTGCTTAGAGGAGGCTTCTTCTTATAAGTATTTGGGCATTGACTTCCCTCATCATCTCAACTGGAATTATAGCATTGATAAAAGGATTATTAGGGGTTGGAAAGCTTATTATGAGCTTGAAAACAATTTTAATTCAGTTGATCTTTACATTTGGAGTAAAAAGAGGTTCCTCTTAGAGACCCTTGTCACCCTTGTTGTCTTATACATATGTGAAGTTTGGGGTTGCAGTATATCCAGAGAGTCATGGAGGAAGATTGAGATGATTCAAAATAAATTCATAACCTACAACATTTATATTAAGGGAAATACTCCCTATCCTATCCTCTTGGTCGAATCTAGTTTTTCCCCCATCGAGAGTACGACTATGTTTAGATATCTGATGTATAAGAAGAAGCTTCATAACATGGAATAAAAAAGGCTCCCTAAAATTGCCTCTAACTACAGTCAAAGGCCTCACCTTCACCTCAAGCGTGGGTGGCATAGGGATGATCAGTCATGGCTCAACCATTGGGGAATTAAGGAGGAGCTTATTGTGGGAAGCAAATATAATATGAAAATACTATTACCTCCAAGTTTAAGGACAAGTTGTGGGAGGATCAAGAGCTAGAGGGTAAAAGGAAGCTAAGGTACTATAAGGAAGTGATCAACCCCACCCTTGATAATCATAATTATCTCTCTGTGTTATCCATCAATAAGAAAAAAATGAACATCGCTAAGATAAGAACTAATTCCCATGAGCTTCAGAGTGAGATCGAGTGGTGTCCTATTCCCAAGTCCCCTTGGAACGATAGAATCTTTCATATCTGTGATTCTAAGCAGGTGGAGGATGAAAAGAACTTCCTTTTAGACTGCCCCACTCTTACTCACATTCACTCTCAATTCCCTACCATCTTCCACACTTCCAATCTTGTTTACATATTTAGCCAACCCACCTATAGAAATCTTGGAGCACTTATTTCCCTTCTCTTCGAACATAGAAACAAGATTTTGGAGAATCAAACTTAGATTCTTTCTCCTCTCTTAAGGTCCAATAGATTGCATTGGTCTTAGCGGATGGTAAACATCATAATCATTAATATTATTTATAATTTCTTAATTAGAGTGAATAGTAAAATATTTTTTCAATAGTTAATATTAAACTTTTTATTGAATTATTAAACCAGAAAGAAAGGATGACATTATGGAATTGGATCACATGGTATAGTATTAGAGAAAATAATTTTAAAATATAATTGAAAATACAATTATAATTCATATATTGTCAGTGGGGTCTTGGTTAAACGATGATGAGGCGGGCTCTTATAACACTCATCACAAGTTCAATTCCCTTCTCCGATGCAGTGATGTATTTGGAGTTAAAAAAAAAAAGGAGAAAAAAAGAGAATTAGAAAAAAAAATTATAATTCATATATTAATAAATATTTATAAAAATGTGGAATTTACTATTATTAACATTTATTTAATTTATTAGTTTTATTAAAATATTTTATTTGTAGTTAATAATCATTTTTAATTGAATTATTAAATATGGAATATTTTAGCTTTATTTGCATAAAATAATTGTATATATTTTTTTAATTAATATTATCTTTTATATCTTTGGGTATTGGATAGATGGTGATTGGGTGCTTTCTTAAAAAACTCTTTCATGTTAAGTCACTCATTGATTCAATTCTCCACTTTAATTGAGATGATATATTTAAAATATTGCTCTATAAAAAATACTTATTTATATTTAATATTTTCTCAACTTATAAATATATATGAATAATGTCGGCTTTAAATATAACTTACATAACTATATAAATAAACAATTAAAAATAAATTTAAAATATGAAGAGTTTTAGGAACACTAAAAAAAGAGATATGGTAAATAAATATAAATATAAATAAACTGGAGGTATGGTAAATAAATAAAACCTCTTCTTATACTTACTCCGGATGTATGGTAAATAAATATAAATATAAATAAACTAGATGTATGGTAAATAAATAAAACCTCTTTTTATATTTACTCCATAAATCTCTTTATATTTACAAAAAAAATTATTTAGGTTAAACCTATGGGCCAAATACTGCTGGACAAATTATTATTAATACCATGGGCCAAATACCATATTTATAAAAGAAGTATAAAAATGTAAGGTAAATAAATAAAAATATATGAAATAGGAGTAGAAATCTATATCTAATTATATTTGAAGCCTATGGACAAAATACCATGGACCAAATTTATAATAAGACCATGCAAAAAAAACATTATTAACCCTAACATTAATATTAAAATATTATTATTATTATTATTAAATCTAATATTGATATTAATATATTATAATATTAAAATTATTAAATTTAATAACTTTATATTAATACAATATTAAATTTGTTATATATATATATATATATATATATATATATATATATATAAACTCTAGATATATATGGGAGGGAAGAACAAAGACATATGATCAAGGTGGAGAAATAGAGGGAATGACAAGGGATATATTGACATAAAGTGAAGGAGAGGGGAGAGGAGGAATGAAGAGAGAGAGAGGGAGAGGAGTGAGAGAGGTAGAGAATGGTAAGAGAGGGAGAGGGAGACATAAATATGGAGGTGTGATAGATAGAGAAGGAGAGAGGGAGGGAGAAGGAGAAAGAATTTGAGGGGAGAAAAAGAGAGAGGGGGGGGGGGGGGAGAGAGATAGGGGAAGATAGAGGGAGGTAGGAGAGAGAGAGAGAGAGAGAAAGGATGAGAGGAGGAGAGAGGGAGGGATAGAGAGATAGAGTTGGAGGGGGAGAGAAGAAGAAATACATAGAGAGTGATAAGTGGAGAGAGAGGGAGTGACAAGGGATAGATGGAGAGAGATTGTGTATTTTTAGGGGTGAGATAAAGAGACATAGAAGGAGCGATGAAGACAAGGGGGGAGAGAAGGAGAGAGAAGAAGAACGTGAGGGATATAGTAACATAGTTGGAGAGAGAGATAGAGTGATGGGGAAGAGAGAGGATTTGAGGGTAGAGAGAGAGAGAGAGAGAGAGAGTGAGTGATGGGGGAAGAGAGAGGTAGGTAGGAGAGAAAGGGAGAGAGAGGAAGGAAAAGAGAGGGGACTTGAAAGATAGGAGGAGAGAGGGAGGGATAGAGAGATGGATTTGTAGGGGGGAGAGGGAGGGATAGAGAGATGGAGCTGAATGGCCAGAGATAGAGGGATATAGAGATGGAGTTGGAGGAGGATAGACGGATGGATAGATACATGGAGTTGGATAGGGAGAGAGGGAGGGAAGAAGAAATACATAGAGAGTAACAAGTGTAGAGATTGAAGGAATGAAAATAGAGAGATGGAGATAGAGTCTGTATGTTTGGGGATGAGATAAAGATACAAAGAAGAAGAGATTGAGAGAATGGGGGAGAGAAGGAGAGAGAGAGAGAGGCATATAGTGACAAATTTAGAAGGTGAAGATAGAGAGAGAGAGAAAGAGAGAGGTGGGAAAGAAAGGAAGAGAAAGAGTGGAGAGAGGTAGGGAAAGAGAGATGGAGATGTAGGGGGAGAGAGGGAGGTAAGAATAAATACATAGAGATTAAAAGTTGGAGAGAGAGAGAGAGAAGGAGTGTTAAGGAAGATGGAGGGAGAACGAGAGAGGATATCAAGAGGGAAGAGAGATAGAAGTGGTGGAGAGGGAGGGAAGGGGAAGAGAGATAGAGGGAGGGAGAGGAGGAGGGAGTGATAGATAGATAGATTGGAGAAAGAGAGTGTATGTTTTGGGGTTCATATAGAGAGAAAAAGGGAGATAGATATATAGATAGAAGGTGAAGAGAAAGAACAGATCAATGGAGACAGGGAGGGAGGGATAAAGAGATTGATAAATATGGAGTGAGAGTGTCCGTGTGTTTGTGGGGGTGAGATAAAGAGAAAAAGAAGGAAATATGGAGGGACATATAGATATATATGGAGGGGGGAGAGAGGGAAGAATGTTTCTTACAATAGATGCATTGATTTCAGTGTAGATGGTGATTTCTAATCCTATTTGATTTCTTGCACTAGATGCATTGATTTTAGTGTATATTTTGATTTCTATTGATATTTGATTACTTGCACTAGATGCATTGATTTCAATGTAGATGATTTATAATTCTATTTGATTGCTTGCACTAAATGCATTAATTTCAGTGTAGATGGTGATTTCTAATCCTATTTGATTACTTGCACTAGATGCAGTCCTATTTGATTACTCGGGATCCCTACAAAGGTGGGAGGGAGTCCTATCCTTTAGGAGAGGTCCAAGGGAGGTGGAAACTACTAACTAAAGGAGGGAGTCCATGTTTGTTTCAGTTCAACCACTCCCAATGAATCATCCTTGAGGTGGTTGAACCTCCACCTGTATTTTTAAAAAACATTCCATAAACAGCTTGGCGCAGGCACTTAACTGGGACAGAGCGCCAACTGGCGTGGGCTCAGTGTTAATTTTCCAGCTTGGCATGGGAGTGTAACTGGCTACTCTCGCCAAGGAGAAAACAAGGTTTTCTACAGTATTGCTCAGGGAATTGTCAACAAGAGGAATGTTACTCTCATGAAAAGGAATGCAGTGATGGTTTTTTCCAGGCATGACACTACTTATTGGTCACAAAAATGACCCTCCAATGGGCGAGATGGGGATTGCAGGGACAGTGAAAAAATGTTCTATAACAAGTACTATATTCACATTAAAGAATTTTATAAGGTTACTCTAAAACTAAAGGCTTTCTCCCATTAATTAAAGTCAAACTTTAAAGCCTAAAAACTGAACCTAAAGTGGTTGAACTTTCATAGGATTTTATTCTATCTATTGAGTGTTAAATTCTACAAGGTTCTATAGGCAGAGTCTGTAAAGGGCCAGGTAGTGTTAACTTCTATAAGTTCTAAAGGTAGAGTTTGTAAAGGGCCAGCTAGCCTCTGGATCTCATCTTTTCTGAAATGTGGCATATCCAGTAAATTCCCCTACAGTCAATCTCTGGAACAGATCTAAATAGAAGTTCTTCATTTTAATATCCATAAACCACAACCACTTTAAGGCAAACTGTGTACATGTGTCATTTCTCCCATAAATTATTAGGCAAAGTTTTTAAAGCATGTGTCATGTTGTCTTTCTCCCATTAACTTTAAAGCATGTTTTTAGTATGTGCATCAAATAATTTTGCAAACCATTTAAATTTCATTTCTCCCACAAAATAAAGGCTTTCTCTCATTAATTCAAGGCAAACTTCAAGGCCTATAAATTGAACCTAAAGTGGCTGAACTCTCATAGGATTTTAAACTTCCATAGGATTTTAGTCTATCTGTTGAGTGTTAACTTCTACAAGTTCTAAAGGCATAGTCTGTAAAGGGCCGGGTAGCCTCTGGATCTCATCTTTTCTCAAAGGTGACATATCCAGTAAATTCCCCTACAGTCAATCTCTAGAACAGAAATAGAAGTTCTTCATTTTAGTATCCATAAACCACTACCACTCTAAGGTAAAACTTGTACATGTGTCATTTCTCCCTTCTCCCATAAAATTTTAGGAAAAATTTAAGGCATGTGTCATTTTTATTTCATTTCTCCCACAAACTCATAAAGGTGTAACTTTTGACATAACTAGTTGTTTTAGTAAGTGCATAAAATAATTTTTCAAAGCATGCAAATGTCATTTCTCCCACTAACTAAAGGCTTCCTCCCATTAATTCAAGGCAAAATTTAAGGCCTAAAAACTGAACCTAAAGTGGTTGAACTCTCATAGGATAGTATCCCCCAAACTCAAGGCTTTCCCCTATTAATTCAAGGCAAACTTTAAGGCCTAAAAACTAAACCTAAAGTGGTTGAAATTCCACAGATTTTAGATTGTTGGTTGAGTCTTAACTTCTACAAATTCTAAAGTAGTCTGTAAAGGGCTAGGTAGCCTCTGTATCTCATCCTTTCTTAAGTCATGTTATTTCTATATGTGTTCTCATCATTTCTTAAGGCATGTTATTTCTAGATGTGATTTCTGCCATAAATTTTAAGGCAAAATTTCATGCAATCCATGTATATGTGCCATAAATCTCCCTTAAACTCTAAACAATGCAATCTTTAATGAACCTCATTTCTAGATGTGAATTATACCATTAAATTTAAGTCAAACTTTAAGATAAACCATGTACATGTCATTTATCTCATGCACATGTGTCATTTCTCCCATGTATTTGCAATAAATTTCAATTTAATATATTTTTATTGAATTTGTTTTTTTAAGGGATAAAAAACCCACTAAATATGGTTGAAAATGAAAATTATGCATAGATGTTTCTTGCTATTCCAATCCAAGGAAAGTAGTGATTACATATGTGCTTTCCAATATTCCGACTAGAAAAATTGTCCAAAGGAAAATGAATATACTGGTAAGAACAACAAAGAACGAGGCATATTATATTGCATTGATAGAAAGCTTGGGAATAGCTATGGAGTATGGATCAAATGGAATTGTAGTTTTCACCAATTTTGAACTTGTGTGCAACCAGATGAATGGTGTGTACTAAGTTAAGAAGGAGAGGCTAAAAGAACTGCATGGAATAGCAAATAATATTGTTAGCAAATTTCAATTTTTTAGTATAAGACATTGTACAAATTTGAATAAGATGTCTGCTGATCTATTGCATGGGGCAATGCCAATTCAAGATTCATCTATCAAATATGAATTAATATATGAATTAGAACTATATGGAGAAATGCCAATGCAAGATTCATATCTCAAAGATGAATTAGTTTTGAGACGCTCTTCTTCAAAAATTCAAGATTCATCTCTCAAAGATGAATTAGTGTTGAGATGCTCTCCTTCAAAATTTATTGATGGACATCGTAACATATCTTGGATATGTGTGTGTTTTGTACTTATAAATGAATATTTTTTAATGACCATGTGTTTTTTTCAATTATATACCAAGTGTGCTCCCACCACACTATGTAAAGCGAAACTTGGTGAACTTCACATTTGCAACAAGTGGTGAACTTCACATTTTTATAAAATTAAAATGCGAGGACTTCAACAATTTTTTGTTTAAATGGATTTTCATGCTTATTTTTTAATGACGATGTGTTTTTTCAATTTTATACCAAGTGTGCTCCCACCATCTAAAGCGCATTTTGGTTAACTTAACATTTTTATAAATTTTTTTGCTTAAATTGAGTTTCGCACATCAATTAGTGCTTTGAAAGTTGTGTTTTACATAATTGTTGTACACTAAATTACATTAATTTTCTGAAATTTATTTTTAATTTATTTTCAATAGTAATTTAAAAAAATAATTGTAAATTTCCACTGTAGATATATATATCATGGAGGATGAAGGACGAAGATCAACAAAATCCCATACCTCTACGAGAGAAGGGGTTCAAGGATCGAGGGATGTTCATGGTATTTAAATATAACCTTAAATATCCATACATATACACACATGTGTGTACATATGGAGTTGATTTTTTATCAATTTTTTGAGTTAAATTAGTTGTTAATAAGTTTCATTTTTTAATTTTTAGGAGTTAAGAGGAGAAGGGTGTCTATTCCATCAATTGAGCATGCCCATGGTTCACGCAATCGTGGTATGGTTCACGCAATTTAATCAATGAATATGTACATGTATTTATATGTATGAATGTAATTTTGAATTGATTATAGATTCATATTTGTTTATGAAGCTTCTCTCTCGTCTCGTGAGGTTGGTGGTGGTTCAGATTGTTTTAGAGGGCCATCAATAAGTGCTGGCAGGTTGCGTGAAGGTGGTGATATGTATTCCCCTAGAGGCCAATCAACGGGTGGTCGTGTTGGTTCTTAGCAGGGTCGTTCTAGTTCTCAACAGTCTGAGGGTGGGAAAGATGTTAGCCAACCACATCGAGGTGGCCATCAATTTGAATATTTTTTTCATTCAATTTGTATAAATTTGTTTACATGTGTTTTTTTAATATACAAAATTTTATATATTGATGCAAAGGCTGAAAATTCTGCTCCAAATGTTTCTTAAAAAAGACATAGGGTAGAACGCGTCATTCAAGAAGAAGTTTGTCCACCAACCACAACTTATCCTACCAACATTTCCAATATACCTTGGGAAACAAACATGCGGCAATGCACCTTAGAAAGGTGTCAACATCTTCATGCAAAATTGAAGAGAGATCTCGTGGCTTTGACTCTACCTGCTGAGATTCGACAAAGCTTAGAAATAGTTACACACTCTTTACGTGAACTAGTAGATGTGTACCAAAAGCTTGGGCCAACCACCGATACTTTCGTAGAAGTCATGAGAAAAAGAAAGGAAACAGTGATGGGTCCCGATAAATGGGAGGTTGTTAGACAAAGAATTACAATAGAAATGGCCAAGTCTATGTTTAATTTCAAAGAAGGGCCGAAAAGAAAGATGTTGAACGTGAAATATTTCGAGCACCCTAATATAGATCACTATCTATATGATAGACACCTTGCGACCTATGGAAGACTCCCATGGAATGACGAGGTTCTGCTTTATTTTGCAAAATTATTTTATGCAGAATTCTTTTTGCAATGAAACCCAATTACAATGACCTTCCCTCTGAATTTTTTGGTCTTGGAAAAGGTCGATTGTGTGACCGTAGGGGCGCTAGGCATGATGTTGAGTTGCCTCACCCTGAGCCACCATTGGTTAGTCAACTTTTTCGTGTGGAAACTTTATGGTTAGAGATGGAAGCCACTTCTCAAATTAGTCGAGAAGCAAGGGATGCCATCATTGAAAATGTTCACAGTGGATTAAGTGGAGTCAATGTTTGTCTGAATCGACAAAGAGCACATGAGAATGCACACGCTAATTTTTTGTATTATACAGATAAAGAGATTGATGACATGAGTGTTGAATATCTCAAAACATATGCGAAGAATTGTCGCAATGGTTGGCAGGACCTAATTGTTCATGAGGAAGAGAGCATGGGAACGGTATGTGTTAATGGTTAGGGTTCAATTGTTTTAACACATGTACAATTTGTAATAAATACATATATACATACATTTATTTGTATGTACATTAATCTAACAAAAATGTATCATTATATGTTAACACCATTTGCATTTGTCACGATTGATGAATGAAGAAAATGTTAATATCACGGTCAGAGCCTCTAGTTCAAACAATTAAAATGGGTCTCACCATCAATCATACAATAAAGATGGTTCTCACCATCAAGATATGTTGGCAAATGTTACTGTTTTTTAAGTGAACATGATGATGTACAACTATTTTTGACTATTATTATATATATCGAAACATGATGAGATATTTTTAAAATAAATAATTGTGCACACATGTACATGTACATATATATAATAAAATGTTTTAACAGATTCTGATTTCGTCCGATGTTTTTGGGATGGCGGTACATTCTTCTTCCTTGGGAGTTGTACCTTCTACTTCCTTAGGACATGTGCCAAATCCACAATCACAAGTATGGACAATTTTTCACATTTAAAATTTATTTTTTTAAGTTATATATTCCACCTCAAAAAGTTTCGTTAAAAAATGAGATATATCTATATCTTGAGTTATTTTAAATTTTTTGAATTTTAGGTTTTTGGAGATTTTTTTTCTGAACCACTATTAGGAGATTTGCCAAATCCACCAGTAGGAGATGTTCCAAATCCCCTAGCACAAGTATTCAATTTTTCACTTTATATATATATATATTAAGTTATAAGTTATAAATTGAAGTTTAAAAGTTTTATTATAAATTAAGATCTAGATATTTTGAGTTATTTTAAATTTTTTGAATTTTAGGTTTTTGGAGATTTTCTTTTGGAGCCTCTCTTAGGAGATGTGCCAAATCCACCAGCATAAGTATTCAATTTTTCACTTAAATATATGCTTTTTAACTTATAATTTATAAATTGAAGTTTAAATGTTTGATTATAAATTGATATCTTGATCTTGAGTTATTTTGTACCTTTAAATTTTTTGAATTTTAGGTTTTTGTAGAGGATTTCTTTTCTCCACGGACTCTAGCTATGGAGATAGGAACATCCACACCATTTCAACCATTTGAACAAGTTGTCTAACTTTTTTTTTAATATTATTGAAAATAAGTTTATATATGCATTTTCATTTGAAATATATATATATATATATATATATATATATATATATATATATATATATATATATGGGGGAAGTTTTAGTGAATGAGCAACAAATGGAGAGGAACCCTCATGAGGTATTGCATGATTTTTTTTTACATTTTGTTTTTTACATGAAGTTCTATATATTCTCACTCAATTTTAAAACATCAAATTTTAATGTTTGTACACATTGTGTAAAGGTTCCCCATGCTTCGCAGGATAGCTCGAGGATTGTGACTTTGCTGGGAGAGACACTACATCCATCTATATTTGATGGATGAGGCACATGCACACGTGCAACATTATATTTTCAATAGATTTAGTCTTAAATTTACTTTTTTTGTATATAGTCTTATCTAGATGCAGTTGTATATAACTTGATACCTGATACTTGATACTTGTGAGGTCTACAAATTTTGGACATATTTTATGTGAACTACATTTGGTACATGTGAATGTGACATATAATGTCTTTATATATAACTTGATACTTGATACTTGTGAGATCTACAAATTTTGGACATATTTTATGTGAACTACATTTGGTACATGTGAATGTGATATATAATGTTTTTAAAACTTAATTTTTGGATGGTTGAACTAGAATTGGCATGTGAAGTGAAGTTACAGTGTTATATAATTTGCTTTTTTTTTTAACTCAAGTTTTGGATGGTTGAACTACATTTGGCATGTGATGTGAAGTAATGTCAAGTGTTATAATTTGTTTTGTTTTTAAAACCTATGTTTTGAATGGTTGAACTACATTTGGCATGTGAAGTAATGTTACTTGATACTTGTGATATATAATGTTTTGTTTTTAAAACTCAACTTTTGGATGGTTGAACTACATTTGGCATGTGAAGCAATGATTTGATCTATAATGTTTTGTTTTTAAAACTTAATTTTTTTTTTTTTGACTTAAGTTTTGGATGGTTGAACTACATTTATCATTTGATATAATATTTTGTTTTAAAACAATCATAAAATTTTAAAAATGCATTCTATAATGTATATATATCCAGTACGTGCAACATTTTTCATCAATGCATCAATGCATGTATAGAAAAGCTACTTTCAGTTAATTCCATTCTTGAACATATATATCCAATACGTGCAACATTTTTCATCAATTCACATAGAAAAGCTACTTTCAGTTAATTACATTCTAGAACATATATATCTAGTACTTCAACATTTTTCATCAATGCACATGGAATTTAGCTAGTTTTATTTAATTGCATTCTAGAACATATATATTCAGTACATGAAACATTTTTCATCAATGCACATAGTAAAACTACTTGAACAATTAACTGCATTCTAGAACATATATATATCCAATACGTGCAACATTTTTCATCAATGCACATAGAAAAGTTACTTTTAGTTAATTGCCTAGAACATGTATATATCCAATACGTGCAACATTTTTCATCAATGCATATAGAAAAACTACTTTTAGTTAATTGCATTCTAGAACATATATATCTAGTACTTGCAACATTTTTCATCAATGCACATAGAAAAGAAATTTTCAGTTAATTGCATTCTAGAATATATATATATATATATATATATATATATATATATATATATATATATATATATATATATATATATAGATATATATATATATATATCCATATTTAAATATTTTTCACCATGCACATAGAAACTCCAGCGCTACTAAGAATTTAATTCTTAGAAAGATATATATATATATATATATATATATATATATATATATATATATATATATATATATATATATATATATATATATATATATATATATATATATATATATATATATATATATCCAATACATGCAACATTTTTCATCAATGCATGTATAGAAAAGCTACTTTTAGTTGATACTAGTGTGCATGTACCAAAACAATGTACATGTGCAAACACTTGCACATATAACATAACAAGGCAGTTCAATTTCTAGTTCAGTTCTGGAAGTTCTAAAACATGAATCCAAATAGAAGAAATTGTTTGGTAGTTCAATCAAAAACATTCAAATGGAATTCCATCTTCAATGATCCATTCATGATCGGATTTTGACATTTTCCATTTCTTAATTTTCATTTTTTTCTTTGATTGAACCTCTATCAAATTTATGTGTGTTGCACACACCAAGTGACTATATGGACAACTTATGTCCTCAGGTTCATAGTCTTCAAAGTACACAAAATCCCCACTTTGATTAGTTTTTCTGGAAAAATAACCTTTCAGTATAATAGATCCTATGTTATATGGAAACCCGTGATCATTATAGTTTTCTAATAATTTCATCTTTCATTCAGTGCAACACATTAAATAATACTTCACATTTTCAGCGTTGTCAGTAGGTGCAATTACAACAAAAACATCTCTTGCACAATAAAACAAACTTAACAAACTTATATATTTAAATTTAGATCATAATTAACATGAAAAATTAACTTTAAAATAATTTTGGTATGTATTTCTAGATATTTATCATTTGAAATCAATTCAAATGTTACCTTCTCTAACACGATTAGAAACTCGATCACCATTAGATGATATTGCAGTCTCCTCTGATTGCATTTCTTCAAACATTGCAACAGACATTTTCCCCTTTGTATTTAGCTCTGTATGTTTCCAATCTTTTACATACATTTTGTTTTCACAAACATCATTGGATTATGTTTTGTCTATGCAAACATTACAAAAACAAGAATATTTTGTTTTATCCAATGCAAACACATTTGTGGACAACTTTGTTTTAATTGAATGCAATTTTCGAGTCCCTTTTATTGTTTCAACGTCATTTCCAATTGATCTATCTACATCTTTGATCCCAATATGCCAAAAAAAACTATATATGGAAAATTCAAAGAAGAATTTAAATATGATATCAAAATACCATCAAAGATAATCATTATGATAAATGTACACTATTTAAAATTGGATATCCAATAAAAATTAAATTGAATGTACCTTCGCACTTCCCTTGATCAGTTACTCTCATGGCTTAAAGCAGCGATGCACCATTAAACAAATTTAGTGTCCAAAAGTCGGTTTGCAGAGGGGATCATTTGATATCTTCGAAGTGCTCGTTTTAATCATGCCCCTACTACGTCATGTTCTCCTTTCACATGGCCAGTCTCAAATAAATTCCAACAATGTTTAATGCAGGTTTTCTTATGAAGAAAACACAACCAAAAGAATGATCGTGAAGATTTGAATTGACCTGCGCATCCATCTGACCATATCCAATGTTCATTGAATCTTATTCCACGACTTTTCAAGGAGTCATAAATCTTCCCAAAATAGTGTTGTACAAAATATGTGTCATGTGTACGATCGTCACTGATATAAAGTGATATTATTTAATAACATGTCGATTTTCACTGGTTCTTTCTATACGATCTACGTTTTGTTCAGCATGTCTATATAGAATATGGAAGAACATGGAGACTTGGTCAGAATGATAGTATTCACTCTAAACTTCTTTTTGTGGAACAAATGTGTAGTTTTCTGCAAAATCAATTACTGAAAAAATGGTCCTTGGTGGAAAAAATTCACAGTATTTTTTTAATTGCAAGTCTTTCCATTGAGCTCTATGGGAATGTTTGGTGTATTTATAAATTTCTGCCTCAAACTTTCTCAAAAAATCTATCACCAAAATTTCTTCTTTTTGTAATTTAATTATTTTAACTCTATTTGAACCTTGAATCGATGTCTGGATATATTCAAATCTCTTCCATTTCACTTTAATTTTGGACAATGATTGATCCTTTATATCAGTACGATGTTTGTCTAAAGATTGAGATTGTCAGGAGAATAACAGATATGTTAAAAAATAATGCTGAAGTAAAATGGGACAAAGATGAAAGAGAATAATTCGGCAGAATTAAAGAAGCTCATGTTCTGATCAGTCTAGATTACTTAAAGCCTTTTCAAATCTTCTCATTTGCATCATCTTATACTATTTTTGTTGTGTTATTACAAAAAAATGAAGAAGGAAGTGAACAACCTGTAGCCTTTTTCAGTAAAGTCCTCAGAGATGCCGAGCTGAAGTATAATATCCTCGAGAATCAGGTATATGCTTTAGTTAAATCATTAAAGGCTTTCAGAACTTATGTACTTCATTCTCAAATAGTATCATGTGTGCCTAATTCTGTTGTAAAGGATGTGCTAGTACAGAGTGATGTGGAAGGAAAAAGAGGAAAATGGATTGCCAAAATCCAAGAATATGACTTGGATATCAAACCAACAAAGTTAGTGAAAGGACGGGGACTGGCCAAATTGCTGACAGAATCTAATTTCCAAGCTTTTGGAATTAGCTTACTTGCACCTGCAGATGAAGTGAGTGAAGAAACAGATCAGATTAAGACAAAGTTAGAAATTAAATACAAATTTCTCTATTCATACTAGTATAAAGATATCATTCATTATCTCTGTTTCTTTTCTTTTCCTCCTTCAATAGATAGAGCTAAGCACAGAGCTCTAAAACTTAAAGCTCAACCTTATGTTATAATTGAAGCTAAGTTGTATTGGAAAGATCCTGTTGGTGTATTGCTGTTATGTTTGACAGAAGAGGAAACCGTGGAGGTGATTAAAGAATATCATGAATGCTTGTGTGGAGGTCATTACAACTGGAAAGTAACTGTTCATAAGATTCTTAGAACAAGTTTTTATTGGCCCTCTTTATTTGCTGATGTATACAAAACTGTTAGAAGTTGCCAGAAATGCCAATTGTTTGCAGAAAAGAAAAGGTTAGCTCCTTTACCTCTCCTTCTTGTGTTTATTGAAGAACCCTTCAGACAATGGGGATTGGATTTCATTAGAGAGATTAATCCACCATCAAGTGGGTAGTTTAAATGGATTCTAACTGCTACTGATTATTTTACAAAATGGGTAGAGGAAATTCCTACTAGAAAAGGAAATGATCTGGTTGTGATGAAGTTTTTAGAAGAGAATATTTTTAGCATATTTGGATGTCCAGTAAAGATTGTAACAGACAATGCTCAAGTTTTCAACTCAGTCAGGTTCATAAATTTTTGTCAGAATTATAATGTAATATTATCCCACTCTACAGCATATCTTCCTCAAGGAAATGGATTAACAGAATCATCTAATAAAACATTGGTGAAAATCTTGAAGAAAACAATTAATGAGAACCAGAAGGATTGGGATTCAAAGCTATTTTTTTCTTTATGGGCAGTGAGGATGACTACTAGAAGATCCAATGGTGAATCTCCTTATGAATTGGTATATGGTGCTCAGGCTTTGTTTCCCACTCAGCTAGCAAGACCAGTAATTTCTTTTCTTCAAGACTCTCAAGAGGAACCTAATGCCTTAATCAGGAGACTAAATAAGGTGATAGAATTGAGTGAAAGCAGAAATAAAGTCAAAGACAATTTGGTCACTTATCAAGAGAAAATGAAGTCTATTTTTTACAGAAAGGCAAGAGAAATCATGTTTCAGGCTAGACATCTAGTATTAATATGGGATACCAGGAGGGAAGATAAAGGGAAACATGGTAAATTTGATCCTTTATGGTATGGCCCTTACAAAATATCTGAAGCCAGATCAAATAATATTTTCATGCTGGAAGATGTTGATGGAGAAGCAATAGAACTGCCTGTAAATGGGCAGTATCTGAAACATTATTTCCAGCACTAAAGGCAGTTAGTTCATTGTTGTACATATTTAGTTTCCTCTCACTGTGTATTTCTCATCAAGCAATTTTTAACTCCATGCCCGAAGTGAAGGCACTGATCTGCAAGTTCTTAGTGTTTCGTGGCAAAAAACACTATCCCCGGGTGGAGCCAAATGTTGTGGATCATATGCATATCCTTTTATTCTTCAAATGTTTGAAAATATAAAAATGAGAAATTATTGGAAAATATGTTAAAGTATCAAAATCTTATACTTTAGCATGAAAAATATGTATGTTCGCCAATATCTTAGTTAAAATTTAAAAATTTAAACTTTATATTAGTGGGTACTATATTTGACGTTTAAAAATTGATTTATTTGTTGGGTAGAAAGCACTGATAATTAAAGTTCTTATCAAAAGGCCCAACCCGCGGGCACAAATAGCGCACCGGATACCGAGATGAGTGCCTCCGTAGTTGACTGGGTTGATTACGGGGACAACAGAGATGAACAACGGAGATTGAGTGCGGGGGCACCAGCCAAAATTTTCCTCCGTACCTCGAGAGCCCCCGCAGTGATGTAAGATGTTGAGTTGGTCACAATTGTCTTCCACGTCGGGTAGAATCAACAACTCGCTGGCACGTCTTGTCAACATTTATTTTAAAATCCGCGCCACCTATTTAAGGAAGATTTTCACTTGTTTTCAAATTATTTGTAATTTTTCGCGCTGCACCCTGTTTCAGTTTTACATTACCTACACAAATTTGACCACCCTGTTAATTATTCTTGCTGAATTTTTCAGCCATGGCTAAACGGTCGTCCCTATCAGGTTCAGCTAGCCATATCCCTCTCATGGATACTAAGAGGGATATTCAAGATACCATGCGTTCTATAAATCACCTCCCTTTCTACCAGCAAGTTATCTTGAATGATAATGCTTCCCCTGTGTATTCTGCCATGGTCAAGTCTGGAATTTTGTCTACATGCATTCCAAAGACCCATCTTTTCCCCGAATTTATCTATTGGTTGGTGTTTGTCATGTATCCATGGAAGTGTTTTGTCATGAATTCCCAAGGAGATAATGTTCTGCAGGTGTCCACCCAGTTAATCCATCAAGCCCTTTGCTATCCTAAGTCAGAGTCATCCATCCAATTTTCTGACAATTTGCTGGTACAATATTATGATAATCTTGCAGGTGAAGAATTTAATCAATTCATGTTTTATTTGAAACCTGACATGAAGCAGTTTCATCCAGATTGCAAAGAGTTTGCTATGGGGGTTTTAGACGTTGAGACTTGTCCAGTATTAAGTAATATTGCAAAAATTATGGGTAAATATGATGATAATACAGTGGATAAATCATTCCTAGGGATGTTTGCCATGATGATGAAGCTAGGAATGGTGCTGGATATTTCATAATATTGGCAGGAAGCAGTCAATTCACAGTTGATGAGCCTTTCATTAACAGGTTTTTTCAAATTTCCTTCATTGATTGTATATTTGTTCTTATATCAGAATGTGGAGGAATTCATGCATTTAGGTCTAAATATTATGGATGTAAATAAAAGAAGGCAATGAATGATATTCTGGACAGATGTAGTTAGAAGGGAGCAAAATGAGGCTGGGTTGTTTGATTTTGCTAGCTATTACATGCCAATTTCATATAAAATATTGAATGGAAGTCCTCCTCCCTGTTTCTTACCTAAAGCTCAGGAGTTTCTACATTTAAGAAACAATTGCAATTATGGAGATTGGTTTGTTTTTGAGGAATATTCTGAAATAAGGCTATATGGAGCAAGTGTTGAGCCTTATAGACTCCCAATGTTTGTACCAATGAGGATTTTTTCTTTAGAGTTCATTAGACAGAGCCTAAATGTTGATCGGGTTCATTTCGTGCCTATGAAGAAAGGACATATGTATAAATTACCTATGATTGTAGGCCCTTTCATAGTCAATATGAGGTAGGAATTTGATGAAGTGACAAGAATGTTAGATGAGATGCATATTCTACTAGGAGAAAATTGGGCTTATGACCCTTATAGTGTGATTTAAAATAGAATAATTGAGAATGGGTACTCTGCTTTCATTCATGAAAGTAGGCCAGAACAAGAGAAGATAGAAAGTAAAGGTGTGATGATTTTAGTAGGTGCAAACATTCAAACTCCCATCATAGCAGAGAAAACAACTAAAAGAACCAAAGAAGTAGTTATTGATCTAGATGATGAGGAGTGGGGAGCCAAGAAGAGAATAAAACTTACTGAAGAACCTACATCTAATTCACCTGGTTTTTCTTTACATTTGGGAGAAGAGAAAAATGCTCCTGCTTCACCCAAGAGTCAGGAAGATTCTCATGAACAAGTGACCTTGATCAAACAGTTGTTTTCACAAATTGAGGAAAGAAATCAGAGGATGAAGGCCAACATGGAGGCCCAAGCTGAACATCAAGTTGTTTCTGATCAAACAAGATTGTTGACTGTAATAGATCTTGAGAAAGAGCAATTTAGAATTTCCCTGTCACATCCTACAGATATATTAATTGGTTCTTCCAACAGTTTCAACACTGTAAAAGTGACTGTGGATGTGAAGAAAATGCCACTGATGGATAAAATGAATTTGTATATGCAAACAGGTCAGTTGATTGTAAATGACCTCACAAAGACTAATGCAATGGCAATAAAGGCAGAGAATATGTTGGGTAAAGTAATTAAATAGTTGAAGTTAGAGAAGGCTAACTCAAGAGCCTTAACAGCTCAAATGAGGAATTGAATAAAATCATTATAAAGATTGGAGTAGACCCCAGTGACAAGACTATTGAGCAAAAATTCATGCAAAGTGCTGAGGTAGAAATATCCACATTAAGGAAAAATTTAAAATTACCTACTGGAGAACATTCAATGGATGCAGAAGTTGTAGAGGTAGAGAAGGAAAAGGAAAAGTTTTTGCAGCAACTCATGCAGAAAGATGAAGAAATATCCAAAATAAAGCATACTGCAATTTCATTGCAAAATCATATTGATAACCATAATTGTACTTTTGTTTTTCCTACAGGTGATGAAGATCCTCAAGAACAGATTTTTCAATTAAATATTGAGTTGTAGATGGATAAAAGAGATCGAAAGAAGGCTCAAACGGACCTGGAGACTGCAAAAAAATTGATGAAAGTCATAGAAAATGAAGGTGACAAATACAAAATCGATTTCCGAAATGTTGAAGCTAATATTAAAAATCTCAAAGAAAAACTGAAAGGAAATCTCTCACTGATACAAGCCAAAGATATCATTTAGACTGATATCATTTCATAATTGAAATCTAATTGGTGCTTCCTGATGATAATTGCAAAAGAGAAAAGCCTTATTTTAGAATGTGAAGAACCAATCATGTCTGATAAGAAAAAAGGAATTAATAGAGCCATTTGGGCCAGAAGATTCATTGATTTTATTAATTCTAAATGAGATCAGGAATTAGAGGAGAATGACATGCAGGACAGAATGTTGTATGCAGTAGAAATTAATAAAATGATTGTCAGAAATGATCTCAGAAAGGCTGTAGAAAAGAAGCTAATGGAAATCAAGGAAGTAGTAAGTCAGTTTGATAATTCATTTGATAAAATGACAAGAGTAGGCTTTCCATCATGTTGGGGAGCTGAAGGAAATATTTTTCCATGGAATTATTATGAGAACTTACTAGTATTGACAAAAAGAAAACTTGATAAGGGGCATGAAAAGACTCGGGTGCTTAAAGGAGAAACAATGGTCAACTTCTTGCAGAGACATTTTCAACTCTTGTGGATGGTAAAGACTCTTTCACAGAAAGGTCGTCCTATGATTGAATTACTGCATTCAGATTGGGATATCACAATCTGACACATTCATCCAGGACGAAGGTAGAAATATGGAAAAAGTGCAGATCTTGGACAATAGACCTGCCAAAAGGATCAGCATCAAAGAAAGAAAATTTAGTTGACCCAGGAAAAGAAGCCACATCATTAGAAATTCCTATAGATTAGGATATTTGTTTTATTTTTTGAAGACAGTGTAATTGTAATAAGATATTTTCAAGGCATGTAATAGACAGCCTTCGAAATCATAAGTAGTTTTGGTAGTTACGATTGGTTACAGCAGTTCCAAACTGATTTTTACTATATTTAATGTAATTTTCAAGGGAAGGAAAGGTTCCGAGTTTTGAACCCTCAGACAATTATTTTTGTACTCAGAGATTCAAAGATTAATGAATGAGTAAGCAAGTTTCTAGCATTTTGTTTATGTTGAAACGTATTCAAGTTTACATTCTGTGTTTTCTATTTATGAATAAAACAAAGTTATGAGTAGCAAGTCTCTTTTTACTTCTGTATGTAAGAGTTAAAAACCTTGATTGGCGCTCCTTTGTTTTAACTATTTCTTTCATATATTTCTTCTGGAGTTTGATATGATATTTTCTGTATAAAATAGCATATCAATTTGGGCTTCTTCTTTCATTCTCTTCTAGTCACTTCATTCAACATTAGCAAATGGTAGCATTGTGAAGCATTCATCATATTTGATATTTAAGGGTTTGATTATAAATACTTGAGGATTAATAAAACAGAGACATATATATTTGTGACATAATAATATAAATGTCTTAAGAATTGATTCCTTATCACAGCTAAGGTATTGTCTCTTAAGGTACAACACCTATTATGCGCCGACAATCACCTTTTGGAGAATTGTCACTGCATACCTCGCTTCCAGCTAGCCTTTGCTAGCCTTCGCTCAGCCATAGTCCACCTTTCCCAAGAAGATGACATGGATGCCGAGTCCATAGGCAACTCCATGACCCAAGTGGATGAGATGAGCGCATCCATCATGTTCTTGACAGCCGAAGAATGGCCCACCATGGAACCCCTAGTTACCCCCAACAACTCTTCGTAGGGAAGACCAGCATGTACGTTATGCAGAAAGACGGACCATGCAGTCGTCCATTGCCCTGATTTAGCAGCCTTCTGGCGCTGGTTCCCCATCAGCCCTCAAACTTAACTCGACGGAACCTTCATATCAAGGATATTTTGCCTGATATGTCAGGGTAATCATTATGAGCGACATTGTACTTATGCCTCACAAATTCGTCCCACCATCGACATGATTAATTCAATCGAGAAGAGATAGGATGAACTCTGGGAATGGCATAAAAAGTACATCATCGGGTCAATGTCCCCACCCCCGCCATGGTGTATTAAGAAAGATAAGACAACACACCACAAAAGTGTAACCTCAGTCAAGCCTAGGATAACATGCAACCTATGTGATCTGAACGATCACCGAGTCAACCAATGCAAAGAACTCAAGCCCCTTGCAAACAGTATATGAGTAGTCTCTTCTCTCCCTCAGAAACTTCTCTCAAAACGAGAGAAGATCACGCGCACTTACTGCTAGATTTGTTCGCACTTTCACCATACGTTTAAGTGTGTACATCTCCCCAAGATCAGAGCGGAACGAGTTGCATTGAGTCTACACTCCACCAAAGAGGTAGAAGCACCTAAGCCAACAATACGGAAACAGAAGCAGAAGACAACCTCTTCTACCGACCCTTTCCAAGCTTCCACATCAGGAACAACAAGTAGCATAGAATCCCACACTATCTACTCCATTGGCTCAATGATACTATGCACCATCTGCACCAGCCAAAATCACACACTAGAGTCTTGCCTGCTTATGGAAACATTTAGGCATCTCTGTGGTAGGCGCAATTTCCACCTACCGGAAATCGACCATCCTAGCGGGAAACCCAACCTTGCGCTCATACAGAATCCCATTACAGAGATTCTTTCCCCGCCAAATGCCAATGACACAATCCACCATATACGATTTTTATAAGTTCATATTGGTGATAGGATTACTACCTTCCTCCCGTCTCAGGATTTCCACCATATCCCTGTCACAAAAAACCAAGGTACCTTGCACTTTTGCATTTATTTGCACAAGATCCCAAATTTGCATGCCGCCATCAAACTCCTCAATGACACCGAGCCTCTAGGGCAGCACCTAGTACAACTAGAGCTTGTCGACGAAAATTGACGACAATCGTTGCAGCACAACGAGGCCCACAAGAAAAGGGTAAAAACATCATTCGACTGCCACATCACCCCTTTCTCATTCACCGAGGAAGAATTAGTCCTCTGCTACGATGTTGCAAAAGAGGCCTTAGGGCCACGAAAGTTTGAAACCTTGTGGAAAGGACCCTACATCATTAAACACTTCCTCCAACAGGGGGCATACATCTTGACGGAACCGAAAGAGACTTGCCTCACTAACCTCGTCAACAGCCTTTACCTCAAGAATTTCTACCCATAAGGGCCCCAACAGCCCTTCCCCTAGAATAAGAGTACACAAAAAAACCCAACCACTTAAAATTTTTGACCCAAAGACTTAGTTAATAGTGCTCAAAGTATCACCATGGATCACCAAAATGAACCTTATTTCGGATTTGCTGATGAGGCATCAAGATGGTCCTAAAATTTAGCTGTCATCACCTGCGTCATTTACTTCCCTGATCGATCATCTTTGTGTTCAAATGGTGTGTGTATGGGTTCAACAACAAACAATCAGGCAGAATATGATGTCGTCATCGAACTTATGTGCGATGCCCTCCATCGGGGGCATTCGCCATATGAATATTTACCTCGATTCCCAGTTAGTAGTATCACAACTAAACCAAACATTTGAGACAAGAGATACACATCTGTTTAGAAAATATTTGCGTGCCAAAAGATTAAGCAGACAATTTGACCATATCACATTTTCACATATACCAAGGAGTCAAAACCAAACAGCTGATCGCTAGCTAAAAATATCCTAAACTGGAATGCATCTCGAATAAACCATCATACACATAAAACCAAAAAATATAGGCATCCATCAGCATAAAAAGAAAAAAGTAAAAAAAAAAAAAAAACTGAAACTGGTGATACATCATGTAGATCCGCAAAAAATATCTCTCATATATATCTCAAAAAATATGTATATCGGAGTACAAAAAATAGTGTCGTCGGCCCAATAGCCAGCCCAAAGATACAAAAGTCATCAAAAATCAAGGAAGCATCCTCATAATGGGTGCTTTCCTTGTGTACAAAACTTCTCTAGGGGGGTGCCCCCTCAAGCGGGGCACCTGGACCCACCACTGCTCCCAGAACCACCACTGGAGCTGTTGTCGCCACTGTGATCACTACCCGACGTAGAGTGGGCCAATAATCCCTCTCGTGGGCCATCACTGTCTCTAACCAGTCCTCCTCGAAGTCATCCATGAAACCTCGAGCAGGCATACCCTAGGTCAAATGGTCCACTCAACCTCGTAAGTCCTCAAGAGAAGTCACCTGAGCTGTCAGTACTGTAATGCACGCCTCTGTCGCATCAGCATGAGCTTGCTCGGCCACAACCTCTGCAGCAGCCAAGCTACTACCCTCACCTGAGGGGCCAACACCATCTCTGCCAGGTCTACCAGCACCACCGCCTAGTCCGCCTACATCACCTCCACCCTGACCACCTTGAGGTTGTCGCGGAGGATCGTGGCCCACCAGTTGGGCCACGGGGCGACCCACCTCACCAACATCTGCACGGGTAACCAAAACAATGGCAGTGTCACTAAAAAAACACGTAAGCACATACATACTCAAACAAATGCAGAAAAAGCATATAAACCATACTTGCAGGTCCCCAAACATAACCCAAAGGGAGACCCATGTCTGGGTCACCCTGGAAGTCCATCCTCGCATATGGGTATGGCAAGAACATCTGTGGGTTGGCCTCGAACCAAGCCTCTGTCATGGCATCCCAATAACGCCCCACCATACCACCACTTCCACGTGGCATCACCAAAGCCCACCTCCTCATACGTGGCTCCCGTGGCCCCCCAATAGGCACCGCCACCACTAACCTCAGCAGCACCACCCTCTCGTACATGATGCTACATAGGATACTGTGGAGCGATAAAAAGGGTCTTTTTAACTCCTAATTACCTTCACATTAATTATCAACCCAGGGACGACTTTTTGTTTCAAGAGTGTACTCAGTCTGAGGCGGCTATTTACTCAAGAGTAATGTTTTGCAGTATAGTGCTCAAAATCCAAAAGTAAATGAAAGCTGGAAATAAAATCTACTTACAACAAAGCATTTTAAGACTTAAATCATGCATTCGGAAAAATAAGTAATGTATCAGTCAAGGGTTCGACAAAAATCGCCCATCCCTTTGGAAACTGAAGTAACCAAAAGTAATCAAGGAACAGATCATCAATCTGGGGACTAGACAACAAATGCCAATGCCCACTACAGTTTCAGATCGCTCTGCACACCAAAGCAAAGATAATGCAAATAACAGGAAATGGAATAGCAGATAAGAAATGGAACAACAAAGTAAATGGGCTGCAAACTGTAATTAAAGGAATCTGAACAACAAACTCTAATTAATGGAAATCAATAGCAAAGCCAAATTAATAGAAATATTTACTCTAAGAATAAATCAGACAGCACACGGAAATAGAACAGCATTGATTAATGATGGAATATGAAACAACGTTGGAAAGTCAAATATAAATACACAATAACTTAACACACGGCACACCCTAATAGTAATCTGATCTTGGTAATCCACTTGTCAGTCTTAGTTATAAATAATACGACTGTCTTTTAGAATGGAGCAGCAACGTTCATAAATTCAACAATCGCAAGGAAATATAATTTCTAAGATGAATTCAATAATACCAATGGTCAGATGTTACAACACAGACATTCCATAATTGAATAGCAACGGTATCCTGTAAAAACCATTTATATCAGCACTTAAAGAAACAGCAATGCGTTGCAAAATCGATGTGATATTTCCGTCTCAGAAAATGAGATTACGTGACAGAGCTGTGATGTAAAATAATAGAACATACCAGATTACCAAATAAAACTGATAAGCAAACCACGCAGAAATCAAAGAGATAATATACAGCGGCAAGTGTCCTCCGGGGCCGGGCCCCTAGCCTCCAAGGGGACACTGCCTTAAGTTAATCCAGACGCCAAGATGAGAGAACCACCAAGCTTATATTAATGCATCGGACAGAAGTACAATGAACCAGTTCTCACGAGACTCAATAATTAGAACTGATGTTTAACAGAAAATTACCTAAAAAACGTATCTCCAAATCATCCCCCTACACAATACGTGCTTCTCCTTTTATAATCAGAAGGAGGAGAAATTGAATAGTAAATACAATCTTCCCATAACAATATTGGATTTCTTCCAACCAATTGATCAACAAGAAAATAGATTTACATCCATCTTTCAACAACAGCAAGTCGAATTTGGCTTTTTAGCTGAGATTTGGAGGACAGCCGCAACAACAGAACTGAAAAAATCATGCTTAAAGAATTCTGCGAATCTCTCAACACAGGCCGAATTTGGGCAAACCGTTCTTCCTTAAAGTTAATTGGGTCCGTTCTGGACAAAACCCATGTTCCGGATTTTCCAGATTCGTCTTCATTTGCTCAGAATCTCAACCGCAAAACTGTCACTCCTTATTCCAGCGCATTTCTGAGTTGGCACTTTTAATGATCAAATCTTCAATCTGAAATTACCTTGGAGGCTAAAAATGGTGAATAATGTTATAACCAACTTATTAAAACTATCATTGATAAAATAATTCATAATCATCAATTTATTAGAAATAAAGGAGAATAAATAGCATTCATTCATAGAAGCATAAATCATCATAAAATGGATTTAAATAATAAATTATAATAAATGACGTGATGAAGAATGGTAGAAATGGGTGGAATAAGCGTTCAGAAGTGATAATAATAATGGCATATTAACGGCCCAACAGATACTGGTGTACGCAAATGACTTCAATCCATGTTGGATCTTGTTCACTTACGAAACCATACCATAAAAACAAAAGCGGGCAAAGTCAAAGAAATGCCCGAACCTCAACCAGCACAAAACTCTAAACTGCGGGCCAGACGCCCGATGCGGCGCAAACGACCCCAACAATCGTACGATCACCACAAGAGCACACCGCTCTACCACATTTGTAACTGATGCAATGCTGATGCATCCCTCGGTAAGAGGTGCCCCCCCATAATGATGCCTCTGGAATCTATCCAGGTTCACTCTCCCAGAGGGGAGTGGGTACCTTAGTGCCTCACCCTGAGGCAGTAACTCGGTCACAAAGTAGATATCCGTCTCGGGATGGATCACCAAGTTTGTCCCCCACAACACAAACGTGTTGTGCCTCCTGCGCCAGTGTTGTATAATGTAGCGCAGTAAACGGCCCTACGACCGAAGAAACTCATTTTCAACAAATTTCAGAAGGCCACATGCAGCCAACTAACATCATGCCCTAGCATCAACAGCTAGAGCAATCTGAATCTTGGTCCAGTCCCACTCCCTCTGTTAGCCATCAGTAAATTTTTGTCATAGCAAATGATGGCTAAAATAGGTCTTGAGCCTTCAAGAGATTATTTTCACAGAAAATTTCTCATTCTTGAAGCCTTCTGGTGCTTTCTAACTTAAGAGTAATCTTCACTATTGTTTCATTCAAAAAATCCACCTAGAAACCCTGTTGATATCAAAAGAGATTGTTTTTTAGGCCATTTTCCATTATTTTCTAAGCCTATTTCATTCATTTTTCCCTTTTATTTATCCTTCATTTTCCTCTGAAAATCCCCTTTTCTCCTTCTCATTTACCCTTCATTTTCCTAAAAAAACCTTCAAAATCCCTTTTAAACCTATAAAAAACACCATTTTATGGTTTAAACTACCTTATTTTACCTATCGGAACCTCAAAAAACACTAAAAAACCCCTCTTTTGGCCTAAAAATGTGCCCTTTTATACACAGATTTTAAGCCCGTGAGGGCTTAAATCTTTAGCTTCTTTTTCTTCATATGACCTGCACTCGTGACTAGGTGCTAGCCCTCTAGCCCCTTTTTCCTCCACCTCCAGTCCCTTTTTCTCCATAGAACCGCGCTTCTACCTTATCCCTAGCCCCCTTCTCTTACCTTTTATTTACCCCCGCGCCCCTGGTAAAATACATTCTCCTTTGTATTTTCTCCACCATATTTGTCAAACCCTGCGATAATCCTAGCCGTATATCTTTCCGATCCAATGGCGCTAAATCACCTCCCTCATCCCTCCTCCTAGCCCTTTTTCCCTATCCTTTCACACCCTGCTTCCGGTCCCATACTCCTCCATCGGACCCTTCCTTTCCTTATTCTTTAAGCCCCCTTCCATACTTGTCAAATCCTAGAGAAACCTCAGCCGTAGATCAAACGCCTCAAGCCTTGATCTGACGGCACCATGCTTCCCCTCTCACCCTCCATTCTCCCGACCGTCCCTTCTCATGTATCTATCCATCCATCCCCACCGTTGATTCACCTCATCCAACTGCCCTCGTTAAACCTGTAGATTAACCCCGCCGATCAACCAAACGCGCTACCAAACAAAATAGGTGATGTCACCTATCGGTCCCACCCCCTACTACGAAGCCATCTCCCAATCTCTGCTTGCCACCTAGCCTCCACTTACTCCTATCCACCAGTCAACTTCATGTTTTTGTGCTCCCTCTCCACCGTTGATCTCAATCCCCACAGATTGGACAGCTGACACACTCTGACCACCCAAACCTCCCCGACACGCAGCTTTAAAGCGAAAACGGTGGTATTGTGGTGGACATGTGTCGCCCCATAAACGATATCGCATTCGATACGCACAAAAATGCTTACTGCCTTATTTCCGTGTGAAAACCGCCAGCGGTATTTTCAAAACCACCAATCCACATTTTCCCGCCAAAACCAAATTTGAACCCTGTTTTCATAGGTTTGCACCTCTCCGTCAAGGAATTTCCTCTTCTACCTTCATATCCTGCTCTTCCTGCCCTCTACCGGCCTCTGTAAGTAGTATATCCAACACAGCAGGGTTTTGTAACGTTTTTTTTTGTTTTTATGCAAGGTTTGATGGCGGTTTTTAAGGCGGAAACCCTTCCCATAGTCCATAAAGGGATAGGGCCAAAAGTCACCATCTCTGAAGCCGAATTAACGCAGAAAGGGAGCCTCCCAGGTGTAAAATATGGGTTTTTTAATCAACGTTGCATAAACATTGGTTATCGAAATCAAACCCCCCGTGCGTTAAAGCCACCTGTCCACAATAGCAAAAGGAAAGGACAATGGAGATTGAGGATTAAAGGATTAAAGCAAAGTATGAAGATTTAAATATTAATCCGCAGTTTAAGGGTTAAATACAGAGTTTAAAAGCTCAAAGATGATTATAAGGCCTTAAAGCACAAATTAAAGGCAAATTAGTGTTTAAAGCCACAAAAGTAGACAGAGCAAAAAAGAGAGCCTCCAAATTATACATCAGTGAGGCAATTAATCCTCAGGAATGCCACCTACAAGCCTATTTCCTCAAAAGAATACAAATTGAATGCACAGTCAGAGATATTTGCCAAAGACAGCTCAGAATTAATTACAAGCCTACCAAAAGCCTCAAAAGTCAACAAAAGTGACTGAAGTTGATGAGAGTTAATGTAAAATTGATTAAAACAGAGTTAAACATCTGAAATCTTCTCCATAAGGCCTCTCAAAGGTCGAGAAGCATTTACTCTGTATTAATTGATTAGCTGGACCTCCTTTCCACTCCACCTCCTCAAATTTACCTATATATATCATATGAGGAGTCTACTATTGTTGTTGGTTGAATACTCATTGAATGTAAATAGCTATTGAGGCTGCTGAAGCTCCGTTTTGTAATTGAAGAAAGATAGGCTGAGAAGAGATTTTTGAAGCTATAAAGGCCCACTGGACTTGAAGATTGTAATTGGTTTGAACATCAAATATACAAGTTGATTTATGGGATCCTGGTCTATGTCAATGGTGATGTTTTTCTTACTGTAATTGTTATTTTTCTCATGTTTTCCATACTATCCATTTTCTTTGATAAAGAATAGCAAATATAGATTAGGATTTACTGCAAAGTACCCTATTTCTCACTAATAAATATTTATCTTTATGTTTTCTTTTGATTGTGTTTTAAGGATAATCCAATAGAGTATAACCAGTGAAGTGTTGGTGAGCCCATGTTTACTGACTATAACTTGAAATATTATCTTTGAAAGTTCTTGAAAAGTCTGCTAATTAAAGTTGAATTAGAGAAGTTTATGGTTAGCCCTGTCCTCTAGTTTATCTCCAACAGTTGCTTTGAAAATATCCCTTAAGAGTATGTCAAAAGCTAGATAGGTTAAAAGTCCTTACCTAATCTTAGGCTACTTTTTATGTTCATCTTGAATTTTTTTCCTTTGAATATGCTGAAAGCAGGCTAGGTTAAAAGTCCTTACTTGATCTTAGGCTATTCTTTGTTTTCCTTTGAGTATGCTAAAAGCAGGCTAGGTTAAAATTCCTTACTTGATCTTAAGCTGCCCTTTGTTTTCCTTATATGTTTGCTTCTTTCACTACACTTTAATGTTCCATACCATAAATCAACTTAAAGAGATCTTTTGACATAGATTAATTGCCCCATAGACCACTCTTGAAACTTGTTGTGCAATTAAATCCTTTTGTGACTCCACAGCCCAATGGATTGATACTGTTTCTTACCTATCATATCAGCTGAACCATTATTTCAACCTACTCGCACCTTTACCCCTCAAAAATAATTCCTTCATTTTGATGATGTTCATCCCAACCAAAACAAACAAAAAACCTTATACTTCATAGCTAGCCTAATATCATATCATAAGCCTTAAAGAAATATCTTTGAAAAAAATTATATATAGAGAGATCCCTCTTTGAATCCAGGAGGGCTAGATCCGAGGATTCCAAAGTGGTTTTGATGTAGGCTCTGCAGCGTTTTTTCTTGCCAATATTTCAAACTATAGATACCCTAACATAGTGGCGACCATAATGGGGAGATCAACAATATTGAGTAATAGATAACTTCACAACTCAAAGAACCCCTATTTTTAAATGAAACAAGTGTCACCAAGACTGGTTATTATTGATTGTTGATGGTGAACAACAACCAAACCTTGAAAAAAAGTAAAAATCCTTCACTTGGTGACTCCAAAACTCCCAAAAGACCAAATGACTCCATTGGTAGAAGACTCTGAACTGGTTGATAAGATAAAGTTACCTCTTTTCTGATTTACAAACATGGATTCAGATATAGACCCAAGAGCAAAACGATCAGCCATGATGGAAAGAATGGTGTACATGTTTGAAAAAACAATGGATAGGTATGAGGCTAATTTAAATATTGATGATCCAGAGCATCCCATGCTTTTCCCTGATCAAGAACAAACTCAACCACTACAAGACCTAGACAATGAGCAAGACATATATGATGATCAAGACTTCATAGAAGATGATGAGAAAGGTTAGAGATAAAAAAATGAAGAAGGCTTTCAAGAAAGTCCTGACAGCATACCCCTATCTTGTATTACACTGTTAAGAGAACTTTATGACCAAAATTCAAATACTAATAGTGAGAAGTGCTTTGACGAAACAATAAGCCTCCTAGGAAACACAGAACCTGAAATAGAAGAAAAATCAACACATATAGGGACTCTCCCTCTATGTTATAATTCATTTCAAATTTTGAGAGGAGAGTGGCATCCTGACAATGTAGAAGAAACAACTCATGAACCTTGTATTCAAAACAAGTATCATAATAATCATGAGGAGTTGTTTGAAACAGAAAAAGATCAGGAAACAATAGAAAACCCTCAAATTTTCCCTGAAAGCACACGTGAAGATTCACTAGAAGAGGCTCAAGAAGACATCCAGCCTCAAAACGAGTTAACACAAGAGAAAGAGGACTGCTGTACTTCAGTCCAAAGCCAAAGAAAAATCCCTCCTTTGACAGAAGGAGAAATTGATCAAATACTACACAAGCAGCTAACCTCCAAACCTTCATTTGAAAAAGATAATCATCAAAATAGTGCCTATCCCATAGAACAACACAATGGCACTCAAGACAAAGAGGATAGTAGGGAAATTAATGATAAATCTGAAACTTGTCCTCTTTGGAATATGATTTTTGATGGGTCATGTAGTAGAACTAGTGCAGGTGCAGGAATATGGCTTTACAATACAGAAAGCAATCATACTGAAGGCGATTCATATAAATTGAATTTTCAATGCACAAGTAACATAGTAGAGTATGAGGCACTCCTTTTAGGGCTGCACTTATTAAAGAAATTAGGAGCCCAGAGGATAACAGTTCATGGGAATGCAGAATTGGTAATTAGGTAAGTGAATGAGGAATACATTGTTAAACATTCCAGACTTAGAGCCTATAAGGTTGATGTCATGGACTTGTTAAAATATTTTTAAGAATTCCAACTTACCCTTGTCCCTAAAAACCAAAACATTCTTGCCAATGGATTAGCCCTTGTTGCTAGTACATGTCTGAGACCTTGTGAATGCAAACAATACATAATTCAAGAAAAATTCAAACCAGTTGTCCCAAACAATGAAAAGTACTAGCAAGTCTTTTGGGGGGGGGAACAAATAAAAGACTATCCTGATTTGACTGAGTTTAATTTTTTTTTTTAGAATATAGAGAATAAAATCTTCCAGACAGTTTAATCCTAGCAGATAGTAGCTTAGGTAGATAATTTATGAGTTCAACTGTTTAATCTAAACTCATGGAAGAAATAAGGGTAGATTTAGATTAGTTTCCTGCTTTCAATAAAAGAATAAAATGTTGATGTCAAAGGTTTGCAAGTCCAAGTGCACCTTATGAAGAAAAAATGTTAGGAAAAGTAGCTTGTGTAGGTAGAGTGTTTAGGAGAAATTTGTTTGCTGATACAAAGTATTGATCATCTTTTTAAGCAGCATGATCAAGGAAGAAAAGGTTTTCAATGGATAAGGCACAGGTCTACATTCCAGAGATCAATTTCTGTAGTTCTTGACACCTCCAAGGAGCTTCCATCCCCAAGTGGAGCCATTGTTAGCCATCAATAAATTTTTGTCATCGCAAATGATGGCTAAAATAGGTCTTGAGCCTTCAAGAGATTATTTTCACATAAAATTTCTCATTCTTGAAGCCTTCTGGTGCCTTCTAACTTAAGAGTAATCTTCACTACTATTCCATTCAAAAAATCCACCAAGAAACCCTGTTGATATCAAAAGAGACTGTTTTTTAGGCCATTTTCCATCATTTTCTAAGCCTATTCCATTTATTTTTCCCTTTTATTTATCCTTCATTTTCCTCTGAAATTCCCCTTTTCTCCTTCTCATTCACCCTTCATTTTCCTAAAAAACCTTCAAAAATCCCTTTTAAACCTATAAAAAACACCTTTTTATGGTTTAAACTACCTTATTTTACCTATCGGAACCTCAAAAAACACTAAAAAACCCCTCTTTTGGCCTAAAAATGCGCCCTTTTATATACAGACTTTAAGCCCCTGAGGGCTTAAATATTTCCCTTCTTTTTCTTCATATGACCTACACCCGCGACCAGGTGCTAGCCCTCTAGCCCCTTTTTCCTCCTCCCTTTTTCTCCACAGAACCGTGCTTCTACCTTATCCCTAGCCCCCTTCTCTTACCTTTTATTTACCCCCGCGCCCCTGGTAAAATACATTCTCCTTTGTATTTTCTTTGCCATATTTGTCAAACCTCGTGTTAATCCTAGCCATAGATCTTTCTAATCCAACGACGCTGAATCACCTCCCTCATCCCTCCTCCTAGCCCTTTTTCCCTAGCCCTTCACACCCTGCTTTCAGTACAATACTCCTCCATCGGACCCTTCCCTTCCTTATTCTTTAAGCCCCCTTCCCTTTGTTTTTTCCCTTCCATACTTGTCAAATCGCAGAGAAACCTTAGCCGTAGATCAAAGGCCTCAAGCCTTGTTCTGACGACCACCATGATTCCCCTCTCAGCCTCCATTCTCTCGACCGTCCCTTCTCATGTATCTATCCATCCATCCCCACCATTGATTCACCTCATCCAATGGCCCTCGTTAAACCTGTAGATTAACCCCACTGATCAACCAAACGCGCTACCAAACAAAATAGGTGATGTCACCTGCTAGTCCCACCCCCCACTACGAAGCCATCTCCCAATCTCTGCTTGCCACCTAGCCTCCACTTACTCCTATCCACCAGTCAACTTCATGTTTTCGCAGTCCCTCCCCGCCGTCGATCTACATCCCCGTAGATCAGACGGCTGACACACTTCGACCACCCAAACCTCCCCGACACATAGCTTTAATGCGAAAACAATGATATTGTGGTGAATACGTGTTGCCCCATAAACGATATCGCATTCGATATGCACAGAACTGCTTACTGCCTGATTTCTGTGCGAAAACCGCCAGTGGTATTTTAAAAACCACCAATCCACATTTTCATGCCAAAACCAAATTTGAACCCTGTTTTCACAAGTTTTCACCTCTCCATCATGGAATTTCCTCTTCCGCCTACATATCCTGCTCTTCCTGCCCTCCGCCAGCCTTTGCAAGTAGTCTATCCAACACCGTAGGGTTTTGTAACGTTTTTGTTGGTTTTATGCAGGGTTTGATGGCAGTTTTAAGGCGGAAACCCTTCCCATAGTCCATAAAGGGACAGGGCCGAAAGTCACCATCTCTGAAGCCAAATTAACGCAGAAAGGGAGCCTCCCGGGTGTAAAATATGGGTTTTTTAATCAATGTTGCATAAACATTGGTTATCGAAGTCAAACCCCCCGTGCGTTAAAGCCACCTGTCCACAACAGCAAAAGGAAAGGACAGTGGAGATTGAAGATTAAAGGATTAAAGCAAAGTATGAAGATTTAAAGATTAATCCGCAGTTTAAGGGTTAAAGACACAGTTTAAAAGCCCGAAGATGATTATAAGGCCTTAAAGCACAAATTAAAGGAAAATTAGTGTTTAAAGCCACAAAAGTAGACAGATCAACAAAGAGAGCCTCCAAATGCCACATCACTGAGGTAATTAATCCTTGGGAATGCCACCTACAGGCCTATTTCCTCAAAAGAATACAAATTGAATGCACAGTCAGAGATATTTGCCAAAGACAACTCAAAATTAATTACAAGCCTACCAAAAGCCTCAAAAGTAAAAAAAAGTGACTGAATTTGATGAGAGTTAATGTAAAATTGACTAAAACAGAGTTAAACATCTGAAATATTCTCCATAAGGCCTCCCAAAGGTCGAGAAGCATTTACTCTGTATTAACTGATTAGTTGGACCTCCTTTCCACTCCACCTCCTCAAATTTACCTATATATATCATATGAGGAGTCTAGTATTGTTTTTGGTTGAATACTCATTGAATGTAAATAGCTATTGAGGCTGCTGAAGCTCTGTTTTGTAATTGAAAAAAAATAGGCTGAGAAGAGAGTTTTGAAGTTGTAAATACCCACTGGACTTGAAGATTGTAATTGGTTTGAACACCAAATATACAAGTTGATTTATGGGATCCTGGTCTATGTCAATGGTGATGTTTTTCTTACTGTAATTGTTATTTTTCTCATATTTTCCATACTATCCATTTTCTCTGATAAAGAACAGCAAATATAGATTAGGATTTACTGCAAAGTACCCTATTTCTCACTGATAAATATTTATCTTTATGTTTGTTTCTGATTTTGTTTTAAGGATAATCTAATAGAGTATAACTAGTGTAGTGTTATTGAGCCCATGTTTATTGACTATAACTTGAAATATTGTCTTTGAAAGTTCTTGAAAATTATGCTAATTAAAGTTGAATTAGAGAAGTTTATTGTTAGCCATGTCCTCCAGTTTATCTCCAACAGTTGCTTTGAAATGATCCCTTAAGAGTATTTCAAAAGCAAGATAGGTTAAAAGTCCTTACCTGATCTTAGGCTACTTTTTATGTTCATCTTGAATGTTTTTCCTTTGAATATGCTGAAAGCAGGCTAGGTTAAAAGTCCTTACTTGATCTTAGGCTATTCTTTGTTTTATTTTTAATGTTTTCCTTTGAATATGTTGAAAGCAGGCTAGGTTAAAAGTCCTTACTTGATCTTAGGCTATTCTTTGTTTTCCTTTGAGTATGTTGAAAGCAGGCTAGTTTAAATGTCCTTACTTGATCTTAAGTTGCCCTTTGTTTTCCTTATATGTTTTCTTCTTTCAATACACTTTAATGTTCCATACCATAAATCAACTTAAAGAGATTTTTTGACATAGATGACTTGCCCCATAGACCACTCTTGAAACTTGATGTGCAATTAAATCCTTTTGTGACTTCACAGCCCAATGGATTGATACTATTTCTTACCTATCATATTAGCTGAACCATTATTTCAACCTACTCACACCTTTACCCCTCAAAAATACTTCCTTCATTTTGATGATTTTCATCCCAACCAAAACAAACAAAAAATCTTGTACTTCATAGCTAGCCTAATATCATATCATAAGCCTTAAAGAAATATCTTTGAAAACACTTATATATAGAGAGATCCCTCTTTGAATCCAAGAGGGCTAGATCCTAGGATTCCAAAATGGTTTTGATGTAGGATTTGCAGCATTTTTTCTTTCCAATCTTGCAAACTACGAAGACCCTAACACCCTCCAAAATAACCTGTCATCAACACAGGTACTCATCAGTACAGAGAGAAAACCAAAAAATAGAAAAAACCAAATTTTTTGGTCACCTCAGCCTTTGTGCGCCTGTCCCTCAGACAGGCGCGCATAGCGCACGCCTACATTTTTCACAGGCATGCCTTGGCATGCTAAAATTGAGGAACAGAGCACCCTCACGCGCCTGTCCCTCAAAATTGCGCGCAAAGAAGGCGCACTTTTGCCCAGATCACCTGCGCAATCTAGGGTAAAATTCACCCAGAGGCCGTACAAACCCAATTTGTATAGCCCCTGGCACCATCAAACTGAAAAAATTAAAATGTAGGACATCATGGAAGTTACCTCTTCATAGTATCGCTAGTCCCTAGTACACAGGCTGACCGCAATGGCAAGAAATGCTCAGCAAACGCCTCTGATCTCTCAAAACTCAGCAAGTACAAACGAATTGAATAAGGGCCATATTCACCTATTTATTTCCCTTTTCAAAAAATTTGGAGGTCCATAACAGGAGATTAGAAGGTCCATTCTGCAAACCATAAGTTGTGCCATCATCAGTACGCCATGATGAACGAAAGCGATGCAACAAATTCACTTTCTAGAAAAAATATTTTTTCAGTGCCAACAGGTATGCCCCTATCTCATCTTCCTTTTTAAATCTCATACCTTTCAATAATATTTGATGAAAATAAGATGCTTTCACTTGAGGTGGTTGTTTTTGCAGGAAAAATTCACAAACCTCTCACAGCACCGCCTACTGAAAATTCTAGAGCAGGCATCATTCTACCCCCAACATGATAGATGCTACACCATTTTTTGGTCATCTAACATGTTACTATTAGATGGACCTAAGTACACCATGTAAGACCAATTTTACCCTAAGTAAAATTGCTTTCGCTATGAAAAACAACTTAATAAATCACTTTTATTAAGTTGTTTATGGTCTAAACAGGAAACCCCATGAAGAAATATTAAATAAATCTACATTTGTTTGATTTTCCTCAAGGAATAATTAGTTAAACAACAGTTTAATTAATATTCCTGGTCATATTTAACCCAAAATAGGAAAATTAATTAGATAAATTATTAGTTATCTTATTATATTTTAGGAATAATTATTTAAACCTTTATTAAATAATATTTCTTGTTAAATTTGACTAAATCATTCATTAATAATTAAATAAATCGTTATTTATTTGATTATCACTCAACCACATCCTTAAAATAATAAATAATCATTTATTTATTTATTATTTACAAATAAAGGGATTTGACCCAAGTCAAATTCTTTTTCCCTCCAACAAATATAATAAAATATTCCATAAGAGTTGGATCTTGACTTGGTTAATAATATTTTAATTGTGCACCAATATCTAGACTAACTCAATATTTTGTGATAAATAGAAGGTTTTTTCCATTCATTCACTACCTTTTGTTGCCAAAAGATCACTCTGGATCTATACTTTTGGTCTGACTTTGATCCACTGTCATTGTCATATTTTGCTACCATTTTTCTTATGAGCTCCCTTTGAGTTCCTTTTTTTTTGTCTGGGTTTTCTACACCATCAAAAGGAGGAATTTTAGATCTGAAGTGCTGAGGACTTACAAGAACCCATCCCATTGAGGAGAACTGGTAACATCTTTCTATGCTCTCCTCCCAAGTGTCATAAATATAAAAAATTCTTTAAAACATTATTGTCTGGTCTATTGGATGCATGGAGCAACTCTTGCTTTTATTTACTGCTTAATGTCTTTTAATGCATAGATCTATATTTTTAAAGCATTTATCTTGGTCAACTAATTGTAGATCTAAAGATATTGGCAGCCATCTTTGCTGTTAGGGTTGTTTATTATGCATGGCTAAAGTGAGCCTTTTTCGTACACTTGCGATTAAGATTCATACTAACAACTGGCGACTCCATAGGGGTTTATGATTACGACCTCTGTCGTTTTTCAGATCCCTGCATATCCAGATGCTTCAAACCCTAGTATTTCTCTTCATCTTCTTGTTTTTATTTTCTTGATGTTGTTTTTAACCTATAAAACCCTAAAACATTGAAAATTCTAACTTCTTTGTTTTTTCGAACCTATTGCGCAGGTGACAGGCATCAACCATAGCTGAGACGACACATTCCTCTAAAACCTGCTCCCGAGAGTGCCGAAAGTGCAGGTTGCACTTTTTGGGCCAAAACCTGTGACCTGAACCTCCAGGGCGTAGAAAGCAGGCCAAAACCTACGACCTCTGCAGAAATCAGGTTAGAAACTGCGACCTAGATTTTTTGCGGGAGTTTTTTCTGAAAGTTTTCTGGGTTTGTCTGGGCCTCTGTTTAGGGTTTTCTGACCTCCATCTCCACCCGTTTTGGACCTATACTTGTTCTTTTTTACTCATTTAAGTGGGAACCTAGCCCTCTAGGGCTTTAGTACCCTCCACCTTTTGTCGAAGAGTTTTAGCTACTACAGGTTGTCTGAAATTTCAGAGTGTTCAACCATTTTTCAGATCTAATCCCTTACCTTCAGATCCACTTCATACTAGCTATTTATCCATCCAAAACACCTCCTTTTAGTTTTTTTTGGGTTTTCCTCTAGGGTCCCCTCCGCTTCCTCTGATTTTTTGTTGTTTTTCTGCACCTATTTTCAGCAGATCTAACCTTTAGATCATTGTCCCTCCCGACCTTATATCTATTGGCTATTTTGGTGTGTTTTGACTAGATTTTTCCCCACCTAAAAACTAGTTATTGAGAGGCCCGCCTCCTTGGGTTTAGATTAATGCATAATTCGTTGTTTATTTTTTGTTATTTCAGTTTCATATACTATTATCTACGAGTTTATTTACAGTTATACAACACACTTTTTTATTTTTCTCTACAAACGTCTAGGTTTAAAAATTAAAATTTACACACTTAACACACACACCCTAAGTGAAAAAGAGCTTGGTTAACACCGCCAAGCAAAGACTTTAAACATTGTAATCAATTGATCCTGCACCTCTCTGCCCTTGTTTTGACATTGTAATCAGTTGATCCTGCACCTCCTCTCCCTTTTTGGTCTCTCTTCCCTTTGTGTCGTGTTTGTGCCTTCACCATTGTGCCACCAAGGCATTTATCCCAGAGACTTCTTGGCCTTCACCCTCAGTTTCTGGTAGGAAGACTTACTCCTCCACGTAGGATCCGAGTTAGTCCTCCACCGATTCTGCACTCCAACTCCTCTTCTGTTTTATTGGGTTCTCCTTCTGGTTCTGCCCCCGATTCTCCCCCTGTCACCTTCACCATGTCTGGTTCAAAACCTAACACTGGTGGTAGCCCCGACCCTAATGCTAGGAATACTACTAGTGGGACCGCAACAGGAACTACCCCAGCTGCTCCCTTTCTCCCCTATATGGCAGGCCTCAATCTTCCCGATTTTAACCAGTTTATCAATGACCCTATACACCATGACGCTAGTTGGCCTGCTATGCTGACCAAGCTCCCTTCCGACATCCCCAAGTTTGAAGGTCTTGTTGGAGAAGATCCTACAAATCATGTTCGATCTTTCCACATGTGGTGTTCGTCTAACTCCATTACCGATGACTATGTCTATCTTCGGTTGTTCCAACATACGCTTACTAGAGAAGCTTCTAAGTGGTATGTTGATCAAGCCTCATCCTCTCATACCACCTTTGCGACTCTTGCCTAAAATTTTCTATCTTATTTCTAGCTTCCCCTTCATTATGACACTGGTACCAAACTTTTGACTTCTTTCCATTAATCGTCTGCGACCTGCCTATCTGATCATGTCCAGGAATGGCGGAGAAGAAAGATCCTATGTCGAGCCCCTACCTTCGAAGACTGTGTCTACATGGAATGGTTCCTTAGATCTCTCTTGCCTGCTATAGGCAAATACATCGCATCGCATTTCCCTCAAACCGAAGAAGCCGCTCTCCAGATTGCGTTAAAATATGAAATGTTCTATGCTAAGTCTGGTTATGTTGATACACTTCTACCTGATCTTCCTGGACTCAGTGGTGCCAATGCACTGGGGGCATCTCATGCCACCGACTATATCGTTGGAGCTCTTTCTCATCCATATGCTCAGCCTCCCACGGGCTATGGTTTTCCTCAGGGAGGGGCCAGCACTTCCAGCACTTTTCCCCCTCCCGATAGCATGTATCTAGGATACAGCATGCCTCCTCCTTTTTCCCAACCTCCTATTTACCACAATGTTATTCAACCTCCTTATTATCTGTATCTACAGCCTAGTGCTCCAGCTCCTCCAGCATTATCACCTTCACCTCCCTTACCTTCTCAACCCCTGCAACAGTAGCCACCACCCCCTCAAGGGCAGGTGTATGCACAGCAGGGTGTGACTAATCCTCCTCCGTCCAAAAAGAAGAGGAAAGGCACTCAAAATCAATCTGCCCCCGGTAATACTGGACCTAATCCCCAAAATAATGCTCCTAACACTGCTAACCAGCAACAGGGCACTCAGCCCAAGTAGGACAGGCCTATTCGCACGAATAAGCCTTATTCTTGTTGTGGTGTTTATGGTCATTACATGCACGATTTTCCTCTTTTACCATAGATGCAGTAGATGTGGGAGTCTCAAGCAACATTTCTAGGACAGCAAGCCTCCCCTTCCGTCCCTCCTAGTGTTGCGCTTAATCAGCCGGTTGTGTTTACTAATCCTTTCCTTCATCAAGGATTTATGGCTGCCCAACCACCTAAAGGTCAGGCAGCCACTCAACCTCCTCCATCTGGTACCTCTGATTACCAGATTCTCATGATGAACTCTGACCAACCTATAACCATTTACCACAACCTTCAGACTCGGTCCCATCAGTACGACAAGGCTTCTGCTACGTCTGTCCCCGAGCCACCTTCTTTAGGTTCTATAGAGCCTCTTTCGACAACTAATGGTCCTTTGCAGATCCCTCAGCCTAAGGCAAAGGTTCATACCAAGATCCCTAAGGGACCACTATGCCGAAATGTTGCTTCTAGCAAAGCTGCCCATTCTTATAACATAGTATATGATTTGGCACAATCTCCTGCTGCCATCTCAATGTTGGAACTCCTCCAGTCATGCCCTTCACAACAAAAAGCTCTAATATCTGCCATGGGTGCTGTAGATCCTTCAGATGATCGATTGATTGTCTTCGATGTTGACTGGTCAGAACATCCTCCTCTTCCCGCTTCCATCGCCTTCGAAATCCCAATCAAGGTCTGGAATGCCAATGTTTCCCAGTGCATCATTGATGAGGGGGCATCCACCTGTGTGATGTCTGCTTCAATTTGGAAAAAACTTAGATCACCTGAGTTGGCTCCTTCTATGATCACTCTTCGAGCGTGGGATGGCCGCACCTCCCAGCCCATTGGCCTATTCTGCAATTGTCCTATTACTCTTGCAGGAAAGACTGTTTACGTTGACGTAGAATTCATTGACACCCCCTTATATTACAACATTCTATTGGGTCGTAGCTACACCTATGCAATGTCTGCTATACCATCTGCGGTCCACAGCAAGATGTCCTTTCCCCATAATGGAAAGATAGTCACCATTGACCAGTTGACATATTACGAACTGAAGTCTTAGGCCTCCCCTGAGTCCATCATATCTTCGGTGGCCAATAAGAAAACCGTCGACCCCTTGACCAGTGTCTCACCCGGAGTCTACAAAGACTCCTCTTTGATTGGTACATTCCCTGGTCTTCCTCCTCCTATCTTTGATCCCATCTCATCGATTGTTTTCATGATGCAATCATCTCGGGCTTCCCTCAAGCGGCCCACTTCGGCTAGTTAGCAGCCTCGCCCTCCACAACCTACTCCTAGCCCTTCGATTCAACCTTCTGGACCCCCTCCTCCTAGCCCTTCACTTACAACTAGTATCCATGAGCCTTTCTACCCTCCTGGAATGGTTCCTCCAGGCCTTAACCATCTTGGAGCCATCCCGCCTGGCCATTACCCCTTCGGTCAGATGGCATTCCTAGCTCCCCCTCCTGGAGTGTACTCGGTACCTGTCATGGCCACCCTATCTCTTCCTAACCTGACCCTGGGGATTCCCGTGTGGTACCTTGATCCCCCAGCCGCTACCCCGCCTGGTCAACCCAAAGCTTATTTTTCTTTGACCCTGGTTCAACCGGTCCCCATGACTTCTCCCGCTGCTATAGTGCCTCAACCACCTCAACAGGAACCTTCTCTTGTTGTGACAGCTTTGGGTAAAAAAGGCAAAGCTCGCAAGAGGGCATCAAAAGACAAGGCTGCCCCAACTGACCCTACTCCTCCTCCACTTCCAAAGCCTTGTGATTTGTGTGATGTCATCGGTCATGCCACCCATACCTGTCCTGAGTTGCCTCATATCAATCCGATGGTTAATGTTGCATTCCCTGAGTCTATGGTCCCTGAAGCCTCTGTTTCTTCCTCGACTGCATCCAAGAACCCTAAGACTATTCACACCAACCAACCTTGTGATTTGTGCGATCTCTATGGCCATTATTCTCACCATTTTCCCTGCCTTATACATTACCACACCTCTTTAGAGGTAGTCCGGGAGTACGAGGTTGAACAAAACCAATCCACCTCTCCCATCCTTGCGCAGTATGCTGCAGGCCAGCTTGAGGATTTACCTGCTCCCATTGACATTCCCCCTCCTGATGTTGAGATGACAGAGCCTACGGCCACCATCCTCTACCTATCATCATCCATGAGACCCTTGGTGGAAAATCCCTTTGATACTTCCCCTTCTGTTTCACTCGACCTCCCTTCAGCGATCACCTTGGGCTCAACATCAGTGGATCCCTTATCTTCTTGTTCTTCCTTCATATCCCATGACGATGCACACGTGAGCCTTTCTTCTCATGATGATGATTCAGGTAGCTTCGCCACGTCATGTTGTCTCCCTTCCTCCAGTCACTTCATCTTCTATTGTAATGATGACATCATGGAAGCCTTGTACACCCCTGAATTCATCTTTCCCACCCATAAGCAGGATGGCACCATTCGTGTCTATGGTGACTTTCATGGCCTGAGCACAAGCTACACCTCTGGTAGCTCCCACACCCCACCTAACCGTTAGTGTGTGAGTAGTAGACATCCTACCCAGATCACTCCCTCTCACAGTGTTTGTTTGATTTTTACTTTGAGCTCAGGCTGCTAGCATTTTTCATCATCCTCCCATTTATTGTCTTGTGGCACCTTTCAAATGGACCTCCCATCCACACCTTATATCATTTATGTTGATGGTGCAAGTCACTACTCCCGGAATCTAGCCTCAGCAAGTTGGGCCATTTTTACCCCCTTAAATTCACTTGTTCTCTCGAACGGTGTATGCATTGGTACTGCCACCAATAATCAGGCCGAATATGATGCGGTGCGAGGTTTATTAGTCGATGCCCTTGCCAATCGCATCCTCCACCTTCATGTTCTTTTAGATTCCCTGCTTCTTTTCATGCAATCGAATGGTGTTTATCGTGTGCATAATCCTATCCTTTTTAGAAGATATCTACGAGTAAATATTTTGATGCGTGAATTTGAAATCATTACATTCAGTCATGAACCTAGAGCACAAAATCACTATGTAGATAGCATTGCAAACAATATTCTAGATTGGAATTTAGCACATGCATTTAAAACAAGACAATAAGTACATAAAACCATCAAAACGATGCATATCCATAATATGTGTCGTATAACATGTTTTGGAGTCCATCAACTATGATACATATGACATGCCCATAGCATGTTACAAAAACTCAAAACTGGGGGCACCACTTGCCCCTACACACTAATCACTATCTGGAGGATCTCAAGCCAAAGGCTCTTCTCCTGCATCTCGTAGATCGCGCATCCCCTGTCCAGCCATCACCATGAGCTGCATGACCCCTCGCCACTCCGAGGGTAGACCAATACATGGCTCTATGTACTGGTCATCCAAGTCTTTCCAGTTGTGCACTGAAACACTAGTCATAAGCCTCTCACATCTACGACAGATATCCTCCAGGAGGGTTGTTGCATCCTCATTTTGTGGCACTCTCGATCCACTAGGTCTGGCATTTCTTGATACTGTAGGCTGTCCCATATACCCGGTAAGTTTTACCGGTGCTGTATCTACATACCAAAAGTGAAAGAATCAGTACCATATACAATATTCTGAAACTTTACAATTGACATAAAATATTAGCAATTTATCACTTACCATTGAGTGACCATACTCGACCAGGTGGCAGTGGCAAATTTGGGTCCCAATGATGACTCATCCCACTATAGGGATAGTCGTCTATGTACAATGGCATCTGATCCCAATGAGTAAAGAACTTGGATCGGAACACCCGTTCGACCGCCCCACCTCCTCCTATGCATAGTAGTCGCCCCCACCAGTGCATCCTGGGCTCTCTAGGGCCCCCATCCTAGAGCTGTATGTGAGGTCGAAGTGTCGAGATACTCTCAAAGAAAAGCGAGCACAAAACTGTACCATATGCACAGTCATGGTTCACTTGTCGCTTGAATAGCGACAACTGTCGTTTCAATGATGGCAGCATCATCTGGGCCCACCCATAGTAGGTCCCACTCAACACACTCTCCACAAGCATCATTTGCCCTCTAGTGATGTGGTGGAGTGCTTGGTTTCCCAGGAACTGCAGCACAGGTCTCTAACGTCTCTAGATCCCTAATGGGTATCCATATCCCTTTGACATGGAGACCTGGTTGACAATGGCGCTCTACAAACACCATGATGTTTCGCCCTCGCGGTAACACTGGCTGAGTATTCCCTACCATCCCAAGTGGTGGGAGACCAGTCAGAAAATATATATCCTGGACTGTCAACTCGATTTGTTTCCCTTGCACTATAAAGACCTCATGGTCTGGATCCCAATAACTGACAATCCGGGCCAACAAGGGCTCTCCAACTCTCATAAGAGGGTTCTCCACAAACTTTAGAACCCCAAACCTGGCTATTGCACTGCGGACACCATGATCCTCTCGGATCTCTGACCGTAATGTGCCTAGGTCTCTCTCTCTCCATTTGATCCGTAATTCTTCCATATCTACACAAAACTATCATATTTGTCAGTCTACATATAGGAAAGACTGTATCCAAACATAAAATCCCAGTTCTCAGCCAAAAAATAGCACAGAAAAACCCCTCTCTATCAGGTCGCACTTTTGAGGCCTAATCCTAGGACAAGTCGTAGTTTTCTGCCCAAAACCTGCTACCCAAGTCATAGTTTTTTCCCCAAAAAGTGTGACCTAGCCGTGAAAAGGAGCAGGGGTCTTTTCCTGAGCTCTGGGGACCTAAACTGAACTTTCAATCCACTGAAATGAAAGAGTAGGGTTAGGCCTCTTACCTGAAATTCACGGATCTTGATTCCAATGGTCGGTTCGTCCACTACGATCGCCGCAAGATTTATGTCCTTCTCTCCTCTCTACATTCACCACAGCTCCACATGAAAATGAGTGAATTTGGAGGGAAAATGCCTGATTAAAAGAGAAACCCCTGATTTTTATTTCGCCTGTTGCGGCCAAATGGTAGCTCAATTTGACAAACCATCTGTACTGTTGGAAAGCTCTCATTGAGCCCTCAAATGGGTATCTGTTATTTTTTCATGATTTGATACTTCAACAGGACACATTTTGTCCAAGAAGGGTCACTTCACCGCTCCTCAAAATCAAATTTCTTTACTTACAACACTTGTACTTGGGGCACCACTTTTCCTCCATACTTGTCCATGCTCATGTTGATTCTTGTCGTGAGTAACCATTTTATACTCATGTTTTTATGGTCCCCATTGGACCTTTTATGTATGGAAACATCATTGAGTCGCCCTTGTTTAGAGCATCCGAGTTGAGCATCATTGCATCCATAGAGTCTATCCTGAGTCCCTTTGTATCCCTCTATAGTCCTCCATCCTTCATTTCTTGGTTCCTCTCTCATGTCACACATTATAGCCTTCAGCCCTACTGTCCCTTATCCCTTATGATATTGTGTCCGTCGCTGCCAGGTCATCCACACCCTTTATGCTCTAATAAGGGAATTCATCTATCCGCTACTCAGTACCCCCCATTTCATCATCTCTGGTGTCAGTCTGTCAGCCACTCTACTATTTTCTCTTGTGCCTTGGTTGAGGATTCCTTATTGCCTCACCTATGGCGGACCTCCTTATGTCAACATCAGATCATTCATTCCAGAAGACAAGTCTAGAGGGCGGTGTGCCTTGGTTCTATCTTCCACTCTTGTTCGATGCCTCAGATCAAGCAAAGGGACTCCTTATTGCCCTTTGACTTGATTGTTTCTCAGCTCGAGCTCCTTTTAGCATGATCAAGATCTGTATACTTGATGGTTCAGTGATGCAGCAGATGATACCAGCGATTCCCGGGTGTGTGTGAGATGTTTCAGCCCTCATGAGGGGTTGGCCCTATAGGTAGCCCCCCACATGCTTGGATGACCTCTTCCTTACAGCCTTTGATGCATCTCCATAGATTTGATGATGTCGGCCTCAACATCTTGCAGTGCCTTTTTGTTTGCATCTATCAGTCAGATTTTCAGAGCCCTTCCTTGTTTATAGGGGAATTTGGGTTGTTTTTGTATCTCATGTACTCAAATATTATTGTATAAGTCATGGTTGTTATCCCAGGCACAGTATGTATGTGGGATTCATTATCATATTTTTATCTGGCTCATGTGTATGCCAGCATGTACGATATAGTTCAGTCCCTTATTTATTCGACACATTATTCTTTGTACTTTGTCTCGGTGGGCATAGGTATGCCTCCCCTACTGCCTATAGCATAGGCACTCACTCATAAAAGAGACTTTTCGCACCTATAAGTCTTGCCTCCTTAGGGTCTAGTCCTCTAGCGCTTTGGTCTACCTTATATTTCTCTCTCTCTGACTTCCCCTTCGGTGTCTAGTGATTGAGTTCTTACAATGTACTTCATTCATACGATTAGCTCCTAATGCTCGCACGCTGGGGGGCAGTCTGTTACACCATTTTTTGGTCATCTAACCTGTTACTATTAGATGGACCTAAGTACACCATGTAAGACCAATTTTACCGTAAGTAAAATTGCTTTCACTATGAAAAATAACTTAGTAAACCACCTTTGTTTATGGTCTAAACAGGAAACTCCATGAGGAAATATTAAACAAATCTACATTTGTTTGATTTTCCTCAAGGAATAATTAGTTAAACAATAGTTCAATTAATATTCCTAGTCATATTTAATCCAAAACAGGAAAATTAATTAGATAAATTATTATTTATCTTATTGTTTTGTAGGAATAATTATTTAAACCTTATTTAAATAATATTCCTTGTTAAATTTGACTAAATCATTCATTAATAATTAAATAAATCATTATTTATTTGATTATCACTCAACCAGATCCTTAAAATAATAAATAAATCATTTATTTATTTATTATTTATAAATAAAGGGATTTGACCCAAGTCAAATTCTTTTTCCCTCCAACAAATATAATAAAATATTCCATAAAATTTGGATCTTGATTTGGTTAATAATATTTTAATTATGCACCAATATCTAGACTAACTTAATATTTTGTTATAAATAGAAGGGTTTTTCCATTCACTCACTACCTTTTGTTGCCAAAATATCACTTTGGATCTATACTTTTGGTCTGACTTTGATCCACCTTCATTGTCATATTTTGCTACCATTCTTCTTATGAGCTCCCTTTGAGTTCCTTTTTTTTTTGTCTGTGTTTTCTACACCATCAAGAGAGAGGGATTTTAGATCTGAAGTGCTGAGGACTTACAAGAACCCATCCCATTGAGGAGGACTAGTAACATCTTTCTATGTTCTCCTCCAATGTGTCATAAATATAAAAAATTCTTTAAAACATTCTTATCTTGTCTATTGGATGCATGGAGAAACTCTTGCTTTTATTTACTGCTTAATGCCTTTTAACGCATAGATCTAGATTTTTGCAGCATTTATCTTGGTCAAATAATTGCAGATCTAAATATATTGGTAGCCATCTTTGCTGTTAGGGCTGTTTGTTATGTGTGGCTAAAGTGAGCCTTTTTCATACACTTGTGATTAAGATTCATACTAACAATAGAGTCCCAGAAAACTTTGCATATCCTGACATCATTTCTCCATCAGAAATAAACCACAGGGTCCTCATATCCGGCCTTGTTTATCATCACCTCACCCTGCACATGATAAAAATTCGCGTTGGTCAGTAGAGCCTCCCCTCCATGGCGCTTATCACCCAAAGTAGACCATATATCACAGCAATAGTGACGCCATGGCCATACCACTCTGGTCCGGGAAGCACCTCATGCCCATCCATTCATCATGCATAAAGGTCAAAGTTTACCATACAAACTGAAACCCCTTTCCCGGAAGACCGGGTTGTAACAAGAAAATAAAACGCGCATCTCTGCGCATCGCATTTGGCCCACCATACCTCCACCAAAATAATCCCATCTGCAACATTGTTTCATTCGCTTCATCAACCCCTCACATGAGACCAACCAATGGGACCCCCACCCTCATAAAAACACCTTCCTCACGCCTTTAGTGAGCAAACACGTTCATGTTTTGGGGTACCCATCTCTGTGTTTTGTAAAAACCTAACTTCATTATTTTATTCTTTTGGTAAGTGTACAAAGACTGCAAATGGTGCACTTGCCCCTTCACCCTCATATTTCATATTTTCTCCCATGGCAACGGTCTCGGACCTTCCTTGTTCAGAGTATTTCACCCCCACGCACGCACCATCACGACATTCATAGCTAGTTTACACCCGCCCTGGAAGTCCTACCAACTCTAGGGATTTCCCCCTCATAAATAACTATGATTGCCGCCAAGCTGCTTAAGTATAGTTTGACCTTGGGCCACTGAATCCCCATCATCATTTTTCAGTCACCTCTCACCAAAATTCCTATGTTAAACCCATCACATCCAAGTCCCCGACCCCTTAGGTCGACGACCCATGGCTCGGTTAAGGCTTCCTTTTTGTCGACCTCAACACCTCTTTTCCAAAAAGGAAGCAGTACCTTGGATCACCCCTCCCCAAGCAAAGGGGTATCCTCGGGTGGCACTGTGGGAGACATCATTATTCACAAATGTCATCAATCCTCCTAACATTCGACTATGAAAAAAGCTTTCATGTCAAGATGGTATCGTACCTTACAACCATTGCACTTTGATTAGATCCGTCGAAGACCCATGCCTCCACAAGCGTCTCTGTCAAAAAATTCTTACACGGGAAGGTCCAACCAGTACATATGCGTACATTGCGCAGCTACATGCCATACCAAGTTTACGCATATGGGTACCACATTCCACCTATCATCAAAGGAAAAAAACCCCTGGGGGCGTCAACAGTCGTCGTCAACAACCGCCAGCATCACTACCATAGTTGTGACACAGACAGCACATGTATCTGTCAATTTTGTTTAACTAGCCATAGCATCACGAGCATGGGACATGACCACATCGTTTTTTATATATGTTGTAAATTTTATTTTCTTGCAAGGATCCCTTAGACGTGGTCATTCTTGGAATCAGTGCAGGGTGTTGTCAACTCCAAAGCTTCACGCATGTCTCCCTCTCTCTCTACGCACGATACTGAAAAGAAACTACAATGTATTTCGGCTATACAGTCCTTCCTAGACCTCACACATTAGGGGGCAAATGTTAACACTGGAAAATCGTACAGCAGAAGATGACATTAATTAATGTCAAGCCAATGGATTTACAGGGCAGGAAGACATTATGGAATCAAGAAAGTATTTAAAAACTCTAAGGTTTTGAGAAAATCAAATTTGAACTAGTCTTAAATTTTGATTGCGCGCATTATCCTTCGAGAAGAGCACCTTCTACACGCCTTTTTGCCCGATAAGCGCGCATTCCTGAAAGTGGAAAAATGTCACTTTCCGAGACCACACAAAGCAAAGGACAAGTTTTTCCTTACATGAATCCACCTAAGGATAGCCACCAGTGCCTCCTTCGACACTATGTGAGCACACAAAGGAATATTTGGAGCACACAATGGAATCATACCTCTCCCTTGGGTCACCATCCACCATTTACCAAGGGAGGGAATGAGGATTTTAAATCCCCTATATAAAGACACCATGAGATGAAGAATTGGTGATCACATTGTTATGTTGGCCAGAATTTCCCGAGAAATACCAGCAGTGTGTGACCCGGAGTTGGAGATAGACGAGACTCGATTGTTGGCCTTCCAACAATCTTAGTCCATCACAACAGAGAGAGAGGTAGCTTGCACCAAGGTGAGCTTGGAAAACAACATCCTTGCATCGGGACCTAGAACCATTGTCTAGGGGCCCTTTGGCAAGTGGGTAAAATTTCTTCTTCGTATCAAACTTTTAATAAGAAGAGGCCTAGAGCCATCGTTTGCATTATTATCATTTTGACTCTCTTCAATAGCTTCTGTATATTTGTGTTTTATTTTTAGTTTAATTAGAGCATACATTTGCATACTTTTTCCTCTATATTGTATGCTTTTGAGCTCCACCACTTTCTGCCTATTACCTAGAGTTTAAAGGGCCGAACCACACCCTTTAAACTGGTGCAATTTCATACATTCGTGCACCAAATCCACCACAACAGTGTGTTTGATGTTGATGCTGCTCCTGGTACCAATACAATAGAAAATTCCACTTCCCTGTGGGGAGGAAATTCTGAAATATATGCGGGGAATGCATCCCAAAACTTTTGCAAGACAAGGTACCTCTTGAATATTTCTACATCCTCAACTTCCTTACCCTTGTCACTGGAAATATGCATTGGAAATAATACACACCCTTTCCTACAGTTGCGCTTTTCTTACATAATTGTAAACATCCTCACCGATGTAGGCTTCTTCTTTCCCTGCAAGATTTGACTTTTCCCCATTATCATCCTGGCACTCAATAGCTTTATCATAAAAATCTACTTTGGTTTGTGGAGGTACAACCAATCCATACCCAAAAGCATACTATATGATCCCAATGGGAGCACATTTAGATGTGTTAATGTAAGCATACCATTTAGCTCCAATGCACAAGCTCTTACGCAGTGACGAACTCTCTTCTTAGCACATGTGACCAACTACACCAATCAAGACTCTACATGCACTTATTTTCTCAAACCAAACTTATCCACCAAGTCAGGATTAACATAACTATAATTATATCTAGGGTCAATCAAAATAGAAACAACTAGACCAAAAAGCTTACCTTCCATCTCAATAATGGATTCCTGGTGATCTACCTACTTGTTGTCCAAAACTGCATAAATTTGAGGAATTTTATGGCCCACATCCTCAACTGCTTGTGCATCCTAAGAATTGTAGATATGAGGATTGCCACCCTAGTACAATGGAAAATCCTTCTTGCGATGATATTTTCCACATATCCAGCACTACAACGATCCCCTACCATTACCTCTATTCTAGTGTGTTAGTGTCCCGTGATTTGGCAGATTGGTAGACCAAATGACAGGGTAACATGGAACCAAGCTTTGGAGTCTAAGCACATAGCCTTCCTGGAATCAGAGAGGGATCTCTCTATTAGGTGCAAAGGATGTGTTATTTTTTCTTTAGGGTTTTTATTTTAGGCTAGTTGTTAAGTGTAGGGTTTGTTGATTGTTTTGGTTGGGAAAGATGGTCAAATGGAATAGGTGGAGTGAGAGTATGTCAAATCCATTGGGCTATGGAGTCAAATGAAGTCAAGAGTGTCTAAATGATGAAACCGAGTGTATTGCAGGGCCAATTTAGCAAGGTCAATGGATCCTTAAGGTGATGCATGATGTGTAATGAACATTAAGTTTGGGAAATACTAAGAGGTATTAAACATATATAGTTTAAAAATTACAATCCATGAGGTACGACAAACCATTAAGCTCAATAAACCATAATATAAACTAATAAACATCCAAGAGAAACATTCCAGTGATACATAGAGAGCATAAGAGCTTCTAACTTTATAAAATCACCTTCATATTTTGGGAAAACACAAAAGACAATACAAATAAATCAATTTATGGAGAGGGAACTCCTAAATAGCATATATCAAGTTATTAGGAACTCTGAAACAAGTTTGCAAGCATGGACAAAGGGCAAGATCGAACGAGACCTCTTTGACTTAACCTAACAATCAATATTTCACAGAAAGGCTTCAAGATAAGGTTTTGAAAAATTCAAATAAGCAGGGAATACCATGAATCATACTTGTAAACTAGCATACTAACCATACATGAAACAAAAACAATTTTTGGACCTAAGGAGTAGTAAAGAATTCATTAAGATGGCCAAAAGAGAAAACATAAATGTTATAACAAGCAGGAGGACTGAGGTGGCTCAAAGAACATGTCTCAACCTCTACTTTTCTGTTTAATAGCAGCCAAGAAACATGAAACATAATGATAAAAAAGGAAACAATAGACAAATTAGGAAGACATCACCATTCACCAAGCTATGGAATCCTGCAAACAAGCTTCTCCATCATCAAGCCAAGCAAGTCATTCATCCACTTCACAATACCATTTTCTTCTCCAAGCTCATGAAACCATGTATATTGCTATTCAAGCTCATCAAATGCCAAAAAAATAAATAGGGGCCTCATGCTCTATTTATGGAGAAAATGAGGACTAAAACCCTAAATGTGGTAGGAAAATGTCAAATATAGTCATAAATATCATTTATGGCCAAGAGACCATGCAAGGCCCAAGGCACATAATATCCCAAGAAATAAATTCTAAAATAACTATTTGCACCTAATTCTAGCTTAATTTGCCTCAAAAAACTAAAAAATATCTATTTGCAATAAATGAGTGTGTTTTGTTGACTTTTGGTCCAAAACACACTAGGCAGCCTCTGTGCATAGCGCCACTTTAGCAGAAAAAAAGGGTCTCTTGTAGCTGAGTTTTGGACCCCTTCCCGACACCGGATTTGGCTCTGTGATGGCCTGTTGGAAGCCTGATGAGTCTACTTTCTAGAAATTCTTGAGTTGTGCTGATTGGATGCTATTTACCTGTCCAAAAATAATATCTCCCAACACTGCTTTGTACGCAGCGCCTGGTCTGAAAATGAGGCAGAAAGGTCAGATTTTTAATGTTTTTTGACCTTTTGAGGGGGTAAAAATGGTCCAAATGATCTGAAAGTTGGTGAGCAGACTTTTGGTGATGTGAGAAATCCAAAAATGCAAACTTTGAGAGCAGAGGATGTACCAATTTTGTGCGTAGCGCCTAGGGTGCTACGCACAAAGGGGTCAAAATTTGGAAAAAACAAAAAATTGTCCAATTTGCCTCAAAATTTGTGGAGAGGTCTCTCAAGAGGTCTTGGACACCTGTTGAGAAGCCTTAGCCAAAATTCCAAGTCTATCCTACACTTTGGCTCTTTTTAGGTCTTCTAGCTCCATGAAGGCCTTCTTCAGTTTGGTTCAAGCAAGCATGTTCTTCCTTGCATAATTCTTTGTCATTTTCTTTTGTAGGGCAAGGCCTCTCTTTACCTCCTTGAAATTTTTATGCTCCTCTTTGTAATAGTGGATGACACATTGTGCCATCTCCAAGTCTCTTTCCAACTCCTTAAGCTGTGCATCTTTCTCCAAGAGAAGCAATCTTGTGTTCATCTCCTTGTCCTCATTGTCACTATCTAAATCAATGAATTGAGGCCCTTGAGAAGTCCTCTTGATACTTTTGCTTCTCCTTAACTTGACCTGTTGCTCACCTTTGTCCATATTTTCCTTGCCTTTGTCTTTGTGCTTAATAGTTGGAGTAGAGATGGCCCTTTGCCTTTTTGAGGCAGCAAACACATCTCTTTTGCCTCTGTGGTAGGTGCATGTGAGGGGAGTGATGAGGGTGCCTTGATCCTTGATAAAGTCACAAGCCTTTTCATCGTTGTCATGGCTTTCATGAGTGACTTCATGCTCCATTGGGTCACTAATTTCTTGATCTTAAACCTCATCATCATCCTTGCTTTCCTCACTGTTTTCTTCACTGACATCTTGGCTCTCAAACTGACCACTATCCTCCTCACTTGCCTCATTTTGGCTCTGTCCTTCACTAAGATCTTCTTATTTGTCACTTTCATCATTGTCACTTTGAGTTCCTTGGTCATTTGGGGGCTGATTAGTGTCATGACAGTCATGACAGTTGTCATGACTATCATGACTATTTCCTTGCTCATCATTGTCTGTCTCCTTTATGCCAGTGTTGTGGTCACTGCCTTCATTTTCAAACTCTGTTTCAGCCTCCTCATTGGTCTGCTCTTGGTCTTCAATTTCTTCATCCTCTCCCTCTGTCTCTTCATTTTCATTTTCTTCATTCATTTCAGCACTTTTGTCACTGTGATTGGGCTCACTGTCATGCTCAAAACCATCTTCCTATTGGTTGTCTTGTGCACTCTCCTGCTGACTGTCATCTTCATTTTTCTTTTCATAATCCCCTTGGCTATCATTTTTCTCATCATCAACACTCTTCTCTATATTTGACATTCTTTTATGAGTGTCATCATTGTCACTGTTTTTCTCCTCTTCATCACTATTTTTCTCTTTAAGGCTGCCATGTTCATCCTCTTCCTCTATTTCATCATCATTTTCTTCATCATTAGGAATTGTTTCTGCCCCACTATCTTCTTCACTTCCCTCATCATCTTCTTCCTCATTATTGTTGTTGTCATCATTTGTTTCTTCAGCACTGCTATCCTCTTCCTTGTTTTCTTCATATACCTCTTTTTCTACCTCACTGTCCTTTTCCTCTTCATTGCCATCTGTTTGTGTAGAAATTATATACAATATGCATGTATATATCTAGACTCTCCCGATCTAACAATATTTATCTTCTTGCTAAATACAGAATCCTCCCACTATAATTCTTGCGGAAATTTAATCATCAATTGCAAAACACATGAAGCAATAAAAACACACATAACACAGTTGTTTAACGGGAAAGCCTGAAGCTGAAAACCCCAACTATCATATATTATGTATATCATGGAGATCATGTAAGAATCTCATACAAATCTTAGTACATCAAGCTCTTAGTACAATCAATCGTCACACACTATCATGAATAAATCTGCAAATCCATGCACTAATTTCTACATCCTGATAGCCTGCCTCCACTGCGCAATCCAAGTTGATTACAAAGACCAATTCAATGCAAATCCCACTCTCCTTGACTGCGTTGTTCTCATTGGAAACTCCAATGTATATGTAGATGCAATTAATGCATCACTAGTAGTCACAACGGATAGTCTATCTCACCCTTTCACCTATCTCTCCACTGGGTCTCCACTGGATCTGACATGCACTGTAGTTCACCACTGTATTGTTCAGTTGATTAATGAGTTATTATTTTTGAATTAATTAACTAATTAATTCACTCCACTCTCACTAGTGTATCATTCAATTAGACTAGATACAACTAGCTCAACTGAGTCTAACTGAGTTAAACTGAATACAACTCCATGAACTACTCTTACAACTCTGTCATAACTTTGCCACTTCAATTCTAACTGAGTCCTCTATGCATGAAATCCAGTAAACCCTTAGGAATTGCATAATTCCTTCAGCCCATTGATTTGAAAAATATGTATACTAAAATTAAGTGCTCCAAGAGAATAAGTTGTTGTTTAGAGTCTGATTATTAGTAAGAGCTAGTAATAATCGACATGTATCTATTCTTAGATTGAAAATCTATAAATAGACTTCGCCCAATATTCTAAAAATAGAATTTCATCTATTTTTCACATTTTATCAACCATATAAAAATAGCACCCTGCAACTTATAGAATATGCTCACGATGTCTAAAAATAGACATACACCTAAAAATAGCCAGTGGGGGCCCCACCTAGTTTACGTGATTATTTTCCAACTGGAATCAAGGATGATGTTTTAGGATGCCTCCTTCACTGTTTCTTGTTGCAAACTTCAACACTCCCTCTCAACAAGAAAGCACTGTCTTTGCATGTGACATGCAACTCCATGCATTCGCCCTGCAACTCTTGTTGCAACACTTCCGAAACGGAAAGGCTCCAAACAACTCAATTAGTATAATGCATATGTCATCAAAGTATTCAAATTCTTCTTAATTACTGCACATGTCTTCAGGAACCACTGTGCTATCGAACTCTGCACCCATGCACTCTGCACTTGTTGTCAACTGTGAACAATGCTCCAGTATCTGATACTGTCACTTTGATCTACCTGCATCAATCCAACTAATCATGCTACTGTTGCTCTGTGGGCTCCTCGTAGCCAGGTTCAATTCATGAGATCCACACCATCTCAATGAATCCTGCCCAGAAATATCCTCTTGGGATTACTCATGCATGTAGCCCCACCTCTCACCTGGTGGTATAGATGCATGCACTTCCTCTGCCCATCCGGCACGAAATTTCTCTGCATAAGTGGTTGCTCCCAATCCATGATCCTCATCTTGTGGTTGCTCCACATCACGAGGTTCACTCTTACCTGCATGCAAATCCTGCTCCCTCTCAAGCTTTAATTGTATGGCTTTCTCACACTTCCCAACAGTAGGAATCTCCATAGAAATCCCATCTACTTCAAGTTTGTAGAGATTCTTAGCTTGAATCCCAACCTTCTTGACTTGCCCTGTTGCTTTGTGCCAAAGGAAAACTTTTCCTTCACTAAAGACAACATCATAGAATTTATCCTCTAACATTGCGACTGAGATTAAATTCTTCTTTAAACATGGAACATGAACAACATCTTGTAAAAGAATGAGTTTACCTAACGTCCTCTGAAAGGTAATGGTACCAATTTCGGTCGCACTGTATCATCCATTGTCACCCAGCTCAACATGCAACTGGAGATCTTTCTCCACCAAGTCACTGAAAAGGTTCACATCTCCCATCATGTGAAAGGAAGCACCACTATCAAAGTACCACCCCAATCCTAATGCACTAGACACCATGCATGCGATCAATGAGAAGTAAAGCTCAAATTGTGAGGCAAGAGCCTCACCAACTGCAGCTCCAGCAGCCATCTTGTTCTTCTTCTTATGTGGACAATTTGTGGCAATATGTCCAAACTCGTGATAGTGAAAACACTTCACTTTGGACATGTCATGCTCTTTGCCATCTTCACCAGCCTTAGATATAGAACGAAATTTCTTCCCCTTCTTCTTCTTTGCCTTGGAAACCAAAGCACAGTCCTCTTCATCATCAATCTTTGATGAAGAGACATGCCTGGTACTTCGCCTTATCTCCTCCTGCACAAGATCTGACCAAAGTCACTCCCAACCCAACAGTTTCTCCCGTCCATTGACAGAGTCTTCGTAGCTATGCCAATTCTTCGGAAGCCCAAGGAGAGCCAAGATCACCAAGTCGTCATCATCAACACTGACTCCTACACTCTCGAGCTCATCCCTGCATTGGACAAACTTTTTCAAGTATACCGGAATAGTGTCGTTCTTCTGCATTTTTATTTTTCTGATCTTGTCTTTAAGAGCCAACTTCCTCTGGTCGCTTCTGCTTTGGAAAAAATCTATCAAAGCCTTCCACATAGCATATGGAGTGGCTTTCCCATGAGTACTTGAGACAATATGGTATCTCACACCTTCCAACATAACCCTCCTCGCCCTTGCTACTTTCTTTTGCCATGCGTCAAGTACTGCAGCATCCGCCAAAGTGGCCTTAGAAACATCTCTCTCGATGAATTCCTTCAAGCCATTATCTTCAAGCACCACCTTCATCCTGTCCTTCCAGGATATGTAGTTATAGTTTCCCTCGAGTGCATACTCCAACCGCAACCCATTGAAAGACATTTCAATGTATACTCAACTGTCACACTAAGAAACTCCTGCAGCAAATTCGAATTTTTCCACTAGCACAAAACTCAGCACTGCTTCACAATTTCAATCTCCAGTAATTAACACTACTCTGATACCATGTATAAATTATATAAAATATGCATGTATATATCTGGACTCTCCTGATCTAACAATATTTATCTTCTTTCTAAATATAGAATCCTTCCACTATAATTCTTGCGGAAATTTAATCATCAATTGCAAAACACATGAAGCAATAAAAAAACACATAACACAGTTGTTTAATGGGAAAGCCTGAAGCTGAAAACCCCAAATATCATATATTATGTATATCATGGAGATCATGTAACAATCTCATACAAAGCTTAGTACATCAAGCTCTCAGTACAATCAATCGTCACACACTATCATGAAGAAATATGCAAATCCATGCACTGATTTCTGCTTCCTGATAGCCTGCCTCCACTGCACAATCCAATTTTATTACAAAGACCAATTCAATGAAATCCCAATCTCCTTGACTGCGTTGTTCTCATTGGAAACTCCAATATATATGTAGATGCAATTAATGCATCACTAGTAGTCACAACAGATATTCTATCTCACCCTTTCACCTATCTCTCCACTGGGTCTCCACTGGATCTGACATGCACTGTAGTTCACTGTTGTATTTTTTAGTTGATTAATGAGTTTTTATTTGTGAATTAATTAAATAATTAATTCACTCCACTCTCACTAGTGTATCATTCAATTAGACTAGATACAACTATCTCAATTGAGTCTAACTGAGTTAAACTGAATACAACTCCATGAACTACTCTTCCAACTCTGTCATAACTTTTCCACTTCAATTCTAACTGAGTCCTCCATGCATGAACTCTAGTAAACCCTTAGGAATTGCATAATTCCTTCAGCCCACTAATTTGACAAATCTGTATACTAAAATTAAGTGCTCCAAGAGAATAAGTTGTTGTTTAGAATCTGATTATTATTAAGAGCTAATAATAATCGACATGCATCTATTTTTAGATCAACGATCTATAAATAGAGTTCACCCAATCTTCTAAAAATAGAATTTCATATATTTTTCACATTTGACCAACCATCTACAAATAGCATCCTGCAACTCATAGAATATGCTCACCATGTCTAAAAATAGACATACACCTAAAAATATCTTGTGTGGGCCCCACCTAGTTTAGGTGATTATTTTCCAACTAGGATCAAGGATGATGTTTCAGGATGCCTCCTTCACTGTTTCTTGTTGTAAACTTCAACAGTTTGCTCCTTATTAGAGCTATTGTCATTACCTTCACTTGATGCATTAGGAGAAGGGATAGGAGGTTAATTTATTGGTGGAGAAGGCATATGCGGAGATGAAGGAAGAGTGGAGGTAGGGGGATGTCAAGTGGAAGGCAAATTTTGCTGAATGAAGGCTTGGGGATTGGAAAATACATCATGAGAGATAAAAACTTCCCAAGGGTTTCCTTGCTCCTCCAGCTAGTGTGAAACAATCATCTTGACCAAGGAGTGGTGAAAAAGGCTCTGCATTTGGTGGGCATAACTCCTCTTCTTGACCACTGAAGCCATTTTGTCAATGCTCCATATAGATAGTATCGTAGGTTCAACAATTTAACCCTGGTGAAGTGCATCAGAAGCCTTATGTGATAATAATAAATCCTGGAGTACCTCCCCTCAGAAGTGAAGCATTTGATAATCTGCGTCATCAACAGGGTATACCTCTCTAGCAAGTGGGAAAGGGGGGAGACAGCCTTGCAACCTTGTTGACAGCTAGGTTTGAGGTAGGGCTCATAATAGCTCAAGTCCAATTTCTTTTGTTTAAACCATCTCTCACCAATATCTAGAATTCCTGTGGCTTTAATAATGGATTCAGACGAGAGTTCAAATTTCACTCCTACTAGGTTGACTTGGTGATTTTGTAAACTGAGGATGAACAACCTAATCAAGTCTGAGTGGCTTTGGACTTGTTTAATATTCTCACAAAACTAGTAACATCCAACATCTTGAAAGCAAGTAAGTATCATTGGAGGGGAGGTGATTTTAATGGTGTCCAAGGATTCAAACCTATTAACCCTTCCTCCCTTATGTTTTGGCTTGATAGGCCTCTGACCTTCATCACTGCTGGTATGAATCTCTTCTTAAGACATGGTGATTGGTTTTAGCACAGAAGGATTTAGCTTGTTTGAGAGTTTTTAGATCTAGGATGGAAAATGAGTGATGTGAGGGCAAATTTTGCAAATGAGGGCCAAATGAAGTATGTGTGGGACAAATTCAGAGTTTAGGAGGAGGGTTGTTTGCATTGAGTATCTTTAGGCTAAGGACAACCTTCAATTTGTAAATTTTTCCTTGGAATGGTCAAATATTTGATCTTTACGGAGATTAGGGTTTGGTCACCTTAGGCCAAAAATTCCTTCCTAGATTATGAAAAGAACACTTAGAAAGTGAGGAAAAAGAGTTACCAACCTTATTTGACTGTTTGCAGAAGAGTTGCAGGCAAAAAAATTGATTTTGAACATTTTTTTAGCAAATCTGGACAAGTTTTGTCGATGCGTAGCGCCTGCTCAACTGCACATTCAGGTCAGGTTGGGCTAGCCTGTCGGAGCATAGCGCCGGGTCAATTCGGACTAGGAATGGCCTATCGGAGCACAATGCTAGGTCAACTTGGGCCAGATAAGGGCTTGTTGGGCCTGTCGGAGTGCAGCGCCGGGTCAACTGTGTGGGCAGTCGAGCGGTTTCTGAGCCTGTGCGTAGCACCGCCCTCCCGGTGCACAGCGCAGTGTTAAATAACACTGCCACAACCTCCTCTGTGCGTAGCGTCAATGGCCAGGTGCATAGCGCTGGCCTCGATGCGCAGCGCCTGATATTTTTTTTTCAAACTTGCACAGATACCCTCCAAACTCGCTCTCAACAACTTCTTCTCTTTATTGAAATGACAATGAGAAGTGAAAGAGGTCAAGGAGGCTTTATAGTCTTTTTGAAAGATGATTTGATGTCAAAAACCCACTTTATAAGGTTTATTTTCCTCTTTATTTCTCTCACTGTATTTTTTGGCCTTTTGGTCCTGTAGGTGACAGTTTGGCATAAAAATGTTTCTCTTCTTTGCTGGGAGCCTCTTGATGTCTCCCTTGTGCTCACAAAACCCTTCGACCAAGTTTAAACATGTGCCTTCAAAACACTATGAAAAATGAACCTCTTTATGATGCTTATCACTTGCAAACAACGGATTTTTATGATATTTTGACATATTTCCTTTGACTGACATTCTGTCAGGTTTCCTATCTAAAACAATGAACAACCTCTTAGCATAAAAACCCTAACAGTAAGAATTAGTAGCCCCTTTAGTCTTTATGTGGGCAAACATTATGAAAAACACTTGGTCTGTTTATCATCACCAACTTTCCTGTAGGTAACCTTTGTAACAATCCTATTTGTTCCTTTGATTAGTTTTCAAATGATGTATGTTCAGTGAGGGAGGTGAGCTTTCTAAACCATTTTTGTGCTTTTGCTGGCCACTTCTGTTCTTGCAGGTGCCTACATAATTTCTTCCTTTGATCACTGTCTCTTTTGAACTTGGACAACTCATTTTATCAATAATGACCCATGTTTGCCATAGTGGCCTCCTTTGGCAATTTCTTCCCTCATGTTTGCCTCCTTGACCCTTTAAAAATGTTTCTTTGCTTTATTTAAGGAGACAAACCTTGAACTGATATTTCTGTCTCTTTTGTTGATACCCCTTGGTGAAGTGGAGTACCCGTGTTTGGGTCTGCCTTCTTAGATCCCTTTAGCTGTCTAATTTTACCCTTTGGAACCTCATATTTTTTGTGACCATACTCTTTGCCGTTTGTACCTTTGTTGATGTGGAGTTAATCTCTCTTTGCCAAATCTTAGAGAGCATATTGAAACCCTCTGAAACCCTCTGTTGTTATGAAGTAGGTTCTATTATCACTCTTTGACTAGTTTTGTCAACTTTCCAAAATTGTTAGGTTTTAGGGCTACTTAGGAAAAGGTATATAGTGTTGTCTTCTAAGTTCTCTGAAACTTATCAAAACTCATTAATTATTCCTAAAGTCCTTCAATGTGCACTTGAAAGATTTGAGGTGACCTTTGCCCTCGTAACCCTAGTACTGATTCCTGCTTGGTCAAAACAGTCATAAACCCTGACTTTCATCAAACATATGTTTATTGCTTTCTTCTTGCTATGAATGGTATTCTTATGATGATTATTCTCCTTACCTTACCTATTGCTAGGCTGATGGCCATTTGATCTTCTTGCAGAAATGTGAGCAAAGGGCAGTTGTCCCTTTACAAGATTCATGCTTTTAGGCCAAAAGTCTTCCTTAAATAATATTTTTGATCAGTTTGGACAAAATCACCTGTCCTTTTCTTCTTTGAATGCATCTTCTTCATATAGGAAAAACAGAGTTTGTAGGGCACCAAATCCACCCTATGACTTTGTGAAACCCTAGGTGACCTAGTGGAGGCTTCCTTGGACTTGGTTTTTGGAATGAGACCTATAATTTGGGATTATCAAGTGTAATATAGAGTTTATGATAGATTGGTGTATTGAAGATCCAAAATCCAATGTACTTGATTTATATAAAGAGTCTACAAAGATAGTTTGAGACCCTCAGTGTTTGAGAGTATTTTGGGAGACACAAAAAAGTTGTTTTATTGGTGGGCTTAGGTAGCAGTGGGGGGGTTTTTAGGAAAAAATAAATAGAGGATTTGGGCCAAAGGTGAAATCATATAGACAGGAAGATTGACATAAGCCACTAATGGGTTTTCTGGGACTAGTAAACAATGCTAGACATGATGGAAAGATGAAATAGTGAAAAACTATTTTTAAGGATGATGAAGGCAGTGAGATTTCTAGAACTCACAATGTTCATGAAATTTTTTTCTAGAAATCTAGGGAAATCATTTAGTAATAAATGAAGGAAAAAATGAATGATGACTAACATAGTGCTCTCCAAGTTATGGCCCATGTCCCTTCTCAACTGCATTGAAATTCTTGTAAGGAGAAACATTTTCTTTCTCACCTGCATCCCAAGGTCTTCCTCATTTTAGTGGCCACTTCCCTTTAACTTTATCATTTCCCTTCAAATCATTCTTAGGCTCAACTTTGTGCTTTGACTGCTCATAAAAATGCTTTAGTTTCCTGAAGGCTTCCTCCAACGATTGAGGTTCATCAAACTGAATCTGGTCTTTATATGTTTCTACCAACCCACTGATGAACCTTTGAATCTTTTATTTCTCATGCTTTATACCTCAACAAGTGCCTTACCTCAACAACTCGAAGAACCTGCTAGTATACTCATCATCTATCATAAAACCCATTTGCAACTCATAAAACTCCTTAGCTCTGTCATCGTAATATATCTCAGATAGATACTTCTTCTTAAAGAGTTTCTCGAACTCATCCCAAATCAACTCTTCTTTTCGAATTCCCTTGACATTCTTCACATATTCCCACCAAATGTCTACTTTCCCTTTAAGATTGAAGGTAGATATTTTGGATTTAATGTTCTTTGAATAGTTATGCAATATGAAGAATTTATTCATCCGAAGAAACCATGACATTGCATCTTCTGACTTCTTCATCTCTCCATCAAATGTAGGAGACTTAACTTTCTTGAACTCCTTAGGAAAGTACGCACTCCTCCTATAAGGATGATGGTGGTGACAATGGTGATGATGTCTCTTGGATGAGGATCTAGAATTATACCCATACATACCAGTCCTCATGTTAGGTGTATCTAATAATCTTCCACGTTTGACTATGTCCCTTCTATCCAACATGTATCCTGATCGAGACTTGCTACCATTTGGCTCCATTAGTCTTCTCTTCCTGTTCTTAACTAATCCTCAACTGCCCCTGTCTCTACAAGTCTAAAAAATTCTGAAGGATCACTACATTGACCTCTACCTTATTTTCCTGAGCCCTTGCTTGTCTTTTGTGAGCTTCAACCAACCTGTCATTGTCTTCCCTGCAACCTTTGATCTCTTCCCTCAAACTCCTCAATGTATCTGTTGTACCAGGAGAATGTTCATCTCCTTGTTACCCAATTGATTTGTAGGGAGAGTCATGTGGACTATAATATACCATTTTACTCTTCATATTTGACTCTCTTATTCTTAAAAGCATGGCATGTCAGATAAACCAAATAGATACCATAACCAAAATTATACCTCAATGACATTCAAGGGAGGCTTATCTCATATGAAAAATCAATTCAAATTGGAACGATACATGTATACTCATAATAATATCAATATATCAACATCACACATGATCATACCAACTACATACCATGACCTCATGCATGACAACCATAACCATGGTAATGCACGCCTAACAACATGCATCTAACCCATCTGGTCCAAGTGTTTGAACCATGCTCTTATACCAATATATAATGACCCCTCCCATATCTAACAACTTTCACTGACTTACCAGAGTAAACATGAGTTGAGGTCTACTATGACATGACTCAACCTCCTAGATCACCTTAAGGAAATGGAGTCAACAAACCAAGACTTTATCGACTTCCTTCGGGTGCTATAGGACCCCCAAGAGCTAAACCACCCTTCCAGGTGCCCAAACCCTGAGTTAAACTTCTATTTCAATGATATGGACTCCTAGACATTGGCACAAAATTTCCTAAATTTAACTGTAACCCTCCAGTCACATGCATAAGCCTGCAAGGGAGTGACTACAGTCTTTTTTACCCATTTATGTGCCTGTGACTGCGAGATTTGAGCCACTTTTTCAGGGCTAGTCTCTAGACCACTCCCCAGAACTAGACGAAACTTTCCAGAACAATAAATGAGACAAGGACAAAGCCTCTAACAGAAAACTTAATCAAGGACTTGACCTGACCAGGTCTAACCATGACAATAATTCCATCAAACACATGGTGAACATGAAATCTATAGGTCATGAATACATATCTAAACATAGAGATCTGAAACGTATCTGAGAAAAATCAAGAAGGTTTAATGCACTCTCACAATATCTGTAATAACATCTATTAGGTCATGCATTCATTAGCCATTAATTTACAAGTAAAAACATGATAAGAGCCATAACTTGAATATGCCATAAAACCATGCTTATAACCAACATATAACCGGATAAATAACAATGATAGAAAAAGCATTAAAGCCACATAATAAAAAATATAATTACTCATGAATTACAAGGGGAAGGATCTCTTATCAAGCATATTCAAAAGTCAACCAAGTCAAGGACTTCCACATACCACCCAACCATAGATTGAGTTGAATAAAATCTCTCTTTCAGCTAATTTCCCCCATGCCATATTCCAAGCATGAATGTGGGATCTCATGGGATAAGCCATTACATAAACAACCAAGGGAATACAGAGGTTAAACGACCTCCACCCTCACACTACTGTGATCTCACCTAAACCGGTCCGAAGATCACAAAACCAAACCGAGCTTCAATGCCTCATAATTCCTTCACCATCCCTTGAGAAATTTGTCTGTATCCATCCACTTGTTGAGGGCTTACTGGAGAAAACCATTTGCACCCCCAACCCTTGGGATTTTGAGACCACCTCACCCGGATCCAAAACCTTCCGACAATTCAAATCTCAACCAAGAATGAATCCCATCTCACCATGGATATCTGGAAATGGAAAGGCAAAGATGAAATCACTATCAAACTAGGAAAAACCCATGCCATTGTCAACAAATGAACCAAATACACACATGCATATACCATGCATTCCAAAACTAGCTAGGAAATCATACATGTAACTTGTAACATGTAAGTATTTCTTATGAATCCACTTGATCCAACCTTTCCTTGCTTGATCCTTGCTTTCCTTGTCCTTCCTTTTCTTTCCTTGTCCTTGCTTGCTTGTTTTCTCCTCTTGGTTCTCTTCTCCTCTCTCAAACCAATTCCAAAACTAAAATGACAAAAGGCCCCAAACTGATACGCTGATTCCTTTTTATTATTGATGCCTCTAATTTCTTCATTATTCTTCTATTTTCTTTCAATTTCCTCCTCACATGAAACCTGTGACCCTTCACCTTCTTTTTCTCCTAATTTCCTTTATTTTCACAAATAAAATGCCAATAATGTCTTTTTTCCTTTTCGAAGCCTTTACCATTTCCTTTGTTGATTTCCCCTTAGCCATAATAGACTAAAATGAATACCCACTGGGATGTTTGGCCCAACATTAGGCTTGGAATACGTGTCCCCTGACCTTGGTCTTATTATATATATAACACACACACATATATATGCATATAACACACACACACACACACACACACACACACACATAATCACAAGTTGTCGGCTCACAAAGGATTTCTTCATCTCTTGGGTATTTCGCTTGCACAATCACACATTAATCCGGGGAAGATGTTCCAGGATGACATGCCCTATGGGATCCCTTTTTGCTCCAGTCAACGGATTGATGGGCTCATGTGATTGCCACTATGGCCTGGAAAATGTCATCTTGCCCCATCTTTGATTAATTACTCAGCCTTATGCTCCAGGAAGTGACCTCCGAGCTTGTGTGTAGTGTGGGTCCACACTCCTCCTCGTAGACTTCGCTCTCAGTGGTCCTTGCTCGTAACTATATATGGCTCCCATACCTTGCTCCAAACACCCTCTTGCAATAAGCTACAATAACACTCACTTGGGCCCACACTAGCCATGTCACCCTATGTTGAGTCATCTCGGCCTTAATCTCCCAGGCTCCTCTTCCTCCTCACATTTCTTATTTAGCTCCAGGGTGGAAGTCCCAAGACACGTCACCTTGGGGCATTCTGCTCAATTATTTAGCATGCACCTGACTAATATAACTCCTTGTCAATGGTGACTTGGCATGTATGGACCTCCTTTATCCTGACTCTTCATTGTGCTAAGACTTGCCTCTGGGTGATAGAGTCTTAGACGAGAATTTTCCCATCACCTGTTGCACTTGTTTCCATTTGTGTGGCATTATAACTTCTAGGTTTTTACCTTTGTCAACCTTCTAGTGATAAGGCATAATCCAACCTCCCACTCTATCGTTTCCATGTTGAGGCTCTGTCAGGACTTTGAGATGAGGTATAAATGATTCAAGGCTAGAAGACTAAGCCTTACAACTATATTTACAGGAATCCATTCATTAATAGGCTTCATCCATGGCTCATTTAAGGTGGCCCTACTAGAACATGGCTATGAGTGTCATGCGCGTTCTTCAGTCTGGTGGTTTTTAGAAGGGACTTCACCCTTCTTGCACTATACACCATTCACAAAGGAAATCTAACATGGCCCGATTATGGTGGTGTTGTGGCCCTATAATTTATAAGATTGCCAAGAATAAATGATAGAGGACAACATCAAACCTCTTTGGAATTCAGTACCTAGCCTTCCTAGACTCAGAGAGGGCTCTTTTTTTTATGATTTAACTTTGTGGTTATAAATGTTGATATTAGGCTAGCTATAGAAATTATGGGGGTGGTTTGTTTTGATTGATACTTAATCCATTGGGCTATGGAGTCATAAAAGTCTAGATTGTGCATCAACTTTTTAAGGGCATTCATAGGGCAAGCTAACTATGTAGATTGGATCTTACTGGTAGTGTGAATATGAGATGAAAGAAAGTAGTGAGTTCAGTGATAGCTAAAGAGAAATTAATAATTCTTTAACTATACTTAAAAAAAAAAAAAAACATTAATATAGTAAAAACAGATAGAATATCTGGTGCTCTCTCAACTAATATTAATCTAAATTTTCTGTTTTACAATCAGATAAATCGATGGACAACATGAATGATAGAGAAAACCATTAACACATAGGAAAAACATCACCATTAACATATCTCAAGAATCCTGTGAATGGTCTCTTTTTATTGATGCCCAGCTTAAAAAACTTTAGTGCTCCAATACAATGGTTCTTACAACACAAAATCTAACAAGGTCCAACCCTTGATAATGAAAATACATGTAGTATTTAACTACAGCTATGCCAGTTGCCCTAATCTACTTCGGAAACCTTCATTAATTACAATTTAACTAAAACTAGATAATTGTGGCCATGCCGCCTGCACAAAAATTTCTGGCAAAACACTGACTATAGCATTAACTTTCATAGCTCTTCGTAAATCAAAAAGTAGGCTGAAGGTGGTTGTGGTGGTCATGAAATAGGAATGATAGTACACTGACATCTGGCTCTACTTTTGGGGCCGCCGCTGCTGGATCATTAAAGATGACGCGATGTTGGCACTTCAGATCAATCGGTGGTTGTGCTAATGCGTCCATCATGCCTTTTCAAACTTAGTACATGCACAATTTGCCCCAGTCATTCTTGCCTGGAATTCTCGTACCTATGACCTGCCGGTACACTTCATCCACTTTTGTGTATTTGCTGAAGGTGGGCCTAGTGAGAAAAACACGCTTCAGTTCATGTTGAATGAAGATGTCATTGCTCAAGAGATCCAAGACAACCTTTCCAGTCACGTTCCCTTTGATGTTGGAAAATTTGGTGGTATCCTTAGTTGCTTCCCTAAGCTTGGTCATATAATATCCCTTCTGGACCAACTTGTTGTTGATTACATATAGTGAGGGCAGTCCCTTTTCCCTCAAGGGCTCAATTTTGTTTAAGAATATGCTGATGGCCATGTCTAGTTCATGACACTTCTCCTCCAGTTGCCTCACTCAATTACTCTAAGTGAGGACTCTTTTCACTTCTAGTATGGTGGTTGTTTTGTCCCGTACATCCAACTCTTCTAGCTCAAAACTGGTTTTGGAATTCAATAATTTTATGATCTTGGGGGGTTGTTATTGGCATATTTCTCAACTCCTGATTTTCCTTCTCGATAGCCACTTTGCATTTTTCAATTAACTCCTTTTGTTAAAAAATAATGTGGATGGAATGCCATATTTCATCCACTGACTCTATGATACTACCCCAAATCATCAGCTTCATTTGGCCTAGAATGTTACTGGTAGAAAATTCCTTTTTTGACTTCTCCAACCTCTCAATCTGCTTCTTGGCTATCTCATGGGCAGTTTTTGATCTTGCCTTTTGATCCCTCGGGATGCCAATCTGTGTCTCCAATTTCTTGATATCTTGTGATTTCAGAGTCATGCTTTCCATAGTATTGGACAACTGATCTGTCCCACTGGATTCTCCAGTAGTTGCTAGAAAAATTGATGGAATTGATGAAATAGGGACAACTTCTAATGGGATGAGTGCCCCTCGAGCTGCTTCTTCTTTTTTCTTCAGTAGCTTCTCCATCTCGGTCTCCATTTTGTTTGATTTGGGTAGACTGTTCAATAACTAAATTCATTAACTCTACCTTCTGTGACTAATCTTCCTCAATGCCCTTAGCCAAGGGGTCTTCTGTTACTGGCATCTTGAGTTGTTTCCTGAGGGTTGTTATGTCAACATTATTTTTCTTCAAAAGCTCCTCTATAGCTTGAACATTGGTTGGGTCATGCCCCAGCTTCACTATCAAATATTCTAAAGACTTGATCCTTGAGTCTCTATCCATGGCAGATATCCTCTCCATCTTGAGTTGTGATTGGGTATTGGATAAAGACACCTGCATTTTTGACAGGCTCATAGCAGTACTTGTCAAGGTTGAGGCTACCATCTCCCTGGTCTACTTGTGTAATTCCATCTGGTCAATAGGATGGATTTCCTTGGCATTGAACTCGAATTATGCTTTCTTATAATCCCCTGCTCCTTGAGGCTTTGGGACCAAGGATTCTAGAAATTCCATCTGCATCCTCCCCTTTTTAGTGTCAAAGGCATACAGTAGCCTACTTTGTGAACTTGAGGTAAGCTTCCAGAATTGATTGTATGTGTTAGTCTTCAGCACCTCATTCCTCAACTTTATCTCTTTGAATATCTCAAAGGCAGACTTCTCTTGGCCTTCTATGGCAGGTTTGGTAGCAGATGCTTGTAGACCTTGTTACTGAACAAACACTATGGCTAATGATGTAGGTGAGGCCATTGTTTCTCCACCTGCTGATGATGAATTAGGGGTGTACATGATGTGAGTCACTGCATTCTGCTCTGATTCACCACCTTAATCGATCTCCATATGAATTCAGACCCTTTTCCTATATTTTAGCTTGAATTCTTTGCTAGAGGTATCAATCACCGAAGGTGACTGATCCTCTCTTGGTCTCTTTCTCCCTATCTCTCTCTGTTGCTCTTTCCCCTTGTCTTATTTTTCTTCTACACTCCTCCTTTCTTGTTGTGTTGGGGTCTGAATGACTGAAGTGGATATCACATGTTCTTCATCTTATTGGAGGGTGTTGGTCACCCATTCTATTTGATTAGCATACTGCTCAATTGCAAGTCTATGTGTGTGAAAATAGGGTGTGGATTTATTTTCCACCCTTTTCTCGGAGATAATCCCTGCAGGTCATAAGACCAAGTGAAACTGTGACTGAAACCCATCCCCTTCAGTATCTTATCTTCCTCTTCTCCTATTGCTCTGTTGTTACAAATGAAAGGCCCAATTTGTGTCTTGCTATTGAATTGGGTCTTCTTCTTTGTAAAAAAAAAGTGAAGCTCTTCTACATCTATCATTTACCTTACGTACTCTAGTAAAAAGACCCTCATGGAGAGGAACTTTGGCAATTTGTAAGGGGCTATCTCACTTCCATAAACTTGAATCTCTGTGTAATTTTGGTACAAGTACCAAATTGTTGTCTTCACTTGCTCTGTTAGCAGCACGGTTTTCCTAATTTCTTATCCTGGGCTATGCTGCACTGCTAAGTGTTCTGATGGCTAGATGCACAAAAAAATCCACAAAATCCTTGTATATATATTTCTTTTGTTCTCATACTAGCAGGGTAGCCTAGAAAATGACATACTGAGGCTCAACATCTTCATTTACCTTGGTCATCTGAAATTGAAACCTACTGGACTGGAAATAAACAAACATATACACCAACATAGAGGTGTGTTTGAAAACCTCCTCTGTGTTAAAATTTAAAAAAATTTCATGAATGGCATCTCCAAGAAATTGGGCATAATTAAACATGATTGTGGGTTTAGCTTCTGAGGAGAGAATGGAAAAAAATCCTATCACAGCTTCATCGACCCACCGATCAGAGTGATAACCTAATAAATAATATAGAATAGTGATAATCTGCTTGGTCCTAATAGGAAAAATAGATGAAGGGTAGGGTGGATTTTTTATAGGAATTGGTGCATCAGTTTCCATGAAAATTTGCAGAGTTTTGGCTCTGCTGGAAAAATCAATTCTTTGATAAAGTTCCCTAAGGGCTTTATAAGAGAAGGGGATTGTTTGTTCAAGAGTGGGGGCCTACATCATTTGTTGAATGGATTGAGAATTAATGGTGAACACGATTTCTGTTGTTGGGGTGACTATGGTCCTCTGATTAATGTCATAGCAAGCCTAGCATTTTCTGATGAATTCAGGGAAACTATGGGTTTTGGGAAAGATGTACAGGGGTATCTGGGTCTCCCACAGACTAATGTCATCGGCTTCATCGATAAATTTTTCCTCAAGCCAGCAGTAGACATCGAACAAGTCGAAGTCTGACTCTGTCTCATGAATTTTGTAATCTCGGTCTACCAGTGCTGTATGATCTAAATCCACTTGAGGGTAAACCATGGGGTTGAAAGGCTCCTGGTCCTTCTTAGGAGGCATGATTTTCCTTTTGCAGCTTATTTTCAATCAGCAATGAAGAATGGGATGTAAGAAAAAGGGAGCAAATAAGGGGAAGTGATATCGACCAGTATTGGGGAAGGTAGATAATACAAGGGACCACGATCAGAGCGGAACAATTTAAAGGGGAGAATATAATCTGGTTTTCCAAGAGTTGTCACTTATTTTGATGAACAAAGGTTTTTTTGCAACAGTTTTTTAGCCTGTGATTTTTCTGTAATTCTCTGTAAATCCGATATCTGTGATCTTCAATCAAATTGAGCACAACAAACTCTATATCGTGCATGAGTTTGGATTTTAATTTGTGATTGGTGAGTCTTTGGGGTGGCACGGGTCTATTGGATAACAACTCGACTATTTATGGTGCAACGACTTATTGGCGGGAGTGAACGTGATTGGATGGGAGGGATAGGTAAGCGGGGACGTGGCACAGAGGGAGTAGGCAACGGATAGTCCAATGGTCGACGAGTGCAATGGTTTATTTGGCAAGTGAAATCCACTTTCGGAGGGGGGTGGTGGAAGTCTATGGTATCAGTGTAGACAAGGGAGGGGGGGGGGGGTGCAAACATTCATCGGTGTGACACATAGCAACTTTGGCAGTATCCGGTAACACCTATTTCAGACCACCCCCCCCCCCCCTCATTGTTGATGTTCGGACGGTGAGGGGGGGCCAGAATGTGATGTGGGCCATCAACTATGAGGAGATGCGCCGAGATGAAGGGGAGTTGCACGGTGGTTAGCAGGGATGGGACGTGCGATGTGATGGTGGGGTCGGGAGGAAATGAATGGTGATGAGTAGTGTGAAACTTTAGGATAAGGAAAATATGAATGGGGTGGGGAATAATAAAAAGTGAATATTGTCAGGACTTAGGACTATAAACATACCATAAGGTCCCTAACCATTGTAGAATCACCCCTTTTCTAGACCTTAGAGTATATCTATTCCCTTCACTTTGATTTCTCTTATGTTATCATAGGAAAACAACAAGAAATGTTTTAGGCTACTCATTTATAGAATAAACTTTACATTTTCCTCCCTTTCTCTTTTCCAACAAATCTACCTACCTGAACTGCAACTCTAGCATTTTTTCTTCTTTTTAAGGTGCGTTTAGACTTGCACACCCTAAAAACATTTTTCTTTTGAATTTCTAACCTACCACCTATCCCTTATTTATCCTATTGGTTCAGATTAAGCTGTTGAACCAATGTCATTTTCTACCTATTTACTGAAAAGCCAAGATTAAATGGTTTGGAAAATCTTCATTTTCTAACATATCAGCAAAAATTCAAAATTGTACAATCATGCTTACACTATATGATTGAAATTTTTTTTCTAAATAGCAGTGGCATTTTGATTTGCAACAATTTCAAAAATATTCATTTTTTGTGTGGGGCTTTCTTTTCCTTTTTTAACACCCTCTTTTATTTTCTCTTTGTTTCTTTTTCTATCCTTTGGAAATGTTTTGAATATATATATATATATATATATATATATATATATATATATATATATATATATACAATGAAAATACGGGGAAAAATATTTAGTCACCTTGTGATACAGTAAATTTCAGGACTCTAACAAGTGGTTCTACAGAAGTTTGGACTTATCCCAGAGTCCAACCATAACCGTTAAGATTCACTAAGGCACCTACGGGTGCTATCCCTCCTAAGCTTGCATCAAAATTATACCCTCCAAATTCACATTTCTTGTAGCAAAGAACACTAATCGGGGAATTTTCCATTCGGACCAGGGACTTGTCCATTCAAGCCCTCAACGATCTGCGGACCCTAAGGTATTAAATACCTTACAGAGGTTAATCAAATCTTGAATTAGAGTTATATAGGTCTTATTTAAGGACCCAAAAATCACCACGAGCTTATAAGAGTCCACATAAGACATAAGGTGCCAAAAGGACAACAAGGAGATTGACACTCCTCAAGGAAACATGGACTCCTTCGCTTAGGTATGATTTTGGGCATAACCCATAACTCTAAGCACGTGGTTGATAATATTTCCAGCCTACAAGAATTTCCATAGTATGGATGAAAATTCCTCACATGGGCTACACAAATGGTCATAGATACCCTCTGCTACAGGCTTGGTATCTTTTGAAGGGTATCCAACACGCACGTTGCACACCCCAATGCTAACTCACTGCCCTCACAATGGTTATCTACACATATATAAACACTCTCCTCGATTGTAGCCAACCTTTCAAGCCAGGGTTTACAACATTATCCCAACATCAGGATAATAGATAATATATGGCTCCTATCCTTGAAAGAGTCAACATCAATGCATCCACTATAGAGACGTATATTGTAGGAGATACATGGATATAAAATCAAGTCAAGTCAACTCATGAAGTCGTGCCATACACAATAGAGCACATAGATCTGTTGGACCAAGTCCTTGGAAAATTGCATGTGTAGACTCATCACCCAGGTGCACATCATTGAAGGCTTGAAGAAGTTACTCATGTAAAATCAGAAATAAGAGCAACATAAACCATGTCAATGCAAGTTGTGTCAACGTAACCATCTTCTCGTAATAAGAAGAAGTTCTCATCCTAATATTGTTGCAATTAAATTAACATTATTACATGCCATTTCAATCCCTTAAAACATTGCACAATATACTAGTTATTCATATAAACACTAGTAAGAACATAAACCATGGTCAATACAATTATATGCATCAATCAAGTCCAAAAACATGAGATTACATTCACTATAATTTCAATTACATAAGAACACTTAACTTGGAAAGTTTTGGGTGAATGAGCTTGGGACTATGACTTTCCACCCAACCGTAGATAGATGCAACTAGTTCTCTCTTGCAACTATCACCCATGAGCTGGATTCCATAAACTGAGATAGCTTGCTCAAGGGATTATAGAACAACTGCTGGCCAAAACAGGGACACTAGAGGTTCTCCTACCTCCACCCACCAACCGAATAAAAATCAACAAGTCTTCAGGGAATCGAGAGGACCCCTACATCCACCCTCCAATTGTTCAAAAACCAATGATCTCTAGGGAATTAAGAGGAACACTACCTCCACCCTGTATTTGTTCAATAACCAATGAACTCTAGGGAATCAAGAGGCTTATCCTCCACCCTACATATATCACATGGTAATTCCACCCACTAAGGGGACTCGAGAATCCACTGTAAAACCGAATGAAACAAGTAAAGGAGACTCCAAAACTTCTTCCTAGGACTCCAATGGAAAAACCTCTAACCCAGGTTGTCAAGGGACTCTATAGAAAACCCATCTCCACCCTCTAGCCCCATAGGGTGTCTTGAGATTTATCCTCACCTAGAGAATCTCCTTCCATACTCCAAATGCTCAACCTAAAATGTAACACAACTCCTTTTGAGAACCCAATAACTGATCAGAAGTGTTTTTCCCTGTGTTGACATCCATGATGGTCTTCTTTGTGAGTTTTCCTCCAAACTGTTACTGCATCCTCTCCCTGCATGCATTTGTTTCTTTCTTTTTCTTTCCTTACCTACATGCTTCCTATGTGTGTTTGCTGACTTCCACACACCCTTTTTTCTCCTTTTCCTCCATGAGGTCAAGAGCCTTGTTAACTTCCTCCTCTCACAATGCCCTGCACTGACTGTGTCTTTAATTAATTCTTATCCCTTCTTTGTACATTGCCTCTTTCCCTAAGCAACATGGGTCTATGTACTCTTTTATAACTCATAAATTAAGAATAGCAGTGCTATTACAAACACAACAACCATCCTTTAACGGTTGTCCCAAAAACAATACAATTTCTCTTGCAACAAGTAAATTGAACATCTCAAGCAAGTAACCATCCAGTCTTTGGAATCTATGTCTCTCACTGAACCCCATGTTTAAATTGAAAATCACAATACATAAGATATTTTTCATGGGATTCATAAGAAAAATACAACAAGGACTGTCACAATAACAATTAAAACCATGATTGTTTTGTCCTTCCAGCTTAAATAAAATCTATTTTTTTTAATGAGAAGAGAGTGCTACGCTTGATTAAGAGGTGAAGGATGAGAAGATAGCAATTAAAACCATGATTGTTTTTTCCCTCCAACTTAAATAAAAGTTGATTTGTTTAATGAGAAGAGAATGTAGAAGGTGATGAAATAATTGATGTGCTTGTTTAAATGGTCCTATTACCAATCCAATCCATTTCATTGAAGCACACACTTTTTTAATGCTAAATAAGTGTCCCATTTATGTTGTAAAAAAGTGAAGGGGAGAAATTCAATCAACCACCCACCCCTCTTTTTCCACAAAAATGGGTAAGGGGGTCAGAATAGAGGTAAACATATCTCATATTTTCTTAAATCTATGATATGTAAGCAATTTTAGTCAGTAATAAACCCTTTATTTTTAATTCTTCAATTAAGATATAATATTTTGTTAAATCGTTTAGAAAATTAAGTGCTCAAGTAAAATTTCAGATTGAAACATCCTAACAAAGCATCAAAATTACTCACCAAAATTCACATGGAGACATTTTAATGAAGTACCCTTGTATCCATGTTGATAAGATAAGATAATTATATTTATGTCCAACTAATGACCACAAAGTAGGTCAAAGGGACTGTTGAGTACAATGATTTCATACAATGCAGGAGAACCAAATGGTCTCCTATAAACATACAATGTATGAATATAAAAGGTACAATGTAGGAACATAAAAATATAATTTATGGAATGCCCTGGTGGAGAAGATCCAAGAGCTAATGGGTTTGAGGATCAAACCTATCTCTCCTAAAATCTGAGGTTGAATGAACACTGAAGAAACTCCACAAAGTTTGTTGGCCCGATGAAGGATCGGTGGAAAGTGTAGATTGTCTACTAGGTCGTTTCCTGGGGGAGTTCACACACTACAAAGGTCTGTAGGACCTAGTTTGTCTCCTAGGAACGGATCTAAGACAAATTTGTTGCTAAAATCTCATGTGGCGGGGTGAGGTTCCGTAGATTCTCACTGATCTAGAGCATGGATATGAACTAGTATCAATTGGTCTCTTGGTGCCCCTGTATGAAGGTAGTACCCTGAAAATTGTTGTGATCCTCTATGTGGGGTTTGGTATGATAGGAGGTTGAAGAATATGTGCTTGAAACTTGATAGAATCCTGCATATATAGGGCCAAACATATCTAATCCAGATATCTGAAAAAGGTGGCAAGGGTCTGAGAATCTCTGAACAAGCAATCCTTCCTATGATCTCGTAGTAGACAGGGCATCGAAAAATGAAGTCCACCTCAGTCTCCACATCGTGTAACTGACATACCTGGAAGATTTTATTTGGTCTATCAATATGGTAGTCTGTCTCTACCCTAATTCTATGAGAGCCTACTCTGAATTAGCCTAGAGGAAAGCGAAGAGCATGCATCCAATGGAGAAACGTGTACTGGGGTTGAACAATGAGTCTATCTCTCAACTCCAAGAAGTGCTCAGCGTAGAAGGCAACTCTATCGGAGGATTGACCCAGGTGACTTGGAATAACTACCTATATATGTCCTCCTTGATGATCCTGTTAAACTCCTGTCTAGTAGGTAAAAGGTGACCAAGAGCATCTAAGGAATATCGAAAAGGAGGGAGAGGATCCAACTGAATGCCCAATGATTCTAAGAGATCTAAAACTCTTGAATCCAACATCTATCCCAACTCGAGGGAGTAGAACGAGCAATAGTATCAGAAGAGAAATATGCCAAGTAAGGATATCAGTCCCTGCTCTATATCGATTCTGCAAATCCTCAAACACGATGCAAGAATGAGACCAAACTGAAGACCGTCTCAAGCGAAAAGGGCTGAGCTCCAAAATTTGCAAGGATGATGTGCTGAGGTACTATCTATTTGAATCTAATGATGCGACAAAGAAGAAGAGTTTGGACTCTCTCATATGAAGCCCAATCTGAGTCAAGTAAAGATGATCTCCAAATCTCAGAGCCATATAGAACAATGGGAAAGACCGAGGTATCCATGAGGCTAATCTTGGACGAGATGTCCTGGAAGTGATGTCGAAATCATTGTCTCTCGAGAAGGGCTAAGGATCCATATCATTTGTTAATTCAAGGCTGAAGCGTTGTTCGCAAACTGAAGTGGGGACATGAGAATTTCACCCCTAGGTAAGTATATGTGCTAATGATCTCAACCTCCTCCCCTCTGAATAGGAAGTGAATGATGAGGAGTTCATAAATTTTTCTCAAAATTTAAAGTGCTCAAAACTATGCTGAACCTGAGTGACCGGGTAGATATCGTCTTCCTGATTCCGGCGCAGCGAACGGTTCGAAAAACTGATGTCGTATGAGGGAGATATCGCATTCTGATCGATTTCCCAAATAATTAAATTTGCGACAGGTTTGACTGGGATGCCCAATCAGCATGCAGGTGCACAGTCAGCAAAAATAGGAATATTCCTAAGAATATTCCCTTTTTCTCCAAGCCAGTCAGAGACTAACAAGTGTCGTGATTTCATTCGTTGATGGTGGATTGTACGTTTTTTTTGGACCAATGGATGGGTGACACGTGGCCAGCCTAGAGGCTGCCACGTGTCCCTTGTATAGTGTAGTAAATTTTTTTTGAGGTCCGAGGGGTTCAATCTCGTGACCTTCGGCGTGCACATGAAAGAACTCCACCAAATCCGCTACTACATCCGTCTTAACAACTATATGACCCCGCGTTTAATTAAAGTCTTAAAACATTGCATATGGGGGGGGGGGGGGGGGGGGGCCGTAAGTGTTAACAACGGTAGTCATATTCTAAATACATCAAATGTAATGCCAATGGCTAACCATTTGAAGTATCCATGGCATAAAACTTAAATGTTATCGTAACTGTCGCTGATCAGCATGTTCACATGCGACAGTTACTTCGAAATCTCCGCGTGGTTTTGGAACACTGGTTTTAACTCTGACTCAACATTAGTTATCGGTATTAGTTGCGCTCCAATTAAATGTGACCACGGGGTTTGGGGGTTCGCATGTGGCCACCCCTCCCCTTAACCATTAACCTCTACGGTTAGCCTGGCAGAGAATAAGTGCACCACCAATTTTTGGAACTTTGCCAATTTTAACTGCAGATAAGTGCAATTCTCCAAGTTTAGTGGAGGATTTCTAGGAGATATTGGGAAAAAGGCGAGGGTCAATTCTCGACTAATCTGGGTGAAAAAAGAGTCTACCTAGACTAATTGGAGCATTTTGGAGCCATTAGAGCAGAGAAAACAACCATTAGAGGCCTGTAAACGCATGTATTTGCAAAATTTTGAGCTTAATGAAATGAGTGCTAAGTGGACTATTCAAAAATCATGAGAAATTAGTCAGTTATGACTATCTCTCATGGAAATGGTCATACATGAATGACTTACTTAACGCAGTTGAATCCCAAAAATGATATCTAAAGATGGACATGTCATTGGGAGCTGGACCAACAGATGTAGCCAAGGAGGGGTGAACTGCTTCATCAAGCCTGCTGTGTAAATGTTATGTGTGGTTTTATTTCTGTTATACACTGTTGTTCAGTGTTATTTTCTTTTATTTCATGCTTCTAAATCACTAAATTCACTTACAATTCATGGTTAAATTCGTCAACACTTAAGCAAACTATGGAGACAAATATGCACATGTATTATCACTGAAAAGACACTTAGAACATAAAAACTAATACAGTCCTTTCATATCAGGTTGGTATCGAATTTAGAGTTTATTCTCGGGTGTTGTTGTGTGCAAAGATTTGTTTAACTATTTTCAAGTTTCACATGCTTACTAGGCTCAAGTTCAAGAGAGGAGAAGTCAAATTGGTGGAAGCAAGAGGGTCTCAAAGTGAGCCACAATAAAGGAGAGCAATATTGCCACATTCTCTACCACCTAGTTCACCTCCTAAAGAAGTAGAAGTAGCATTAAGCATGCCTTCAAAGGAAGAAGAAATCCATGAAGAAGTGGATACCAAAGAGGAAGAAAGAGTGTTTAGGAAAGCATTCCTTGTTATCGAGAAACAAATGAGAATCTGGAAGGAGAAGGATCCAAAATTCACAAGGAAGGACATGGATCATCAGGAGGTCACAATGATGAAGATAAGTCAAAGAAGGGAAATGGAGGAAATGGAGGAAGTGGAAAGTCACCATCCTCACCCTCATCATCATCATCCTCTACTTCATCTTCAGTACATCAGCCACACAAGTCAAAGAACACTGGTAAAATTCCTTTTATAAAACTTTATGTTAAGTTTGACTTGCCAATGTTTAATGGTGAAGTAAACATAGAAAATATTGATAATTGGATTAGGCAATTGGAGGTCTATTTGAGAATCTAGAACCTTCATGATGATGATACCAAAAGCCAATTAGCTTCATTGAGAATGGAAGGTGCAACACTTGTTTGGTGGGAAGCCAAGACAAAGGAGGAGATCAAGAAGCATGGTAAGATTATTATATCATGGACTAATTTCATTTCTACAATAAAACAACAGTTTTACCCATTAGCTCATATGCAGAAAGCCATGATGAACTGGCAAAATTTTAGACAATTGAAAAGAAAAAATGTGCAAGTTTACACCCAAGAATTTAGGAGAAGAGCTCTCTTATTTGGGGTAGATTTGCAGAGCCAAGATACCTTGCTCAAGTACATAGGAGGCTTACATAGCTACCTAAGACATACTATTCTCATGTTTAACCCGACAAGTCTAGATAATGTATGTGTTCAGGCCACACATCTAGAAGCTAGAGGGAACAACATTTTTGATGAGGGTAGAAACAAACCTTTTAAGGGGAAAAACAAAGAGAAGGCCTCGAAAGGTAAAATAAAAAAGAATGCATCTGTTAAGAAAGAGGGAGAAAAAGTGGTTTGTAAACATTGTTTAAGAGAAGGTCATAATGAAAATCAATATTGGAAATTACATCCTGAAAAGAGGCCCAAACATCTCAACAACAAAGGGAAACAAAAAAATGCATCTACAACTCAACATGATTTAGGAGAGGATTCAGGTGATGAATCTAAAATTACATCCATGGGATTGAAGAACATGAAGGGGAAAGAAATTGAAACTAAACCCAGTTCTAGTACATCAAACTGTCACATACAACCTCCAAATGAAGAAGAGAGAATTGAATTGTTTCATGTGAGGGTCATATCAAAACATACCAATATTGACTACATTGTTTGACAGTGGGTCACAAGCAAAGTTAATCTCTGAAGACTTGGTTAACCTTGATACCATTCCACATCCAAAACCATATCCACTTGGTTGGATTTGTAAGGATGAAAATTTATAGGTTTCAAAGAAGTGCATATTGCGGTTTGCAATAACTGCACATTTTGTTGACACAATTGAATTAGATGTGGTTCTGCTTGACATTACAGGTATTGTGTTGGACAGTCCTTACTTGTATGACAGGAAAGAGATCTTCCATCGCCATGAGAACAAATACCATTTATTCAAAGATGGAAAGGAGTACATTGTTAGATCACATCACAAGAAGACAAATATTGCTATGGTAAATGCTAGATGGGTAAAGAGACGATTATACATACCGATCACCAACCATTACAGTACTTGCAGTTGCAAATTGCAGCAATCATGAAATTTCAGGTGGATGGGTTTCCTTCAACAGTTTCACTTGGCTATAAGGTACAAGAAAGGTATTTTCAATAAATTTTCTGATATTCTTTCAAGGCCAATTATAATTGCTTATAATTTACTCAAAAATGATTCTATTGTACATGAGAGTTACATAGAACAATATGCACATGATGTTGATTTTTAAGATGTGTATGCTAGTTTGAGTGAAGGGAATCAAGTTGAGAAAAATGATTATCACATGCATAACAATTTGTTGTTTCATCTGGGTAGGCTATGTATACCACATGGAGAGAGGCTAAGTGTCATGAGAGAAGCTCATTCATCTCTTATTGCTGGACACTTTGGGGTAAGAAAAATAGTGGTGCATTTACAGAGGTATTGCTATTGGCCTCGCATGATAGATAGTGTGTTTTGTTTTATAAGAGGTTGTTCTATGTGTGCAACAAGCAAGCCTAGCAATAGGAAGCTTGGGTTGTAAACACCACTACTAGTACCTATTGAGATTGCAACAGGATGATGAGCTTAGTGAAAAGAGTCGCCTTCACTAAGTGGGCCCACAGGCTATTTTTGGCGCAAGTCTATTTTTAGACATGTCGATCATATTCTATGATTTACAGGATGCTATTTGTGGATGGTTGGTCAAGTTGGAAAAATATGTGGACTTCTATTTTTAGACATATTGGGCAGAATCTATTTTTATATTGCTAGTCTAAAAATAGATATGTCAAATATTATTAGCTCTTAATAATATTTGGACTATAAACATTAACTTATTCTCTTCGAGCACTTCAGTTAAGTGCACAGATGTGGCACATGAGATGACAGAAGGAATTACGTTATTCCTGAGGGTTAAGTGGAGCTATTGCATGGAGACTTCAGTTAGAACTCATGTGAGAGAGTTTGGTGGAGTTGATTGAGGAAGTTAATGGAGTTGTGTTCAGTTTAACTGAGTTAAACATGGTTGAGCTAGTTGTATCTAGTCTAACTGATTGATACACTAGTGAGAGTGGTGTGAATTAATTATTAATTAATTCACTAATTATTAACTCATTAATCAACTAAAGAATACATCAGTTAACTACAGTGCATGGACAGTTTCAGTGGAGACCAGTGGAGAGATAGGTGAAAGCGCAAGTAGACTATCAGTTGTGACTATAGTGTTGCATGATTTTGCACCACACATTGATGGAGATGCCAATGAGGATTGTGTGAGAAAGTTTGAACTAATTCAAGTTCATTCAGAGCCATTCTTCAGCAGGGATTGCGCAGTAGAGGCAGGCTAGCAGGTGGCAAAGATCGGTGCATGGATTTGCAAGATCTAGCCTGATTAGTGTGTAGCAATTGGATTGTACTGAGAGCTTGTGAGAAGCTTTGTATGAGGATTGTTACATGATCTCTATGAAATATATTATATACATATATTTTGGGTTTTTAGCTTCAGTCTTTCTCGTAAATCACTATGTTAATGTGTGTGAATTTTTATGGTTTTAATGTGTGCATGCAATTGATTTAATTTCCGCATATGATGATCAATGGTGGAATAGATTATGTATTGTGCATGAAGTCAAATAGTGTATGATCAGGAGAATATTAGACATATAACATATCAGTTATATAATTTCTACATGGTATCAGAGCATTGACCATTGGAGCAATTGCAAAGCATTGAAGCGGTTGAGTTTTGTGCTGGTGGAATTCGAATATGCACTAGTGTTTTCTTGGTGTCGAAGTTGAGATGTATTTCAACAGATTGTGATTGGAGTATGCCCTTAAGGGAAGCTCGAATTATATTGCATGGAAGGACAGGATGGAGGCGGTGCTGGAGGATAATGGGTTGAAGGAGTTCATAGATGCAAAAATTCCAAAACCTGCTTCTAGTGATGCTGCCGCACTTGACGCATGGCAAAAGAAGACAACAAAATGTCGAAGGATTTTGTTGGAAGGTGTGAAGAATCACATAGTGTCCAACCTTCATGGTAAATCTTCTCCATTCTTGATGTGGAAAGATTTGATAGACTTGTTCCAAAACAAGAGCGACCAAAGGAATTTGGCACTCAAGGATAAACTCAGGAAAATAAAAATGGAGAAGGGCGAAAATATACTCAAGTACCTCACGAATTTTGTCCAGTACAGGGATGAGATGGGAAGTGTGGGGGTTACTACAGATGAAGAGGAATTGGTGAGCTTGGCTCTCCTTGGGCTTCCGAAGAGTTGACATTCCTATGAGGACTCTGTCAATGGTCGGGAGAAACTGCCGGGATGGGAGCGACTTTGGTCGGATCTTGTGCAGGAGGAGATAAGGCGGAATACCAGGGATGGATATTCATCGAAGAATGAAGATGAATAAAATTGCACTTTGGCTGCCAAAGCAAGGAAGGGGAAGGGAAAGAAAAATCCTTCTCAATCCGGTGCGAAAGGAAATAAGCAGGACATGTCCAAGGTGAAGTGCTTTCACTGTCACCAACATGGACATTACACCACTAATTGTCCATAGAAGAAGAAAAATAAGCAGGCTATTGGATCTGTAGCTGGAGAGGCCTTAGCCTTGCAGTTTGAGCTGGATTTTTCGCTGATCGCATGCCTGGTCTCAAGTGTGATGGGATCAGTGTGGTTTCTTGACAGTGGTGCGTCTTTCTATATGACCGGAGACAAATATTTGTTTGCTGATCTGGATGAGAAGGATCTTGGAGTGCACATTGAGATGGGCGATGATGGTAGATATAGTGCGACTGGTATCGGGATCATTTTCTTTGAGAGGGATTCTGGCAAACCTTTCATCTTGAAGGATGTCATGCATGTTCCAGGATTGAAGAAGAATCTTATCTCTGTGGCGATGTCGGAAGACAAGGGATATGATGTTGTCTTTAGCGAGGGAAAGGATTTCCTGCGCAGTAAGGCAACTGGTGAAACCCGGAGGATAGGGGTTCGAGTTAAGAACCTTTATCAATTGTAGGTAGATGGCTGCACAACAATTGCAGGCAAAGAAGAAGGAGTGGTGAGCCGGGATGAGGGCGAACTATGGCACAGGAGATTTGGCCATCTTCACCATGGCGTTTTGAAAATTTTGCAACAGATTTCTACCGGGCTTCCCAAAGGTACACTTGCACAGTCAGATCAGTGCAAGGGATGTACTTTGGGAAAATTTTTGAAAGCCACCTTTCATGAGAAGGATAGTTGTGCCACGACGATCCTTGAGAGAATTCACATAGACGCGTGTGGACCTTTCTCAGTAGCTTCGACAACAAAGCACATGTATTATGTGATATTTGTTAATGAATTTTCTTGTACGTGTTGGATCTTCTTCATGCAAAATAAGATAGAGACATTCTCAAAGTTCTGTGAGTTTAAGGCACTAGTGGAGAAAGAGTCGGGGAAGCAGGTGAAGGCTCTTAGGAGCGATAATGGTGGTGAATTCATATTTGGTGAATTCAAAGACTTTTGCAGCGCAGAAGGAATTTGAAGAGAGCTCATAGTGCCTCATAACCCACAGCAGAATGGGGTCGCGGAGCGAAAGAACAGAACGATCGTGGGTGTTGCACGAGCGATGTTGCATGATCAGGGCCTTCCCATAAACTTGTGGGCTGAAGTTTGAAATACTGTGGTTTATGTGCAAAACTATTGTCCTCATAGAGTACTTGGCATGAGTACACCCGAAGAGGCGTTTTCTGGTAAGAAGCCTGATATTTCTCATTTGAAGATTTTTGGCTCACTGGCTACATTCATGTGACGAAGGATGCCGGAAGAAGATGGGCGACGCGAGTTCCAGGATATTTGTGGGGTACACGAAACACCCACAACTATCATGTATTTTCAGGACGAGGTCGGAAGCCCATTGTGCGACGGGATATAAGAATTTCATGAGAGCCATGAAGTGTTCGCTTCGAAGGGCCACACTTGCGTGGAGATGAGGGCTGTGGTTCCTAAGGATAGGCCTCGGGAAGGATGTAGATCAACCATAAGAGAGGTTCATGGAGTGGAAGAAAACACTCATGCAGCGCCAACCATCAGAGGGCGGAAGCGCACTACAGAAGCTGAGCGACTGAATCTTGATGCAGAGCAGAATGTAGGAGCCCCTACATCACAGCGCAGACAGAGACAGTCACCTGACCGATATAATGGATACATGGCTTTGATGAGCAAGTGTATTGTGACAAAACCATCTTCTTTCGAGGAAGATGTGGAGGACCCTGCATGGGTAGATGCCATGGTGGAAGAGTATGATTCGATTGTCAGAAACAGTGCATGGGAGATTGTCCCAAGGCTGGAAGGGAAATTAGTGGTAGGTTTGAGATGGATCTACAAAGTGAAGCAAGCAGCTGACAGGAGTGTCGAGAAGTACAAGGTAAGATTTGTTGCCCAAGGCTTCTCACAGATTGAGGGGATCGACTATGAAGAAGCCTTTGCACCTGTTGCAAGGTATTCTTCCATACAGAGCATCATAGCTCTCTCAGCGCAGATGGGATGGCACGTTCATCAGATGGATGTGAAGACTGCATTCCTTAGTGGAGTCATTGAGGAGGAGGTGTACATAGAGCAACCCGAAGGTTTCAAGATCTTCAGCAGTGAGTCACATGTGTGCAGGCTCAAAAGGGCATTGTATGGGTTGAAACAAGCACCTCGTGCTTGGTACACACGGATAGACAGTTATTTCACCAGTGTTGGATTCACCAAAAGTGAGGCGGATCCGAACCTATACCAGATTGTGGTGGAGGGTAAGTTGCTGATCATTGTATTTTATGTAGATGATTTTATTTTGACGGGTGATGAACAGTTGATACTCTCATGCAAGGCTGATCTTGCAAAAGAGTTTGAGATGAAGGATTTAGGCCTCCTTCATTATTTCCTAGGATTAGAAATTTGGCAGCGCAATGATGGAATATTTGTGTCTCAAGACAAGTATGCCCGGGAGATACTGGAGAAGTTCAACATGCAAGGCTACAAGCCTATCGAAACTCCTCTTCCTGGTGGTTGGAGGAAAGAGGATGCTACATCGGCAAAGGTAGTGGATGCCACTATTTATCAACAGTTGGTTGGCTCACTCATGTATCTAGTCAATACACGACTGGACATATGCTATGTTGTTAACTAGCTTTCACAAGCTATGGTTAAGCCTACCAATCTCTTTTGGAAGGTGAGGAAGCATGTATTGAGATATCTCAAAGGCACATCGGGATATGGATTATGGTACATACAGTTGAATGAGGTGAAGCTGCATGGCTTCACGGATGCAGATTGGGCAGGGAGCCCAACGGACAGAAAGAGCATATCTGGAGGGATTTTCAGTATTGGGTCGACAACATTTTCTTGGTACAGCAGGAAGCAGAGATCCGTGGCACTCATTTCAGCGGAGGCTGAGTACATGGCAGCAAGTTTGGCTGCATGCGAGGCTATATGGATGAGGAAGATCCTGGTCGGGTTGTTTGGTTCACACTTAGATCCTCTTGTGATATATTGTGATAATCAGAGTTGCATCAAACTCTCGGTTAATCTAGTATTTCATGATAGATCTAAACACATTGACATCTGGTATCATCATATCAGAGATTGTGTGTAGCGGAAGATCATGTTACTTTCATACATTCCTACGGAGGATCAGGATGTTGATATCTTGACGAAGGCGCTCACCAGGAGCAAATTCGAATACCATAGAGGCAGGATCGGGGTGGCAGATAATCCCTATCTTATTGAGAGGGAGTGTTGAGATTGCAACAAGATGATGAGCTTAGTGAAAAGAGTCGCCTTCACTAAGTGGGCCCGCAGGCTATTTTTGGCGCAAGTCTATTTTTAGAATATGTCTATTTTTAGACATGTCGATCATATTTTATGAGTTGCAAGATGCTATTTGTCGATGGTTGGTCAAGTTGGAAAAATATATGGACTTCTATTTTTAGACATATTGGGCGGAATCTATTTTTAGATTGCTAGTCTAAAAATAGATATGTCGAATATTATTAGCTCTTAATAATATTTGGACTATAAACATTAACTTATTCTCTTAGAGCACTTCAGTTAATTGCACAGATGTGGCACAGGAGCTGACAGAAGGAATTACACTATTCCTGAGGGTTTAGTGGAGCTATGGCATGGAGACTTCAGTTAGAACTCATGTGACAGAGTTTGGTGGAGTTATTGAGGTAGTTGGTGGAGTTGTGTTCAGTTTAACTCAGTTAGACACAGTTGAGCTAGTTGTATCTAGTCTAACTGGTTGATACACTAGTGAGAGTGGTGTGAATTAATTATTAATTAATTCACTAATTATTAACTCATTAATCAACTGAAGAATACATCAGTTAACTACAGTGCATGGATAGTTTCAGTGGAGACCAGTGGAGAGATAGGTGAAAGGGCAAGTTGACTATCAGTTGTGACTATAGTGTTGCATGATTTTGCACCACATTGATGGAGATGCCAATGAGGATTGTGTGAGCAAGGCTGGAACAATTCAAGTTCATTCAGAGCCATTCTTCAGCAGAGATTGCGCAGTAGAGGCGGGCTAGCAGGTGGCAAAGATCGGTGCATGGATTTGCAAGATCTAGCCTGATTACTGTGTAGCGATTGGATTGTACTGAGAACTTGTGAGAAGCTTTGTATGAGGATTGTTACATGATCTCTATGACATATATTATATACAGATATTTGGGGTTTTTAGCTTCAGGCTTTCCCGTAAATCACTGTGTTAATGTGTGTGAATTTTTATGGTTTTAATGTGTGCATGCAATTGATTTAATTTCCGCATATGATGATCAATGGTGGAATAGATTCTGTATTGTGCATGGAGTCAAATAGTGTATGATCAGGAGAATGTTAGACATATAACATATTAGTTATATAATTTCTACAGTACCATCAAGGCCATGAGGGAGTGTCTCCATGGACTTTGTTGGAGGTCTATCTATGTCAAGAAAACATCTTGATTATCTTTATGTAGTTGTGTATAGATTCAGTAAAATGTGTATACTTATGCCATGTAAGAAAACCATTACTGTTAAACAAACTGCTGAAATTTATTTTCAACATGTATGGGTTCATTATGGATTGCCTACTTCTATTGTTAGTGATAGGGATTCTAGGTTCATTGGGAATATTTGGTCCAATCTTTGGAGTATGATGGACACAAAGTTGAAAAAGAGTACTACTTTTCATCCGCAAATTGAAGGCCCAACCAAGGTGGTGAACATAACCATTGTGCATCTATTGAGAGGATATTGCAGCAAACATCCAACATGCTTACAACCGGGCAAAAAAATCTTCTAAAAATACATCACCTTTTGAAGCATGCTTTGGGTATTTGCCAAAATCGCAATTCGACTTCATCTTTGACAGGGACGTTGCAATTGATGGGCATAGTGATACTGACAAGGCTCAAAAGTTAATTGAGAAAATTCAAATTATAGATCAACAAGTTCAAGAACAGCTTGAGAAAAGTCAAAGCAAATACAAAGAGAGGCATGACAAACATAGAGTTGATCACAAGTTTCAAGAAGGAGATGAGGTATGGTTGCACATAAGTAAAGAAAGGATGCAAGGAGAAGGTAAAAAACTCAAACCCATTCACTATGGTCCATTCAAGATCATAAAGCAAGTTGGTAACAATGCATTTAAACTTGATTTGCCTTCATATGTGCAAATGTATTCAGTTGTTAATGTTGAAAATTTATGTTTGTATGAGTCACCTTTGATCAATGATCAAGGAAGTGAAGTTCAAATAACTTCTATTGAATATTTCTTGCCAAAATTTCTAGATGAGCTTAAGGAAGATACAATTCTTGACAGGAGGACAAGAGCATCAAAGAGGGGAAGTGTTGACTACCTTTGAGTTGGGCTCAAAGGTAGTAAGCCAAGCAAGGCAAAGTGGATGGAAGTTGGAAAGGTGAGGGAGTCATACCCTCGTCTACTGAATAGGTAATCAAGTCTTTTGGGGTCCAAAAGCTTCCCAATGGGGAGGTGTGATTACGAGTTCATAAATTTTGCTCAAAATTGAAAGTGCTGGAAACTGTGCCAAACCTGATCAACCGTGTATATCTCATCTTCCTGATTCCGGCGCCGTGAACGGTTTGAAAAACCGATGTCGTATGAGGGAGATATCACGTTCTGATCGATTTCCAAAACAACTAAATTTGTGACAGGTTTGACTGGGATGCCCAGTCAGTGTGTAGGTGCACAGTAAGCAAAAATAGGAATATTCTTAAGAATATTCCCTTTTTCTCCAATTCAGTCAGAGACTGACAAGTGTTGTTATTTCATTCGTTGATGGTGGATTGTACATTTTTTGTTGGACCAATGGATGGGTGACACGTGGCTAGCCTAGAGGCTACCATGTGTCCCATGTACAGTGTAGTAAAATTTTGTTGAGGTCCGGGGGTTCGACCTTGTGACCTCTGGCATGCACACGAAAGAAATCCACCAACTTCGCTACTACATCAGTCTTAACAACTATATGACCCCGCATTTAATTAAAGTCTTAAAACATTACATATGGGGGGGGGGGGGGGGGAACCGCGGGTGACCCCAACGATGGTCACATGTTACCATTACGTCAAATGTAACGTAGGCAGATAACCGTTTGAAGTCTCCACGAGATAAAACTTAAATGTTATCACAACCGCCATCGATCAACGTGTTCACATGAAAAAGTTACCACAAAATCTCTGCGCGGTTTTGGAACTCCGATTTTAACTCTGACTCAACCTTAGTTATCGGTGTTAGTTGTGCTCCAATTAAATGTGCCCGCGGGGTTCGGGGGTTGGCATGTGGCCACCCCCTCCCCTTAACCATTAACCTTTATGGTTAGCCTGGCGGAGAATAAGCACACCACCAATTTTTGGAAATTTTCCAATTTTAATTGCAGATAAGTGCAATTCTCCAAGTTTAGTGGAGGATTTCTAGGGGATATTGGGAAAAAAGGCTAGGAGGGTCAATTTTCGACCAGTTTGGGTAAAACAAGAGTCTACCTAAACTAATTGGAGCATTGTGGAGCCATTGGAGTAGAGAAAACAACCATTAGAGGCCTGTAAACACATATATTTGCAAAATTTTGAGCTTAATGAAAGATGGGCATGCCATTGGGGTCTGGACCAATAGATGTAGCCCAGGAGGGGTGAACTGCTTCATCAAGCATACTGTGTAAATGTTATTTGTGGTTTTATTTCTCTGTTATACACTGTTTTTTAGTGTTATTTGCTCTTATTTCATGCTTCTGAATCACTAAATTCATGTGCAATTCATGGTTAAATTCCTCAACACTTAAGAAAACTATGGAGACAAATATGCACATGTATTATCACTAAAAATACACTTAGCACAACAAAATTAATACAATCCTTTTAGATCAGTGAAGGTCTGTGGTTTTCTTCACATCATTGAAGATCATAACCTTGGTTTTACCCAGGTTGACCGTCAACTATCAAAGATCGTAAAACATAGCTAAGGCATCCAGTTGCCTCTGTATTCCTTATGGAGATGAGGAGAGGAGGACCATGTCGCCAACAAAGAGTAGAATAGATATCAGAACCTCGTGAAGAAGGCAACCATTGGTGTCTTGGATATGCTCATGTAGAAATGCCTCCAACTCATCAATATCGATCCCAAACAGGGTAGGGGACAGTGGACAACCCCGTTTAAACCCAATAATGCTTAAGATAAAATCAGACATCCCATGAGCCATGAGAAGACGACCAAGGATGGACTCATATAGGCATGTAATAACTGTCAATAGGGTCGCTGAGATGCTAATATCTCTGAGTATCTGGAGTAAGGATTCCCTCGGAACATAGTCAAAATATTTCCAAAAATATACGAAACAATGGTAGACTTTCGAAGAGCAGTGTCGTGCCTCCTCAATCACAGAGCGAAGGGTGAAGATGTGGTCAATGCTATGATGGGACGGTCAAAAAACTGCTTGTCCCCTAGCTCTGAGTTGTCTATGCTCAAGGTCACTGGAAATATTCCTATGTAGAACAGTAGCATAAAAATTCGAGAACGTGTGGGCCACCATGATCATTCCGTAGTTATTGGGATTTGAGTTGGGGCCCGATTTGTGGATCGAATGGATGATGTGGTGTGACCATGCCGATGAAAAACCTTCACAGACTACATGAAGTGATCAGCGAAGTAGCTAACCAAAGCACAGAAACCATGCTTAAAGAACTCTGCTTTGTAGCCTTCCTCATCAACTTCTTTGCTATTTTTCATCACCCAAATGGCCTCTCTAATATCTCTGTCTGAGAATATATAACAGGAAGAGGGTGGGGAGGTAACATGAATTCGGGCTTGCCCTAGAATATCCTAAAGGTTGTAAGTGTGAGAGAACATGGTTGTAGGGTCGAGGTCAGACGGAAGAGGGAAGCGTTGGGGAAGGATGGTATGCTAGAATTGTTTAAGGGAGTGGGCAAGGAGAGCAGAAATTTCTCGTCTTCTATGAGAGAGAAAGAGTCGTTTCTTGCGACGGAGAAGGAAATGATAAGAAGCTTTGAGGTTGGGGTAGAGGGGTTGAGAGTGGGTGAAAGCATATTGAAGTTCTCAATGTAGAATCTTGCATTCGTCATCATACCATTTGCTCATGGGGAAAGATCCAACTTTTGGGGAGATGGAGGTAGAACGAGTGGAGTGGGGGAAGGATTTGGGTGCTGCTTCCCAAATGGAAAATGAAAGACGAGTGTATTTAGTGGAAGCAGAATCAAGCAAGGAGAATTGGGTCTCCTATGGGAGCATCTTACGTAGGGTAGAGGAGAAGATGTCAAAGTCACCTTCATCAAATCGAAAGGTGGTTCGGGGTGGGCCCTAAGGAGAAGGATGGGGTGGAAGGGGAGGGGAAAATCGGAGAGAAGGAAAAAAGTGCATGATCAACAAGGGGGATGGGGGAGACCGAGATATGGCAAATAAAAGGCAGCAAGTTTTGGCTAGCGAGGACATAATCAACTACACTCGCACCCCCACCATATGGTCGACATGTGAAGAAGTGTGAGTCTCAGAAACATGGGAGACCATTTAACAACAACTCCTGTGATTCCCCCAACTGCAATAGATGCTTACCGTAAACTGTAGCGAGCCCCAAAGCATCATTTGACATCCGATGAAGCCCTACTAAATCTAGATCTATCCCTTGGGTACAAAACACATCCTTTGATCGATCGTGGAGAGGGATATGGAGATCTCTAGTACGAGCATTGAAATCACCTAGGAGGATGACTTCCCCAACAATAGAGTACTGTGGGTGATGCTAGTGTACAAGTCTATAAAGGGGTCCCCATTTGAGCCATTATGGAAGGAAACTGGTGAAGAGGTTGGGGGAAAGTAACAAACTGCAATGTAGATGTCCCTCGGAGGAGAGACTCTGACGCTAATCTGAATCCACATAAACCTGGAAAACTCATCTTCGACTACCAAAGATACCCCGTCCCGGAGTGAGTCACTAGCTAAACAAGCAACTCCAGCCGATCCTCTGACCCCTACTGAGCTCCTCATCTCCTGCGTGCAAACTGAGAACCAATGGTAACTTGCAATAACTGGGAGAGGTTGAACAAGGCTCGCATGAGTCTCAGTCACGAAGAGGATGTCTGCTGATTCAAGAGCATCACATAAGAGTCTCGGTGATGACTAGAAAGATCCATTGCCATTCCAACAACAGACAGAAATGATTGTACCATGTCATCTCCCCAAGTGGGCCCGTCATTTGGAACCCCCAGTTCAGGGTTCCCATGTAGGTGGGAAGGAGTCCCAAATGACCGCACAAAGATTCCTGATAACTACCCATTTCCTTGCCTGTCGTGCTGCCATAACCTGCTCTCTTGATTGTTTAAGTTCCGCACCCTATGCTCGAGTGAGGTCCTCATCCAAGAAAATCTCACTGGGAAGAGAAAACAACTTTCGCTTAATCCTAAGGATGTGAAATCGATCAGGTGTAGTCTAAAACTTGAGGAAGAGCATGGAATTGTAGACCAGCCAGACTCTGTCCAAAGCTATATCGAGAAGACTAAGAATATCCCAAAAGAACCTAACCCCATTTCCATAAGATCCAGAGAGAGGTGAGGTAAATGGAAACGTCTCACATTAAGATTCCATTCTCTCACCTATCTAGTGCGTTCTTCCCATCTATTCTTTGGTTTGTGAAAATTCAAACCATCTAAGTAATGCCTAGGAATTTAGTCACACAGTAATTATCCACAAGACTTACAAGGTAAAGATAAATCCAAAAGACTTACACGGTAAAGATAAATTTTGTAAGTCACAGCCAACATGAATTCCTAATCACTATTAAACATCAACAAGACCACATTCGCACCTCTCCCAGATTAGATCAGGGAATTTGAATTTTGTTTCCTTTCTGTTGTGGCATTTCCAGTTTTCCGAATTCTCTCCAGATCTAGGGGAGGGACACCAGTTGTTGGGTGCCCTCCCGTCCACCTCAGCGATGGATCACTTAAACCACGTGGACGTTGTACGACAGCTACCCACTCGGACCGACCGCGTGTTGGGTTGGTGGGTGTATTCAATGCACAGGTTTTAACTCCAAGTAGGGTTTGTGCAAGTCGATTTCCCCGCCATGTCTATCTCCTCCAGTTCATTGTTGCTCGGGACCGGTCTGTGGGCGTTTGGCTCCGCTGGTGGTGGTTGCTGTGGGTTCCAGAACCTGCGCAACCTGTTCCCATTTCTTGTTAATGCATATGCCTTTCAATTCCCACCATTCCTGGTTAGTTGTTTGTTGCAGTTGGTAAACCTGTTCGCCGGTTCTGCATTGTTGATCTTGTTGGGTTTATGTGTTTGTTGGTTGCTGGACGTTGTAGCTCGCCGCCCGTTCCTATTCTTGAACGCGAAGTCTGTCATTGTGTCTGCCATTCCTCTAATGCTGGACCGCCAGGGTTTCAGTTTGTTTGCTCTTTTTCGTCAAATTCTTCAGGTATTTTTGCAATTCTTTTATTTTTTACTGAGAGAATGCCATTTTTTTTTATAAAATACTGATTTTCTTGTATTTTTGCACGTACAGGGTTCCATGGTTGGCGTTGGCGATGGCGAGGTTCTCTTTCGGCATTGTGTCGGCTTCTCTGCATCCTCGGTGGCAGTGGACCTTCGGCGACCTCTGGTAGCATTCTGTGAATCCTACCAATCATTCTATGTGTTGTTTAACACTTGCTCACTGTGTTTATCGACACTTTCAATCGCTATTCGGTGGAATTATGTTTAACTGTTCTTGTTTTCTTGGGTTTAGCTCTTCTGTGGAATTTCATTTAGTTCTTTCATGTTTTGAGCTTTTCAAGGGAATTATGTTCAAGGTCTGGTCATGAATGAGGTGGATGTTTTGTTATGATCTCTTGTTTCAGATACTTTACAAGAGCCGTAACCATGTATTCATCTATTTTTGTCAACCTATAAATTGTTATCCTGGAATTGGAACCATTTATCACTTACATTATGTTTTATCTGCAATTTGAATTTCAGCTGGCCTTGAGATCACAACCATGAGGTTAGAATAGGTGGTTTGTCTCTCTGCTGATCAAGAATGTTTGGGATTGTTTTTAGCTGTCCAGAGTGGAGTTTCACCATTTGAAATTACATGTCAAACTCTCTTCAGTGGAGGTACTTGGCAGAGTTTGAGGTCGTTTTGCTTAGAAGAGCTGCAAACCTGTAATATTGTTTGTTAGAAATGACACCAAGCTTGCCGTGTTCTCAAAGTCATTAACATTCTTTGCACAAGGCTTTTATAAGATACATTTCATGGTTGAGTCCCTGTTTACAGAAACCTATATTAAATTCACAGAATTATTAATATAAGAAGTTTTTTGGTTTGTTAACCTGTCTAGTTATGCCAAATCCTTTGTAACCTACCACTCTGGAATTTCTTGTTTGCCAAAATTAGCCAAGATTTACATATTACCTTGTCAATTTCCCTGAGGCATATTTCCCAAGCTCAGATATCACAAAATATCATAATAAATTGGCTACATTAACACATGAAGCCTTCTTGAGTGAATTGACCACAATCTTTTTCTTGTTGTAGTCTCACAAGTAACCTTGTTACACCAACCTCCCTTTTTGTTTTGGCTCTTGTGAGTATGGACATGTTTTTTGGCTTTCTGCCTGTTTTTGGTCTTCTTTTGAGGCATGCTTGTAATCTTGGCATGACCCTTTTTTGAGCCATTTCCCTCTTGTGGTGCGTGCAACCTTTCATGTAGTTATTGTTGTTGCTATTTGCACCTTGCATGAGTCTTTTACTACCTGTGGCCACCAATGAGATCCTTTTTATGACCCCCATTTTTAGCGACCTGTGATTATTTGTGGGTTCTATAGATCATTATCTCAAGGCATGTTTTGAGCAGGCTTGTCATCCTTGCATTGTGGCCCTCACTGTGTTTGACCAAGTTAATAGTAAAGACATGCTTTTTCTATCATAAAGCCAACCTACAATTAAGTACACCGGTTTTTTGTTTTGCAATCTGTCTTGTGTTGACTTGTCCCTACATATCCTCTTCTGACTCTGGCTTTAGTCTCAAGTTGACCTAAGTTCTATTGAAGTGCTCCATTGTACAACACTTAATTCAGTTTATTTGAAGTGACCAGGGCACATTTTTTACCACCAATTTTGCAGGCTTTTGGGCACGTTTTCAGCAGTTGAGTGATCAGCAATGCTATCTTATTTTCATTATGTCTTCACTTATTTTACAACATATTTTGAGAATTTTTTACAGTGTATTTTTGCTAGTTTAGGCATGTTTGAAAAAGAGGTAATTATTTTGTTGTTTGAAGTTAATTACTGCTGAAACAAATTAATTTTTTTGGAAGGTTTCTTGTCTTTCCCCGAGGCAGGAATAATTTTTTTCCTTGTAAGGTTCAAATTTTGAGAGGTTTTTTTTTTTTTTTTTGGGGGACCCTTTCCTACTAACACATTTTGCATTTTTCCCATCAGTTTGGCTGCTGCAAAATACTGTGCTCTGCAGTGGATGTTTTTGATGATGAAGAGGCCTTCTGCTTTGGAAATGTGATGCGAAGAAGTTTGCTTGATTAGCCTGATTACAAACTTCTCAAGAAAGTATTCATGATGAAATTGCCTCCTTGCAACATATTAATGACAAGCTAAAAATAATTTTTCTAAACTTTAAAGCCAAGCTTTGTAATGTTGTTACTTCATCACGAGATACTAATGAAAAACTTTTTAGTGAAGTTTCCTCTCTGTAGAATGATATTTCCAGTGCTTGCGAGTGGAACCTTTCACTCGGGGACACTGATATCCAACTTTAGGATGAGGACTTGAGCACAATTATTATCTCCTGCATCAACAATGGGAAGACAGGGACAACTCCATCCATATTCAAGAATATGCATGACCTCAATAGCAATCTTGTCCAAGAAGTAAGATTTAAGAGGTACCAAATAATGGATGGTCTTTGAAACATGGCTTGTTATTTTGATAGAGATTCATGTCTTGTTGTTGTTCATGGTAGAAATTATCAGGAAAATATTGATAATTGGACCTTGCAAATTAACAAGATGGATGAAAAATTGAGTCTTATCAATCAAAATCCCATGATTATTTAAGGGACAATGACACAATACTTGATTCTTTGCAAAAGCATGTGCAACATTTGCTTGAGTAACTTCTTTTCTTACACTATTGGCTACTAATAGGCCCTCACTTCCTTACTGTGAGCAACACACTAATAGGCCCTCACCTCCTTGCAATATGGCTACTAATTACTTAGGCATATGGAATGTACATATTGTGGACTTGGTGGACATGGATATAGGTAGTGTTACTCCTATTGAGCTTGAGAGGATGCTAGTTGTAGTAGGCCTTGGATATCTTGAGCCTTCTACTACAATTTTACATGAATTAGATTGTGCACTTTTTGCTAATTCATCCACTAATGATATGCAAGAGCTTGAGTCTAACACTTAAAATGATTTTTCAACTATTGATTTTCAAAAACCACATGTTGCATCTTTTGTTCAACTAGCATTGGATTCTTCACCAACTACATCTTAATTGTATTGGCAGCCTCATCATTGTGGTTGAAGGCATTCTCGCTCTCTATCCAAGTATCACTATTTTATGCCAATGATTCTTCTTACTAATCTGTGAAGAAGAGGCCAAAAAATAAATAATGGATTGATCCTGAATACTAGGGCTTGTTGTTCTAGTATTGCCAATTGGTCATGGCATAAGAAGTGATAAAAATATGGCTGGGAAGATATCTTGCTTCATAAACAGTATTCAAAAACTATGACAGCCCTATCACAGTCATTCTAACATATCACCGATTTGAAACTAGTTTTGTCTCATAAAAAATTAGCTCCTAGGTATGTTCATAAATAATCCCTTAAAAAAATATACATATAGATATTCACATTTAAACAGTCCCATGATTATAATTAGTGTAGTAGAAAGGAAATCTGAGATCTATTAAGATATAAAAGTCCAAACATATAGTCCATCCAAAAATCCACATCATAATGTGGTTACATCCAAAAACATCTAACACTCCATAATTGTTGACGCCCTACTCTCCATATCTTGTAGCGTTTGACAAAGTAAATACTTTTTATCGTTCCATTTCGGGAATCCATGGCACCATGGTAGCTTGTACCAGGGATTTCTGAGATCCAAGTAAGACACTTAAAGTGTTTCTAGTAGAATAATTCTGTGTTACCAGAAACACTTTAAGTGTCTTACTTGGATCTCAGAAATCCCTGGTACAGGCCGCCATGGCGCCATGGATTCCCGAAATGGAACGATAAAAAGTAGTTACTTTGTCAAACGCTGCAAGATATGGAGAGTAGGGTGTCAACAATTATGGAGAGTAGGGCGTCAAAATTCATACTTTGGGAGTCTTGTTTGAGATGATCCCAACAGATAGAAGTTGGGTAATGGATCCAACTAGCTGCCTATAATGATGTACAAAGAGATTCTATCTATTGAACCCTTAGATTAACATCTCATGTTAGGTAGATATAACCAAATTGGTTTTGATTATGCTGTTAGGCTACCTTATTTTCCTAAAAAAAAATGATTTAATTATGAAAAACAAAATTACATTCACTATGTGTTTTTCTACATTTCAGATATATCCTTAAGCATAGGAAGTGATAAAAGTATGGTTGGGAAGATATCTTGCTTCATAAACAGTCTTCAAAAATGTCAATATGACAACCCTATCAAAATCATTCTAACATATCACCGATTTGAAACCAAGCATATAGTCCATCCAGAAATCCACATCATAATGTGGTTACATCCAAAAACATCTAACACTCCTATTCTTTATGGCCTTGAGAATCTTCAGTGCCAAACCCTGAGTTGCCTGATTGAGCCAAGTAGGTTGGCCTTCCTAAGAAGGCTTGATTAGGTGGTGGTTGATTGCTGCCATATAATTGAGACCAATTTGTCCCTTCCAACCATGGAGGAATTGAGTACCTGTACCTCACACTTGCGTTAAGTGGAGGTGTGTGTTGAGCATACATTGAATTCAGACCTCCTGTGGTAGGAATAAGGCAAGTGGGTAAACCCCAATTTTGATACTGAGGCACTTGAATGTTTATGAGGTCTTGGAATAATGTTGTATTATTTGCAATGTTGTCCAATGTGTTGGACATGTTCCTGGATTCATTCTCATCAATTGTGCTTGCATTTATGTCAACCATATGAGTCAACCCTTGTTCCCTTTCAAGCATTTGTTGAGCCTTCCTTGCTTCCTTTTCCTGTCTTGAGATTTGTTTTTGTTGCTCCTTCTCTTGCCTTGCTCTCTCTCTTTCAATCCTTTCATCTGCTCGATGTTGTGCTGCAATAGCCCTTGCTACCTTCTTCTCCTTGGCTTGATCTTTTTTTTTCTGTTTTAATTCCTGAATTTCCATTTTCTTATTTTCAGACTCAACAAGGAGCTTTATATAGTTTTTAGAGGTGAGTAACTGTGAACTTCACCCCAAACGAAGACTATTGGTTGTTCCTTGCTTCTTTTTCATTGACACTCTTTCTACTGGTAGCTTTAAGAACTACCCAAGTAACTTCTCCCTCCCTCCCACCTGCATGTCATTGCTTGGCACTTCAGTATCCGTGGCACTTGATTGAACTATATTTTTTTCTTCATCTGCTGCCTCATTATGTCCTCCATCTTCTTCCATTGATCTATTGTCCACAAAAAAATGAACAATTTCACTATTCAATTCAACCACTTGTGAAGGCATGTTCATGCTTTGTTCATTGGTTCTTGAGACACTATGGGCATTCAAATTAATCATGTTTTCTGCCAGCCATGATGGTGGGTTTACTTGGCTAGGCAATGACAATTGGTCATTTTCAATTTCATGCCCAATATCAGAAATTTCATTTTCTGCATTAACAATATCAGCATTTTCATTTTGAACTAAATCTGCATTAACAATATCAGCAATTTCTGTTTCAACAAAATCTGCATTCTCAACTGCATGTTCAACAATGTTGCCATCAATTTGCTGACAAGTATACTGTGTTTCACATACCTGCTCATCATCATCAGCATATAACTGTCCTTGAGAGAGGGAAATTATATTATCAGCTGCAACCACATCATCATGTTCATTTACTTCTTCTTCCACTTCCTGTCTTTCTTCCTGACCATCCACATGGAAAGCTTGGCTACAAGCAGTATCATGCATAAGAGAATCATAATTTGGTGGCCATATTCCTATCCTTCTAAAGCCAGCCTTGATATTTGATGGTGTCAGAGCCCTTTTAAAAGCCTTACTTGCAAGCTCTGCTAACTCAAACCTTTTGACCTCAACCCCTCGATTCTTTGCCATCCATGCAGCACGTTCTGACCTGAAATAGTTTTTGAAAGGGCCAAACACACTAACATCAAGTGGCTGCAATCTGTGAGTGGTATGAGTGGGTAATGTTAAAAGGTCAATGCCCAAATTGTATGCTTCCTCAATTGTTTGTAGAGCCATGTGGCTTCCATGGCCATCTAATATCAACAGGTGTCTGTTATTAGGTGAGACACCACCTGGCACAGATGAAGCAAAGTGGCAAAGCCATTTTAAAAATAGCTCTTTAGTCATCCATGCATGGGGATGTGCAGCCATGCATGCTCCAACTTCATAGTTTTTTATATAATTTTTCAACTGATTTTTACCTTTGAAAAGATAAAATCCTGAGATTGAAGCACCAATTGCATTGACACAACATAAAATGGTTATCCATTCCCTACTCTTAGGAAAAATATTTGGCACGTTTCGGCTACCTCTTTTCGCAATTACCCTCATGCCACAATTCCTTCCCCCCTGTAAACCTGTTTCATCACAGCTCCATATATGGTCTGCAGCATAAGAATGTTTATCATATGCACTAGAAAGAGTGTCATAGAACTTACATACAACTGTAGGGCGCAAATTTAATGCTCTGTCTCTTTCAAAGCCCTCAGCTGTATGCAATACAAGGTCTGGATGCCTTTTTTTAAACCCAAACCACCATGATTTACCAGGAAACCCATCTTTGAATGGGTTTGGCCTCCCTTGACAGATTTGAGCACCTGTAGATTTGAGTTGTATCAACTCTAGCCCATGTCCCAATTGGGCCATTTCTTTACACCACTCAACCACCTCGGCCTCCTCCTCTTCAGTCATAACTGTAACAGGCCCTCTACGTTTGGTGTGAGTTGGCCCATTTATCCAATAATGTATTGATGAAGGGGGAATAGTATGCTTCTTTGCAGATGCCCGAACAGAATATCCATTGAACTCTATGTCGTCAATTGCAGCTAACATTTCTTCTTTTGTCCAACCTCTTATAGCGTTCATCTTTTTAGTTGAAGTTGCACCTTGGACTGTGGTTGACGGTGGCTCTGTGGCTGATGGTGCCACAACATCAGCTTCAGCCACATGCTCATCGTCAACAACATTTCCTGGAGCATTGGTGACATTGACATCACCTGTTCTTTCTTCATCTGATGAGGTGCATCGCAGTTGGGCACCCCTGGTCACTCTTCTGCCACTTCTCCTTGTGCGAGCGACATAAATCACTCTTGCCATGGATGCAACTACCTGTAGGCTGCAAAAGCACCAATTGCAAGTTGTTATTCATAATTGAAAAGAAGGATTGTTTTCATATGATGAATACAGCTTCTATGCATAGAAATTGCAGATATATATGTTAATTTCAAATGCTACAGCTTCTATTTTCAACTACTGCAGATATATATGTTAAGTTCAAATGCTACAGCTTCTATGCTCAACTACTGAGATATTGAAAGGCATGCAAAATGGACAGATTGCAGGTTTTGTATCTACAGAGCAAGAGGACACGGTGTTTTTTAACTGATGTTTAGTAAACACACACACACATATATACAAACACCTATAAAGATTTTTTTTAACTAATGTATTTGTTACCGATGTGTGAGCACCTAAGCCATGTAGTGTACTTGTATTTGCAATGAACAAAAGTTTAAAGGGTGTATTTTGCACTCTAAATTAGGCAATCCATGTGATATTATTTGCTTTGCATTGCATGGAATGTTATTCGAATTGTCAAGTATCATTAAATTTATTAGTATTCTATATATAACATTGTTATTCCTATAATTTGTGCATAGTTAACTTATGCAGTCTTCCTATATAAAAGGTGCAACATAACAGGGAGCTCTATATCACTAAAATTTGATGTAAAACTAGCACTGAGTGAATAAAACAAGGTAACTGTGGTGAACATATTGCCTGGGATGATCTGGGGTTCAGGTTTGATAGCAATCCACAGTCAGATTCTGCAGTGTGCTTTAATTGGGATTCAAACTTGTGGCCAATAGCTGATAAATCCTACCCTACACCCATTACAGCAGGCCTCTTTGTAATGATTGTTCTAAAAAAAAAAATTTACATAATTTTATCACATTATAGCAGCAAAAAGAAATGATACCTATTTGTTAAAATTGGTATCATCTACGAGGTTGAAGGTCCATCTACTACCTCTTTGCTTGTAGTGGTTTGGTCACTCCATGATAATTGTCCAGATTCTTTCATTTCATCATAGTGGCTTCTAGCCATTGAGTCCAGTCAAGGTTTTACAAAGGGAATGCTTCCCGAATGACAGTGCTCTAAAGTCAGATACAAGCGTTTGATGGCTTATTTGTCAATCTGTAGCCTCTGTACCCATAGAAAGATTTTAGAGCATTAGAGTTCCAGAAAATAAGGGCAGGGGGTGAGCATATTCTCTAAGATGATCAGGGATTACTGTTTGGTTTGATAGCAATTGCTAATACTGGGTTCTGCAGTATGTTTGATGATGACCCCGTTGGAGTTCATACTTATGGTACTAGCTGGTAAGCCTTACCCTATACAAATTACAGCAGGCTTCCATTTTATGATTGTTACAAATAGATACACGTAGCATTTTCACATTATAGCAGCCATCGCATTTAAAAGAAAGAACACCTATTTGTTGAGATTGTGCTCTATCTATGAGTTTGAGCCTTGAGGCACTTCCTCATGTCCATCTACTGATCTTCCCCACCCCCGTTGTAGTGATTTGATAACTCAAGCATAATTGCCTAGATTCTTCCATTTCATTCTAGTGGCCTCTAGCCATTGCAATCTTTTTTTTGGGATTTTTACTTCAACCAAATGCTTGGTATTTGTTAATTCTTGCCTGTCAAAGAAAGCCGATGTGATATTGTTCTAGAGTCATGTTTGGCTCGAGTTCCAAATGTCTAGTTATCAGGATATTTTTAATGAAAGTCAATTTTGTTTTTGGTTCACTATCTATTCTACTTTCTATGTTAGTTGAGATCAAGTTTATTGAATCTAGAATTTGAAATCCCCCAAGGCCTCATTTACACATCTATATGAAGTTTCCAACTCTCAAAAATTGTCCCTATTGCAGATTTGCAGATTTGTTTTCAACGACCTATTTATTCAAGGTTTTGTGATTTCTAGCACTTGTATGTCTTGCTGATTTAGCATTAATAATGAAGAAGATAGGGTAGATTTGCTGCTGTATTTACAGCTGTCATAAACTGAAATTCAGATCCAGTTTATACATTACAACATTTTTCTAGTGGGGGGAAACTTGTTGGCACACTTTGGTGTTTTTTCTCTTGAATTGCCTAGTGAATTGATGTTGTTAAGAGGTGAAACACTATCTGATGCTGCTGCTGTTTCATTTACGTTTTATAACAACCCTAAAAACTAAAAACTGAAAAAAAGACTCAGAAATGAATGTTTGCAATTCTGTTTGTTTGCAATTAAAAAACTGAAAACTGAAATAAAGACTCAGAAATAACTGAAAACTGAGACTCAGAAATGAAAATAAAAGTGTAAGAACGCTGAAATAAAGACTCAAAAATTAAGATAAAATTGTAAGAAGGATGTAAACTAACCTGAATATTTTGTGTTCTGTTTTGAGGTGTGTTCTGTCTGGGTTGTCTCCAAGGATGGGTGTGTTCTGTGCTGGATTGTCTCCAAGGCTAGTGAATAGTTTGAAACTGAAAAATGTAACTTCAACAGTGGTTGAACTTCTTTTATAGTTTTTTGCAGTTGAATTTTATTGGTGACAATGATGGACATGGATTGCAATGGCTTCATTTTGCATGTGTGATCGGGATTGAATTTGATGTGATCTAATGGCTGAGAATTTGTTTTTGTTGATCCATGTGTTTGATCTGTTTTGATAGGAAATCATTTATTGAATTTATTGGGTGGGTGTCATTTATTGTACACAGTGGGTTTAAATGTTGATATGGGGTGGGTGTCATTTATTGAACACAATGGGTTTAAATTTTGAATAACACAATAGTTATGGTTGACATACATTTATTTTTATTATGTGAAGGTATTGATATTTACTTCTCATACACAGCATCAGAGCTGATCAGATGGGTTGAAGTGATTGGCTTTTTGTACTTATTGACTTGACCATTTTGGAAGGAGAAATGGTTTTATGAGTTTTCTAGTTTAAATGTTGGGATTTGTAATCTTGATACTTATTAAGCTATTTCTGGATAGTTGTGGGTTATTTATGGACACATGTGGGCCCAGTCAATGACTTGGGAAATTTTGAACATAATTTAATATATATTTGAACTTCAAGTTATTTTATTATGTTTAATTATTGGTTGCATATATGTCTATTTTTGGTGTGTTGATGGGACCAGTACTATAACAATTACTGGTCCCTGAACAACATTAGACATCTCTCCCCTAGTCTAGAGTTTGAACCGTAAGACTTATGGGACGAAATATAACTCGCCCCAATAGCCAATTGCGTAACGTGCACGACAAAGCTTTCGTCAGCTTTCAAACTGCAATTACTCGAGCATGAAGAATGCATCCAATGCCATGCTCCCCGTAAAGGTTTCTTCTATTATAATCTTCAAGCAGCTTCTGTTTTGTGAAGCTCATATCTCCAGTGTTATAGGGGCCAAAAGACCTAGATCTGAAGAGTGGTTTCGTCATTTTATTTATTTCATATGATTCCATTTCTTCACTTACCTTCGTGGCATTCAGACCCGAATTTGCTTGGGGTTTTCATCCGTCTGTTGTAGATCCGATACACTTGTATTGGAGTCGACCTTCAAAAAATTCAACCATCGTTCCTGACACTACACTTTAGTTTATGGCGCCTATTCCTTGCCAGGGCACATAAATTCATTTTTTAATGAAAATCTAATGTTAAGCATTTGATATTTGTTGGGTTGTTACTGAAGGGCATATTATTAGTTGCCCAAAGAGGTTTTCCCATATATACCAAAATATTAAATTGAATCTTAAATTATATATAACTTGATTTTTTAGATTATATATAACATTTTAATGTTTTATACAAAACGGTATTAACTCACACAGGTTTCTATAAAGTTTATATATGTTTTTTTCAAGTATTAGCCAAGATACAGCTACATGAGTGTCATAGGATACACCGTTGGGTCCTCTTGCATATAAAGATGGTTAAAAATTCTAAAAAAGAGGAAAAGGGGAAGGGGAACTATAAGCAACCTACGTCTACTGTGAGAGCTGGGAAAAGAGGAAGAAAATCAAAGAAGTAGATCATGAAAAACCTCTTTGATGCATATTCTCTAGTTAATCCTCCACAGGTTAAGAATTAACTGGGAAAAGGTGAGGAAAATCAAAGAAACAAATCATGAACCTCTTTGATGCGTACTCTCTAGGTAATCCTCCACAGGGTAAGAATTTGATTACCGGTTGGAAAAGAGACTACAACACTAAAGAGGAAAGCTAAATCTAGGAGGAGGCATTGGATTTCATTAAAGACCCTAGTAATACTAGAGAAAGACAGTCCCTCTTTCACCAATCCATTCACACTTACTTAACAATAAAATGTGCTCTAGCTAAGGGGCTTATGAGTATTCAGGAAATAGGAGGAGACCCAAAGGTTGGTTCTCCACTGCGGGACATGAAAAGGGAGATTCAAGAAATCTGGGTATCCCAGCAACATGGATCAGTTAGTCTTGGTCATATAGATCTTCAGTTGCAAAACATGCAGTAGGTGGATATACCCGGGTCAAGCTTAAAGGATCTGGCTCTAATAGAATCTTGGGATGACTCACATAGTACTTTCTTTGGTTTTCCTATATGTATTTTGCGGTTAACATTTACTATTTGCACTTTGAGTATGTTATATATAGAAATTTAAATATAGATGCTAGTAGAAAACTAAAGTGATGCCTTTTAACGATTTAAGGTGTCCAACAGACCTAGTTTCCTTGAGCAAATTGAGGCCATAAGTTTTGATATGTAGAACCTGCTCTTTTTTTATAATAGAAAATAGAAAGACTAAGATTTATGATTAAAATATAACTATGAATTATGGCACTCTACAACTCACAACTCAGTATGGGGTATTATTAATAGGCTAAGATTAATTATTAAAATATAACTATGAATTATGGCACTCTACAACTCCCAATTCAGTATGGGGTAAATCTCACGTAAATAGAAATGTAATGTTTAACATTTAACATTTTTTTATCCAATGTCGGTCCTATTTAAATATAAACCTAATTTCTACTATGTATAAACACAATATAAATAAAACCTCTGATATGGTAAATAAATAAAACCTCATTTTATATTTATTCCATAAACCTCTTTATATTTACAGAAAAAAAAAAAAAAAAAAAAAATTGTATTTAGGTGAGCCAAATACCATGGGACAAATTATTATTAATACCATGAGTGAAATACCACCCGTGAAAAACCATATTTATAAAAGAGGTATTAAGAGACATGATAAATATAAAAATATATCAGATAGGATTAGAACTCAACATATAATTATATACCCATCTTCTAGGCCAAATACCATGGACCAAATCATTATTAATATCATGGAAAAAAACATTATTAGCCCTAAGATATATATGGGAAGGAATAACAAAGACATATAGTGATAGAGGTGGAGAGATAACAGGAGTGACAAGGGAAAGATGGGGATAAACTCAAGGATATGAGAGAGGAGGAATGAAGACAGAGAGAGAAAGGGAGAGGGAGAGGAGTGGCAATGGTAGAGGGGGGAGAGAGGAGGAGAGAGGGAGGGAGATAGTGAGAGAGGATTTGAGGGCAGAGAGAGAGAGAGAGAGGAAGGGATAGAGAGATGGAGTTGGAGGGATAGATGGAGGGAAGAAGAAAGACATAGAGAGTGAGAAGTGGAGAGAGAGAGAGGGAGCGACAAGGGAGATATGGAGAGAGAGTGTGTATAGTTAGGTGTGAGATAAAGAGACAAAGAACAAGAGAGGGAGAGAAGGGGGAAAAAGGGAGAAAACGAGGGATACAGAGATGAAGATGATTGTGGCTGAAGAGCATATTAGATTTGAGGGTAGAGAGAGAGAAGGAGAAAGGGAGGGGGAGAGAGGGGGGAATAGAGAGATGGAGTTGGAGGGGGAGAGAGGGAGGGAAGAATACATACATAGAGAATGAGAAGTGGAGAGAGAAAGGTAGTGACAAGGGAGAAATGGAGAGAGAGTGTGTATGTTTGGAGTGAGATAAAGAGAGAAATAATGAGATATGGAGGGAAAGGGAGGGAGAAGGGAAAAGGGAGGGATATAGTAATAGAGTTAGAGAGAGAGAGAGAGAGAGAGAGAGAGAGGATGTGAGAGAGTGGAGAGAGGGAGGGAAAGAGAGATGGAGTTGGGCGGAGGGGAGAGGGAAGAATATTTCTTGCACTAGATGCATTTATTTAAGTATGGATGGTGATTTCTAATCCTATTTTATTTATTGCACTAGATGCATTGATTTTAGTTTAGATGTTGAAAGAGAGAGAGAGAGAGAGAGAGAGAGAGAGATGGGGGAAGAGAGAGGTAGGGGAGAAAGGGAGAGAGATGAAGGACGAGAGAGAGTACTTGAGAGTAATGGGGGAAGAGAGAAAATTGAAGGGAAAAGGGAGAGAGAGAGATGAGGGAAGAGAGAAGGAGGTAGGAGAGAAAATGAGAGAGAGGAAGGACGAGAGAGAGGAGGAGAGACATGGGGAGATAGGAGGAGAGAAGGAGGGATAGAGAGATAGAGTTGGAGGGGGAGAGAGGTAGGGAAGAAGAAGACATAGAGAGTGATTAGTGGAGAGAGAGAGAGGGAGTGGCAAGGGAGAGATGGAGAGAGAGTGTGTATGTTTTGGGGAGAGATAGAGACAAATAAGGGGAGTTGGAGAGAGAGTGTGTGTTTTGGGGTGAGATAAAGAGACAAAGAAGGAGGGATTGAGAGAAGGAAGTTTAGAAGGAGAGAGGGAGGGATATAGTAATAAAGTTTGAGGGTGAAGAGAGATATAGAGAGAGAGGTGGGAAAGAAAGGGACAAAAAGGAAGTAAGAGAGAGGATGTGAGAGTGGAGAGAGGGAGGGAAAGAGAGATGGAGTTGGATGGGGGAGAGTGGGTAGAATATTTCTTGATCTAGATGCATTGCTTTCAGTGTAGATGGTGATTTCTAATCCTATTTGATTTCTTGCACTAGATCCATTGATTTTAGTGTATATTTTGATTTCTATTGATATTTAATTGCTTGCACTACATGCACTGATTTCAATTTAGATGATTTATAATCCTATATCCTTTCTCACAGTAATTAATTAATTTAAGTGTAGATGGTGATTACTAATCCTATTTGATTGCTTGCGCTAGATGTTGGGTATGTGTTATATTCTTTCCATGACTAGTCAGGGGCGGGGGGGTCACAAAAGGGGTGACAGCCCCCCCTGTTGAAGGTCCAGGGCAGCGTCCCTAGGAAAGAAGTTTTTGGACCTTATTTTTCGGTGGGTAGACCCGCCCATGGTTTTGTGCATGGGTTTGCACATGGTTTTGGGACATGATGGTTTTTGGCCCTTGGTATTTTGTAGATCTGGTCAAGGGAACTGCAGTTATATTCTAATCCAGGGTTAATGGATTGGGGTTTATGTATGCTTAGGCATGTATATATATATGTTGTAACAATAAAAGGAATATAATGAAAAATCAAGTTGGTTGTCTCGATTTGGAATCCAGGGGAAAATCTCTGTGTTTATCTGTTTTATGTTTTCTTCTCTCGCTATTATTTATTTTATATTTTAAGATTCATTTGTAGATAATTTCTGTACAGGGTTAAAACCTAGATTTGGTATCAAATCTGTTTCGGCTTCAAGGGGATGCCTTTGCTGATGAGGGGTTTTTTGCTCAGGCTTGAGGTAGACCCTGTTGAATGGGAGATCTACGGGATCGATTCTTGCGGTGAAATAAGATGGTGAGCAGCGGGAAGATAGCGATCGAGAAATTTAATGGTAAGAGTTTTGAGTTGTGGAAGCTCAAGATGGAGGATCTGCTGGTGGATAAATATTAGTGGGTCACGGTAGATCCGAGTACTAATCGAATGACAATTTCAGATGAAGAATGGAAGAAGCGGGATCGGAAGGCAAAGAGCACAATATGGTAGTGTGTCTCAGATTCAATATTTTTGAATATATCTGGGGAAGCTACAACAAAGACCTTGTGGGACAAGGTAGGGATTTTGTACCAATCTAAGTCTCTGGTGAATAAATTGTTTCTGCGGAAAAAACTATATAACCTGAGGATGAAGAATGGAGACTCGGTGATAGAGCATCTGAATGCCTTCAATATTGTGGTAAGGCAACTATCATATTTTGATATTAAAATCTCAGATGAAGATAAGTGCATAAATTTCTTGTGTTCTCTACCAGATTCGTGGGACAGTCTGTTTATTGCAATAGGTAGAAATACAACCACCTTGAATTTTGACGACATTGTCTCAACCTTGTTGTCTTAGGAAATGAGATAGAGAAATATGGAGGGTCAGAATGGAGATGCCTTGTTTGTACCAGGAAGGTCCCAGAATAGAAAAAAGAATAAGGTTTCGCATGGAAGATCTAAATCGAGAGGGAGATCTAAATCTCCTAGAAATTTTGTAAAGGTGTGCTGGAAATGCAGAAAGGAAGGGCACTTCAAAAAGTAATACAGATCTAAAGCTCATGAGAAAGGAAAGGGATCTGATGATGCTCCTTTTGCAGAGGCAAAAACCACCTCGGATGAAGGTGGGGATGTGTATTTGGCTTCTTCTTCAAATACACATGTAGATCATGAGTCATGTTTGATTGACTTGGGTGCATCCTTTCACTTCACTTACCATAGGGAGTGGTTCTGCGAGTATGAGAAATATGATGGTGGTGATGTATTCCTAGGGGATGATAGGAAGGCCAGAATCGTTGGACGTGGAAAATTTAAGCTAAAGCTGCAAGGTGGAAGGATTAGAACACTTCCTGGTGTTCTACACATTCATGCATTGACCAGAAATCTACTTTTTGTAAGAAAGATGGATGATGCAGGTGTAAAAACAGTGTTCGAGAAAGATACCTGTAATATGGTTTGGGGAGCACTGGTATTAATGTGGGGAGTTCAGATTGGAACTCTATATAAGCTTCAGGGTAGCACTGTTATTGATGGGTGCAACAGTTCTGTGGTTCCCGAAAGTGGAGCGGAAAGCCTAGCGATCTCTAGAGAAAATACCATGCTATGGCATCAAAGGCTTGGACATATTGGAGAGAAGGGCCTTCGGATACTGCATGGAAATGGTATGGTAGAAGGTATATCTAATAGCTCCCTATATTTCAATTTCTCTAAACATTGTGTATATGGGAAGCATAATCGGGTGAGTTTTCCTTCTGGTGCTAAGAGGGTGAACAAGATATTAGAGCTTATGCACAGTGATGTGTTTGGACCTGTGTTGGTTCCATCACTGGGTAAGTTTGTGTAATATGTTTCATTCATAGATGGCTTCTCAAGGAATACATGGATATATTTCTTGAGAAAGAGATCTGAAGTCTTTGACAAATTTAAAGAATTTAAGGCTCTGGTGGAAAACTAGACAAAGAAGAAGATAAAGGTGCTGAGGACAGATAATGGTTGGGAGTTCTACAAGAAGGAATTTGAAGAATTATGTAAGAAGTGTGGTATAGCATGGCATAAGACTACTCCATACACACCTCAACAAAACGAAGTTGTAGAAAGAATGAAAAAAACGTTGATGGAAAAGGCAAGAAGCATGCTCAGTGGTACTGGGTTAGGACAAGAATTATGGGCAGAGGCAGTGGAGACTGCATGTTACTTGGTTAAAAAATCACCTTCATCAGCGTTGGAGGATAAGACTCCACATGAGGTATGAACTGGTAAGAAACCCTCTCTTTCACATCTGAGGCTATTTGGATGTGTTGCATATGTACATGTTCCAAAGGAGAAAATTACCAAGTTGGGTATAAGGATGGTTTAAAGGGTTACAAGCTTTGGAACCCGGAAACAAGGAAGGTTGTGTACAACCGAGATGTGGTGTTTAGAGAGGTGAAAGATGTTGCTAAACATGAAGTCCTACCAAGGAAACCTGAGAAGATAGAGTTTGAGCTAAAGGAGGATGAATCAGACTCTGCAACAGAAGAAGACTCGGAAGAGGAAGAGCCACAAACTCCAGCTGTGAGAAGATCAGTTCGGAAAAGAAGACAACCATAAAGGTATAGTCCATCTATTTTCTATTCAAATTTTTCTTTAACTATAACTAATGATGGTCCTAGAACCATCAGGGAGGCCATAGATTCATAGGATGGAAACTATGGAAGGAGGCCATGGTTGCTGAAATGATATCCTTGCATAAAAATGAGGCATGGGATCTGGTGGAGTTGCCAGCTGGAAGGAAGCTCATCGGGAGAAAATGGGTGTTTAAGAAGAAGATGAATGTAGATGGCAAGGTGGAGAAATACAAAGCTATGTTGGTAGCAAAAGGTTATTCCCAGGTGCCGGGAATTGATTTTGGTGATATTTTTTCTCTTGTTGCCAAGGTTACTTCTATTAGACTACTTTTATCTATTGCTGCTGCATTTGATTTTGAGGTAGAATAGATGGATGTGAAGACAACATTTCTTCAGGGGGATTTGAAAGAGGAGATATACATGAAGCAACCTAAAGGCTTTATGGTGAAGGGTAAGAAAGAACTGGTATGCACGTTAAAGAAATCTCTGTATGGGTTAAAACAGTCACGAAAGATGTAGTATAAAAAATTTGATACCTATATACGGGGACTTGGCTTCACTAGAAGCAAGAAGGATCACTGTGTTTATTTGAAATTAATTGGCGACCATGTTATTTATTTGGTCTTGTATGTTGATGATATGTTTTTGATTGGAAATGACAAAGAAATTATCCAAGATTTGAAGACCCAAATTTTATACAAGTTCGACATGAAGGATCTTGGTGCTGTAAACTATATTTTGGGCATGGAAATTAAGAGAGATCAGGCAAAGAGGAAGCTCTGGTTAAACCAGAGGAAGTATGTTGAGACGATATTTCATAGGTTCAATATGCAGGATAGTAAATTGGTGAATGTTCTGATTCATGTAGGTGTAAAGTTATCTGTTGAACAATGTCCCAAGACACAAGAAGAAGAGGAGGATATGTCCCGTGTTCCATATGCAAGTGTAGTAGGTAGCCTGATGTATTAAATGGTTTGTACTAGAATAAACATTGCACATGTAGTGGGAGTATTGAGTAGGTTTATGTCAAACCCAAGGAAGGAGCATTGGACAGTAGTAAAGCGGATTTTCAGATATTTGTGTGGCACCAGTGATTATGACTTGTGCTACTAGGGAAGACCAGGATTGGAAAGAGTGTTGGACATTCGTGGTTTTGTTGATGTAGATTGGGCTCGAGATCTGGACCAAAGAAGATCTACAAGTGGGTATGTGTTTAGCCTATTTGGAGGTGCAGTTAGTTGGATGAGTTAAAAACAGTTTGTAGTGGCTCTTTCAACTATAGAGGCAGAATAAATGGCAGCCACTCATGCAAGAAAGGAAGTAATTTGGTTGCAGAGATTGTGTTCAAGTATGGGGTTGGTGCAACAAGCTATTAGGATAGACTGTGATAGCGAAAGTGAAATTTTCTTAGCTAAGAACCCTCCTTATCATTCAAAGACAAAGCATATTGATGTTCAATATCACTTTGTGAGATATATGGTTGAGGCTAATAGGGTGTTGATGGTAAGGGTGAGCACTTTGAAGAATGTTGTAGATGCATTGATGAAGTCTATGAGTAGTTAGAATTTATCTTGGTGTTGAGAAACAATGGGTGTTGCAAAGTTGGGCTAATGACTCAGCTTTCTTGTGGTCTCCTGTAGAAAGAAAACAACAAGCGGGAGAATGTTGGGTATGTGTTATATTCTTTCCACGACTAGTCACGCGGGGGTGGGGGGGGGGTGGGGTGAAAACTGACCCTTTACGTTGCATCAAGCATAGTAGGGGGGTCATAGGGGGGACAAACCCCCTTTTTGAGGTCTAGGGTAGTGCCTTGGGAAAAAAAATTTGGACCTTATTTTTCGGTGGGCACATGGTTTGCACATGGTTTTGGGGCATGATGGTTTTCGGCCCTTGGTATTTTGTAGATCCAGTCAAGGGAACTATGGTTACGTTCTAACCCAGGGTTAATGGATTGGGGTTTATGTATGCTTCGGCATGTATATATATGTGTTGTAACATTAAAAGGAATATAATAAAAAATCAAGCTTGTCCTCCCGATTTTGGATCCAGGGGAAAATCTCTGTGTTTATTTTTTTTTATGTTTTTTGCTCTCGCTATTGTTTATTTTCTATTTTAATATTCGTTTGTAGATAATTTATGTATAGGGTTAAAACCTACACTAGATGCATTAATTTTAGTGTAGATGTTGATTTCTAATTCTATTTGACTACTTGCACTAGATGCATTGATTTCAATGTAGATTATTTTTAATGATATTTGATTGTTTGCACTAAATGCATTGATTTCAGTGTAGATGTTGATTTCCAATCCTATTTGATTGCTTGCACTAGATGCATTTATTTCAGTGTAGATGTTGGTTTATAATCTTATTTTCTTATTTTAACTAGATGCATTGATTTCAGTGTAGATATTGCTTGCTAATCCTATTTGATTACTTGCATTAGTTGAATTGATTTCAATGTAGATGTTGTTTTCTAATCTTATTTAATTTCTTGCATTAGATCCATTGATTTCAGTGTAGACGTTCATTTCTAATTTGATGTAATTGGATCTATCATGGTACATTCATTTTAAAGTGATTGGATTAACAATGTACTGCATTGATTTTAGTGTAAGCATAAAAAATTATGGACAATGTACATTGTTTTTTGTTATAGTAATTCAACCTATTAATACTGGAGAGCAAGAGAGACAAGGTATGGTGTTTAGTACAATAGTGCAAGCGAAATATTTAAATGGTTTACGATTTCAACTATCATTTTCATATAATCCATATGAAAAGATGACAAAACTAACAAGGGTGAGAATAAGAATAGTGGAAGAAAAGAGTTTGAGATTAATCACAATGAATACTCTTTGTAATTTATCGCATTCTTATTACTCACATTTTCTATCATTCAACACTATTACATTGTCACTTTACATTCAAAAAATTTATTTCAACATTTTTCATCATTAACCTTATTAACAATATTTATCATCTCAACAAACTGAGGTAGCTAAGAAAATTTAAAATTAAAATGACGAGATACATATCGGACATATGTGGCATATATAAAATGATTATATTAATATTAGATGTATTTACATATTATTGATAAAATTAATCATATGTTCGATAGATTTTCCTTGGTCGCACATGACTGAAACCAACCTAGATCCATCTTAACTCTATATCTATCAAGCACTGAGAGGGATTAAATCTCTCGAGGTGAAAACATTTCCTCAAGTTTTTCATGAAAAAAAAAAGTTTTCACCTGAAGAGATTTGATCCCTCTCGGTGCTCGATAGATCCGGAGTTACGATGGATCTAGGCTGGTTCTTATGACAAGAGATTTTAATTGGTCTAGGTTGGAGTAGATCTATTCCTGGTGCGCAATTTGGTTCTTCTGGACACCCTTCATTTTTTATAGTCGTTTTCTACAATTTACACATGAAAAACACCAAGATAACAGTTCAATTTAGTTTGAAGCCTTAGAGTTTGCAAAATTGACTGTTATTTATTTATCTATTTTTTTATGTCGAGTTTATCTAGCATATGAGTTAGCTTATTTATGGAGGCTCTTTGTTGATTTGCTATCTAATATTTCTTTTGGGATATTATGAGTACTATATCTTTTTGGGCAACCATTTTCATTAAAAGTGATTTTGGGCCACTATTAAGAAATATTAATTCTTAAAATTTTAAGGTTTTAAGAATATTGGCATAATCACTTTATATCCTTTTGGTGTTTTGATGGTCGGTTGTTATTAAATGCTTCCTTGTTGGTTAGTCATACAAAATTAGGTGAATTGGTATTTTTTGCATGGAGATCAGAAGATATTGATGTTGTTATCATTAACCTTATTGTTGTTATTATCATTAGCCTTGTTTTGTAGTAATTTTTGGTTTTGCGGCTAGCGGAAATAAATTTTCCAACTTGGTATTTTCAAGATGGGTAAGTGGTTGCAAGTGTTTCGTGAAAAGAAGGCATCATATGAACTTCTTAGAAAGGTCATTAAGTTCCAGTGAGTGGTAGATATTTTTCAAATAGATAATGTGACACTTAGAAGTAGGTTGCAAGCTTCAATAGCTGAGAAAATAAAAAAGGTCGAACATATGGATCAACCATAAGCACATATTTTCAAATTATTGCAGATGAATTCAAGAGAAAAATGACCTTCACTGACAACTTGGAGGAGTAAGTTGAGTCATTATCTGACTAAAAAACTAAAAATTTTAAGAAGCAGTTGGAAGAGAAAAATAATCAGTGGGTTATAGATATTAGTTGTTTAAAAGAAGTAATGCCGGAACAGTATAAATTTTTAAAAGAACATTATGATGCATAATCAAAAAAATTGATTGAGAAGGATGAGGTTATTCAAAATTTGCAATAATCTAAGCAACACCTTGAAATGGAACTTAGTTGCCTTCAGAATGCAAATATGGATATAGTTGATGTTGATATGCCAAGCTCACCTTCTTCCACACTTCATGATGTTGATTATTAGAAGCCTGATCTTGATTATCACAAGCCTAGATACATATTAACTCTCGATCTATCAAGCACCAGGAGAGATCAAATCTATCGAGGTGCAAACCTATTTTTTAAGTGGAAAACTTGAGGGAAGGTTTGCACCTCAAGAGATCTAATCCCCCTCAACGCTTGATAGATCCGGAGTTAAGATGGATGTAGGCTGCTTGCTCTTGTCTACGTTCAAGGAAAATCTATCGAACATATGATTAATTTTATCAATAATATGTAAATAAATATAATATTAATATAATAATTTTATATATGCTAAATATTTCTGAATGTTATTTGGTCATTTTAATTTTAAATTTTCTTAGTTACCTTAGTTTTTTGAGATGATAAATATTTTTAATAACTTTAATGATGAAAAATGATGAAATAAAATTTTTGAATGCAATGTGACAATGTAATATTGTTGAATGATAGAAAATGTGAATTATAAGAACACAATCAATTACAAAGAGTATTCATTGTGATCAATCTCAAACTATTTTATTCTACTATTCTTATTGTCACCCTTGTTAGTTTTGTCATCTTTTCATATGGATTATATGAAAATGACAGTTGAAATCGTAAACCATTTAAATATTTAGCTTGCACTTTTGTACTAAACATCATACCTTGTCTCTCTTGCTCTCCAATATTAATAGGTTGAATTAGTATAACAAAAAAATCGATGTACATTGTCAATAATTTTTTGTGCTTACACCCAAATCAATGCACATTGTTAATCTAATAAATTTAAAATTAATGTACCATGATACATCCAATTGCATCAAATTAGAATTCAACGTCTACACTAAAATCAATGCATCTAATTCATGAACTCAAATAAGATTAGAAAACAACATCTACAATGAAATCAATTCATCTAATGCAAGTAATCAAATAGGATTAGAAATCAAAATCTACACTGAAATCAAAGAATCTAGTGCAAGTAAGAAAATAAGATTAGAAACCAACATCTACATTGAAATCAATGCATCTAGTGAAAGTAATCAAATAAGATAATAAATCAACATCTACACTGAAATCAATGCATTTAGTGCAAGCAATCAAATATGATTAGAAATCATCTATATTGAAATCAATGCATCTATTGCAAGCAGTCAAATATAATTAGAAATCAACATCTACACTGAAATTAATGCATCTAGTGCAAGCAATCAAATAGGATTAGAAATCACCATCTACACTGAAATCATTACGTTTAGTGTGAGAAATCATATATCATTAGGAATCATCTAAATTGAAATCAATGCATCTAGTGAAAGCAATTAAAGATCATTAGAAACCAAAATCTACAATAAAATCAATGCATCTAGTGTAAGCAATCAAATAGGATTAGAAATCAACAACTACACTCAAATCAATGCATCTAGTGCAAGGAATATTCTTCCCCCTCTCCCCCATCCAACTCCATCTATCTTTCCCTCCCTCTCTCCACTCTCTCACATCTTCTCTCTTCCTTCCTCTCTCTCTCTCTCTCTCTCTCTCTCTCTTCACCCTCCAACTTTATTACTATATCCCTCCCTCTCTCCTTCTCAACTACCTTATCTCCATCCCTCCTTCTTTGTCTCTTTAAATCACCCCAAAACATACATACTCTCTCTTCATTTCCCATTATTTTTCTCTATCTCACCCCAAAACATACACACTCTCTCTCCATCTCTCCCTTACCACTCCCTCTCTCTCCACTTCTCACGCTCTATGTCTTTTTCTTCCCTCCCTCTCTCCCCCTCCAACTCTATTTCTCTATCGCTCTCTCTCTCCTCCTATCTCTCGTCCTTCCTCTCTCTCCTTTTCAATACTACCTTCTTCTAGCTCCCCCCATATCTCTCTCTCTCCCTTTTCCCTCTAATTTTATGTCTTCTCCCATCACTCTCTTCTTGTCTCTCATCCTTCCTCTCTCTCCCTTTCTCTCCTACCTCGCTCTATCTTCCTCTCTCTCTCTCTCTGCCCTTGAATCCTCTCTCTTCCCCCGTATCTCTCTCTTTCTATCAAAATATAGACTAAAATCAATGCATCTAGTGCAATAAATCAAATAGGATTATAAATCATCATCCACATTTAAATCAATGCATCTAGTGCAAGAAATATTCTTCCCTCTCGCCCCCTACAACTCCATCCCTCTTTCCTTCACTCTCTCCACTCTCTCATGTCCTCTCTCTCTCTCTCTCTCTCAAACTCTATTACTATATACCCCTCTCTCTCCTTATTCCCCACTTTCCCTCCATCTCTCATTATTTCTCTCTTTATCTCACCCCCAAACATACAAACTCTCTCTTCATTTATCCCTTGCCACTGCCTTTCTCTCTCCACTTCTCACTCTCTATGTATGTATTCTTCCCTACCTCTATACCCCTCCAACTCCATATTTCTATTCCTCCCTCTCTCCTCCTCTCTCTCGTCCTTCCTCTCTCTCCCTTTCTCTCCTACCTCCCTCTCTTGCCCATGTATATAACAAGAAAATGTACAAAAGTAGAAAGTATTTTTGTAGCCAAATTTTACAAAAATTAGTACAGATAGAGGTCTAGGAAGATAACTTAAAGAAGGCATGCAAAGTTTTACAAGGGTACTATGTGCATAGACTAGTGTATATGGACAAAGAATTCAGGAAAATGGAGACAAAGTGGTGATGTATAAAAATGGTTTGAAAACCAAAATATGGATTTGAGAGTAGCGAAGGGGAAAAATTCAAAGGTTATAGGTGCAAAAGGAAGGAAAAGTTTCAAAAAAAAGGGAGGGGAAACAAAGGTGCTTAAAGTTGGCGAACAACTTTTGTGGAAGGGATATAGTTGTATTTTATTTCATGTAGGAGAAGGGAAGATGCAGATGCATATGGGAGCTCTTTAGAGTGCATGAGGGTTGGGTGAAGGCATCCAATGCCATTGAAAGGGTTTGTTCTAGTAGAAAGTTTGAACAAGAAGTGGTGACATTTTATCATGCTGATGATGTCACGCCTGGTTTCAGGCCCGCTTGAAACAAGGTGAAGGTCCTTTTTCGATATGCCCAAGAACTTAGTTGGAGCATCATTGAAAGCAACAAAATTTTCCAAATGGATGGTGTGATCATGAAATTCGAGTTGAAGTACATAACGGTAGTCACATTCAAGGAACGTACCATTTCATTTCATGCAATGCCACATGTTGTCATATTGTTGGATAGATTTCTTCATGCATTGCATGCCATCAATGTTAATTGGGCATGCAAGGAAGTAAAAGTCTTCCATATCAATTGTTGTAGCAATAGTATGGACTACAACCCACAAAGCTTTCTTAGAGCGAAGAAATAGAATAACTTCAGAAACTGCTTTTGTTTTGAGGGGCTCGCTAGGGGTGCCTATGTGTTTTCTATTGAGGGAAGTTAAGGATGAATTGATGCTCGTTCTTTGGAACCATTGTTGGATTTGGAGTGTTTCAGCAAGATCTAGGTCTATTAGAATGGAAGCGGTGGGAATAGCTCTAGTAGTCTTTCCATTAAACTCGACAACACAAACCCCTTTGATTGCAAGGACTAGAGTGGTTCCTGAGGCACGGACGTCAGAAAGTTCATGTCCATCGACATGGCACTATGCACCCCATAAGGTGACATCAATGTTGTAGCCTATCATGTAGTGCAAGGTGATTTTTTTCCTAGGAGTCTCTTTACCATTGTGCCAACCGAAGTTGCGGTAATAAGACAAATAACATCAACAATTGAGTTGATAGTTGCAATATTAAGTGAATTGATCGGGATGAAATGAAATTTATTGGGAGCTATTGATTGAACTTAATGTATGGACTCAGTCATGGTCGATGTAGAGAAAATGAGGATTTCGAATGGGAGGTTAAGATGATTTTATCAAGGATTAGGAACCTTTATGGTGCAATTTGATATTGTATAGAGTCGACCAACTTGTATGAGAGAATTCAAAGATTTTTCCATGTCATCGAATGCAACTGCATGGATTTCTTCACCTTTACGGTCTAGAAGGTCAAACCCAAGATATTTCCCAGTGCCACATGTGTTTTTGTATTGGCGCAGTGGTGTTTTTGCAAGGACCATGCCTTATATGGACCAATATTTTTGTGATGGGCTAAGTGCCTAGAAAGGGATAGTTCCTGGACCAACAACACTATTCATACCAGAGGCCACAAGATGGCCTCCTATTAAGGAATTCGACAACAATGTGGAGGAATTTTCCAAGGATGAGGTGACATGGAGTACTTGTTTGGTGGGAAGAACAAGATGGGTTGGATCGCCAATTAGAGGCATTGTACAATGGAGAATTTGAAGTTTGATGATACATAGTGACCTGCAATAAAGAATAATTATGAGAGAGGAGGAGAATAGGAAAAACAAAAGAAAATACATGAGATGGAAAAAGAGGACATAATTGGAGAGGAAGGCGAGTAAGGTAGTAGAGGAAGTCGCAACATACAAATATTTATGGAAGGATGTGCAACAAATTTATTTTAGGTAGAATGGATCCAACATGAAGCTTCCCATATGTTGCAAGGGCATTATGCTTTGAAGGGAGAAATACCGCATGTTTGTGAGTTCCATGAGAAAGCGAGAGATACTATCAGGGGGTTACAGCCCTGCCTGAGAAAATCTGCTTGATGGAAAGCACTTGGAGGATTGGTTGTAACTCATAGAACCACCCATCAACAATGAAAGTGAATTTCTAGTCAATGTTGGATCAATTTTTCTATGAAATTTCGTTGGTAAAGAGGAACTGCAAGCGGATTTGAAATGTAAGTGTACAAGAACATAAGTAGTTTTGTAGAAAGGTGTAGGAGAAGGATACAATATTAAATTTAAAAGAAATGAAAAGACATAATATTTTCTTCGAAACGTGATGGAAGAGATATGGATGATAAGTATATTGTAAATTAGAGTTTTAATTTAAACTATGGTAATATTTAAAATTTAGAAGGACAACACAACTAATCCATGTCATTCTGCGTATGATTGAAATAGATTGATTTAGTTATGCGATAAGTTGCTTCATAGATTAAACATTCAATTGGGTATGGTTGGAATGGGATATGCAAAATGCACACGAATCCACTAGATATGTGCTTTTAATATAACTTGGGATGGTTATGTAAATAAATTAAATCGCTTTCCTATTGGCAAAATTTGAAGGAAAGAAATACAACACATAGTCACACAATGTTCTAGAGATGGAGCCAGTGGAACAGAGACTTTTGTCGCAGAGAGCATTTGGCATAATTGCAAGTGCTAGGAAAAGATAAAGTTGCCTAAAAATAAGCAGGAAAATACAATTTACCTTAAGAAAAGAGCACATAAATTATAATTTTCTAATGGATAGTTATAATTAGTAAGTTAAGCACATGGAGCTGCATACAAAAATTGGCATAGAGAAAGGCTAGTGTGTGTTTATTAAATTTCATCGAAAAGCATACTATACATAAGATGACACTGCAAATCAATTAAACTTTATTTTAAGAAAAGGTAGAATAATCGAAAGTAATGCATGAGGGAATTACAAGGACATAAAGGTAGAAGAATCGTAAGTAATGTATGAGGGAATTACAACGACATACCTGAACCGAACTGAGATTTTTTTTCTATACTTGCTGCATGAATACCAAGGGTTGAGCTGTTGCAATCAACACATGTAAGTTAAATAAGATGGAAAGTTTGAATTCTTCGGGAATAGAATATTAACTTCTGTAACATTTGTAACAACAATAAGAATAAGAAAAATAACAATAAAGAAACCAAAAAAGAAAAAAGGAATTTCAGTGTTAAACAAGTATGCATATGTAGATCTAAATTTGCAAGGAATATCTTGTCACCATCATAGCATTCGAATATAAAACACTAAACATATTTTTCTGCACAATTAAATAATCTATCCAACTGAGGGATCCTTGAAACAAAGATTTAGAGCCCTAAATAGAAATATTCCATGTCTCAACATATTTTTTGTTCTCTTTTCAGTCTTAGTGCATGTTGATGGAAAAATTATTGTTTATAAATAAATAATAAGACTTATAATAATGAAGTTGAACATGGTTGATTTACCAAGATGATGTCTGTTATCTCTGAGGGTAGTATTATATTCTGAAGAAAATGTAGAGGACAGAAAGAGAGGCAGGAGGGAAATATTAAATTACAAGGATGTGAGAGAATGTTATAATAAAAATGAATGTTGCTTTATAGGAGCATTATCTCCATGTCCATGAGCATTATGAGAGATACAATGGGGCTTATTTCCAAGGAATTTAGTTTTCACACAGAATTTTGAGGCTATTGTTGTTATTGGGGAATAAATCTGTTACTTTTTTTGTACATTGATGTGCTTTCACATTATTGAGGGGTTTCCAGGACATGTATTTTTTTTTTGCAGCCGGTACTCGAAGGTGTTAATGACCATTCAAATTTTGAGAGAATTTTTGTGGTTCGATGTTGATACACATAAGAAAAATGTTGCAATATCCAACGTAGTCTACAATAGTCTACTGGATAGGATTTGGTACAAGTATATGGACCAAGAGGAATAGATCTGGCGATATAGGAGATAGAAAATCCAATTTCCAAAACAACTGAAACCACTGACCCAAATCTACATAAAAAGAACAATGACCGAAACCAATGGCCAACAACAGAATGGGCGTAACATAATAACTGTATATTTTAGAACAAATACCTATTCCTCAAATTTAATATTTCTCAGTAAGCGATGTTACTTGTGCAATTTGGAAAGATCTGGTAAATTTTACTCTTGCGTATTTTCCCAGTCCTATGTAACATATGGAACTGATAGAGTGCATTCAGAAAGCATCAATAGATGTTGGTATTTGATATGTTTTTTAACAAGATAACTTATTGGCCTAAAAAAATTGAATGTATTATTGAGGTCTGAAACATTTATGTTTCACAGTGTAGACTGAAGTCGCTTCAATAATATTTTCCCTGGTATATTTATTTATACTATGAAGTTACGTTATGTGAAAAGTTGGCTTTTTCTTTTGACTCTCATCTACGGGTCTATAGGAAAATTGAACAAAAAGCCTTAAAAGAGAAAATTGAATCCGTCATCCAATTTTTTTGCTAACAATCCAATGCCTGTGATGAATATTTTTAATCAGTATAAACATTCAACATTTTTCACTTTCTAAAATTTTGTTTGAAGTTAAGTAATTGGAGATTTTAGTTGTTGACATTGCATAATTGAAATGTTTTGAAGGTTTTTGAGGGTGTTGAATCGATTTATGCATTCAAAAATATAATTTAAACAATCTAAAATTGTAATTTCACCAACCAATATGTTTTTTTATTATTTCTATTAATATTATGGAAAAAATCAAATAATCTGTAACATTTAGACTTGTCCATTCTTTTGCATCATACATTTATGGATACATGAGTTTGCAGAGATCCCCATTTCAATGTAAAAAATACATCTTCCTGCTTGAAATTACTTAACCCTCAGAAATTTTCCTACCTATTCATATTCCTTATCATGCTTATCCTCCAAAAATTCCAGTTCTCTATTAATCTAAAATATATAAGGTTAAACATGTAAATTGCAGATCTTGGAATTGATAAATAAATGATTAATTGCAAGAAATATTCGTTGAATAAGCCACATTGCAAGGATATTGATAACGTTCCAAAGGAAATGCAAATCAACATGAAACAGAGAATGTGCAGCCATTGCCACATTGTGTATTCATTTTCTTGGGTGCGAAAAATTATACATGGTCAATTCTCATACCAGATGTGAGACCTCAGGTGCACAATAACATACTTCAAACTCATTCAATTATATCACATAATGATGTACGAGCAGAAGTCTGACAAGATTATACATAGAAATGGAAATAAAAACACAAACGCCTCTACTTAAACGGTCAGACTCTTTACTCACATGCTCGTACTCTGTTTTTAGTATTATTGTTTAGACATATTGATGTGCAAGTGTGATAATCCAATTTGACCTTTAAATTTTAGATCATGGATTTTGTGTAAAAATCATGCAAATCTGGTTTTTATTGATAATTTGAGGGTCGCTTCTAAGTTTTGTCGTGGTGGCGAGTCAAGAGTAAGACAATTTAAGTATGATTAAATTGTTAACCTGTAGAATGTTTGTCCATGGAATTGAAATGAGAGAAGCGAGTTATTCTTAAAATTTGAGACTGAGAAATATTTATAAACCACATGTTTTCTGTGTAATAAAATGAAAAAAAAACAACGTTTGAGGTCTAATTGTATTGAGCAGATCCACCAAATCGAGATAGTGTAGTGGGTACAGAAGTCTATCCTGTCGATCACTACCAATAGCATTTGAACCAGTAGAAGAAGCTGTTGATCCAGTCGGTGAAGCCGTTGCTACTTAAGTTTAAGCAGTTGAGACGGGTGATTCAGGAGATGCAGCTATAGATTATGCAGTAGATCCGGAAGTCTATCCAGAAAAAGTAAATCCAGCACCAGTAATAGCATAAGTAGCAGTTCCAAACCCATAATAAGCTGGAGCAGATCCAGTTACAGAGCTTACATACCCTATTCTAGTTTCAGTTTATCCCGCATTACATAATGGGTCAATTGTATAGGGAGGATGCTCGGATGCATATGGAAAGGAATGAAACATAATCATAATATTAGGGGCGGGGGCCATGATCAAGCGTTGGATAAATGTCCCGATCTTTTTCTAGATCCCACAGACCGAAACCTAGCTCAGCTTACTGTACGGGTACTTTACAGGGATGCATATGGACGTTGGACCAAGCTATTTGTGTTCTAGTATGGCTAGCTTTATTTGTGTATGAGTGGCAGTATTTTGATCCGTTTGGGTCTGGCGTTGCGGTAGTGCGGTAGCAACGAGGGAAAGCAGTCAAGCAGCAGCTAGTTCAGGACTCCATTTACAAGCTTCACGGATCACTTCATTACCTTCACGAGCAAGATCACGTCCTTCATTACGAGCTTGTAGACAAGCTTCTAGAGCAACTCGATTAGCTACTGCACTAGGTGCATTTCCCCAAGGATGTCCCAAAGTTCCCCCACCAAACTGTAGTACGGAATCATCCCCAAAGATCTCGCTCAGAGCAGGCATATGCCAAATGTGAATACCTCCTGAAGCTACGGGCATAACGCTTGGCATAGATACCCAATCTTGAGTGAAGTAAATACCATGACTTCGATCTTTTTCGATAAAATCATCACGCAGTAGATCAACAAACCCTAAAGTGACGTCTCGCTCCCCTTTAAGTTTACCTACTACAGTACCGGTGTGAATATGATCTCCATCGGACATATGCAATGCTTTAGCTGGTACACGGAAATGCATACCATGATTTCTTTGTTTGTCAATAACTGCATGCATCGCGTGGTGAGTGTGAAGAAGTAGGCCGTTGTCTCGGCAATAATGAGCCAAAGAAGTATTTGCAGTAAAACCTCCCATCAGGTAGTCATGCATAACAATAGGAACTCCCAATTCTCTTGCAAATACTTCCCTTTTTATCATTTCTTCACATGTACCTGCTGTAGCATTCAAATAATGTCCCTTAATTTCACTCGTCTTAGCCTGAGCCTTATAAATTGCTTCCGTACAAAAGACAAAACGGTCTCTCCAGCGCATGAATGGTTGGGAATTTACGTTCTCATCATCCTTGGTAAAATCGAGTCCACCACGGAGACATTCGTAAACTGCTCTACCATAGTTTTTGGCTGATAGACCCAATTTTGGTTTGATAGTACATCCCAATAAAGGACGACCGTATTTGTTCAATTTATCTCTTTCAACTTGGATACTATGAGGTGGACCCTGAAAAGTTTTGGAATAAGCAGGGGGAATCCGCAAATCTTCCAAACGTAGAGCCCGTAGGGCCTTGAATCCAAATACATTACCTACAATGGAAGTGAACAGGTTAGTAACAGAACCTTCTTCGAAAAGGTCTAAGGGGTAAGCTACATAGGCAATAAATTGATTCTCCTCTCCAGGAACGGGCTCGATGTCATAGCATCGACCCTTGTAACGATCGAGACTAGTAAGTCCATCGGTCCAAACAGTGGTCCATGTACCGGTGGAAGATTCAGCAGCTACTGCTGCACCCGCTTCCTCGGCTGGCACCCCAGGTTGAGGAGTTACTCGGAATGCCGCCAAGATATCCGTATCTTTGGTCTGATATTCAGGAGTATAATAAGTTAATCTGTAATCTTTAACACCAGCTTTGAACCCGACACTAGCTTTAGTCTCTGTTTTTGGCGACATAAGTCCCTCCTTTATTAATAATGATTTCTCGCAAGGAGGAGGTCTGCTCGACATGGATCGAACGTAAACAATAGATTTTGACAGAAATCTACTACAAAAAGTCGTCCGTTATTGGGCAATAATATTTGCTAGATACACTCTCATTGTATAATGTTCTTTATGTATGACGCAACCCAATATTTTCTCTTGAAGTTCTTCCTCCATGGATTGACCTGAGCGCCTTTCAGTGGTTAAACTAGTTCATGAATGAAATTAAGGAACCGAACTAACCTTTGACCATAATGATGCGAATTCTCCATATTAAAATACATATACAGATGTGCGTATGAAGAGATAATGATCAATGAGAGAAAGGTCATGAATAGGGTTTAAGTTTCATATTTCACAGATTATTTGGACATAATGTTGAAGTATTTTCGGTTTTAGTTATGGAGAAATTGGTTCTAGTTATAGAGAAATCAAAGACTTCCTCATGAACCTTATTCATATCCATCTACCTACTTCATATTCCAAATATGGATGAATTTCAACTTTTCAATAAAGTAGGATATTACCAAGGTGGTCACTTCCATTTCTTATTCACTGATCTCATCAACCCGATATGGAACATTTTTTTTTGATGATATTGGAAAAATAATATTTCTGTTATATATTCTTCATGGAAATTCTTTCCATTTTTGTATGATATGAGAACCAATCCTCTTGTTCTTGGGGTTTCCGAACTTGTACAAAAAAATGTGGGATATATTTCTCAAATCATTGGCCCAGTACTGGATGTCTCTTTTTCTCTAGGTTATATGCCTAATATTTACAATTCATTGAAAGTTTAGGGTCAAGGTACAACTGGTCAGGAAATTCAGGTTACTTGTGAGGTACAACAATTATTAGGAAATCATAAGGTTAGAGTTGTAGCTATGAGTGCTACAGATGGGTTGACGAGAGGAATGACAGTGATTGACACGGGAGCTCCTCTAAGTGTTCCAGTTGGTGGAGCTACTCTCGGACGAATTTTCAATGTTCTTGGAGAACCTGTCAATAATTTGGGTCCTGTAGATGCTCGCATAACATCTCCTATTCATAAAACTACTCCCGCCTTTACAAAGTTGGACACAAAATTATCCATCTTCGAAACAGGCATTAAAGTAGTAGATCTTTTGACTCCTTACCACTGTGGGGGAAAAATTGGTTTATTTGGAGGAGCTGGAGTGGGTAAAACAATACTTATTATGGAGTTGATCAAAAACATTACTAAGGCTCATGGAGGGGTATCTATATTTGGAGGAGTAGGAGAGTGTACCTGTGAAGGGAATGATCTTTACATGGAAATGAAAGAGTCGGGAGTAATTGATGAACAAAAAATCTCAAAATCAAAAGTGGCAGTGGTCTATGGTCAGATGAATGAACCACCAGGAGCTTGTATGAGAGTCTGTTTAACTGCTCTAACCATGGTCGAATATTTCTGATATGTCAATGAGCAAGACGTACTATTATTTATTGATAACATCTTCCGTTTTGTCCAAGCAGGATCAGAGGTATCCACCCTATTAGGCAGAATGCCTTTCGCTGTGGGTTATCAGCCAACTCTTAGTACAGAAATGGGTTCTTTGCAAGAAAGAATTACTTCCAAAAAAAAGGGATCCATAACCTCGATTCAAGCAGTTTATGTACCTGCTGACGACTTGACCGACCCTGATCTTGCTACGACATTTGCACATTTAGATGCTACTACCGTACTATCGAGAGGATTAGCTGTGAAGGGTATCTATCCAGTAGTGGATCCTTTAGATTCAACATCGACTATGCTCCAACCTTGGATCGTAGGCGAAGAACATTATGAAACTGCACAAGGGGTTAAGAAAAATTTACAACGTTATAAGGAACTTCAAGACATTATAGCTATTCCTGGACTGGGTGAATTATCGGAGGAAGATCGTTTTGTCATGGCAATCGCAAGAAAAATTGAATGTTTCCTATCACAACCCTTTTTCGTAGCAGAGGTATTCACAGGTTCCCTCGGAAAATATGTTGGTCTCATGGAAACAATTAGAGGGTTTCAAATGATCCTTTCTAGAGAATTAGATGGTCTTACCGAACAGTATTTTTATTTGGTGGGTAATATTGATGAAGCTACCGTGAAGGCTATAAACTCTAACATGGAAAATTAATATATAACATGACCCTAAATCTTCGTGTACTGTCTCCTAATCGAGTCATTTGGGATTTAGAAGTCCAAGAAATAATTATATCTACTAATAGTGGTCAAATGGGCGTATTACCCAATCATGTTTCACTTGTGACAGTTGTAGATATAGGAGTAATTATGAAAATACGTCTCAATGGGAAGTGGTCAACTATGGCTTTGATGGCTAGTTTCGCCAAGATAGACAAGGATAGAATCACTATATTGGTAAATAATGCAGAGAGAGATGTTGACATCGATCTCCAAAAAGCCCAGGAAGCTTTTCGAAGAGCTAAAGCTTGCTTAGCTCAAGCCGAAGGCAAAAGACAAGTAATTGAGGCTGATGTAGCTCTGAAAATAGCTAGAACACTATTAGAGGCTATCAATGCTAGCCCCTTCGACTCTAATTAACATTTCCTATAATGATATGAAAAAATGGATTCAATGTTCCGCCTAGATCCAAACAAGTGGAGTAAAACTTATTAGATGCCATCGAGTCTTCAATGGTATATAATAAGTTTACCTACTATTGGATTTGAACCAATGAATCTCACCGTATGAAAGCGATACTCTAACCACTGAGTTAAGTGGGTCATTTATTCTCATAGGTAGAGTTGGATTTCTAAACGATTCGAAATCGAATTAAATGTATAGACAATGTATGTGTCCTTGGCATAGATCGAACTTATTGGAACGTATTAGATCATAGTATTGGATCATGAAATATCTACCTTTACAGAAAGTGATCCATCTAGTTAGTATAGTAGTGTATCACCAAGACTAGCAAGGAAGGGCTATAGCTTAGCAAGGTAGAGCACCTCATTTACACGTGTGCCAATGGTTTTCGAGAGAGTTTATCGATTCGTCCGATCCACGAAATAGATTCTATGTGAAACAATATTACTCTATCCATTTGTTTCTCCGGGGAACAATAGCATGACAAAGATGAAGTTCGATCTGATTCGAATTACGAATCTAATTGATATGGTCAATCCCAGCTCCGTTCAATGCCAGGCATAATGAGTATAATACGGGGACCTCAAAATAGATTCTTTTCGCTCTGTGAACTTTTAGGTGTATGAAGTTCATATTTTACTTTTGGAGCGATAGAAGAGACTCTATTTGAGTCAATCTATGCCCGAGCAAGGAAGACCTACGTCAAATAAACCTTTTGAATAACTTTGGGATTGCTTCCGAAGGGTAATAATTTGGAGCACACGGAGCCATATTAGTATCTTCCGGGAAAGAGGAGAATGGCAGACTAACCGATCTTTCCATCAGTTAATGAAAGAGCCTAATGCGATAAAATGCATGTTGGGTTCTTGGAACAGTTCAATTTATTTTGATAATAAGAACTTTGATCTGTTCTACCGAGAAGGTCTACGGTTCGAGCCCGTATAGCCCTATAAATTCCACTAAGTGATACTACGTATATATATATATATCCCCTCATAGTCCCTATGACTTGGACTTGAAAAGTCTTTCAGATCATATCAATCTCATGTCCTTATCGAGATCGATGGATGGGAACGTTGGACCAGAGCAGGCAGATTAGTATTTTGGATCGATCGAGATTGATCCGATACCAGATGATCACACCTATCAACTCTTTTTTTTTTTCATTTTTATTGCTAGTTCTTCGAAAAATTCGAGAGTTCTCTCGAATATCATATGTTCCAAGCAATCCATCGTGCAGTCAAAGTATCGATCGGACATGTGGCTTTTAGCTCCATCCAAACGCAACGCATTCCGTTGGGGTTTAACAAAATCCTTTTCCATTCAATCGAAAATCCCGGCTGTATCTATCCCTTTGCTAAATATCGGGGCGAAGATCTTGATCAACTAGGATTCTCTACAATAGGTTATGTGCAGTGAACCTATTTTTGAACCATAGAAGTGGCAAGTACTACGGATATTCCGAATACCTAGAAAGGTAAGGTAAATTCTCTGGAGTTGATCCATCCTAGCTAAAGGCGAACCTTTGGTTCGTTCTCTTTCTTCACCTAATATCATCACATTGTGTTTTAGACCCAATATTTTCATATTGGGACAAACACTCTTCCTTGCCTCTAGTTCCGTTCTGGTAACATACCACAAACATGCAATCTACTGGCTATGCATATTAGATCTACATCTTGACCAACGTTTGCTTAAATCTACCCCACTATTTTATAGAATACACATGTTTCATGGAATGCGTTCTGGAACAAACAATAGAATAAAGAAGTCTGTTGGGTTGGGACGAAAAAAATTATCACCCCTTGTCCAGAAATTATGTGGACTACAACCCAAAAGAAGTTTCCTTTTGCCCGGTTACAAATAGATCTCTACTTGGCTAGCTAATAGATCTGTCCGAAATGATTTTATATCATTATGAGATGAGTGAGAGAGGCTAGGGGAATTCTATAACTTAAAATTTATTTTGTAACACCATTAAAATAAAATGAAAGAAAAGTTAAAATTCATAATGTGAAAGTAAAGGCTTAAATTAACTGATGTTGAAATGCTTTAATGAGATTAATATGAAATGGAAAGGAAAGGAACTATAGATCATAAGGAGGAATTATGATTGGCATGCAACAAAATACAGAAGAGGGAGTGAGAGGTGCATGTGGAGTTGTAAATTTTCCATTTTTCATATGATATGTGTATGAATGAGAATTTGTAGCCAAAAAAATGAATGCCTTTGCAACAACCCTAGCATGTCTCCTATATGTGTGAGATCTATATATCATGTTTAGGTTGGTGATGTAGAAACTATTTTGGGTGGGTGAGCCCATGTACATATGTGTTTCTGGATAGTGTGCCTATTATTATATGCATAAATGTATTTGTGTTTATTGTTTCTCACTTTGATTCTATGACATCTAAAGAATACGAGGAATACACATATTTAGGTGTAAGGGAACCGTATCCTAGAGGCTGCAATGAATGTAGGCTTCAATAACTATGTGAAAGTGATCGTGTTGTTGGTAAAATGCCCTTGGTCACATGGAGTAGGTCCCTGAGATTAAAGCTTTTATCTCCTTTTCCCAGTTGGTATATGCTTGATCTTAAAAGGAGTTGAAGGGTAAAAATCATTCCTCGAGTGAAAGTCAGATGGTTGGACATTCTATAATATAGAAGAAAGGAATATCATAAGGATTAAAGTGAAGAGCTAGATACGTAGATATGAATGACACGTCGCATGCCAGAAAGAATGACATGCTAGATGGTAAGCCTAATATCCCATGTAAGTAAAGAGTTTTTAGGTGAGAGAAATTTTGGATAGCTTGATGGCTTAGAGATAGGATCCTAATATCAAAAATCTATAGTATGAGTAGAGGAAAAATGAATATATATAGCCTAGATTTGAGTGCCATATAACATGACTCATGTTAGAGACCATACAAGACTAATGATGATACATCTAACACAACATAATTTCACATTTATGATTCCACATAACCTAACATTAAAAAACATATGATAACCTAGGTCATATGATGAAATGTCATAGGCCACATGTGATGCCAGATACGAGTGGACAAGTGGGTGAGTTGACGATGAGTAAAATGATTCAGATATTCCAATAATGAAGGCCAAACATTATAGCAAGGAAAACTCAGAACCTAGATATTTGAATCTCAGTGTTTCTTTAAAATAAATATATTTGAATATTTGGATTTTAAAGAAAGGTGGAGATTTTGGATATCATTATGATAGTGAAAATAACATAGTATGCATAGTTTAGATCCCAAATATTCATATGCCATATCCAATTTCAATTCAACTATCACATTATATTCCATGTTAGGAGGAGTACATGGCAGTTGAAATGTTGGTGCTAAGTGGATAGAGGAATTTTTGGGATCTAGATGTTGAGTGGTAGGTAAAACATTATGGATCCCATGTGGTAGGATATTTTTGAGCCATGTGAAATGGATTTTTAAGCAGCTCAAAATGAAAATGAAAGATATTCCTTACATTTGGATATAGATGCTTTTAGAAAATATTTTTCAAAAAACGAAATATCAATGAAATCCTCTTCATAATTTCATTCCGACTTGAAACACCAGTTTGACACTACTATAGAGAAGTTAATAGCTTCCACTGAGGAATTCATTCAAGATTAGACTTTGGAAATTGTTCCTTGCATGGAGAGAATGTGTTATCATAATACAAGCCTCCTTTTTCTTATTGAAAAATACAATGTGGCTTTCTCATAAGTGAACTTGTTTCATAGATGTTTTTTCAAGCTTGTTTCTTATTATGGAAACCCGTTGGAAAAAAAAGCTACACTTTCTTTCGATATGTTCCTCAGAGAAATATTAAATTACAAAGAAAACAAAGTAGGCAATATAAATGAAAAATTAAATGTGATTAATTGAATAAAAACTCAAAATGAAGAAGAAATTAGGGAGTTGAAGGACCGTGTAAGTAAACTTCATGAGAAGCTTAAATAAATGAGCATGGATAGTAGAAAAATAAGAATTGATATTGAGCAGACAAAAACTAAATTGTCATCAGTTAGAGAAAATATTATTCTAACCAACGTCAAAGGGAAATGATTGGTCTATGTAATAAACTAAGATAATCATTAGTGGACAAGTCCAATGAGTTAGATAAATATTTGCAAGAATTGTAGAAGAAAAATGATACATGGCATGAAACTAAAATGGAAGTTTCTAAGCATGTTAAAGAAATGGAACTAGAGCTAGAAGATATTCAAAATCCTGCAAATGATTTTCGAGAATCAATTTCAAACAAGGACTGAATTTCTCATAAAACTGAAAATTTCTTTGGGGAGATGAATTTTCTAGAGGAAATCCACTCTAAATAAATAATTGATAAAGTTGAGTGGCTTGCAAAATCATACCTTGGAGTAAATAACACTATGCTATCAAGTAGGGGAGATTTGAAAATGACTGAATGGAGTGATGCTAATCTTACTATTAGCAAGTTGTATGAAACAAGTGTGCATGGTGACAAAACTGGGAAGATTCGTCATGAAGATCTAAAAGAAGAGTATGAGGAACTATAAAATAAATATCATAGTGTAGTTGAGTCGTAAGATACACTAGAGAAGTCTTTGCTGGAAAGGAACCATCTCATTCAAATATGGGAAGAAATCCTTGAGAATGTTGATATGGAAACATCTACGTGATCAGTTGATCCAGAATTTCAAATTGAATAGCTCATTATAGAAATAATTCAGGGCCAATAGGGTGCAAATCGTTTGAAGCATGAAGCTAAGAATTCTCAAATAATTTCTAATTTATCTTCCTTTGAAAGGAAGACTCAAAGAGGAGAATAGAAAGCCCTGAGGAAAATATCTTGAAAGTAAACAATGAAAAACGAGAATATATGAGAAGACTTTAGGATGTTAATTCTATATTTGAAACTCTAAATGAGTAATAAGTTCAAGATTCATCCAAGAAAGAGAGTTTATGCGATGATCTTGTTGATAAAACTATGAGTTAGTCCCCTGTGGAATCAAGAATTGTTGATAGGAGTTTAATTACAAAAGATTGTATGAAGAGACTATTGGATATGGTTATTGAAATATTGAAAGATCATGATCTTAAATATTTATCTTCATGTTTCAATAATGGACAATATCTAGAAGGATATATCAAGAAAATCATAACAAAGCTAAGTGAATTATCTGAAGAAGTTGAAAATCTAAAGGAAAGATGGTGATGCAAAGATAGATGAGGAAAGTACGAAGAAATAATGGAACAAAAGTAAGACTTTTTATATACTTGCAGCATCAATACCAAGGGTTGAATTTTTGCAATAAACACATGTAATTTAAATAAGTTGGAAAATTTTATTTTTCAAGAATATAATATTAACATTTTCAATATTTGTAACAAGAGTAAGAAAAACTAACAACAGAAAAACTTGAAAATAAGAAAGCCATTTTAGTATTAAACTATTCTCCATATGCAAATCTAAATTTGCAAGGAAAATCTTGTCACCATCATGTCATTTAAATATATAAATCATTAACATTTATTTATACACAAATAACTAAGCCACCCATCTTAGGGATATTTGAAACAAATATTTATTGCACTTAATAGAAATATGTCATGTCTCGGAATATTTTTTGTTCTTTTTTCAGTCTTAGGGCATGCTTATGCCAATATTCTTATTCTGTCTAGCTAAGAACTTCAACATAATTCCATGTCAAAGAAAAAAAATTAAAATAAATAAAGAATAAGACCATACAATACTAATTATGATACATCTAACACAACATAATATCACATTTTTTTATTTCACATAACCTAAAATGTAAAAACTTATGATAACCGAGGTGATATGAATGAAATGTCATAGGCCACATATGATGCCAGATGTGAGTGGACAAGTGGGTGAGTTGGAATTGAGTAGAATCATTCAAATATCCAAATAATTAAAGCCAAACATAATAGCAAGGAAAACTAACAACGTAGATATTCGAATGAGGATCTTTATTTAAAATCTAGATATTCGAATATTTAGATTCTAAAGAAAGATCCAGATTTTGGATATCATTATGATACTAAAAATAACACAATATGAATATTTCAGATCCCAAATATTTAGATTCCAGATCCAATTTCAATTCAATTATAACATTAGATTCCATGTTAGGAGGAGTGCATGACAATTGAAATGTTCGTGCTAAGCAGATAGAGAAAATTGTGTGATTTAGATGTTGTCTGGTAGGAAAAAAATTATGGATTCTAGGTGGTAGGATATGTTTGGGCCACAAAAAAAGTAGCAAAATAAATTCAGGGTTACAAGTGATGGAACAGGATTGGATCATGTCAGATCCCAGTTAAAAAAAGGTTTGGATTCAGATATCCTATTTTCCTATGAAAGTCATATTAAAAGTAATGTTTGAATTCCAGACTTCAAAATCTAGATAAAGAGAGCATCAATAAGGGAGAAAAGAGAATGATAATCAATAATGGAGCAAAGAGAATGATAATGAAAGGAAGAAAATTTCCACATTATTATTGGGCATAGTAGAAAGAATGTCATGTTGACAAAGGTTTAGGTACCACATCTACCATCCAAGTGATTGGTTGAATGTTAATAAACAAAATGTTCCGGATGTTTGGATTTTGGATAGGCATGGTAAATCTTAAGAGTATACAATTTCGATCAGAATAGGTGGATTTATATAGAAGTTAAATGAAAATATATAAGGATTGGATTTAGATAATGAAGGATATGCCATCAACTTAATCATTCTGAGCATGTGGATGAGATAGGGTATTCCTCTTTATTATTATTGTTCTTTTTCTAAAACTAGGGTGTAATCATGTTCAAGTTATATTTATAGATCTAATTCAATGCAGAGATAGTTTACCATATATATATATATATCTATATATATATATATATATATATATATATATATATATATATATATATATATATTACAACATTTGCTTGAATCCTATTTTGACTAATGTTATCAATTTTGGTATATATATTTTATCGAATGAAATAATCATTTGGAGGATATTATCTTTGAAAATCAAGGCATGATAGTATTGCATAGAGAGAACCCAAAAATATGTAAAAAAGTGAAGGGAATAAATCATAGTGTTAGTATGAATCTTTCGTCGTAAAAGATCACTTTAGCTACACATAAAAAATAGCCCTAACATCAATTATGGCTGCAAAATACCTTTAAGATTGTTGCACAAATTCAGATCTAAGCACAAAAGATATCAAGCAGATAAAAAATAACATAGCTCCATAGATCCAATGAACAAGACAAGAAGAATGTATATGAAAGAATTTTGTATTATATTAAAGAATGGGGCACCTGAGAGGAAAACAAGAAAGGTGTTTTCCGGTTCTCCTCAGTGGGATGGGTTCTTGGAAGTCCTCAGTGTTTTAGATCTAACATTTCTCTCTCTTATGGATATGGAAAAGCAAACATAGATCTCAATGGGAGTTCACAAAGTAAAATGGAAAATGGTGACCAAGAGAAGATCCAGAGTGATCTAATGCAATGAAGGTGACCAATGAATGGGGAAAACCCCCCTATTTATAACAAAATATTGGGGTGCTCTAGAACTCGGTGCATGAATAAAATATTATTAATCGAATTCTAGAAGCACCTTTTAGGAATATTTTATTATATTTGTTGGAGGGAAAAGGATTCTTGACTTGGGTCAATTCCTTTATTTATAAATAATAAATAAATAAATGATTTATTTATCATTTTAGGGGAATGATGGGAATATAATTAAATAAATAATGATTTATTTAAGTATTTATGGATGATTTAGTCAAATTTAACTAAGAATATTATTTAAATAATGATTTAAATAACTTATTTTTAGGAAATTATTAAATAAATGATGATGTATTTAATTAGTTTCCTTATTTTGGGTTAAATATGACCAAATAATTTATTTTATATGGTGAAAGCAATTTTACTTAGGGTAAAATTGGTCTTACATGGTGTACTTGGATTCATCTAATAATAATAGGTTAGATGACCAAAAAAATGGTGTAACAAATTGCCCCCCAACGTACGAGTGTTAGGAGAAAATCGTATGACCGAAGTACATTTTAAGATCTCAATCACTAGATATCAAAAGGGAAGTGAGAGAGAGAAGTGTAATGGTGTCTGATGTACAAAAGAACTAGACCCTGAGGAGATGAGACTTACAGGTGCAACAAGTCTCTATGAAGTGGTACCTATGCTAAAGGTGGCGGGGGAGGCATACCTGTGCCCGCCGAGACAAAGTACAAAGAATAAGGTGCCCGGAAAACCATAGAACGCAAGAAGTACAAAGAATAAGGTGCCTGGAAAACCACAGAACGCAATAATGAAGCATATGCTGGCCTAAACATGAGCCAGGTAAATAACATGAGGAATCCCACATACATACGATGCCTGGAATAATCGTCAGGACTTATACAATAATATGGTAGTACATGAGATAGAAATACGCCCAAATTCCCCCTACACGCGGGGTAGGACTCACAAAATTGGATGGATACGTGCAAATCGAAGAGGCACTGCAAGTGGCTGAGGTCGGTATCATCATAGGAGAGGAGGTGCATCACGGGCTGAAATGAAGTCATCCGGGCATGTGGGGGGCTACCTGTAGGGCCACCCCCTCATGAGGGTTGAGACATCTCACACATGCCCAGGAAACACCAATAGCTGCTGCTGCGTCACTAGACCGTCAAGTGTATATATCACGATCATGGTAGTAAGAGTGCGAACCAAGGTACACTGCCCCCTAGACCTGGTTTCTGGAGTAAATGAGCTGATGTCGACAGAAGTAGGTTTGTCATAGGTGAGGCAATAAGGGAACCCCAACTAAGGCACGAGGAAAAATAATAGAGCGACGTACAAGTAGGAACTGAAGATGAAAGGTCCAAAGGGGACCCGAAGAACATGAGTACAAAATGGTGTCTCATGACGGAAATCGACACAAACAAGAATAAACATGGGGCCAAGTGGTGCCCCAAGGGAAAGTGTTGTAAGTGAGCAAATCCGATTTGGAGAAGAGGGAAAGGAAGACTTCCTGGACAATATGTGTCTTGGTGAAGTAGTGAATGATAAGAACAAACAGATGCTGGCTATCGACAAGGAGATAAAAGATGCATTTCGAGTGGGAAATGCTAAGGGTAATATCTCTTAATATAGAGTGCATTGCGAGGATTAGGAAGGGGGTGGCCTTCAAAGTCCTCTAAAATATATGCTCCCTTCCCAAGATCTTTACTGATGATGTAAGGACCTAGCCATAATGAGTCGAACTTCCCATGACCAAGGGTATCGTGGGCCTAGTCGTATACTAGAACAAGGTCACCTTCATGAAAGGTGCGAGGGTGTACTTTTCGGTCATACTGAGCTTTGGTGCACTTTTTAGCCGCTTAGAAAGTTTGCAATGCAACACGACAGTCTTCAGAGGCGCGCTCAAGCATGATAAGTTGTTGTACTAGAGGTTGAGTATCAGGGAGAAGTTCGACGACCAAGTGAAGGGAAGGAATTTCACACTCGATTGGTAAGACGACTTCCTCTCCAAAGACAAGGTGGAATGGAGTGAAACCCGTGGCGGTTTTAACAGACGTACGATAGGCCCACAAAGCAGGGAAGAGCATGATATGCCAATTGGTTTTGTGCTTGTTCACCGTTCGTTGAAGCATGGTCTTAAGAATTTTGTTGACCGCTTCAACTTGACCATTACCTTGGGGGTAATAGGAAGATGAATATTGGTGTTCAAAACCTAATAGGGTGGAGAGCTCATGCCAAATTTGGTCTTCGAAGTGTCGGCCATGGTCTGAGACTAACTGTTTTGGAACGTCGAATTGGGAAATGACATGGTTAAAGAAAAAGAGGGCTACAGTGGCTACCGTATTGTTGAACGTAGGCATAGCTTCAGCCCATTTAGTGAAATAGTTGACTGCCACGATGATATACTTATGGTTACCAGTAGATGGAGGTCGACATTCCATGAAGTTGATGGCCCATTTGCAAAAAGGACCAGCTGTGACGACAGGATGGAGGGGAGCGGGAGGAGCTCATGGCTTGGGGGCGAAATGTTGGCAATTGGAACAGTGTTTGACTGCTTCAATGCAATCACTGAAGAGAGAAGGCCAAAAATACCCAGCGTGCATGATTTTTTGGGCGGTGGCAAGGTCGGAGAGATGGCCACCACAAGCGCCACTATGACAGGCATTTAGGACTTGCTCAACTTCAGCATGGGTGAGGCAACGACGAAGGACAGTATCTACACCGCGACGATAAAAGTCATCGCCGATTATAAGGTAGCAAGAGGCTGGGTGTTGGATACGTCGTCGAGCATCACGATCAATGTGAAGGGCGAACTTTTGGGTTCGCAAGTAAGTAAGGATGTCACCGTACCAAGGATCATCGATGGTGATGGCAAACAAATGTTCATCGGGAAGGGAGTCATTAATTGGAGTATCTTGCATCTGGGTAGGTAGATCAAAAATGAGTTCAGCTAGGACTAAACCTTTCTTACTTTTTGGGATGATGAATTCAAGGTCAAATTCTTGGAGAATAACGACCCAACGGGCGTACTTCCCATTGAGGATGCGATGACACAATAGGAAAGCCATGGGATTGGAATCAGTCACAACCTTGGTGGAACGCATTAGGATATAATGACGCAATTTTTGGACTGAGAACATGACTGCTAGTGCTAATTTTTCTTCGTGCGAGTAGGACACAGGTGGACCGGCAAGGTTCTTACTAACATAATAGATCACATGTTCGGCACCGTTATCATCCTCCTGAATAAGGACACCAACAACCGAATAGGTGGAGGCGGAGATGTATAGAATGAAATCTCGGTCAAAGTCAGGGGGACGGATCAAGGGAGTGGATGTGAGAGCATGCTTGAGGGCATCAAAAGACTCTTGAGCATAGGTATCCCAGACAAAAGGGGTGTGAGATCGAAGAAGTCTAAGGAAGTCGTGTGCGGTAATGGCATAGTCAGGAACGAATCGACGAAGAAAATTAGCTTTACCTTGGAGGCTTTGTAGCTGGCGTAAGGTACGAGGCAGAGGAAGTTCAAGAATGGCTTGAACCCTCAAAGGGTCGAGAGTTATCCCGTCTTTAGACACGATGAAGCAGAGGAGACGACCGACGGGAACATAGAAGACACATTTCAAAGGGTTAAGGCGAATTTTATACTTGCGGCATCGGAGAAAAATGGTATGCATGTCATGAAGGTGGTGCGCCCGATGTTTAAAACGTGCAGTAAGGTCGTCTAATTAGGCAAGGATAATATGGGCTAAGTCATGGAAGCAATAAGACATGGCTCGTTGAAAGGTGGCGCCGGTGTTTTTAAGGCCAAATGGCATGACTCGGTATGCGAAAGTGCCCCACCGACTAATGAACGCGGTTTTAAGTTGATCAGCACGACGAATAACAATTTGGTTGTATTCGGAGAAGCCATCCATAAAGGAGAGAATCTCGTGCCCTACACACTCATCGATGATTTGGTCAATAAATGGTGTGGGGAAGTTGTCTTTGGGACAAGCTTTGTTCAGATCGTGAAATTCGGTGCAGACACGAATGGTGCCTTGTTTTTTGAGGACGGGAACGGGGTTAGACACCCAAGTGGTATATTCAATAGGGTAAATGAAACCGGCCTGTCGCAGTTTATCGATTTCAGTTTTGATGGCTTCACGTCTAGAAGGATGGATGGGTCTCAACTTTTGACGAACAGGAATGACATCAGGCCACGTGTCGATGTCATGTTTGACAATGGCAGGATCGAGTCCGGGCATTTCTGAGTATGACCAGGCAAAAAAATCACGGAATTCTTTGAAGAGTTTTGTGTAGGCTTCAATTTCTTCTGGGGTGCATTGGGCACCCATGGTGATATGTGCTTCAATACCTGGCTTGACAGAAATGTTGATTTTGATTGTGGGAGAGATATTAGCCATATTGCCTTCCTCGAAAGCATCAGGTGCAGGAATGGGGTTTTTGAACCAATCGACTTTATCAGGAATGAAGTCTTTGGATTCGAGGGCATATTGGTCATGGGGTCGATGGGGGAGGAAATATGTGCGATGGTGCATATCGTCCCATGGAAAATCAGGGTGGGTCATGGCTTCCATGATGTCTTCATCGGACTGGAAGATGGGAAGAGAGGATGGAAGAGGGTGACCTGAGGAGGTAGAAGGATGAGACTCTTGATTGTGAGGGGAAGGGCTCGCAGGTACGGTGTCATGTGAGGTGAAAGAGTGAGCAGTTGAATGATCAGGTGAAGCATCAGGGGAAGGTACCACGAGGTTGGTATCCGAGAATCGCGGGGATGAGGAAAGGTAGGAAATGGTAGCAGAAGTTGCACTCATGTCAATATCAGGAGGAAAAATGGTAATTTTGGTAGACAGGTGGGCTGGGGTGAGGGAAGAAGGAGTACGGGTGAGGGCGACTTTGAATTGGCGGTATGTGGCTAAAGAAGCACGATACTCATCAAGGTAGGGACAAAGGTGGGTATAGTGGCCATGGAAATTGCAAAAAGAACAAGGGTGATTGGTGCGCAAGTTCCTAAGTTTAGGGGAAGGAGCTGGTCTGGTGACGTGGATTTCTGGGATGTCGGATTCTGGAAACGTGTCATTAACCATGGTCTTGAGAGGTGGTAATTTAGGACAAGTATGAGTGGCGTGACCAACAACATCACATAGAGCACACTGGATGGGATGCTTGGGAAGCCGAGGAGGGGTAGAGTTGGGCAGGGTAGGTTTGTCTTTTGATGCCCCCCTGCGAGCTGTGCTATGTTTACTCGAAGCGGTTGCAACAGGAGGCGGGGCTAGTTGAGGTGACTGAGGTACCAGCGTAGTAAGAGAAGTGGTGGGAATTGGTTGAACTGGGGTTAAAGTAATATATGGTTTAGGTTGATCTGGCGGAGTGATGGCGGGAGGGTCAAAATACCAAACGGTTATACCCAAGGTCAAGTTGGGGAGGGATAGGGTGGCCAAGGTAGGGACCGAATAAGTGCCGGGAGGGGGAGCAAGGAAAGGGATCTGTCCAGCATGGAAATGGCCAAGAGGAATGTTGCCAAGGGGATCGATTTCAGGTGAAGTCAGCCCATGAGGGGTGGTGGTAGAAGAAGATTCAGAAGGAAGAAGGGTGGATAACGGGGGCGAAGGGCTAGGAGCTAGTTGAGGTTGAGGTTACTGACTAGCCAAAGTGGGCGTTGTAAGGTTAGCCCATGATGATTGCATCATGCAAACGTTCGCCAAGTTAGGATCAAACACGGGAGGGGAGTCGAGAAAGGTGCCGAGCAAGGAGGAGTCTTTGTAGACGCCGGGGGAGACACTGGTCAAAGAATCAACAGATTGCTTGTTGTTGACAGTAGAGATGGTGGACTCAGGGGAGGTCTGAGATTTTGGATCATGGTAAGTCAATTGGTCAATGGTGACGATCTCACCATTATGAGGGAATAACATCTTGCGGTGGATGGCGGATGGGACGACAAACATCGCATAGGTGTAACTACGCCCCAAAAGGATGTTGTATTCAAGAGGGGCGTCGATAACTTCGACGTCAACACAAACAGTCTTGCTGGCAAGGGTGATAGGACAGTTATGGAAGAGGCCAATGGGCTGGGAGGCATGGCCATCCCATGCATGAAGGGTGATGGTGGAAGGGGCCAGTTCAGGGGATCTGAGTTGTTTCCAAACCGAAGCAGACATTACACAAGTAGATGCCCCCTCATCAATAATACACCTAGTAACATTGGCGTTTCGGATTTTGACTGGGATTTGGAAAACAACCGAAGGAGGGAGAGGGGGATGGTCTAACTGACGGGTGTCGAAAACAATCAATTGGTCATCAGCAGGATCTACAGTGCCCATGGAAGATAATAGATCCTTCTTTTGAGAACGACACGACTGGAGGAGTTCCAGTGTTGAAATGGCAACAGGATATTGGGCCAGATCATCTACTATGTTGTATGAATGGGCAACCCGACCGGAGGCAGCGTTTCGGTGGAATGGTCCCTTAGGAGTCTGGGGATGGACCTCGACTTGGGGCGGAGGGAGTTTCAAGGGACCATTGGGTGTCGATAGAGGCTCTATAGGACCTAACGAGGGGGACTCGGAGACAGAAGAAATAGGAGGTGTGGAATACGGACGGGACCGAGTTTGAAGGTTGAGGTCGACAGTGAGAGATGGGTCAGAGGCCATCATGAGAATCTGGTAGTCAGAGGAACCAGAAGGGGAAGGTCAAGTGGTTATCGGAGTATGAGGTGGTTGAGTGGCCACGAATCCTTATTGCGGGAAAGGATCGGTAAACACAGCAGGTTGAGAAGTGACAGGGGTGGGAGGGGCAGTAGGGGAGGAGTGTTGTCCCGGTACGGTGGCCTGAGAATCCCATAGCTACCACATTTGGGGTAATAAGGGACAATTGTGAGTGTAGTGACCATAAACACCGCAACACGAACAGGGCTTATTGGTGTGAAGTGGCCTGTCCGGCTTGGGCTTAGAGCCCTGTGGCTGGTTGGCAGTGGTAGAGTCTATATTGGAGGGATTGGGTCCATGATTACCAGAAGCATATTGGTTACCTTTTCTCTTTCTTGGAGAAGGAAGAAAATTAGGTGCCCCCTGCTGTGAAAAGACTTGCCGTGGAGGGGGTAGCAGAGGCGGTTGCGGGGGGGTGAGAAGGTAAGGGGGTAAAAGGTCCAAATGCTGGAGAAGCCGGGACACCGGGTTGAGAGTAAGGATTAGGATGGGCAACATTGAGGTAAGCAGGAGGAGGGGCAAGAGGGGGAGGTGTGTCGTATCCTGGGTACATGTTACCTGGAGGGGGAAAGGTACTAGAGGTGCTGGCCCCTCCTAGAGAGAAACCATAGCCCATAGGAGGTGGGGCAAAGGTATGGGAAAGAGATCCAACAATGCCGTCAGTAGAGTGAGATGCCCTCGGGGTGTTAGTGCCGCCGGGCTTGGGGAGATCAGGAAGGACGATATAAACATAACCAGATTGAGCATAAATAAGGTTTCAAGGCTATTTCGAGGGCGGCTTCTTCATTTTGAGGGAAACGGGAGGTGACATATTTGCCAATGGGGGGTAAGAGAGAGCGAAGGAACCAGTCCATTTAAACCTGATCTTGAAAGGGAGGAGCTCGACATAAGCTTCTTCTACGCCGCCATTCCTGGACATGAGCGGAAAGGCGAGTTGAGGAAGATTAACGGAAGGAGGTTAAAAGCTCGGTACCAGTGTCGTATCAGAGAGGGAGTTGGAAGTAAGATAAAAAGGCTTGGGAAATAGTCACAAAAGTGGTATGGGAGGAGGTGGCCTATTCAACATATCATTTAGAAGCTTCGCTTGTAAGTGTGCGTTGGAACAATCTAAGATGAATGGAGTCGTCGGTAATGGAATTGGAGGAACACCACATATAGAAGGATCGAATATGATTGGAGGGGTCTTCACTGGCAAGGCCTTCGAACTTGGGAATGTCGGAGGGGAGCTTGGTTGGCATAGCAGGCCAACTAACATCATGGCAGATAGGATCATTGATTAACTGATTGAAATCAGGGAGACTAAGGCCGACCATATAAGGGAGCAATGGGGCAGTCGAGGTAGGTCCTACGGTGGTTCCACTGGAAAGAGACCCAGTAGTAGTACTGGGGTTGCTGCTGGTAGTAGGCCCTGAAGTTGACATGGTAAAAGTGGCAAGGGGAGAACCAGGAGTAGGGGGAGAACCCAAACAATCAGAGGAAGAGTTGGAGTGCGGACTCGGGGGAGGACTTACTCGATGATGACGGGGAGGAGGAAGTCGACCAAGCGGAAACTGAGGGTGAAGGCCAAGAAGCCTCCGAGAAAGGCGCCTTGGGGGTGCAATGATGACGGGAAGAAGAAAAAATCGACAAGGGCAGGGACAAAATAAAGTGAGGTCAAGGGAGGAGAGGTGCAGTGACAATTGATTTTAAAGTCTTTGCCAGGCAGTGTTAACCAGGCGCTTCTTCACTTAGGTTTAGTGTGTTGCGTGTGTTAATTTTAATTGTTTAAACCTAGACGTTTTGAGAGTAAAAAAAAAAGTGTGCTGAGTAATGGGAAAGAAATCTGCAGTAAATAAAACTGAAAGAACAGAAAATTAACAACTAAAAATGCAGCAATCTAACCCAAGCTGGCGGGTCTCTAAAAACTATTCTACAAGAGGGAAAAACTAGGCAAAGCATGCTGAAAAGAGGCCAATAGATCTAAGGTCTGGAGGGACTGGGATCTAAAGGATAAATCTGTTGAAAATTGGTGCAGAGAACAGCAAAGAGGCAGAGGCAAGATTGCTGCTAAAAAGGAGGAGATCAGCTAAAAATAGAAGAGACAAGGCAATGGCCTTAGAAAGGAACCCAAACAAAGCGATATGGGGCATTTTGAGAGGGAGAAGAGCTGATCTAAAGGGATCTAAAAAGGAGGTATCCGATCTGAGAAAAATAGGGCTGAAACTCTGTAAATTCAGACTTCTGAAACAGCAAAGACTCACCTACAAAAAGTGGAGGGTACTAGAGCCCTAAGGGGCAAGATTCCCTCTTATTTGAGTGAATCAGATCAGAAACAGGTAACGAGCAGAGAAAGAGGCTGGAAAACCTTGACAGAAGCTTAAGACAAACCCAGAAAAAGTGCTGAAAAATTTGCAGAAAAAGTGCAGGTCGCATCTTCTGACCTGTTTTCGGTCCAGGTCGTAGGTTTGGGGCAGAAAAGTATATCCTAAGGCTCAGGTCACACTTTTTGGGTTGATAAGTGTGACCTGTACATCTGTCTCTCTCGGTGGTAGATTTCGGAAAAATTTGTCGTCTCAGCTGCGGTTGATGTCTGTCACCTGCGCAATAAGGCCAGAAACACACGAAAGTTAAAAATTTGACTTTTTGAGGGTTTTAGGGGTGAAAAACACCATAAAAATAGGAAAAACAGAAAATGGAAGAGAAACCCTAGGTTCTGAAACAATTGGATATGCAGGAATATATAAAACGACAGCGGTTGCAAAAGAAAACCCAGTGGAGTCGCCAATTTGTTAGTATGAATCTTTCGTCGTAAAAGATCACTTTAGCTACGCATAAAAAATAGCCCTAACATCGATTATGCTGCAAAATACCTTTAAGATTGCTGCACAAATTCAGATCTAAGCACAAAAGATATCAAGCAGATAAAAAATAACATAGCTCCATAGATCCAATGAACAAGAAAAGAAGAATGTATATGAAAGAATTTTGTATTATATTAAAGAATGGGGCACCTGAGGGGAAAACAAGAAAGGTGTTTTCTGGTTCTCCTCAGTGGGATGGGTTCTTGGAAGTCCTCAGTGTTTCAGATCAAACATTTCTCTCTCTTATGGATGTGGAAAAGAAAACATAGAACTCAATGGGAGTTCACAAAGCAAAATGGAAAATGGTGACCAAGAGAAGATCCAGAGTGATCTAATGCAATGAAGGTGACCAATGAATGGGGAAAACCCCCCTATTTATAACAAAATATTGGGGTGGTCTAGAACTCGGTGCATGAATAAAATATTGTTAATCGAATTCTAGAAGCACCTTTTAGGAATATTTTATTATATTTGTTGGAGGGAAAAGGATTCTTGACTTGGGTCAATTCCTTTATTTATAAATAATAAATAAATAAATGATTTATTTATCATTTTAGGGGAATGATGGGAATATAATTAAATAAATAATGATTTATTTAATTATTTATGGATGATTTAGCCAAATTTAACTAAGAATATTATTTCAATAATGATTTAAATAACTTATTCTTAGGAAATTATTAAATAAATGAGGATTTATTTAATTAGTTTCCTTATTTTGGGTTAAATATGACCAAATAGGTTATTTTATATGGTGAAAGAAATTTTACTTAGGGTAAAACTGGTCTTACATGGTGTACTTGGATTCATCTAATAATAATAGGTTAGATGACCAAAAAAATGGTGTAACACATAGGATTTACATTAAAGTAGATATAAAAATGAATGAGAAAAACCCAATATGAATATATTTTGGTAGTCAGTGGTGTAAAACATAAGCGAAATAGGGAAAAAGATATAAAATCATCTTTTACGAGTAAATCTCTTATTGCCGATTTTTATCACTACTTATGCTTTCAATTTACAATAGGCTAAATTTTTTATCCAATGTTCATTTCTAAATTCTCCTCAACGAACTTTTTACCCATTTTGTTTAAAATTGTGCGAGAAATTAACTTCAAGCACCAAAACTCAAAACCCTAACCCCACCTTTGTTTTTTCTACTTTTACATAGCGTTCTTGTTGATTACTTATCAAATTCTGCCTATGTACACATGTTGTTTTGATTTTGGGTAATATGACTAGATTACCATAACAATTCTTGAAATTTATGAATGAGGATACACACGTTTGTCGTAGACCGTTCATCTTCACTAGAAATTTGGTACAGGTCTCAAGTGTATTTAAATTTAGTTGGACCTTAACAAGGCTAGATTCATATTCATTTGAAATGTTCTGAGGAATAGAATGGCTTGTACTTAAATACAAATTTCAAAAAAGATTCAAAAGAATGATATGTGGTAGAATACTTTTCCTTTCAGCTCGAAAAAACATAAGTTCAAAAGCACAAAGGAAACAGATAACATATGAATTTAAAATTTTCAAAATGTAGGAGTAAAATAATACGAAGTGAAATTTTAATTACACAGACCATACAAAGAGAGATGACCCCACCAGGAAGAAACCATCGCAGAGCAGTCCATGAGGCTAGAAACCATGGCAAAGAAATCCACAAGACTAGAAACCTTGGAAGAGCAGTCCACAAGACCAAAACTTCAGATTCTGGGCGCCTAAAACGAAAGAGACTATGACTGTGACCTAGAGAAAGAGAGAAACTAAATTTGAACCTATGCACTAAGATTATGACTATCACCTCCTTTAAAGAAATCATGCACTTCGTTAAGGAGGGTGAACCTGAAATTGAATTTGTCATGTACCTCCTATAAGGGAAATGAGAAAACATAAAGTTGAATTTGTGCACTAATACTATGAGCATGAGTATGAATATCAAAAGGATTGACGTTCCAAAAATCTAGCATGCTTTGTACGATTGACTACTCATATGATATGGATTTCTTAGACAATTCAAGATTTTGGACTAAGTTCCCTTGATACGTTAACTTAGCGTATGCATTGATGATTGTATTCATAGGTTCTGTAGTAGGGGAATTATCTCTGTTGCTTCCAAAGGAAAATAAATTTTAATATTGTCTGTAGATTAAAAGGATTGGATATTCTATATTTGACCTGATTTAGAGTCTAACTCTTCCCTACGAAGGTTTCGTGAGGCTGTGGAGAAAGAAAAGGTGCAACTTCCATCTTCTTTCTAGACAGATATGGAACTACCATTGATCATGCCAGATGCATGTAGTGCAAAGAATTTGAATGTGGTAGTAAGCACCATCATCTTTACAAGAATTCCATATTTCCCTTAACTGGCACGCTTTTTCCTTTTTTGTCGGAAAGAAAAAATATGGCTCAACATAGACAACTGAAGTTAGAATCGGTGAGTATAATGTGAAAAGGTGGGCAACTGTTTGCATATTGAGAGGAAAAAAAAAATCCTATGCATTTCATGGCACACAACATATAAATTGACAAAGTTGGTGTTTGGTAGAGGTGCCAAGTGCAACCAACCACATGCATTTCAGGACCGAATAAAAATCAAGTATACACATGCAGGTAGTCAGTTACAAGGCCATTTTGCTGAAATTTTTCATGCCAAAAGTTTCAGGACACAGATTGAAGGGATTTTTCAATTCCTTTGTAACATTATCTAGAAAAAATGGTAGAAGAAGCTTAATTTCAAAAAGTAAAGAGATCTAACAATGGATTAATTGGTTAACTAAATACATATATATGATGATTTGGATTAGATTCTTGGTTTGAGGTGAATATTTATATTTATTTCACAAACTAAGTTCTTTAGTCATTTACATGGTTTAAGATCATAACACACTTGTGTCCTTCAGTGCTTGTATATTAATCACAATGCCATGAAATTTTAGGATATAGTAAGGAATCAGGTTAGTTACCTCCTCATTCTTGATATAGAATATATAGAGGAAAATATATTTTGAAAATAATGTATTTATACCAATGTCGATATTATGTGTTGTATCCCAAGCTCATAAACGAAACCATTGAAGCGTCTTTCCTACTAGTTGAAAAAGTCTCTGCCAGTTGAAAACGCCCTGCTAGTTTAAAAAACGCATCTCTGACTCGCTGATGTTATCGAATGTCTCTGTATAATGAGATAACAGAACCCTCTGGATCATTTATTGTTGTTGGACGTTGGGCCAATGGCCTCAAATGCTTCAAACTCCACCCAATGCAGCTCAAATAAATGGGAAAATTGAATTCAAGCGATGCCAATCCAATTCAGCAGTTAATGTAAGGGAGGAAGAAATAAATGGGAAACCTAAAAATCATAGTGGAACAAAATAAATTAAAGAAGGGTAACATAACTCAGGACTCAGAGTCTATCTTTTCCATTTCTTGTACTGATTCGATAGTTATTCAATGGCCATATGTATTCAATGTCCATGACTATTCAATGTAGGAAAATTTGGTGGTAGGAATATTGAATCAAAATACATTGAATGAGTGAACGAGCTAATATGTCATTAAGAGACTAAGTACGAGTTGAAAATCTCTGGATCTATGGTGGGAGATAGCAATCGACTTTTGTCAATCTTGTTGCAATTCAATTCCAATTTCCATGTAGAGAAAAAGGATGGAAAATTTAAGTTTGATGGAAATTCGAAACACAGCAGTGGTGACATCAATTCTGATGTGAAGAATTTGAAGAACGGCGACGGTAAATCATCAGTCTAGATTTACACTTCACGCAACAAGGTACTTATCTGCAGCAACCACCGGTGATGAATTTTTACACCAACCATATTTAACGCACAACAACTTTCATTCCGGCGGCATCCATTGTGAGCAACGAAGGAGGAAGATGACCCACTGGAGGAGGTGATGTCACTTCCCTCCGGACCAATGGCAGCAGTTCCATGGGGCAATGAAAAGGGTCCCTGCATGATATTTTTGACTCCACGGAATGAAATTTTTTTTTAAATGTTTTAATTTAGTTTTTATTTGCCGCAACATATGTTAATGTTTTTTTTTTAACTTAGGTTATAAGTGTTATATAATATATATTGTAAATATTTTATATTTACAATATATATATGAATATTGTAATGAAACATAATAAAAATAGATATACATGCCATGTGCTTTGTGTAATGTGTGTGAGTGGGCCCGAAGATTGTGTATTGTAATTTATTTCCCGAAGGCACAAAGAAAAAGAAAAAAGAGAGAGACAGAAAGCAGTTTTTTGTTGAAGCATTGTGTGTGTGAAGCAGCTAGAAGATTTCCTTTGTAATCCAGAACTTCGTTTTGAAGAAAGAACTTCACTTTTGTAATAGATATTTTGTTTTTAATGAAATAGAAGTGTATATGCTATCTCTTTGTCCGCAATTTTATTTAATCTTTGTGTTGAGTTGAGGAATTTTATTTCCTCTATGTGTTAAGGAATTGCTAAAAAATTCCAACATGGTATCAGAGCCAGTCTAGGTGCTCAGTGAACAAAGCAAAGATTGCTCTTCACTGCAGAAACTGTAAGAAGGTTGTTGAAGCGGATTTCTCCAGTAGAGAGAAAGCTTCTATTTTTTTACATAGTCAAAAGAGTTTGATTGTTTCATTTGTTTTTTTTAACACAGTCAAGAAAACTATCTGCATTGTTATGATGGCAGCAGCAGGCACCGGCCTGATGAATCTATAACTTCCATAGTTTAATGGGAAGAACCATTATTATTGCGCAATCAAAATGAGAGACCTGTTTGCTTCATAGGACATATGGGAGCTAGATGAGAATGGCTACCCAGAACCAGAAGACACAGAAGCGATGACTGCTTTGACAGCATTAGAAAGAGACTTGTTAAGAGATAATAGAAAGAAGGAATCCAAAGACCTCTTCTATCTCTTTCAATGAGTGCATGAGAGTATTTTCTCGAGGATTGTAGCAGAAAAAATGTCTAAGGAGGCATGTGATATTCTCAAAATATCTTATCAAGGCATGGAGAAGGTGAAGACAACAAGCTGCAAATGCTGAGGAGAGATTTTGAAACTCTCTATATGAAAGAGTCTGACACTATAGACTCATTCTTCACTCATGTTATTGGGTTGGTTACCGAGATAAGGTGTCATGGAGAGACACTTGAATAAATAAGAATAGTGGAGAAAACCTTGAGAAGTCTACCCTCAAGATTTGATGCCATAGTAGTGGCAATAGAAGAGACAAAGAATCTCTCACTATTTATAGTGGATGAGCTTAGTGCATCCCTGATTTCTCATGAACATAGACTGAACAGAGGAACATATTCCTCATTGGAACAAGCTTTCAAGACTCAAATGTCTTTCGACCAAAGCAGAGGGTGAGGAAGATCAAACAACTGGGGAAGAGGAAGAAACCCACAAAGAAGTGGAAGAAACAGCCCTGCAAGCACGAGTGGAAGGGGCTGCAATTAGAACCAGAATGAAGGCTCATGCCAACATCAAGATAATGGACAAAGGTACGATAAATCCCAAGTCCAATTTCATTATTGCAAGAAATATGGGCACTATGCCAATGAATGTAGGAAAAAGAAAAATGACATGAATAATAGGTAGAATTCTAATTTTGCAAAAGAAGAAAAGAACCAGAAGAATGTGCTATTAACATGTAATGTAGCACAAGATAGACAAGATGATGTATGGTTCTTAGACTCAGGTTGTAGTAACCACATGACTGGAAACATAGAAATGTTTGCCAATCTAGATGAAAATGTTAAATCTGAAGTAACAACAGGGAATGATAGTAAGATCTCTGTCATGGGAAATGGAAGAGTAAGTATCCTGACAAGAAAAGGAGAACATAAGTTTGTGCCAGATGTATATTATATACCTGGCTTGAAATGTAATCTTTTGAGCATTGGACAACTCATAAACACCGGCTACAATGTATTCTTTAAAGATGATGTGTGCACAATGATGGACATACCTCCAAGCAAGAAATTCATTGCAGAGGTGCAGATGACAACCAATAGGATGCTTCCTCTCAAGCTCAAAACAGTCTTGAAGGAAAGAAGAAATGTAGAAATTGTAACACAAGATTCCTTTCAGGAGGAAGTGAGAGATGAAAACTAGTTATGACACTTGAGATTTGGACATCTCAATTTTGGAGGCCTAAACTTGTTGCATAGAAAGGGAATTATAAAAGGATTACCACTGATTGAGAAACTGAACAACCTTTGTGAAGGCTGCATCTTAGGCAAACAACACAAAGAAATATTTTCATTAGGAAAGAGCATAAGGGAAAAGGCACCCTTAGAGATTGTCCACTCAAACTTGTGTGGACCAATGCAAACACCATCTTTAGCTAGCAGCAAATATGTTTTGACATTCATAGATTATTAGACCAGAAAGACATGGGTGTATTTCTTGAAACATAAGAGTGAAGTGTTTGAACAGTTCTGCCACTTCAAAGCTCTTGTTGAGAAGCAGAGTGGGCACTACATCAAAGTGCTAAGAACTGACAGAGGTGGAGAGTACATCTACAAAGAGTTCCTACATTTCTGTAGGGAGAATGGCATACACAAGCAGTTTACCACAAGGTACACACTTCAGCAAAACAGTGTTGTAGAAAGGAAGAATAGGACCATCATGGACATGGTCAGAAGTATGTTGAAGGAAATTTTTTTTCCAAATGAGTATTGGGCTAAAGCTATCAATTGTGCAGCATATATATTAAATATATGCCCAACCAAAGCTGTCATGAACAGAGTTCCAGAAAAAGCATGGAGTGGAACAAAGAAGTTTGTCACTCACATGAAATTTTTGGATGTGTGGCTTATGCACATGTCCCAGATCAATTGAGAAAGAATCTTGAAAGCAAGGGGGAGAAGTGTATATTTGTTGGATACAATAATGAGTCCAAGGCATACAAACTATATAATCCATCCACCAAGGAAGTAATAATAAGCAAACATGTGCAGTTTATTGAAGAAGAAGCTTGGGATGGAAGCTTAGAGAAAATAGTGAATGTTAAGACGTGTGTCTCATGAAGAACAAGAGGAAGGGACAACAACAAATAATCCGTCCTTGGTGGCTCCTCCTCCACCACCACAAGCTGGAAATAGAACAACCTTGAGAAATCAAGAAAGTGCTTCTTCATGCACACCACAGGGAAATGAAACTCCCTCGAGTTCAAGTGGAACTCCAAGTACACGAAGAAGACTGAGATTCAGAAATCTGAGTGAGATTTATGAACAAGGAGAGGTAAATTATAATTCTTGTCTGAACTCTTTATTTGCTTTGTATTTTCATGTTGATGAACCAATTCATTTTGAAGAAGTTGTAAAAGAAGAAAAATGGATTGAAGTAATGAATGAAGAGATTGGTGCAATAGAAAAGATTAAGACATGGGAATTAGTGGACCTCCCTAAAGGTAAAGAAGTCATTGGATTAAAATGGGTCTGTAAGACCAAGAGAAATGCTGAAGACAAGATTGAAAGGCACAAAGCAAGTCTTGTTGTCAAAGGCTACAAGCAGTAACAAGGAAGAGATTATGAAGAAACCTTTGCACTGGTTGCAAGGATGGAAACAATGAGAGCAGTGTTGTCCATAGCAGCACAACACAAATGGAAGGTTTACCAAATGGATGTGAAATCTACATTCTTGAAGGGAGTGTTGAAAGAAGAGGTATATGTTGAACAACCTCCAGGATCTGAGATTGAAGGCTAAGAGCACAAAGTATGCAAGCTGAAGAAAGCTCTTTATGGGCTGAAGAAAGCACCGAGAGAATGGTACAACAAGATAGATGCGTACCTGACTGAAAATGGATTTGAGAAATGTGATGGAGAACCCACACTCTACATAAAATAAAATGATGATAATATTCTTATTTTTGTTTTATATGTAGATGATTTAATATTTACTAGCAATGAAGTTTCTCTCATTGTTGATTTTAAAGCAGTTATGACGAGTGAATTTGAAATGACTGATTTGGGTTTTTTGAGATATTTTATTGGAATAGAAGTAGAGCATAATGAAAATGGAATTTTTATTTCCCAAGAAAAATATGTTGAGGAAGTGTTGAAAAGTTTCAACATGCAGAACAACAAGGCAGTTGTAACTCCAACTGTTATGGGATTAAAATTGAGCAAAGAAGATCACAGAAAGAATGTCAATCCAACATTGTATAAAAGCATAGTTGGTAGCCTTATGTATTTGACTGCAACTAGGCCGAATATTATGTATGCTGTAAGTTTAATTTCCAGATTCACGGAAACACCAAAAGAGACTCATTGGCAGGTAGCCAAGAGGATTCTAAGGTATGTGAATGGAACAAAGGGGTATGGTATTTTCTACTCCCCATCTGAAAATTTTAAATTGATTGGTTACATTGAGAGTGACTGGGATGGAAGTGTAGATGACAAGAAGAGCACATCTCGATATGTGTTTCATTTGGGATCGGGAGCCATTTCGTGGGCTTCCAAGAAGCAACCAATAGTTTCTTTATCAATAGCAGAGGCAGAATATGTGGCAGTAATAGCAGTAGCATACCAAGCAGTATGGATGAGAAAATAATTTATTGTGATAATAGCTTAGCACTAGCTTTATCAAATAATTCTGTCTTCCATAAGAGAACAAAGCATGTTGATGCAAAATTTCATTTCATAACAGAACTAGTTAATAATGGTGAGATTGTTTTGCAGCACTGCAGGACAGAGGAACAGTTTTTTGATATCCTCACAAAGCCATTAACGAAGAAAAGTTTTAACTATCTCAGGAATTGCTTAGGTATGCAAGAAATTAGTAGTTGTAATTAACAGGGAGTGTTGGAATTTAATTCCAACTGCCACGTAGAGAAAAAGGATGGAAAATTTAAGTTTGATGGAAATTCGAAACACAGCAGTGGCGACATCAATTCTGATGTGAAGAATTTGAAGAATAGTGGTAATAAATCATTTGTCCAGATTTACACTTCACACAACAAGTTACTTATTTGCAGCAACCACCAGCAATGAATTTTTCCACCAACCATATCTAACACACAACAGCTTTCATTCCAGCGGCATCCATTGTGAGCAGCGAAAGAGGAAGATGACTCATCAGAGGAGGTGACGTCACTTCCCTCCGGAACAATGGTAGCAGTTCTGTGGGGCAACGAAAAGGGTCCCTACATGATATTTTTGACTCCGCGGAATGAATAATTTTTTTTAAATTTTTTAATTTAGTTTTTATTTGCCACAACATATGTTAATGTTTTGTTTCTAACTTAGGTTATAAGTGTTATATAATATATATTGTAAATATTTTATATTTACAATATATATATATATATATATATATATATATATATATATATATATATATATATGAATATTGTAATGAAACATAAAAAAAAAATAGATATACATGCCGTGTGGATTGTGTAATGTGTGTGAGTGGGCACGAAGACTGTGTATTGTAATTTCTTGCCCGAAGGTAGAAAGAAAAAAAAACAGAGAGAGAGAGAGAGAGAAATTTTTTGTTAAAACACTGTGCGTGTGAAGCAGCCAGAAGATTTCCTTTGTAATCCAGAACTTCATTCTGAAGAAAGAAATTCACTTTTGTAACAGAGTTTTTGTTTTTAATGAAATAGAAGTGTTTATGCCATCTCTCTGTCTGCAATTTTATTTAATCTCTGTGTTGAGTTGAGGAATTTCATTTCCTCTATGTGTTAAGGAATTTCTCAGAAATTCCAACAGATCTAATCAGGCTAAATAGGTAAGCATTCATGTTCCAAATTGTAATTCTCCTACCCATCCCTCAAGCTCAACCTCAAGGATTTGGGCCATCTCTTAGACCTTCAAATCCTGACCCAGTGTTTCAAGGACGAGTAACAACCCATTAAAAAAGAATCCAATCAATGTTGAATAACAGTCAATTCATTCCAGTCGCATAGTATCGATGTTGAATAAAAGTCATTTCAGTCTAGTTGCACAACACAGGTGGTTTAGTTGAATAACATAGGTGGCAGTGGATAGGTGGATAGTGGCATATCATAGGTGGGAGTTTTTAATTGGTTTGATGAGGAAGAATTTGGAGTGTTGCAATTAGCTGGGGTAAGCAATGTCTCCTCACCCCAAGCCCGGAGAACACTTTTCGACATAATTAAAATAATAAAAAATAGTAAGTTTTGATTAAAATAACTTAAAAATAGAAGTTATAATAAGCAATATATTACATTAACATATTTTTTTTTTAAAAAGAGAGAATAATAAATTCTATTTATAAGAATGTATAAAATACGTATTTTCGATTTTTTTTGTATTGAATTTTATACAGTCAATCTTTTTTCATACAAAATCTAATTTGAAGAATTTTATAACTATGGTAGGAGTTAAGCACAACTATTCTTGTTAATGACCCATAAATTAATTAGCTAATTGATAATAAAGCCAAGAATACGAGTAAATGACAATGGAGATTAAACAATCAAATATCAAAACAATACTCTACTATGTTACATTATTATATCGTAAAAAATATTCTCAAATAAATCCAAGGCTGAGTTAAATAAACATAATAGTTTATATAACTCCAATGTTAAGAGAAATTAACAGAGTATTCCTAAAAAATACACAAAAGGGTTTGAGTTCTAGAGTAAACGTCTAGGCCAAAAGTGGCTTATCCTCATTAAAAGTGTAACGATAATACATGAAATATAGCGAGCATTCCTTTCCTTGAATACAATGGATTTATTTATCATAATTCCTCTTTATTGTTGGCCTTCTACCTTCTTCACTCTTTGAGCTTCACCTAATTATTTCTGCTCATTAAGAGAGCAACAATAGTACATGAAGGATTGAGAAAATTACATTCCTTGAATACAATGGCTTTATTTGTCAAAATTCCTCTTTATTGTTGGGAATTTACCTTCTTGATTCTTTTCCTTCCCCCTAATTATTTTTTTCAAATGCTTTTAGTTGTCATTTACTCAATTTCACATTATGATTATACCACATATAATCATCTACAATATAAATTACTCTTTCTTAGCCTAATGGTCTAGAGACATTGTTTCAATTTCATTTAAGAAGAGTTGAATTGTTACTTTTGTATAAGTATAAATAATTACTTTTAATAGGTGATAATCTAGTTCCACTCAATATGATTTCACATTTTTCCTTATCCAATTCATCCACTAATGATGATTAGTAATTTTTTTACATCTATGATGGAACCATATTGAAATGTAGAGACAGGCCATTAATATTCAACTGCAAGTTGATAAACCTAAAAATAATGAAGTATCCATGAAGCAATTGGTTTTTCATCAACTAAAACATTATCATTAAAATGACTCACATGATGATGGGGAGAGAAGTCCTAAAATATATAAATAACTCCATTCTCACCTCTAATAAACTACAAATGAATAAAATGACTACATCGCCGGGAATGTTTATTGGAAACATGGACCTTTTGTCTCATCCTCACCTACTATCCTATTTCAATATCAACATAAGGTGAGGAAATCACACAACAATGGCTAAACACAATCTTCATGTCAATATCAATCAGAAACAAGAAAGTGCTTTTGATCAAGTGAAGTAGATCTACTAAGTGAGCTAAATGAAAAAATGATATCTCCCTAGATAATATGTCTTGTTTGAATACATGTTATATGACATAATAACCATGGTGTAGTTGTCATAATCATATTATTCTCTTTTCTTTTTTAACAATGCCAAATGGATATGTCCACAAAAATAAAATTCAATGCGCCATCCTTTAATTCTTTAAATATAAAATAAATGAGGAAGCTAAAGAATTTCTTACCAACCTAAAGAATTTCTTACCAACCTCTCACAAAGCCTTAGTTTCATCACAACCAACATCTCAATATTTGTGTTGTGATTATTCCATAGAAAGTGAGATTTGCCTATATAGATTCAATATGGTCATTGAAAACATTAATTTTGAATTTGGCCTAAGAAAATCCTCACTACAATCTTCTCTTTTAAGTTAAACCTTTTCTGGGCAATGTTTTGGTGATAAGGAATATATTTGAGAGGACCTCTGAGGTGCAAAAAGCCCCCATTTCTCATAAAATTCACGTGTTACACCACTCTTAATTTCTTAATTTTGGTGGGATATGGCATTCACCTACAAATCTTGGTCTAATGTGCCATTTGAATTCTCTTCATGTTCTCTTCTTAAACATTATTCAGTAATACATAATAATAAACATTGGTTGAAGTGTATTGCATTTAAACAAACTCTGATGTGCGTGCTTGCAAACCTGAGTATCACACGAAAATTGATTTTGAGTGTAACATGTTTTTAACTCCTTGTATATCACACATAAAAATTATTTGGTCTCGCATTCCTTAGAGTGTTGCATAAAATAAAAATTTGATCTGGTGCGCTTTTAGAACCTTGTTAATGCACCTTTGTCAGCATTTTCTCCTTTTATGTATAACACTCAAAGAAAGTTGGTGAGCTGTGATAAAATGTTCGTAATGTTGAAGGAAAGATTGAGAAAGTGTGATGTGCCACCTGAAACAAAACTCTGCCGCGATGTGATATGCCTCACCAAAAGAGATTTGCTATATAACGTATCATGCAAGTTCAAGCTTGTGGTCCATTGGATAAATTACAAGACAAAAACTTCTCCTTGCAATACACTGGGAGAAAGAAATACTGGTGGGGCAGCTTTACGACGGCCAAAAAAACCTGGTGGAGCATCCGACAAGTCTTTCCATTTTCCATTACTCTCTTTCAGTCTTTTAATTATTTCACATCGACGACTTCATGTACTCTACACAGGTTTGGTGAAAAAAACACACATTTCTTTAATTTTTATTTTTGAATTTCCACGCTTTATTCATAAACCGTCGAAAAATCCGAGGTACAGAAATATCATCTGAGAATTCTTCTTGCTATAGTTAAATGTCATATTATCGGGACTGCAAAGGATAACAACTTAATAATGTTTTTAAATATTCTTACAAAGCCAGAGAATCGCTATATATTTAAGTATTTCCGCAGACATTCTTCTCATTTATACGACATTTGCTGATGGCCTAAAACCGTATATCACTGAAATGATGAGATATACTAGGAGACTTAGAAAAGGGAAATAGGCGGAAATTGTTTAATTCTCTCATCAGAAAAAGTGTGAACAAGGTATTTAATAATTTGGTTATTTGTTTGAGTTGGAATACCTCTTAAAACTGTTTTTGTTTGACTCAGAATTTATTTATTTTTGTTAGAAGGAAACAGGCTAATAACCTAAGCTTCAAAAATATTTGACATGAGTGAAAATTTGGGCCCTTATGGATCATAAATAGATAATTATAGGTGGCCTGATTTTCCTTCAATAACAGTGATGAGTCAACGAGTCAACCTGCATTAGTGATAGCAGCTAATGATTACTCAGTCATATGATAGGTTTTCTCATTATTCAAAAGAAAACTATACTTAATAACTATCAATTTTATGTACAAGTCAATTTTGAGATATATGATAGAAATATTATTCCACAATATTTACAAATTAATGACTAGCTTCAATATATAAAATAAATGGTTGATAAACATTAAGAAAAAATTAATTATATTATAAGTTTATTTTCATTAATAATAATAATAATAATAATTATTATTATTATTATTATTATTATTATTGAAATATAATTTCTTTTAAATTTTAATTTATTACATGGATGGTATAGGTTTATATATATATATATATATATATATATATATAAAACAAGATTCTTAATTATGGAAATTGAGTCTCACTTTTTTTAAATGAATATTTTCAATCCAAAAATAAAATTTATTATAATATCATGGGCTTATCAATACTATATGTCTAAAAATTCATAATTCATGTTCATAAGACATTTTTTAATGAATCATTTTAATTGAAATGGAAGAAAATACATAACTACTTTTTGAATAAATCTCAATATTTGATTTGAGACTATTGTTAACAATATTTATTGATATGAAATATTTATTCCAAAATAAACATGTCTATCACTTAATAAAAATGAAATTCAAATTAATATAAATAATATTATAAAAAACTATCATAAATCTATCTAAACTTAAATTCTTCTCAAATTTTTCTCTCCAAAAATTATTTGCATCTTAAAAAACATCTTCTTACTAATTACATGAAATCCAATTAAGTATGTGTTTTGATCATTGATGATGAAGTGTGCCACTATCTTTCATTGGATATATTATGACATGGATAATATGTAATTAATTAAGAAATATGTTATATATTAAAATATATATGGTTAAATTTTAAGTATATTTAGATAATATATATTTCAACACATAATATTTAGCAATTTATTATTAAAATTTGAAGAATATTAGATAATATATATTTTAATAAATATAGTATTTTACTGGGTATAAGTTAATGATGGTATCTCATTTGCATTAGTGATAGGTGTTCTCATCATGAATATGAATATGGTGGAAATAGATGGGAAGTAGGAAAATGAATTATATTTTTTAATATATTATTTTTATTTATAGAATTGTATAAGAATTTGAAATTTGAGGTTTTTTTAAGAGTGGTATGTTTATTTTCATGAAAAATATAATATATATATGTTTCTCTTTATGTAGGTGTTGAGTACAAATGATTGAATTTTCTTTAAAAAGTTGTAGAATTGTAAAGAATTCATTGTTCTTGTGTGTTGATATTTTTTCAAATTTTATAATAATAATTATTATTTATTTTTAATAAAAGTTATTATATCCTTAAAATTACAAGGCCTTCTACTCAATTTAGGCCTATACTACTATCATGTATAATTTATTCTAAAAATGGTTAAGGTGATAAAAAATTATAACACAAATGCAAGACGTTTGTACTTCAATTACAAACTTCAAACTCTTCATATATACCAAGGAAAAAACATAATAAAAATAATTAAAAAATATTAATTAAAATTTTTTTTTTGAATTTTTCATGGTTGACTTATATGTAGTTCATCATTGATGACTTTATGTAGCCTATAAAAAAAAAAAAAAATTGAGTAACCTATATATACATAACTTGAAAAATAGAGATTTTGTTTTAGTGAAAGATGGAGTAGCTTGCCCTTATGGAAGCTTTTCTAAGGCTTCCATATTAATTTCCTAACCACCGATCAAAAACTTATTGAGTTTATGATATCCAATAAGAATTATTGTTAGTTCTAAATAAAATGAATACTAATAGTTATAGTCTCCTAACTAGGAAAATCCAAGCAAGAATATGCTAAGGATCAATCACCAAGGATATAATGCGGGATAAGTAACAAATTACCTAATATCATCGTCAAGACAATTTACAAAAAAATCTCACAGAATTCATAATGAGAAAGCATTATTTATTTAACCAATAAACACCGATCAAATTATAAATGTCAGACATTAAAAAAAAAGTGAAGAAGTTTATTTATAGAATTAAATTCCTACAAATGAAAAAGGGTAAACACTTTCCAACCTAAATATAGGCTCAATTGTGCCTTTTTATTTTTGTACCTCTTACCCCCTATCCAGGCCATGATACCAGTAAGGGAGCTCTAATTTTCTCAAGTAAAAGGGTGATGGTTAGGACCACTCTCCACAAAAAGCTTAAAAAAAAAGTCCCTATTCCGCACTAAGCTCAAGGTTTGCACAAAATCTTATATGCCTTAGTAGTTGGCATGCAATAGTGCTCAAGAGACCCTTCACTTACTGGGTAGTCCCATAATAGTCTCCCTTCTCAACACCACTCATATTTTCCTAACTCACATCAATTCATATCCACTTCATTAAACTTAGTTTTTGTGCTCTTCTACTTTATTGTATCACTCTATCTTTATTTCTATTGTACCAAAACTTTATCCAACCAAGACCAGCTCTTGAAACGTCGTTGTGTTTTCCTTCCCTCCTACAAGTGTAAATTGTTTTGTTTTTTTATCCTTAGCAGAGGAATTCGCAGGTCACTGGGAATCAAGGAAGGAAATTACCCATACCTATAATTAAATCCCCAAATATTTCAACCCCCTCTCCATTCATCCATTATTATGAGAGGATGGATCTTCAACTACTAAAAATTCCTCATTAACCGATTCTTCAGAAGAGAAAATACAGGGAATAAAATTCAAATTCAAACTTATGTAAAATCACCTCTTGAAACCCCCTCGTGTGCTCCTTTCCTCCTACGCATGTGATTTGTCTTGATTTTTCAATCCTTGGTAGAGGAAATAATGGGTCAATGAGAAATTAAGGTAGGTACTTTCCCATACCTCTGATTGAAATTCCCAACTATTTCAACCACTTCTCCATTCCTCCATTATTGTGAGAGGATGACTCTTAAATTAATTATTTAGAAATTAAAATAGAGGGAATCAAACTCAAATTCAAACCTAGCAACATGGTTCTCAAAAAGGGTTATCAACATAATAGGTAAGTTAATCCCATGACCCCCTCACTAGTTCCCGCTTGTGGTATCATAGCCAATATAGGTGCTTCACCCTTTATTCAGTTGTAAATTTCCAATAATAAATGGAATACATTTACGTTGGATATAATTTTTCCATGTCATCTTAAAAAAATTATGTTAATTCCATGTTATGACTCACAACGATACTTAGACGTATTTACATTGGCATAGTGGGGAATCAAAATGGTTGTGACACATCACAGGTATATAAATAATAAAGGAAGTGATGAATATAATTCCAATACAAAATTAGGAATCAACCATACCATAATGAAAAACCCCTCTAATAACCAAATAAAAATATATAATGTTACATACATTAAACATTGTTATGAATTCAATACACATAGCTAAGGGCCCTTTAGTTACCTATCCTACCAATGAATGCTAAGATGTTTTTTTAATTATGAGCGAGGTTCTAGCATTAAAGTGAATGTCCATTGATATTATAACTAGGTAGAGAGATAATAGAAACATTGTGATAAAATTAGTTTTGACAAGAAAAAAAATTAATAGGTTCAATGAGTCACCTTCTCTTGGCCATAATGATATCCCATGTCGCCATATATGTGTAGTGGTTATGGGATAACACATGAAGGTGGGTGAATGTTAATCAAGTTGTTGGAAAAATTTTAAAAGGTAGTTCACACAATTCTGATATGCATGCGAGTCTAATCCTTTATACACCTTAAAAAATAAGCCAAGGCCAATATGTGGAGAAAATATTCTAACAATATCATATTCTAGTTATAAAGAATTTGGTGATCAAATATTTTTCAATGCAATAGAGAAACATGCAATTTATACGTTGTCCATCATCGAGGAAAATGGTTATGGACTTGAGGATAATATATACAACATGCGCCTCTTAACAATGAACATCATAAATTTTTAATTAACCTCTTCTCACTTAGAAGTATTATGCGTTAGGGGCTAAACGAACAACATACTTATGAATGCCCTTTATCATTTTGGTAGAAGTATTACAAGGAGAAATATCAAGTAATTTGGGAGCATATTTCCCTTGACTAGACAAATTAATAATAGTAATAATCTCTATCAACATACTAGATTTTTACCTCAACCATAAAGGCTTACTAAATTAGATCAAATTTCTCATGAAATTATTATTATAATTTATGGATGTTTCAGTCTCATAATATTTTAGGAGGCCATCATCAATTAGTAAAGAATGCATATAATTTGAAATGGGGTTCAATGATTTTTACTATTTTCTCTCTTAGACTCAGTCAAGTTACTGGTGGTTTCAGGGTCCAAGTATATGAGCACCCATAGTTTTCCCCATAGTATTGATGTGAAATGTAGCCTATTTATAGGCCAAAAATATCTATCACAAATTATCCTACTAGCGAGTGGTATCAAGCAATGGTGCATTTGTAAAACCCCCTTCCCACATCTACCAAAGTAATTGGCCAACTAGGGTAAACATGGGACGAGAGGCTACTATAATGAGATTCAACATCCTAGGTGACATTAAGGAATTGGACCCGATGGAAACATAACATACATACCTTGTACACATCAATGACAACCCCAGGACCTAAACTAACATTTAATGCCTCTTACCCATAGGTCAAATTGACCCTTTGACCTCTTTGAGTCATAGTCGTAGGCATGACACTGCATGCCAGTGCTCATGAGGCTATAGCCACAAGCATAACATTGCATTCCAACAAATAGGGCCCCAAATATTAATTTCTGTGCCTCCAGCTCTGGGATTTGAGCTACCTTTTTAGGCCTAGAGCCCAGGTCATTGCCCAGAAATTCATGAAAACTTAAGGAAGGATAAATAACAATCTGACAATTATATGGAAGAAATCACATCAACAAGAAATCATTTGGACCCATCCTAGCCATGATAGGCATTTTTTCAAACATGTTACAAACATTGAACCTACCGATGTAAAAATAATATTTAAACATAGGGGTCTCATACTTATCTGAGAACCACTAAGAAGCATTTCTCCCTTACATCATTAGCTACAATACAATCGATTTGAACATATATACATTGTGCATTCATTGACAAGTAAAAACATGGATATAGCCATACATAATCACTAATAAAATACATGCTTATAAACAACATAATAGCAACAAAAAGATAGTGGATACAACAACAATAAAATCCACATAATAACGAGTGCATTTGAATACCAAATACCAAAGGAATGAAATCTTCATTAATTAATGTAAAAACCAATTGGAGATGGGACTTCCACGTTCCACCTGACCATAGATTGGCTGAGCCAAATATCTCTCCAGCCAATCACCCCCGTGTCATATTCCGAGCATGAATGTGGGACTCAAACCGAAAGAACCAGCTAGGGCGTCCGGAGGCTAAACAACCTCACCCTCATTAGTAGAAATCAGGCTTTATTGTGATCCATCCTGGATCAAGGCAAACATGATAAACATGTCATATCAGAATTTACCATGATCTACACCAGATCACTAGGCCAACACAAGCATGGATATCACCAGACTCTCTTTACCTAAACCGTGAGGAATTTTCCCGTTTCACAGTCTCTCAGGATTTACTGAAACCCATAGTATGAATCAGGGGTCACTAGGCCCTAAACAGAGACATACCCTCTGGGCTTTACCATATATCCCAAACCTGAGATTCCTAGGCCTCATGGAGAGAATACCACCTCTAGGATTTACCATATATCATGCCATACACCGGTCGAGGATTCCTATGCCTACCGAGATAACATACTATTCTGCTTTACCACAACCCATAGTCTGGTTCAAGGGTTACTAGGCCGTGTTTTATAACAATTTGGAGATACACCCCACTCAGCTTTGAATCCATTCGGTAATCTAGCTAAACGAAAACAAGAGAAATCCACAACACCATGGTTATCCGGAAATGGCGAGGCTAGTCTGAAAACATTATTACACCTGGTAAAAATCCATGCCAAGATAAAAAAGAACCACATGAAATACAATGGATGCTAGATATAGCAAGGAAAATAGACATTCAAATCGATGCTTGCCAAGAATCCTGTTGTAGTTTCTTGATTTCTGCTCCTCCCTGCTTGCTTCCTCTTTCTTCCTGCTTTCTTGCCTTTCTTAGTCCAATGCCAAAATGCTCCAAGAAACTCTAAGTGTCCAAGAGTAAGAGATATAGAGATATAATAATGAGAGAGCTCCAAAAAATGCACTAACAAAAGGTACCAACTAATTCTCAAAAGCCTTTTTATAAGAGAGGCTTCTATTTTCTTCATTTTCCATTGTTTTCCTTCATTTTCCTCCTCACATGCAACCTATGACCTTTCATCTCCCTTTCCTCCTAATTTCCATTATTTTCATAAATAAATGTTCCAAAAATGCCATTTTTTCTTTCCAAATCATGTACTTTTTCCTTTTCCAATTTCCTTAGCCATAATAAACCAAATGAACACCCACTAGGAAGTTTTTCCCAACATTCAACTTGGAATAAGTGTCCCATAAAATGTGGTTGTTATTTTTAACTTTATTACATGGAAATTTCACCAGGGCTATTACAAAACCCTCCCCCTTGGGGGACACCGTCCTCAGTGTTAAACCACACATATACCTTAGAAAAATCATTGAAAAGAAACCATAATTCACATGGATCTTTATTGCATAGCTCGATGCAATATTTACAATGATCACCCTGCTGAAAATCGAACCAACATGACATCATAAAAATATGACAACTATAATGACATGACACCATACATCTTATTGGTGCTTTATAAAATATCTCATGGAGGTATTTAAATCCATATACATATGTACATACATCCAAACATCACATCAAAACATATATCAAAACATTGTCAGAACATATTCCAAACAACTACAAACATCACACCAAAACTTCTTTGCCTCAACTGATAAACAAAGAAGGATAAATAGCCCGCATATGACCCTCCATCTCCCATGTAGCTTCATCGAGCTCAAAGTATTTCTATTGTACATTAACTTTCTCTATTTCTCAATTTCGAAGCATGAACACATTTTTCTGTAATATACATTTAGGCTCCAACTCGAAGTCTCCATCTGGTTCCACTTGCAATATAAACTATTCAATCACATGATCAACATATTTAACATACTTCTTATGCAATGATATATGAAAAACATCATGGACTTTCACTGTGGAAGGTAGTGCAAGTTAATAGCCCATTGGTCTGATCCTCTCAATGATCTTGAAGGGTCCACAAAATCGTGGTGCCAACTTGGTCCATGATCCAATCCACAAGGAGGTCTTCTTCGGCTTGATACGTAAATAAACCTGATCCCAAACCTGAAAATCCCTAAATATCCTATTTGAATAACTCTTCTGCCTATCCCGTATTGCCTTCAAGTTATTCTTAATCACTTTTATTTCTTGTTCCATTTCTGTCAACATCTCTATTCCAACCAGTACCCTGTCAACAAGATCACTCCAAGTGGTAGCATTTTTGCAACTATGCCCATACATAGCCTAAATGTACTCATCTTCAATTACTCATGGCACCCATTGTTGTAAGCGAACTCTACCAATGGAGGATACTCTTCCCACTTCCACTGCTAATGCATCACTTACATCCTCAAAATATCCTCTAGCATCATGTTGACCATCTCTGTCTACCCATATGTCTATGAATGATAAGTTATGATGGAGGCCAACTCAGTGCCAAAACCTGCAAAGAACTCCTTCCAAAACTTGGAAATGAACTTTTCATCCCTCTCGAACACAATCTTCTTTGGAACACCATTCAATATTACTATGTCTCTCATAAACACATGCTACATTGCTAGGTGAATAAGCAGTTTTCACTAGAATGAAATTTGCAACCTTTGTCAACTTGTACACCACAACCATGATGGAATCATGCTATCTAGATGTATTAGCAAAACCTATTAATAAATCCATGGAAATGTCCTCCCATTTTCACTTTGGAATCACAATCGGTTGTAGTAGTCCACCTGGATGTTTACACTCTACCTTAACCATTTGACAATCCAAACATCTAGCTACAAACTCTGCCACATCCTTCATTATACTCAGCCAAAAATATAATATATTCACTACAATCAATGTCTTCTGGTAACCTGGGTGACCCAAATGTGGTTTTGCATGAAAGTCCCTCAAGATCATATTATTTACCTCATTGTGGTCTGATACATATATCATGTCTCTAAACCTAACCAATCCATCTTCCATGAGATGGTAGTCCAAATCATGTACACATTTACATGTACCTGTACCACCACCTATACCTATACTTGTACCAAAACCTATACATGTACTCTGTTTCAAATGTATGTTCACAATCTCGATATACCTATCATCTTGCTGACCGGCTTGCAAGATCCTGTCCGGTAAGTCTGTCTCATAGGAGCTCATTAATGCTTAGTGATTTACCTGTACTCACCTACGAAGAGCATCTGCGACCCTATTCTCCTTTCCCTTGATGTACCTGATCTCAAAGTAAAATTCACTTATCGTGCCCAACCATCTAGTCTATCTAGCATTCAAATTTGATTGGTCAAAAAAGTACCTCAACCCAATGTGATCACTCATCAATAAAAACCTTCTGCCAACAAGATAGTGCCTACACATCTTTAGTGCATGAATGATCGCTTCTAGCTTGAGATCATGTGTTGGGTAGTTTTGTTCATTCTCATTTAGTTTTTATGCCAGATAGCATACCACATGCACATCCTACATAATGGCTCCACCAAACCCTTTCTTGCCAAAATTTGTACACATTACAAAATTCTTGTCCAAATCTACAATATTTAACACTGGAGCATGTGTCAACAATTTCTTAAGTTGCTCAAAATTGGCCTCACAATCCTCTTTCCAATCAAACTTATTACATTCCCTCTGCAATGATGTAATAGGATAAGCAATCTATGAGAAGTTCTTGATTAACCTCCTGTAGTAACCATCCAATTCCATGAATGATCTCACCTCATCTACATTCTTATGAGGTACCCACTCCATGATGGCTCTTATGTTTTCTGGATCTATTTCAATGCCCTCCTTGCAGATAACATGTCCTAATTAATGTACCTCATTTTGGAATAAACTGCATTTTCTGAGCTTAGAATACAACTAATTCTCTCTCGACAACCTCAAGACTGTTACCAAATGTGTAACACCTCCCATGTGGGAATATTTTTTTTTGATAGTATTATTCACCATTGGACATTGTTAAGAGACTTTACACCATTCTAGTAATCTTGTATTTTTATGTCTTTGTCACTTTTCGACGAAATTCTATCCCTTCTCTACTTGAAAACAAAACAATCATGTACATACTTTTAACTATTCTTAAGAAATTCATAAAGGCATTAATACTTATATTAATGCCTCCTTATTTCTAGTTTATAGGCTTGCATGTCTATTGTGTGTTTAATATGAACTCTTTAAATGTAAGATATAATTATTTTTCTTTGCATACATATTAAGTTCTCTACTATGGAACTTACATGCTAACCTCGACAACCCTATGAATATTAACCTTTCTATCATAACATCTATATTATTTAGCTTGTGGTCCATTCACTTACACAACGCAATTACACTATAAACCATGACAAATATTTGGGAGCTAAACTTGGCCTTAATTTATTTATTAACCATACATTTATTTTAATACTTTCATTATTACTCAATACCTTACTTACTTGAATAAGAGTAATACCATGGAGATTCAGGTATCTAGTTTGAATTTTGAACCAACTTTATTAGCTATCCTTATTCACGACATAACATTACACCTACCCTATTATTTATGTCATGTTTCTATGCAACATGAATGGTTCCAGCTAACGTATCCATTAATTTTATGTGGTTAGAATTTTATGGGGATTCGCCATAAATCCTAGCCATCCATTCAAGTTAAAGGTGCCTTATGGTCCATGGTAATAACTCATCTAAAAGCACCATCAATTATCCAGTACTTCTTCACGTGACATTCCTAGTTTTAGATTTCAATATCATGATCTGAGGGAAGTTCTCTAATCTAGAAACACATGTAGGGTAGAGAGCTGGTAGGGTTTTAGGCTTTTTACAATTTAAGAGGTCCAATCTAAAGTGACCATCATTCCTTGGGTTTCTGCAGAGAGTCACAACTTGTTTTTTTTTCCTCTGCATGAGAACAGAACACGCAGCTCCTGTGGACAGAGCCACTACAATGCATGTTAGCTCTTCGCCACCATGTATTAATAATATCCGGTAAGCTATTCATTTCTTTTAACTCGATTCCATTTAGCCCATTCTAGATTTGATAGGTTTTTTGTTAATGTTGACTTGACTAAATTCTGGAGATGTTTCCACATCAAGTTGGGTAATTCTTCTTGCGTTTTCCCATACCTACATCCACTTCGTTATCAACTTACTATGTCAAATAATATTTTATCCCTCGTTACTTGCTGGTTAGCTTAGGGTTTATGTCGTTTCTGGTCATTCCTTGGTAATATTAGTTTAGGATTATAATCCTATTTATTTCTACTCCATACTCGCAAACCTAATACCACAAAATCTTATTACAGGTGTATACGATTTCAACGTCATGCTGGTTTATGAAATCCTCTATTTATCATAGATAAGGTATAACTGAAGCACTGGTTTCACTTTAGTTTTTCTTTTTTTCTTCCAACCAAGAACTATAGCAATAGTCTTGGACTTAGTTTGGCCACGTTAGGTATAAACATTTGTTGTTGCATTTGATATTTGCTTTACTGGTTATATCCATCTTAGCGTACAACTAAGGGGTTTTTTTTTTTCTTAGATAATAGCAGAATACTAAGAAACCATGTTTTCTAAAAATGTCGTCGTTGATTTTCACTCTTCATATTCATACGTTTTGAGATATGACTGTATTGTTTCGAATGCAACCAATAGTTTGACCATCTACACTATGGTGTTCGTTCTTCTATCCATCTTATGCTTGGAATCTAACAAGGTATCAATTTCATTCTGGAATTTCCTTCCATGGTTAACTTTAAATGTCTCTACTATCTCCATTAGTTATAAATGCCTCTTTTTAGTCACCAGTATAGTCACGATTTGTTTAATTGCTATCATTGTCCAGTTTCCTCTTCCATAGCTAGCTTTGGGCCTTAGTTTTTCCAGATCGATATTTATGCTGATCTCAGTTATATTAATCTAACGTACAACGATATGTAAAGACTCTGTAGTCTCTTAGTCACAGAAAAGTTTAGTTCGATTCTAACTACAGGTAAGTCTTCTTAAATTTCTATCTGGAACACGTCTACACGGCCTTAACGAATGCATCAATTCTTAACTGTTTTATTGTTGTGGATTTTGCATCAGGTTGGTTCTCGTTCAAATTTGAGTATTCGACATTCTGGTCCCTATAGAACGGAATGAAAACATTCATAAATTTTATAGTTGTCAGGAACTTAGTTCCTTAAGTCTTTTCAACAACTAGATCAGTACTATTATGTAGAAATGTATCACATTTGGAATTTATAAGGACTGTTACATTATATCAGTATGGAACTTCCTCCAGCAAGAAACTTTAAAGTTTACAATATATAGTTATCGCCTCGCTATGGTATAAATAGGTTGTCTTTTTGTAGAGACTATTTCTTTTGATTGTTTAAAGTAAAATAGAAAATCATATATATATATAATCACTTTGTCTTGCTATCCTCATACCTTAGTACAAATTTTATCTCACAGTAGAATGTACACAGTATGATCAAATATGTGGTTTCACTGTTTTTTTGTATGTGAAATATTTTTTTTCTAGATTTTGATATTCTACAGAGGTTCTAAATCAAGGATTTCATTTATATTTGATAAACTGTATATAATTTTCTTTCATTATCCATACATAACTATTGCCCATTTTCAATTCAATTAAATTAGTAAAATATTTTCGTTCTAATTTTTTTTTAATTGTGTCTTGTTCACATAGGGATATATTGTAGCAACATGCTTGATTAATTTATCATAGTATAGAAATGTGCAATCATACTGTAAGACATATCGATAGTTGTAATTGATTACTTATTTCATATATGTATCTAAATTTTTGTTTCAAAATTTGTTTCTCATTTAACTACACAATTTGCTAACAGCATAGTAATTCCACTAATATAAAATAATATCAGTTTTCTATGAGGTACCTAACCTTAGATCCAGATCCATCACTGGGTTTAGGTACTCTGAGAGTTGGTCCTCTATAGAATGTGTCTATAAAACCATGCAGACCTTACCATCTCCTCGATAGTGATGTCTGTTAAATATATAGACCAGTACTATGTAGTTGTGACTCAAAATTAAAGTCAGAAATTCACACTAACATGAATACTTTTATAAACATCAATAATCTATCATTGTACTAACCTTAAGAAAACTATTATTTATTGAATATGCATACCACTTAGCTGTGAATAGTTTCTTCCCAACCTTAGAGCTCTCTTTTCACAGCTCGCCCCTCAGCAGAGATCTTTTGCTTCAGCAATAGACAACCCTTTGTCTATCTTGAAGCAGCTTATTTAAGCTTTACTTTCCCCCCGCCTATTTCCATTAAATGCGCCGAGTTAATTCAGGATGTTTTATTCTTGTTTTTCCTAGGATTTCCCTTTGTTTCTTCCACAGAGATACTTTTAAAGCTGTCTTTTCCGCTTTTCCAACTTTATTCCACCTCTTCCTAATACTTTCCTCTTTATTGGAGAAATTAGATATTTATCTCCAATTCTAATTTTAGTACCTTGCTTTATTCCTTCCAAGGTTTTCTGTAAGTTGTGGGAAAGTATTATCACCTTATCCATCCTCATGGATTGGGTTTTTTTATCTCACATCTAAATCTAGTCATTGCACAAAATTTTTTCATTTTATTTTATTAATTTAAAATAATAAAACAAATCCACACAAATGTTTTCCATTGGGGTCCACCGTACCCATTTGGACTTGTTCAATTGTCAAATAAAAGTATAGCATCCTGGAGATATTACATATTCCCCCCCTAAAAACAAACACCATCCTCCAGGTTGACAACATAAATAACAAAATTATGGTGTAAACAGTGATGGATATTTTTCCATCATATCAGCCTCTTGCTCCCAAGTAGTCTCCTCGGGTGTAAAGTGTCTCCAGTACACTTTTACCCTGGCCATTGTCCGGATCTGGAGCTCAAATTCTTCCCACTCCAAGATTTGAAGTGGCTCTGGAAGGAATTCTCCTTCTGGTTCCACCTGAATCACATTCCAATCAATAACGTGAGAAAAATCATGCACACATTTTTTTTAATAACGAAACATGAAATACATTATGATCTTAATGTGAATGGGTAAAGCCAGCTTATACGCAAGTGGTCCAAATCTTTCCAGTACTTCAAAAGGTCCAGAGTATCGCGAAGCTAGTTTTTCATAACTTCCAGTGTGCAAAGAACTTTTCTTAGGCTTAATCCTAAGATACACACGATCACCCACATTTAATTCTATATGAACTCTTTTTTTGTCTACATAACTTTTATGCCTGCCTTGTGTTGTTTTGATATTTTGCTGAATTTTCTTCACAACTTTTTCCATTTCTTGGAAAGCTTCTGGTCCAAGTATTAATTTATCTTTAGGTTGACTCCAACTTAGAGGGGTATGACACTTTCTGCCATAAAGTGCTTCAAAAGGGCTCGTATTTATGGAAGCTTGGTAGCTATTCTTGTAGGCAAATTCTTCTAAGTGTAGATAGTCTTTCCACTTTTTTGGCCTATCCCTGACATACATTCTTAACATATCCTCTAAAATATGGTTTGTCCTTTCGGTTTGACTGTTAGTTTGGGGATGGTATGCAATACTAAAATTTAATTTGGTACCCATGCCTCCAAACAAACTCCTCCAAAATGCTGTCGTGAACTTTGCATCTCTATCTGAAATGATCATTTTAGGAACACCATGCAATTTTACAATATCCTTCATAAATAAATTTTCCACTTGGGCAGTACCAAAGGTATATTATACATGTATAAAATGGGTCACTTTAGTCGTAATATCCACTACAGCCATAGTAGAGTCATGATGGTATTTGGTTCTTGGTAAACTATTAATAAAATCCATGGAAACAATTTCCCACTTCCATTTGGGAATGGGTAAAGGATTTAGCGACCCGGATGGATGCTGATGTTTAACCTTTACTTGTTTACATTCTATACATTTTTCCAAGTAACTTGTCACATCCTTTTTCATACCAGGCCAAAACAGGTTCCTTCTTAAAGCCGAGAGTAATTTCTTGTAACCAGGATGTCCAGCATAGGGTTTTTTATGGTAGTCATCTAGGATTTCTTTCTTTAGGGAGTCTACATTAGGAATGTACACTCTGTATTTATAACAAATTATCCCTCTTTGGTTCTGTGTATATCCTTTCATTTCCTTTTTCAACATTTGTGACTGAAGTTTTTCATAGTTTTGGTCTTGGTTCACCACTTCTTGTATTAGTCCCTCTATGTCAAAATTGACACTACTCCCAATATTACTCACACTTTGCCAAAAATTTCTGCTTAATGTATCTATAATCTTGTTTTCCTTACCCTTAATATGTTTGATCTCCATGTCAAACTCACTAAGGAAGGAAAACCACCTGGCTTGTCTAGCATTCAAATCTGTTTGGGTGAAAAAATATTTTAGGCTGATATGATCTGTCATCAACACAAACTTTTTCCCTAAAAGGTAATGTCTCCACATCTTGAGAGTGTGTATTGCCAGAAATAACTCAATATCGTAAACACTATAATCATTTTCATGTTTCTTAAGTTTTCTGGATTCATATGCTATAACAGAATTTTCTTGTAGTAACACTCCTAATCTTTCTCCACAAGCATCTATGGACATTACAAATACTTGATTTGGATCAACAATCTTTAAAATAGTTGTTGTTGTACATTTCAATTTTATCTGCTCAAAGCTACTTTGACATTTTTCAGTCCATTCAAACTTAATTCCTTTCCTTTGTAGGGATGTAATGGGGTAAGCTAAGACTGAAAATATCTCCAAAAACGCCCTATAGTATCCTACAATTCCCATAAAGGATCTTACAACAGACACATCAGTAGGTACATGCCACTCTCTTATTGCTTTTATCTTTTCTGGGTCTACTGCTAACCCTTGTTCTGAAATTATATGACCCAGGTATTAAATTTTATTTTTGAAAAATTCACATTTGTTAAACTTAGCATACAATTTGTTTTCCCTGAGAGTTTGCAAAAAAATTCTAAGATGTTCTTTATGCTTATCTTAATTCTTAGAATAAATCAGAATGTCATCAATAAATACTAATACAAATTTGTCCAAGTATTTATTTAAGACACTATTCATTAAGCACATAAAAGTAGCAGGTGCATTGGTCAACCCAAATAGTAGGACCACAAACTCATAGTGTCCATACCTAGTTCTAAACGTTTTTTTACTTATATCTTTATCCTTAATCCTTAACTGATGGTAACCTGTCCTTAAATAAATCTTTGAAAAAATTGTTGCCCTTCTAACTTGATCAAACAGGTCATCTATCCTAGGTATATGATATCTATTTTTGATTGTCAACTTTTTCAATTTACGGTAATCAATACACATTCTAAAAGTACCTTCCTTCTTTTTGACAAATAACACTGGTGCTCCCCATGGGGATACACTTGGTCTAATGTAACCTCTGTCCAAAAACTCTTGTAGCTGCATTTTCAACTCCATCAGTTCCGGAGTACTCATTCTATATGGGGCTCTAGAAATTTGAGTTGCTCCCAGTACTAACTCGATTGAGAAATCAATCTCTCTCCTAGTGGGCAGATGAGGAATTTCATCTGGAAATAGATCTTTGAATTCTCTTATAACAGGTAATGTTTCTAAAGGATTTTCCTTTTCCTGCTGTCCTAATTCCTTTACATGAACATAATAAACTTGCAAAGTCTTTCTAGCAATTCTCTTTAACTGAAGTGCTGAAATTTGTCTCGAAGATATGGGCTTAGGTTTTCCTTTTACTATAACTGGCTTTCCCTCCTTGTCTATACAATGCAGGGTTTTGTCTAAAAACTTCAACATGGCCTTTTGTTTCACTAACTAGTCCATCCCTACCAGTACATCATAAGACCCTAAAGGCATAATATTTAACTTTAATTCTGTTAGGTATCCATTCAAATTTATGGTTGTTTGGGGTAACTTATGGGTCACCTTCCGTTTTGTACCAGTGGCTAACTGAACTAACCAAGACTGCTGAAATTTTTCTGACTCTAAGTTACATTTTTCTATCATTTGAGGACTGATATAACTTAAAATGCATCTGGATCTATTAAAACAGAAACAGGTTGGTCAACAATCATACCTTCTACTTCAACCATAGTGGACTAGTGTTCTTCTTGACGATCTTCTAGAGCATCATTGATTTTGGGGATGTTCCTTGCCATGTCATTAACAGTCATTGCTTCTCTTAATACTTGTATGCTATGAATGTTTCTGTGCGAGCAGTCCCTAAATAAATGCGGTTCTCCACACCCCCAACACTTTAGGGGTTCTCTCATATTAATTGTCTCTTCTCTTTTATTGTTTCCATTCATCGGTTTGGATCCTGTTTTTGATTGAGTAGTTTTATTCTCTCCCATTTTACTGAACTTATTTCTTTGGTGGTTTCTCCCAAAGTTCTTCAAACATGCTGGTTTTTTTTTTCTTTCCGCCGGAGTCACCCTTCTCTTTGTTTTGCCAATTCTTTGCTTGTTCACTTTTCCCCTTGAACTACTGATAACATAGCCTTGCTTTGCACACCACCTCATCCATGGTCTTGGGATTGTCAAACTCTATCTTTTCCTTGTAAATAGTGGATTGAAGGTTCAAGAAACACTGCACCTTTTCCTTCTCTTCTCTTCTGTAGGGTACATAGCATAACAGATTGGTGAATTTGGTTACAAACTGATCAATCATAAGTTGTTCCAATCTAATTTCATGAAACTCTTTGGCCTTGTTGTCATAATAACATTCATTTAGGTATCGATTTTTGAACCTGACTTGGAAATCCTCCCAAGTGACAGTGTTCTCATCAATGACATGGACCATCTTTGTTTCTTCCCACCACAAGGTAGCCTTACCTTATAATTGATAGATAGACAGCCTCGCTCTCAAGTTACTTTCATATTCATAAACTTGAAATTACTTTATCATATTTATAAGCCACGCTTCAGCATCTTCATCCTTCTCTCCATCATTGGAGGGAGGTTTGATTTTTCGAAATTCACCCTGTAATTCCTCGTTCCTTCTAGACTGCTATCTAAAAGCATCATCTTCCTCAGAATATTCTAAGTGATTTACTCTTCCCTTCCTCTTCCCTCCGGAATATTCACCTTCTTGACTATTCCGGGAATTCAACTCCCTTATCAATATATCTTGATCTTCACTCACTAAATATAGCCTTTCATTGTGGCTTTTTAGCTGCGCCATTTCTCTTTTCATTATATGCAACATAGCCATTAATGGAGCATTTGGATCTGGTGTGTTTTCTCCACCACCCAGATCCACATACATCTCATCCTCTTCAGTCATGGTTTTCAGATGTATACCTCAGCACTGTTCACTGCACATGAAATTAAACATTAGCAACATTTAAATTCAATAAAATTTTACAAAAATATAAAATTTCTGATGTGAGCACATAATTTGCCCAATGTTTTAACCTGGGCTCTAATACCATTTGTAACACCTCCCATGCAGGAAACGTTTTTTTTTTTTTTTATAGCAGTATTCACCATTGGACAATGTTAAAAGACTTTACACCATTCTATTAATCTCCTCTTTTTATGTCTTTGTCACTTTTCGACGAAATTCTATCCCTTCTCTACTTGAAAACAAAACAATCCTGTACATACTTTTAACTATTCTTAGGAAATTCATAAAGGCGTTAATACTTATATTAATTCCTCCTTATTTCTAGTTTATAGGCTTGCATGTTGATTGTGGGTTTAATATGAACTCTTTATGTGAGATCTAATTATTTTTCTTTCCATACATATTAAGTTCTCTACTATGGAACTTACATGCTAACCTCGACAACCCTATGACTATTAACCTTTCTATCATAACATCTATATTATATAGCTTGTGGTCCATTCACTTACACATAACACAATTACACTATAAACCATGACAGATATTCGGGAGCTAAACTTGGCCTTAATTTATTTAGAAACCATACATTTATTTTAATACTTTCGTTATTACTCCCTACCTTACTTACTTTAATAAGAGTAATACCATAGAGATTCCTAACCACAGGTATCCAGTTTTACTTTTGAACGAACTTTATAAGCTATCCTATTTCACGGCATAACATTACGCCTACCCTATTATTTATGTCATGATTCTATGCAACATTAATGGTTCTAGCTAACGTATCCATTACTTTGATGCACTTAGAAATTTATGGGGATTCGCCATAAATCCTAGCCATCCATTCACGTTAAAGGTGCCTTATGGTCCACGATAATAACTCATCTAAAATCACTATCAATTCTCCAGTACTTCTTCACGTGAAATTCCTTGTTTCAGATTTCAATGTCACGATTCGAGGGAAGTTATCTAATCTAGCAACACATGTAGGGTAGAGATCTAGTAGGGTTTTAAGCTTTTTGCGGTTTAAGAGTTCCAATCTACAATGACCATCATTCTTTGGGTTTCTGCCAAGAGTCACAATGCATTTTTGTTTCCTCTGCGTGAGAACAGAATAGGCAGCTCATGTGGACAGATCCACTTCAATGCATGCTAGCTCTTCGCTATCGCGTATTACTGATATCCGGTAAGCTATTCATTTCTTTTAACTCGATTCCATTTAGCCCATTCTAGATTTGATAGGTTTTCTATTAATGTCAACTTGGCTAAATTCTGGAGATGCTTCCACGTTAAGTTGGGTAATGCTTCTTGTGTTTTCCCATACCTACATCCACTTCATTATCAACTTACTTTGTCAAGTAATATTTTCTCCCTCGTTACCTACTGGTTAGCTTAGGGTTTATGTTTTTTTTGCTTATTACTTGGTAATATTCATTTATGATTATAATCCTATTTCTTTCTACTCCATACTTGCAAACCTAATACCGCAAAATCTTATTATAGGTGTATGTGATTTCAACTACACACTGGTTTATGAAATTCTCAGTTTATCGTAGATAAGGTATAACCAAAGCACGGGTTTCACTTTAGTTTTTCTTGTTTTCTTCCAACCAAGAACTGTAGCAATACTCTTGGCCTTAGTTTGGGCAAGTTAGTTATAAAAATTTGTTGCTCCATTTGATATCTTCATTACTAGTTATATCCATCTTATCGTACAACTAAGGGTTTTTTTTTTTTCTCTGAGATACCAGCAGATCGTACAACTAAGGATCTTATCGTCGTTGATTTTCACTCTTCATATTCATACGTTTTGAGATATGACTGTATTTTTTCGAATGTAGCCAATAGTTTGACCATGTACACTCTAGTGTTCATTCTTCTATCCATCCTATGCTTGGAATATAACAAGGTATCAATTTCATTCCGGAATTTCCTTCCATGGTTAACTTTAAATGTCTCTACTATTTGCATTAGTTATAAATGCCTCATTTTGGTTTCCAGTATTGTCACGATTTGTTTATTTGCTATCATTGTCTAGTTTCCTCTTCTATAGCTAGCACCGGACCTTAGTTTTTCCCAATCAAGATTTATGTTGATCTCAGTTATATTAATATAATGTACAACGATATGTAAAGACTCTGTAGTCTCTCAGTCATAGAAAAAATTAGTTCGATCCTAACTTTATTTTGTTGGTATCTAAAGGTAAGTCTTCTTAAATTTCTATCTAGAACATGTCTACATAGCCTTAATGAATGCATCAATTCCTAACTGTTTTACTGTTGCGGGTTTTGCATCAGGTTCGTTCTCATTCAAATTTGAGTATTTGGCATTCCGGTCCCTACAGAATGGAATGCAAACATTCATAAATTTTATATTTGTCGGGAACTTAGTTCCTTAAGTCTTTTCAACAACCAAATATGTACTATTATGTAGAAATGTATCACATTTGGACTTTATAAGGACCTTTATGTTATATCAGTATGGAACTTCCTTCAGCAAGAAAATTTAAAGCTTACAGTATATAGTTATCGCCTCGTTATGGTATAAACAGGTTGTGTCTTTGTACAGACTATTTCTTTTGATTGTTTATTGTAAAATAGAAAATTATATATATATATATATATATATATATATATCCCATGTATAATCACTTTTTCATTCTATCCTCATACCTTAGTACAAATTTTATCTCACAGTAGAATATACACAGTATGACCAAATATGTGGTTTTATTGGTCTTTTTGTATGTGAAATCTTTTTTTTCTAGAGTTTGATATTCTATGGAGGTTCTAAATTAAGGATTTCACTTATTGTTTGATAAGCTGTATAGACTGTTCTTTCATTATCCATACATAATTAACTACTGCCCATTTTCAATTCAATTAAATTAGTAAAATATTTTAGTTCTATTTTTTTTTAATTATGTCTTGTTCACACAGGGATATATTGTAGCAACATGCTTGATTAGTTTATCATACTATAGAAATGTGCAATCATACTGCAAGACATATCGATAGATGTAATTGATTACTTATTTCATATATGTATCTAAATTTCTGTTTCAAAATTTGTTTCTCATTTAACTACAAAGTTTGCTAACAACATACTAATTCCACTAATATAAAAGAATATCAATTTTCTATGAGGTGCCTAACCTCAAATCTAGATCCATCACTAGGTTTAGATACTTTAAGAGTTGGTCCTCTACAGAATGTGTCTATACTACCATGCAAACCTTACCATCTCCTTGATAGTGAGGTCTATTAAATGTATAGACCAATACTATGTAGTTGCGACTCAAAATTTTACACAGACTCATACACATAACTTAAACTCAGAAATTCACACTAACATGACTATTTTTATAAACATCAATAATATATCATCGTACTAACCTTAAGAAAACTATTCTTTATTGAATATGCATACCACTTAGGTGCGATTAGTTGCCTCCAAAAATTAGAGCTCTCTTTTCACAGCTCATCCCCGAGAAAATATATTTTGCTTCAGTGATAGAGCACCCTTTGTCTATCCTGAAGTAGCTTATTTAAACTTTTCTTTCCCCCATCTTGTTTCCCTTAACTGTGTCTAGTTAATTCAGGATGCTTTATTCCTGCTTTTCCTAGGCTTTCCCTCTATTTCTTCCACAGAGGTACTTTTAAAGATGTCTTTTCCGCTTTTCCAGCTTTATTCCACCTCTTCCCAATACTTTCCTCTTTATTGGGGAAATTAGATATTTATCTCCAAATATAATTTTAGTATCTTGCTTTATTCCTTCCAAGGATTTTTGGAAGTTGTGGAAAATTCTTTTCACCTTATCCATCCTCATGGATTGGGGTTTTTGATCTTACATCTAAATATAGTCATTGCACAAATTTTTTCCATTTTATTTTATTAATTTAAAATAATAAAATAAATCCACGCAAATGTTTTCTGTTGGGGTGCAATGTACCCGTTTGGACTTGTTCAATTGTAAAATAAAAGTATAGCATCCTGGGGATATTACAAAATGCTTGGCATGCTCTTCCTCATTTTTAGAATACACCAATATGTCATCAATGAACACAATAACAAAATTATACAAATAAGGATGCACCAAATTGTTCATCAAACACATAAATGTAGTTAGGGAATTATTTAAATTGAATGCAACTACAACAAACTCATAATGCTCGTACTTGACCTTGAATGTGGTCTTGTAGATGTCTTGTTGTTTGATGCATACCTGATTATATCCTGATCTCAAGTCGAACTTAGAGAGCACTATTTCTCCCTTCAATTGATTAAACAAATCATCGATGCTCAGTAATGGGTACATGTTCTGGATGGTCAATTTTTTCAACTGCCTATAGTCAATGCATAGTCTAAGATTGCCATCCTTCTTCTTTACGAACAACATTGGTGGACCCCATGGTGATACACTTGGCCTAATGTACCCTTTGTCAAGAATCTCTTTCAACTGCAACTTTATTTCTACCAACTGAAGTGTGCTCATCCTGTAAGGTTATTTTGATGTTGTGGCTACCCTTGACACCAAATCAATAGAAATTTCAACCGCCCTATGAGGTGGAAACTTTTAAATCTTCGTTGGAAACACATCCTGAAAATGCTACAAAATTGGATACCTATTCAACACATCTACCTCCTCAACTTCCTTATGTCTTTCACTAGAGATATGGACTGCAAATAACACACACCCTTTCATGCAACTGCACTTGGCCTACATAGCTATCACCATCCTAACTGATGTGGCTTTCTTCTTTCCCTCTAAAACTCTTGGCTCCCCATTGTCATCCAAGCACTCAATAGCTTTGTCATAGAAATATACCTTGGTCGTGTTAAGGTATAACCAATCCATACCCAATAGCATATTGTATTATTCCAATGGAAATATGTTCAAGTGTGCTTCTTTATGTATACAATTTAACTCAAATTTGTAAGCTCTTACCCAATGGCGAACTTTTTTCTTCATACCTATGGCCAACTGCACTAACCAAGATTCAGCATGCATTTCCTTACTCAAAAAATACATATCCATCAAATCATGACTAACATAGGTATAATTAGATCTAGGGTCAATCAAAATAGAAATAACTTGATCACAAAGCCTACCATCCATCTCAATGATATAAGACCAGTGATTTTCCTCCATATTGTCCATTGTTGCATAAATAAAAGGAATGCTCTACACAACATCCTCAATGGTTCGCGCCTCCTGTGCACTATATATCTTAGGCCTACCACCTTGATTTTGTGAACAATCTCTCTTAAGATGCTCTTCATTGCATGTCCATCACTCTAACCGTCTTGTAACATTACCTCTACATTGCGGTTGTCTTATATGTTGTTGTTGTGGCCTATGTCCATGTCCAAATGCATTAAAATTATTTTGTGATGCCACATTTTTTCTCTCGTATACATTCTGAGGCCTTTCTCTCTTAGGCTTCCATTTACTTTTACCTCTGTCCTTCCCTTTCCATCCTTGCTGAGGCTCATTTTATGCTTTGACTGTTCATAGAAATGCTTTAGCTTCCCAATGACTTCTTCAAGTGACTGAGGTTCATCATACTCAATCCGATCTCAGAATGATAATGGAAAACCACTGAAAAATAACTGAACTTTAGCCTTCTCATCCTCAAGATATGGTACATACCTCAATAACTCCAAGAATTTTGAAATTTACTCTTCATCTATCATTGATCCCATTCTAAACTCATATAATTCTTTGGCCTTGCCATCGTAGTACATATTTGAAACCTAATTCTTCATGAAAAGCCTTTTGAACTCATGCCAACTAAAGTCCTCTGTCCTGATGTCTCTATCCTGCTTCACATCTTCCCACCAAATGTCGTCTTTACCTTTCAAACTCAAGATAGCAATCCCAGCCTTCATGATTTCGATGTAATCATGCAACTTGAGTAATTTTTTTCATTCTGAGTATCCAAACCTTTGCATCATATGATTTATTAAATTCTTCAACAAAATTAGGTGGTTTTTATTTCTTGAATTCATAAGGAGAGTATCCCTTATCACTCCTCCTATAACAATGCCACCGATGAAGATCATCATGTCTATCTGAACCATAACTAGAATGGTACCTGTACTCATCACCCCTCCTATCGGGATTGTTCAATAACTTGCCATCTCTCACTATGTTTGCTCTATCCGACCTGTATCTTCCAGGAGACCTACTATCATATGCACCATTAGTTTTTTCCTCATGTCCATAGCTGATCTTAAGTGGCCCTTATTTCTCTAAATCTAACGAGCTTTAAAGAAGTATTACATTCACCTCTACTTTCTTCACGTGTTCGTGTATGATACTGTCATTATTTGCCTTAAAACTCCTTATTTATTCTTTTAGTTTTCTCAATGTGTATTCCAAATGAGAAGAGTACCCACCATGTTTCTCATATGACTCATAGGGAGAGTCCTTGTAGTATACCATATTTCTATCAATTTTGATCTCTCTTCCTGCCAAGCATAATAAGTTAGCTAAACCAAATAATAATAAAAAAATGTACCTTAGTTTAATTTGGGGAGGATAATTCCAGCAAGATCAACCAATCATCATAATACATGTATATACAAAATCATAACGGTATATGAACTTGTAGCACATGGTATATCAACACATAAACATCATTATAGTTGAAGTATAGTCATAGATGCATAACCATACCAAATACACACCAATGAAAACTTGACCACAGACCATCACAGGTACAAACCATACATAATCATAATAAACATGTAACCTAGCATGAACGACCAATGCATGTTTAGTGTATGACACCACATAAGCAAGCATCCGTAGATAACACACAAGCATGACCAATATGTGACCTAGAATAAACAAGTAATGCATATTCAACATGTAAAAATATCTAATCAAGTGTTTATGTACAATACACACGCATGAACAACAAATAATCAATCATACACTCATGACAACATGTTGACAAAAACACCTTCAGTCCTTCCATGGCAACACCACTACCACCATGACCAACACAACATGGATGCAAAAAACACTTACACCATAGGTATGAGAAACACATATGCACAAATAGAAAATCATGACCAACACACCACCCATCTAGTCCAAGGTTTGAACCATGCTCTAATACCACTCTGTAACACCCCCCTCCCACATCTACCCAAGTAACTGGCCAACAGGGGTAAACATGTGATGAGAGGCTACTATAACGAGATTCAACCTCCTAAGTGACCTTAAGGAAGTGGAACCGATGGAAACATAACATAAATACCTTGTACATAATCAATGACTGATATGTACGTGAAATCTTGAGAGTTTATGACAAAATTTGAAAGTGAAAAGATTAGGGTTTTTAAACACTTATGTTAATTTCATTAACACATTATGCTGAAAATAAATAAGACAACGGTACCATACCAGTATACACAAGAGATAAAATGATGAAGGATTTCACTCCTCCTGGGATACATCTCCTGGTCCAGCTTCCAATGCTTGGGCCTCTTTCATTATGCTCAAAAAAATGTTTTTACATCAAGTTACAATGCTCATAATGCTAAAACAAGGTCTCGAATGGCTCCATAAAAGTAAAAACCCCTAGTTGGGCTCTTTCTTCACCCAAAAAAAGGTAAAAAACTAATTGAGTTATGCTTTAACGAATTTTTTTGCTAATTGTCCTACAATTCACACTTCCCTACTATCTGTCCTACATTTTCCTCCTTTTGCGACCACATTGGGTGAAAAATTTTTCTCTTACCGACGAGATTCTTGCCGCATTGGGTGAAAATTGTCAAATAACTAATCTTCCTTAGTTAGCCTGTATCCGGCTAGAAAGGTGCCTCTTATCCCTGACTTTGTCATTGATTTCAGAAGTCATTGTATGTTTTCTAATGGTGGTGACTATGGGTTTGAATGTTGATTGGGTTCGTTGACCGTGAGTTGGGGCTAGAAAGAACCATTCCAACGTAGGTTACGCTCCATGATAGCAACATAACTATGGAATAAAATGACAACCATCACATGTTCCCACCGTGTAGCTTTAACCACTGCCATAACCATAACTATTAGCCTCCTGAACTATGGCATACAACTTGACTGCACGAGGTCTGGTGACTTCTCACAATGGTTGGATTAATCACCATCGTAACCGCTGGGTTAACTGATTCATAACTCTTCCAAAATTTGGTTATGGAATATATAATATGGTTTGCAACATTTTATATGGTTTTAAATTGTGACATGCGATTCAGGTTTTATATTAGATGGTTCAACGTTATAATATATGGTGTTGTTCATTGCAATATGGTGTTAGGGTGAACATTTATATCCACCACTAACTTTGGTTAATAAGGTTTATACATGGCATATCACATATATAAAATAGGGGGCTAGGGTTAACCTTTTACCCCTCATTTCCCACCACGTTGTGTGGGTTGGGTGGACCAGGGGTTAGGGGTTAACCCTAGTTTCAATCCCCCAATGCAACTTACTGAAAACCTTATATATGATTATTTCCCATAATATTATACAAACCAACGTAGCATGATTAGCGGGGAGTCTTGGCTAGAAGACATAAGTCTCTATGTCAATCCCCATAGAGGAAAATTTACCCCATAAAAAAATTTAAATGACCGAGAGGAGGCCACGTGGAAACCACTGATTGGCCCACGTGGCTTTCCCTCATTGGGCCCCAACAACATGCCATTAACCAATCAAATAACCCCAAATATAGACCAATAACATTGTGACAAGTGGAATTCAATGACTGGTCCATAGAAACAGAGTCACATGCCCAATCATGCCCCAGCCAGCGTGCGGACTATTGACTCGGCATCTGTGCAAACCCATTTTTTAGTTTTTTTTTATTTGTTTCCCAAAATAGACAAAACATGATATTGGGATCATCCGATATTGGATTTGAGTGAAATGAGTCGCGTTGGATTCAAAGTGATGAAATATACACTTTGGTGCTGATTTTGAGCCAATCTGATCACTTTCAATTTTGAACACTTTCTTTATCCACTCGATCATTCCTCCCCATTGGAATATTTGGACCTGTAAAAGCTATTTATCAGTCAACGAATAGATTAGGGTACAAATCCCTCACCCTTCCAGTCTTAATCCACAGAAATTTGCTTCCATTTAACACTTTGAGCTTTTCATGAAAATACATCATTTTCCCCAATTTTGGATTCCTTGTCTTGTTGCCATGTATGACATCTTGCTACAATTTCCCAAAATATGCTCAAAAAAAAAAAAACTTCCTTTAAAGGAGCAAACAAATTCCCTCCATGGTCTTCAATCAAATGAAACTTAAAAAATCTCAAATTCTTCTCACCTTGTACTTTGTCATCATGACAATTCTTAACATGTCTAGCCTTGCACTTGGCTTGACTCTTGACAAAATGTGATTGCCATCACCATGCACCATCCCTTTTCAAAGCCAACACATTATGTAACCCACAAGAAGAAGTTTTGCAACCAATGTACTCTTTTTTAAATTTCTTTTTCATTTTTTCCTTGACCCCTGCATTCTTTAACATTGGCATCTTGTTCATACCAATGTTCAAAAATGGTGCATGTTGCTGCAAATTTAATTCATGTCGTTTACCTCTTTTAGGGGGGAACATGCTAGACTACTGAAACATATTTTCACTTGGATTAGCAACATAAATGAAATCAAATTTCAAATTTGAACTACAACCTTGAAAGGCCTCATTCACAACTCTTTATGCTAGAACATTAAAAATGCAAAATTATGACTAGCATTAACAATTCTCTTCATTTGTCCAACATTCATATGAGACAAACGCATTTTATCACTATGCGCTATGATAATATACTCAATCCCATTCTTGAACAAGTGGTAATTTTTCTCATGGAGATTAAAAATATCTCTCCTATCATAAATATATGGGCTTCCCAAAACTATTCCACATATATCAAGAGGAACTACATCAAGTTCAACTTCATCAAGAAAGCTTGCAATGATTGAAAATCTAAGGATTCACTTCCTTGTCACCTGTAATTTTACATTCTCACATACCCAACCTAAAGGATATGGTTTAGGATGTTGAATAATATTTCCTTGTGAACCACTATAAAACATTGTTTCTATCTTGGTATGATTTGAAATAAATCAAATATGGAAAAACTCAATTCTCGTTTTATCATCTTGCGTATCACTGAGAAAACTTGAAGAACTAGTACTTGCAATGTACTTACCTTTCAAACAAATCATTTTCATCTTTGTTTCATCTTCGGAATTAAATGTAAATCATGTTGTGTAGTAGCAATTGTCTTCTCCTTCTCCTTTTTTTAAAATTTTTTTTGGTCTCATCTCTGGATGAAGTTTCCAACAATGATATTCATCATGGCCATCCTTGGAATGGTGTTTGCATGTGATTTTTTCTATTTAAATCTTCATGGAAGAATTCTTCTTTCCTTTTCCCTTAAACTTACCCTTTCCTTTTTCTCTAGGCTCAAAGGTGTTCTCATTTGTTTCATCATAAACATGTTTCCCTCTTGCTTCTAGATGTGTGGTCTGTACAGAAACTTCATCTAAAATTGTAGGGTTAAACATGAGAATTGTATGTCTTAAATAGCTATGCAAACCTCCAATGTATTTCAGCAAAGTATCTTGAGATGACAAATATACACCCAATATCAATGCTCTTCTTCTAAACTCTTGAGTATAGCTTTGCACTCTTTGTTGCTTTCCTTGCCTAAATTTTTTCGAATCCATTATAGCTTTTTTCATGTATGTTAATGGATAAAATTTTCTTCTCAATGCAACAAAAAAATCATTCAAAGAGGCTAAGACCTTACCATGTTTCTTCATGTCCTCTTGATTTTTGGCTTCCCACCAAATAAGTGATGCACTTTCCAATATTAATGAATCAAGATGAATCTTAGTTCCATCATCCTTGATAGTTTCAATCCTGCAATACACTTCAAGCTGACGAACCCAATTATCTAATCTCTCAGCATTTACCTCTCCATCATACATAGGAAAATAAAACTTTATGTCAATTTTCAAAAATGGAGTTTTACTATGTCCCTTTGGAGAATGTGGAGGTGTTTATAAGGGGTTTTTGTGGAAGATGATGGTGGTGAAGAGAGTGATGAGGATGGAGGTGAAGATCATGGTGGAGTCAAAGGTTGTTTTTCACCATTCCATCCATTCCATTTCAGAGTCATGTCCCCATATCCTCCATCTCCTCTTGAAGAATTATCTCCATTTGGAGGATTAGAACTCTTACCTTGCTATCTTGTGTTTCTCCCTTCATAGAGAATTTTCACCATTTCTGTCATGTCAAAGAATACTTTTATGAAATCCTTTTAATATTCTGACATATTGTCAGGCTCTCCTTCATGTGCCATGACTACTGAAACTTTAGGTGCAACTTGAGGTGAAATTTGTGGTGGATATTGTGGCAATTGTGCTCTCCTTGTCCTTGACCTAACTCGAGGAATTACAAACACAATCTTTCATTCTCCTCTCTTGAGATTTAACCTTGTAAGCATCTGAAACACTTGCAGCAAAATTAAACCCTCAAAGAAACAAAGAACCAAAGCTCTTATGCCAAATTGATATGTATATGAAAGCTTGAGAGTTTATGGTGAAATTTGCAAGTGAAAATATTAGGGTTTTTAAACACCTATGTCAATTTCATTAACACATTAACATGCTTTAAAACTTAGTTTTTCATAAAATAAAGAAGACATCAGTACCATAAAGGTATACACAAGATAGCAAATGATGAAGGAGTTCACCCCTCTAAGGCTACATCTCTTGGTCTAGCTTCCATTGGTTGGGCCTCTTTCATTATGCTAAAAAATTTCTGTTTACATCAAGTTAAAATGCTCATAATGCTAAAACAGTGTCTCGAATGGCTCCTAAACAGTCAAAAACCACTAGCTCCGCTCTTTCTGCTCCCAAAAATGTAGAGAACTAACTGAATTATCCTCCAATGAAATTTTCTGCTAACTGTCCTACAATTCACACTTCTGTGCTATCTGTGCTACATTTTCCTACTTTTGCGGCCACGTTGGGTGGTAAATTTTCCCTGTGCCAAAGAGATTCCTGTCACACTAGGTGCAAATTATCGAAAAATTAATATGTCTCGATCAGCCTCTATCTATCTAAAAAGGCACCACTTGTCCTTGTCTTCATCGTTTATTTTGGAATTCGTTGTACCTTTCCCACCGGTGGTGACTATCGGCTTGAATGTTAGTTGGGTTCACTAACTGTGAGTTGGGATTAGCGGGAACCATGCCAACAGGTTGCATTCCATTTCGCCTACATAATTGTGGCATAAAATTTCAACGATCACATATGCCCACTGTAGCACATTAACCACCAACATAACCATAATTTTTAGGCTTCTGAACTATGGCATAAACCTTGCCTGCACGGGGTTTTTTCACTACTCACATGTTGGACTAAATTCCATCGTAACCATTGGGTTGACTGTGTCATAACTCTGCCAAATTTTGCTTATGACATATATAATATGGTTTGCAACATGTTATATGGTTCAAAATTGTGACATGCAGTTTAGGTTGTATAACATATGGTTCAACCTTATAATATATTTTGTTTCTCATTGCAATATGGTTTTATGGTTAACATATATATCCACCACTAACTTTGGTTAATAAGTTTTATACATGGCATATCACATACATGAACTTTGGGGCTAGGGTTAACCCCAGAACCCTAGTTTCCCACCATGTTTCTTAGGTTGGGTGGACCGGGGGTTAGGGTTAACCCCAGTCTCGACCCCCCAATGCAACTTTTGAAAACCTTATATACGATTATTTCCTATAGTATTATAAGAACCAACGTAGCACGATCAATGGGGATTATTTGCTAGCAAATAGAAGTCTCGGTTTCTATCCACATAGAGGGAGATTAGCCCCATACAAAATTTTACATGGGCGAGAAGAGGCCACGTGACAACAACTAATTGGTCCATGTGGCTCTCCCTCATTGAGCCACCACAACATGTCATTAACCAATCAAATAACACCAAATATCGACCAACGCCATTGTAAAAAAGTGGTAGTCAACGACTCGTACACAAAAACAAAATTGCATTCACAATCATGGCCCAATTAGCATACGAACTAATGACTGAGCATCCTTGCAAACCCAATTTTCAATTGTTTTTATTTGTTTCCCAAAATTGACATAATGCGATATCGGGAGAATCCGATATGAGATTTGAATGAAATGAGTTGTGTCAGATTCAGGCTAATGAAATCTACGCTTTGGAGATAGTTTCAAGCCAATCTGATCACTTTGAATTTTGAGCACTTTCTTGATCATTTGGATCAATGACACCTGAAGGAGCTAACTCAACATTTATGACCTCTTTCTTATGGTTTACAATGACCTTTTTCCCTATTTGAGCCATAGACGTAGGCATGAACCTGCATGCTAGCATCCAGGAGGCTATAGTCACAGGAATAACACTACATGTCAGCAGCTAGGGCCCTAAATGTTTAGTTTTGTACCTATGGCTCTAGGATTTGTGCCACCTTTTCAAGCCCAGATCCAAGGTCATTGCCCAGAACTTCATGAAAACTTAAGGAATGATAAATAACAATAGTAAAATGATATGAAATCAATCACATCAACAAGAAATCATCTGGAGCCCTCCTAGCCATAACATGCATTTTGTAAAACATGTCACAAACATTGAATCTACAAGTGTAAATAATAAATTTAAACATAGGGGTCTCATACTTATTTGAGAATCACTAAGAAGCATTGCTCCCTTACATCATTAGCAGAAATAAAATCTTTCTGGCCATAGATACATCGTGCCTTCATTTATATGTAAAAACATGGATAGAGCCATACATCATCACTGATAAAATACATTCTTCTAACCAACATAATAGCAACATAATTATAGTGGATACAACAACAAAAAAATCCACATAATAACCCGTACATTTGCATACCAAATACCAAAGGAATGAGCTCTTCATTACTGAATGTAAAAACCAACTGGAGATGGGACTTCCAGGTTCCACCCTACCATAGATTATTTGAGCCAAATATGTCTTTAGCTAATCACCCTCGTGCCATACTCCAAGTATGAATGTGGGAATAAAACCGAAAGAACCAACTAGGGCATCCCGAGGCTAAACCACCTCTTCCTCATCAATAGAAATAAGGCTTTATTTTGATCCATCCCAGATCACTAGGCCAACATAGTAAACATTTCATATCATGCTTTACCATGATCTACACCTGATCACTAGGCCAACACAAGCATGGATATCATCGAACTCCTTTTGCCTAATCTATGAGGAATTTTCATGTCTCCCAGTCTCTCAAGATTTACCGCATCTCATAACTTGAATGTGGGGTCACTAGGCCCTAAACCGATACATACTCTCAAGGATTCCTAGGCCTTATGGAGAGAAAACCACCTCTAGACATTACTGTATATCCTGCCATACACCAGTCAAGGATTCCTAGGCTTACTGAGGCAAAACGCTATTCGGCTTTACCGCAACTCACCATTTGGTTTAGGGGTTACTAGGCCATGCATTATATCAATTCGTAGATCCACCCCACTGAGCTTCGAATTCATCCGATAATCTAGCTAAACTAAAACAAGAGAACTCCACAACACCATGGTTATATCAAAATTGCAAGGCTAGGTTGAAAACATTGTCACACCTAGCAAAAATCCATGCCAAGATATAAAAGGACCACATGCAATACCATGCATGCCAGATCTAGCAAAGAAAAACACACATGCAAATAGATACTTGCAAAGAATCATATTGTAGATGCTTGGTTCCTTCTCCTCCTTGTTTTCTTCCTCCTTCTTCTTGATTTCTCACATTTCTTGGTCCAGTGCCAAAATTTTCCAAGAAACTCTACGTGTACCAGAGAGAGAGAGAGAGAGAGAGAGAGAGAGAGAGAGAGAGAGAGAGAGAGAGATAATAATGAGAGAGCCCCAAAAAATGCACTGACAAAACGTACCAAGACTCAGAAGCCTTTTTATAGAAGAGGACTATAGTTTCTTCATTTTCCATTATTTTCCTTCATTTTCTCCCTCACATGCAACATGTGACCTTTCATCTCCCTTCTTTCCTAATTTCCATTATTTTCATAAATAAATATACCAAAAATGTCATTTTTCCTTTCCAAAGCTTGTGCCTTTTTCTTTTGCCAATTTCCTTAGCCATAATACGAAATGAACACCCACTAGGATGTTTTTCCCAATATTCAGCTTGGAATAAGTGTCCTATCAACCATGGTTAATATTTTTAACTTTATTACATGAAATTTTCCCCAGGGCCATTACACATTTAGACACCACCATCTCTCTTGGTTCTTTGTGATCCTAACAAACTAGGACATTGTAGTTCTATTGCATAGGTTACATTTAGACACCACCATCTCTCTTGGTGCTTTGTGATCCTAACAAACTACAACATTGTAGTTCTGTTGCATAGGTTCGTTGATATAAAAAAAAAATATTAGAATTGTCTTCAAAGAAATTTTGAAGATTGAAAGAGCCTTAAAAAATAAAAATAAAATAATAGCTATGAGTTTACAAAATAATGAAAGAAATGTTTTATTATTATTATTATTATTATAACTTATTTTCTTATAGATGTGTATAAATTTCAAGTGTAGACATGGGTTGAATGTCGAATTAATTTCCATAACCAATGAGTAACAATTATACATGGATTACTTTTTTTTGTGAAAAAATTAATTCCAGCTCTAACAAGTTCATTCACTCAACACTTAGTACAACTATAAAGAGATAAGTTAAAAATGATATTTTAAAAAGTAGTTTTTTTTATTTCCCTACAAAAATATTCACCCTTAGGTTTGACATGATTATCTTGAATCTTACTAATTTTAACATATTTTTTTCAAACCCATTTTTTTATTTCAAAAATTTTATAATATCAATTAATTAATAATTTAATAATAAATATAATTATTTTATATACTGTAATATGCAATCATTGATGTTATATTGTAATACTAGAAGTGTCTCATGTGTATGCCCAAAAAAATATAGTTTATCAATGTACCTATGTTTATTTTAGTACTAAATCTAATATGTTGTATAGTGACATTTACATTGTAAATGGGATTTTATTTATGTAGAACATATCACGTAGTAAATTATACAACGTGAATAATACAATAATGACACCAATTGATCACTCATATTGGTTATGCTGTGAGGATTTATGACACAGTAAAATGATGTTCCACATAACATAAATCAACTTAAAATTATAAATTTGACAAAAATAAAATAGTCATGAAATAAAGCTAATAAAAAACCAAGAAAACAAGTATTTGGGATCTATAAAAAGTTTCAAAAAATAGTAAAATTGTTTAAACACCATAACTAAAGGTTATTTCTAGTAATGCTTGATTTCAAGGTTCCATGGCACCCAACTTGTATGAATTTGAAATATGATTTGAAAAAATAAAAACCTTAGATCTAGACATAATCTCCAATTGCTTAAAGGATGGTGAGATACAAAGGATGGTGAGATACAATCACATAGTTAGCTTAAATAAACCGAAATAAACCTGCATTGGTGATGCATAGAAATAATGGATAACCAAACATAAATAAATATAATTAAAAATTAGGGTTATTTTATATTTACTTATAAGATGGTAGACATTGAATCAGCTCTACATAGATATTGAATCAGCTCTATATATTTCACATTCAATGTGAAATAATGTTTTTATAATGCATTGAACATCATAAATCGAAAGAAAAACGTAACGTACTTTCAAATTATTAAGCACATTTTAATCGACATTTGTCAAACCGAAATAACGCACTTTTAATTATTATTAGTTCCTGCAGCTTCGGGCTACAGGGACTCTTCTTAAGCATGTTCTTATCAACATTTGCCAAGCCAAGCCAAGAAGATAAGTAAAGTGTAGCTAAATGATACGACCTATATAGATGCCACATGAATAAATGCCTATATTGAAGGCACTAAATGGTACGTTGCAAGTGATAAGAGCACTATCTTCGGTTTGCGTTATTGATAAAGATATTTTTGAAACATAGTTATTTCTTAAAAAAAAAAAGTTATTATCATCGATCAATCCAAAAAAAATCATATTGGTGTGTTAAGCCTACACAATCCTAAAAACATGAGTACATAAGGTTAGGTTAATGCGTTGATGAGAGTTTGATGCACCTAAATCAATTTAAAAAAAAACTCCAATCACCATCTCCACAAAAACCGAAAGTTGAAAAAAGAAAAAAATATATAGAACATCCCTTTCACAAAATCCATCTCTTTCGCAACTCGTAGAATGTGTTTCCTAATATTATATTAATGCTACCCAATTAACACTCAAGCAAAGTTTCGTACCACCAAATACTATATCTATATTTATTGTGCGTCCCACTTGCAGAATCTGGATAACAATAAGTGGAATTCAATTTTATTGCCAAAGGTATGACTAGTCCAATTTTATTGATGAGAAGTCCGTGTGCACATTATTAGCAAATGAAACCTTCTATGTACACATTATTGTTCAATGTTTTAGTAAGGGTTTGCCTTTGGCTATTATGTGTTTGTGGATTTTTTTTAAATTTGGTTAAACAAATTTTAGTTGATGGTGATATTAGAGATTTTTTTTCAGATAAAGTTGTGTAAAAGATTGATCAGAATTTTTTTACACTATTTTTTTTAAAAGTAGTCTCTACAATATGAATTATTGTGAAAATCTATATTTATTTATTAATTTGTGATTTTTATTTTTAAAATGTGTTTTTGAAAATATAAATGGATTTAGTTCTTTGAAAAATTCACTAAAATTGTTTAGAATTCAAAATTCAAATTTGTGATTTCAACAAATCACTACTAAATTTTAAGTAAATTTAACTAAAAAATATATTCATAAAAACTCCAAAATGTAAATAAATTAAACTCAAATTTTAATGTCCGAAAATAAAGAATTATAATGTAACTAACCATTTAAATTAAAAAATAATTTAAAAGTAAATTTTCTATTTCCAATAAAAATGAACCATTAATAAAAAAATAAAAAATGGAAATTCTTATTATTCGTGTAACATTGAGAGAATGAAAATAGAATAAACTAATTTTGAAAATAGAATAAAATAGTTACACCGTAAGGCGTCACTATTTGAAAACAACATAACTGCTATCTTGCTGTCCTTCGTGTGCATCGTTCGATCTTTTGTTAGATGATTAAATTCTCCTTGCTAGTTGATTTGAGCTTGTTACTTATTCGCCAGGTGGCAACACATGTGCCATTGGTTCTGAGGCATCGATAAGAAATAAATCCCACCATTTTCGAAATCCGCCTCTCTATGAATACAACCCACCATTTTCCAATCCCTTGTCTTCTATTCTTCAAATCTTCTCTTGCGTTCGCGTTCTGTATTCTTCAGATCTTCTCTTGCGTTCACGTTCTGTGATCATTTTCGTAAGTTCAAATACATTTTTTTATAGAGGTATGCGACTTCTAATTTTTTTCTTGTTGGAAAAGAATATTAATAGGCCATTTGTTTTGCAATATATTTCATTTTATGGCCCTCTTCTTTGCAATTTATTCCACGGTCGTTTGCTTTGCAATTTCATGCGTTGTCCATGGATAAAATTTGATATGTGCTTCAAGGTTTAGTCCTCTACAATACACAGGTTGTGCTGTATTTTGATTACATTAAGATATGTTCTCTCTAAAACCTTTATGAGGGTTTGTGCCCCCTTGTTTCGGTCCTTTATTTTGATTAGGTTAGGATATGTTTTCTGTAGAAAATCTCTAAGAGGGTGTTAGGGTTTCTGTGCTTTTTTCTCTGGCCCGTAGATATGGCTTATAAGAGATTTATATATTTTTATTGTTTTTATTTTCTTTGAAGAATAGATTGTTGTTCCCTTCCCAGAAATTTTGTGATTTGCCAAAATTATGATAGTTTAGGCATTTACTTATTTTTGTATGTGTGAAATATTCATGTTGGACATCTTCTCGTTTGTAATTATTGCGTCCTCTCAGGTGAAACCGAGCTTTGCACCCTTTTCCACACTGTAACTAGAAAATTACGTACATTGAAACTGAATTTTGGACATTCTTTTCATTGTAACTAACAAATCATGTAGCTAAATCAACGGTAGAATCAAACCTAATATGCATATAAAGTTCAAAGTGATCAAAGCACCCAAATGACATTTGACTAAATTTTCTTTTTAATTTCTGTGTATGCCATCCTACTAGTTGGAGTAGAAAGAAAGACAAAGCTAACGAAGTGTTAGCCAATGGCAGGTCACATAATTTTACCCCGTGCAAACATCATCAGAGTTTGCAACATCACCACAACAACAACATTCCACATTAGGTGCCTCACTATAAGTGTAGTTGCTTCAACTGACTCACCAACCAAAGCAGAGCACCCCATCAAGGTGGAAACAATAGTCAGATCTCTCAGAAAAGGTTCCTTCAATCGAGGCCTCATTTGTTCTGGTAAATAATTATTTCTCTCAGATTCTGAAATATCGTCATGCATGCAGTTTTTGACTGTTAGTGATGAGGAATTGTTTTGTTTTCCAGCCACTGAGATTGCCAGGAATCTATATCATATCACTCTAGTGGAGACTGGGGACCTCCCATTTGTAAATGCTGATCTTGAAGTAGACAATAGATTTCCTAAGGAAGTGAAAGAGTTCAGAGCTAAGGTCATGTAGGCTGACAACATACTCTTTGCCTCACCTGAGTATAATTACTCTGTAACTGGTAAGGTTCAAAACTTCAATGCCAACCTATTCAGAGAGTCTTCTATAACAATCCATATGTTTGAAAAATCATGCAGTGCATTCAAGCACTTGGGAACTCATGAAAAGTGAGTTGTAAATCACATGAGACAACACACAGAGAACAAAGTATTCTCCACAATGACTACAATTGTAGGATTAATATGGATAATTAATTTAAATAATGCATGTGTTTTTATTACATGAGAGCATGACTCAAATTCAAATTAGACTGGAAATGGATGATGATGTTAATTCCCTGTTAAAGTCTTCAGTACCACTCGGTTTCATTCAGTTTAAGAGAGCTATGGCCAAAGTATTTTCTAATCAGCACTTCATCTTATGTTTTGATGAAAATTTTCTACTTCTACAAGGGAAAGTAACACGACAGTCTCTTCAACTCATGCACACCCATGGATCTCTTATATCTCTATTGGAAAAAATTTAGTTAGAGTTCAAGCCTACTTTATTGGTCCACCTATATTTTCTAATTTCTTATTCAGAGTTGTTCTCTCTTGAATCTTTCTAACTTTTAGGTTGGTTCCTGTTATAATTGGTTATAGTGACTGCCGTTCTTTATATCTCCATGCCAACTAGATATATTTTAAATTACTATAGATTAGTAGCACAGAAAACTGGACTTTCTTTCAATTATTTCATTAGCAACTAATTTCCAGTCTCATTACTTACATATTTTCAACACTGAATTTTAATTGCTCTGCGAATATTGATATACCATCAGAGCATTAGCCAAAAATGAATAAGCTCTAATCATTTACCACCTAAATGCATAATAATTGATTTCTATCAATCTTCTCTTTATTTGTTTCCTTACTCTTGCCATCGCATAGGCAAATGTATAATAATTTAAGGATACTGAAGGTTTTCATGTTTCTTTTTCAGAGTGCTTGCTATAACAGATGTGGCCTTTGAATAACAATTGGGAAGCACTGAATGCTATTTTTAAATTTTGTTTCATTAAATTCTTTTTTCAAAAAAAAAATTAACTGAATTTTGGGATAGAAATTTGATCTATTTATATAAAGTACCCATGCCCTCATTTTGACTTGCCATGCTGCAAACTGACCGCTCAAGGCACTTCTCCTTGTATTGTTTTGATATTTGAAAAAGAAGTATATTCTCACCCTTTTTTTTATTTATTGAAAAAAGGTTTAGTTGAGGCTTGTTAGTAAAGAGGAAAATTGAAGAATGCCAAGTTTCTAGAGCCTCATGACTGGTGTGGACTTAGTAAGCCATAGAGAGAATTCTCACTCAGAATTCAATAAGTTGGGCTTTGAGGTTTCTCACCATTAAAAATTTAAATTTTGAATAGCACTTTGATGTTGTCTCTTTACTATCAATACCCAACCCTTCAAGTTCAGGTAAGCCCTTAATACCATTTGGGATTGGGCTTATGCTAAAAATATTGGTGCTTCATAGATGGTTCTATAGAGATCAAGAAGAAGAAGGAAGAAGGAAGAAAACAACACTTTGTGTTGATTCACGGGCTTGGGCTTGAAGCATGGTGTTGGTATAAAATTGTCACTCTCCTAAAGCAGAAGAGGCATAGAGTGACAGCCCTGGATCTAACCTCCAATGGGATAAATAGGGCAGCCTATACATATCAAGTCAATTCAATTAAACACTATGAAGAGCCACTAGTAGAATATATCAGTAACCTTGGAAATGATGAGAAGGTACATGGATTCTTTGGTATCTAACCTGCAATTTGTAGGGTTGAGAACAATAATTTTAAGTTTATTACATCAAGAATAATGATAGGTCTATGAATGTCTCAAACAAGTTATGGATACTAAAGGTTTTCGTGTTGCTTCTCTGTGTTTCTTTTGCAGAGTGCTTGCTATAACTGATGTGGCCTTTGAATAACAATTGGAAGGCACTGAATGTTCTTTTCAAATTTGTTTCACTAAATGATTTTTTCAAATTGTTTCTTTAACTTAATTTTTGGATAGAACTTTGATCTATTTATATAAAGTACCCATGTCCTCATTTTAACTTGGGAAGTTGCAAACTAGCCACTCAAGGCACTTCTCCTTCTATTGTTTTGATATTTGAAAAATAAGTTTATGCTCACCCTTTTTGTTATTTATAGAAAATAGGTTTAACTGAGGCCTATTACTAACGAGGAAAATTGAAGAATGCCAAGTTTCTAAAGCCTGATGACCTGTGGACTTAGCAAGCCACATAGAGAATTGTCACTTAAAATTTCGTAAGTTGGGCTTTGAGGTTTCTCACCATTAAAAAACAAAATTTTGAATAGCACTCTGATGTTGTCTCTTTACTTTCAATACCCAACCTTCAAGTTTAGGTAAGCCCTTAAGACCATCTGGGCTTGGGCTTATGCTAAAACTGTTGGTGCTTCGTAGATGGTTTGGTATAGATGGCCATAGATGAAACGTGCCAAACTAGATTATAAGTGATTAAATTCTTCAAAAATACATAAAAATGAGGCATCTCAACTATTTAAAGTTGTCGACAGCTTGGAATTTTCATCTTTGTCCCCTGGAAAAATCACAATAGTTGAGTTGAAACTTTAGCAATACAGTGATAATGTGATTAGTTTGGAAAAACAATCAGAAAACAAGAAGTGATAATGTGATTAATTTGGAAAAAAAATCACAAAACAAGAAACAAGATGAGTCACAAAAGCTTGAAATTGAAGATACATAAATTGACATTTGGAAAACACTAATATTAATCATATGTTTTTATAAGTGTTATTATTCTTGCTTTTTATCAATGTAATTTGAAGGGCACTAAAGTCTTTGCATAAAATTTATGGTAGGTGACTCTACTAGGCCACAACTTTGATGGATGCCCATTATCATATGCAATGGATATGTATCCAACCAAGATCTCGAAGGCAATATTCATAGCTACATTTACTCCTCAAAATAATGAAAATTTCCTTAGCTCTGCCAACCCGAAGGTGTGATGCATATCCTTCTTCTTTTAAACACAAAGTTGTATTACTAATAGGGATGGATGTAATTATGGTGCATGTTACTTATGCTACTCAAACCCTTTGAATGATGAATTTAATTTTTCGTACTATGGATTTCTACATGTGTGCATACATTCCCTAGTTTGGTGGAAAATGGGGTTGTAGTATTAAATATGAAAGAAGATTCAAATCTACCTGCATTTGCTTCGCTGGTCCTTGACCATGTCAAGTCCTATATCTATAACAAGAGACCTGATAAGTTACTTAAGTGTTGAATTTCTCTCATTTGGATTCTAGAGAAATGGTGTGTGTTGTAGATGTGTGTGAGAATAACACACATACAATATGTGCATAGGTTATTTATTTGTTTCTACAACCATAAAAGCTCCTCTTCCATTCTTATTTATGCCTTGTGTTGCTTCCCACCATAGGTCATGAACCTTGAACAGTCGCTTCTAACTCCAATGCCATTTCCAGTGTCAATGGAGTTCCTAAAGCTATCAGAGGAGAGGTATGGGAATATCAGAGGATTTTACATCATTTTAATGAAGGACAGATTGTTCCCTCCATAGTTTTAGGAATACCCCATAGCACAGAATCCCCCCTGAGAAGGTATTCAAAATGCATGCCAGTGACCACTCTCCCTTCTTCTCAGGGTTACAGCCTCAATTGGGTTTTAACATGTTCAACTAATGGTGATTAGTCCATTTCCCCCGTTGGTTTTTACGTAGCATTGCTTGGTATCGTCAACATGGTTATAGTGCTTCTAAATCCTAGTTTACCAAGTGATTCAGTTGTTAATAGTTGTTTCAAAGAATTGTTTTATGTATCTTGCATTTGGAGAGAAAATTATTGCAGATTGAACATGATTTTTTCTATAACTTTGACTTTAATTATAAATAAAAATTGGGATAGAACACAATATTTTTTCCTACCTTTACTAAAATTGACCAAAGCCACTACAGATATCTTTCTTAGTAACTACTGGATCTCTTTAATAATCTTACAACGTTTCCTTTGCAACATTTGGTGATGGTGCAATTGCTAGTTATTAACTACAAAAACGTGACTACTGTGTGGATCACTGGAGTCACTTTCATAATCCATATTGTTCTAATCTGGCCCTTCATCATTATATTTGATATGGGAGTTATCGGAGACAATGACACTCAACATATCCGAAGTTGGCTGCCTCCAATTGCACAAATTATTTATATTTTGTGTGGAGGTTGTCCGCAGACATGGACTAGACTATCAATACATGCATTCGATGACTTGTGGTCTTATGCTAAATTATCTGTAGCATCTAGTGTTATGATGTGGTAGGAAAAACAGTGCACACTCTCACGCTCGCTTATATTACATATAGTTGTGAGTGGGAGGGAGAGGTAAAGACAAACTATGAAATAGGAAAGTGCAAGTTTTTGTGTTTTGTTTATGAATATTGATATGGGTCATGCAATAATTAATTTCTAGGTTGCTAAAGCTAGAAATCGCCTGAACATGTGGTCTTCTAGTGATCCTGCTCAAATTACATCGGAGGAGGAGGTAGCCATATGCATTTTAATGTAATGATGTATGACTTGAATCTAGGCTCTGTGCCTTATTTTATACGTTTTCTTGGCAGCCAAGCATGACAGGAGATGATGGTTGATATTATGCATTTTTTTATTAAATGAATAATTTATTGTTATCCTACCAAATATCTATGTAATGGTAGTCAGTGCAATTGGTGATTCTGTGTTATGAAATATTATATATGTAAATCATAAAAGTAAAGGTTGAAATTTCCATTAGAGTTGGCTTTGCAACACTTAATTTTTCTAAAGAGTTAACAAAAAAAAAATTTAAAAATAAACTAAGTTGTAACCTCACATAAAGTTTATATATACCCAGCTCTCATAGTAGATTTGTATATGCCCAACTATCATAGTGTACATTTGTATATACCTAACTATCATAGTTATTTGGTTATCCTTAACAACAGAGACACTGGGGATAACAATGGAGTTATTTTATGTACTTATCACAACATTGTTGTGAGTAATATACTCTTACATGGCTCTGGAAATCCCTAGCTTGCTGAATTATTTTTTAGAGTTTAGTAAATTTTTTATGATCTGAATGGGATTGGGATGAAAAAAGCTGGCTATTATGCACATCTTGATAGCAGCGACTCTACACTTGCTCTCCCTCTGATAGACCTCGAAGGTTATCATTTTATCTCCATGTTTAGACTCCATGTTTTTCCATCCAAATTGCAGAAGAAATCTCTAAATCATCAGCAGAAAAGCTCAATTTAAAGCTTGAAAATGGGAAAACCCTGATATGATCAGTGTCTAGTTGGGTTGAAGCTCTCTTTCCCATTTGGTTATTACAGATCTCCATATTGGTGGCAAGTTTCGGGTTGAAATTTTGTGTGGCTGTGTTGGAAATTAATCCCAACCACCACATTGAATAAATTGGCAGAAACCATACTTGAGTTCAATGATTTTTGCATGGAAGGGCAAGCTCCACGCATAGTCAATTTGTGCAAACATTTAAATCCGCAAGCTTATTCACTTCACACAAATTTCCGTAATGTTCAGAAAATCCTGTACGCCCATCACCATGTATTAAATCCATTCCCTCCATATCACCTACCCTCTTGACCGCACCATGCACCTCGCAAGCCTTAGCCTTTCCTCATAAATCAGTTTCTGAATCCTACAAAATTTTCGATGTGATATGGTGGGACCCTTTAATATATATTCCATACGCAATATCATTTCCAAAAATAAGCCTTTTCTTTTCCTCTTTACCTTTTACCCTTTCCTCTTCGCATCACCAACCGCTTAGCTCGTCGCACATCGTGCTTCGCAGATTTTAGAACTTACCTTTTCTCCCCAGACTGAAACATTGTAGCATTGCGATGTGATCTAATCACATATCACATCAGATATAAGTTCTCATTAGTGTATCAAGTTAAATGTTTCACCACGTGATAAGTTAAATATTGCGACATGTGCATATCGCATTGCGTAAAGCTCAGGAGGATAAGCACCTAAGTAAATGTTGAAACCGCCGAAATATGATATGTGGTACTACCACGGATGCGATATGGTTTCAAGGCTGAAACGTAAAGGATTTGAAGTCCAGGTGTACAAGTTATGTGCGTTGTTTTAAGAAGAAATGGCTAACACGGAAGAAGGAAAATTTCTGCATCTACCTGTTCGGTCCAGCATTGAATTGGCATTAAATTTTCAAGCTATGCCATCTTGTATTAAAAAGGATTTTTTTCACATGAATTAATAGATGAATGAGAAAACAAAAATTATCTCGTGTTTTGTCTCTATGTGTGGCTCTCTACACTATTTTTTCTTTTTTGCATAACTTTGTAAAATGTGTATTGAGGGAAAAGAATTTCCCCTGTTTCTTTTGAGCTTCTCGTATTTTCCAACTTGGTATCAGAGCATTTAAATTTCCCAACATGGTATCAGAGCAAGTTTAATCTCTTAGTGAAAGAAATTGTTTTTACTTAAGAGTTGAAAGTTGTTCTGAGAAGCGTATTCTCCAGCAGCAAGAAAGTTTTTACACATTCACAAAGTTTTTGTTTACACAGTGAAAATGGAAGCAAAAAACAGAAGCTTGAATAATCCACAAATACCACAGCTTAATGGGAAGATTTATGGTTATTGGGATATTAAAATTAAGGTTATGTTTTCTTCTCAAGATATTTGGGACTGGTGGAGAATGGATTCTAAGAACCAATAGATGTAGCAGCATACACTATTTTGACACAAGAAGAAAGATATTTCGTGAGGGACAACAAGAATAAGGACCCCAAAGCTCACTTCTATATTTTCCGGGCAGTGCATGAAAGTATTTTCCCAAGGATTACAGCAGAAACGAAGTCGAGGCAAGCATGGGATACCCTCCAAACAGCCTACCAAGGAATGGAAAAGGTGAAGACAACAAAACTAAAAATGCTGAGAATAGGTTTTGAAACATTATGTATTAAAGGGTTTGAGAATATAGACTCATTCTTTACACATGTGATTGGGTTGGTTAACCAAACCAGGTCCCATGGTGAGACACTTGAGGAAAGGAGAATAGTTGAGAAAGTTTTGAGAAGTATTCCATGAACGTTTTATGCTGTAGTTGTAGCCACAGATGATCCAAAGGATCACTCATAGTTTTCAGTGGATGAGATTCATGCATCACTGATGTCTCATGAGCAGAGACTAAACAAAGCAACAAAATCATCATTGGAGAATGCATTCAAGACATAAATTTCTTTTGGTGAAGGTAGAGGTAGAGGAATACCAAAATACGGAGGAAGAGGAAGAAGCAACCCTTCAGGGTCAACTGGAAGGGGCAGCAATCAAAATCCAAGCTGAGGCCCAAGCTGAAATCAAGCACAAGTTCAAAGTTATGATAAATCTCAATTTCAATGTAATTATTGTAAGAAGTATGGTAATTATGAAAATGAATGTAGAAATAAGCAATATGAAATGGTAGCAAACCAAATGTAAATTTCATAAAGGAAAATCAGAACCATGATAGCTTATTTTTAGCTTGTAATGTACCACAAGAAAAACAAGCGGATGTATGGTTCTTAGATTCAAGGTGTAGCAACCACATGACTGGAAACATAGAAATGTTTTCAAATCTAGATGTAAGTGTGAAATCAAAAGTAACATTAGGGACTGTTAGCAAGGTCTCTGTCATGGGAAAGGGAAGAGTAGACATACTAACAAAGAAGGGAGAGAAGAAGTTCATGTCAGATGTTTATTTTGTCCCTGGTTTGAAACATAACCTCCTAAACATTGGACAGTTCATGCAAAATGACTACAATGTATTTTTTAAAGATGATGTATCCAAAATCTTGGATAAGGCTCCAAGTAGACAGCTCATTGCAAAAGTTCATATGAAAAACAATAGAATGTTTCTTCTCAAGCTAAGATCAGAGTTGAAGGAAGAAGGTGTTGTAGCAGCTGTCACACAAGAAAACTTTCAAGATGAAGTCAAATATGAAAATTGGTTATGGCACTTGAGATTTGGTCATCTCAACTTAAGCGGTTTGCATTTGTTGCACAGGAAAGGTATGGTGAAGGGATTCCCACTCATAGAATAATCGGAAAGCCTATGTGAAGGATGCATCTTTGGAAAACAACACCAAGAATCATTTCCAGCAGGAAATTCAATAAGGGAAAAGGCATCTTTGAAGATTGTCCACTCATATTTATGTGGACCAATGCAAACACCATCATTTGGTGGTAGCAATTACATTTCGGAATTCATAGATGACTACACAAGGAAGACATGAGTCTATTTTCTATAACATAAAATTGTAGTGTTTGACCACTTCCGCTACTACAAATCTCTTTTTGAGAAGCAAGGTGGATGCTACATAAGAGTGTTGAGGACTGATAGAGTTGGCGAATATATTTCAAGTGACTTCATATGTTTTTGCAAGGAGCATGGAATTCACAAGCAATTTATAGCAAGGTATACACCTCAGAAAAATGGTGTCATGGAAAGAAAGAATAGGACCGTTATGGAAATGGCAAGGATTATTTTTAAAGAAAAGTATTTTCCGAATGATTATTGGGTTGAAGCTATTGCTTTTGAAACATATATCATTAATGGGTGTCCAACAGAAAGTGTCATGAATAGAGTTCCTGAAGAGTCATGGAGTGGAAGAGAGCAATATGTCACTCACATGAGAGTGTTTTGGTGTGTGGCATATGCACATGTCTCGGAATATATGCCTACCTCATGGAAAATGGGTTCGACAAATGTGATGGTCAACCTACTCTATATATCAAAGAAAGTGAAGGTAAGATTCTTATTGTTGTTTTGTATATATATGATTTTATTTTTAGAGGCAACGATGATTTTATCATCACTGATTTCAAAGAAGTCATGGAAAGTGAGTTTGAAATGATTGACTTAGGGTTGTTAAGATATTTTTTGGGCATAGAAGTGAAGCAAATAGAAAATGGAATTTTTATCTCTCAAGAAAAATATGTTGCAAAAATTTTAGAGAGGTTTAATATGCAGAAAAACAAGTCATCAAACACTCCAACTATCATGGGGTTGAAGTTGAGCAAGGAATATTGTAGTAGCAATTTCAATCCGACATTATACAAAATCATGGTGGAAAACCTAATGTATTTAACTACAACTAGGCCTGATATAATGTATGCAATAAGTCTAGTGTCAAGATTCATGGAGACACATTGGAAAGAAGCCAAAATAATTTTAAAGTATGTCAATGGGACGAAGGAGTATGGTGCTTTTTACTCTGCATCAAATGATTTTAGGCTGATTGGTTACACTGGTAGTGATTGGGCAAGAAGTGTTGATGACAGAAAGAGCACATGAAGATATGTTTTCCATTTGGGTTTGAGAGCCATATCATGGGCTTCCAAGAAGCAGCAAAGAGTTTCACTGTCAACAGCAGAAGCTGAGTATGTCGCCGCTACAGTAGCAATGTGTCAAGAAATTTGGATGAGAAGGATGTTGCGGGATTTATGTCATGAACAAGACAAAGCAACCACTATTTTATGTGATACCAGTTCAACAATTGCACATTTAAAGAATTATGTTTTCCACAAGAGGACAAAGCACATTGATGCTAAATATCATTTCATAAGAGAATTAGTTAACAATGGTGAAATTTTGTTACAACATTGCAGGTCAAAGGAACAATTTACATACATCTTCACAAAGCCGTTGGCACATAAAAAAATTTGTTTATCTCAGAGAATGTTTGGGAATGGTCAATAGCGACAGTTGTCATTAAGGGGGAGTGTTGGAAATTAATCCCATCCACCACATTGAATAAACTGGCAGCAACCATACTTGATTTAAATGTCTTTTGCAGGGAAGGACAAGCTCCAGGTATAATCAATCTGTATGGGAAAACATTTAAATCCGCAAGCTTATTCACTTCACGGAAACTTCCATAATGTTCAAAAAATCCTATACGCCCATGTTAAGTGCTGATTAATCAATGAAAGAATTACCAATCTAGATATATCTTAACTCCGGATATATCAAGTGCTGAGAGAGATAGATCTATCTTAACTCTGGATCTATCAAGCGCCGAGAGAGGGATCAAATCTCTCTAGGTGTAACCTTTCTTGAGTGCAAAACTTGAGGAAAGGTTTTCACCTTGAGAGATTTGATCCCTCTTGACGCTTGATAGATTCGAATTTAATATGGATATAGGCTAGTTTCAATCATGTGTGGCCAAGGAAAATCTATTGATTGATAGATCATGAGTTAAGATGGATCTAGGATGGTTTCAATCCTGTGCGGCTAAGGAAAATCAGTTTTTTGAGATGATAAATATTGTAAAATAACTTTAATTATGAAAAATGATGAACTAAAAGCTTAGAATTTAAAGTGGCAATGTGATAGTGTTGAATCATAGAAAATGTGAGTAATAAGAATGAAGTCAATTTCAAATAGTCTTCATTGTGATAAATCTCAAACTATTTTTTTCTACTATTAATATTGTCACCGTTGTTAGTTTTGTCATCTTTTCATATCAATTATATGAAAATGGTAGTTGAAATCTTAAACCATTTAAATATTTAGCTCCAGTTGTTGTTGTAAACATTATACCTTGTCTCTATATCTCTCCAATATTAATAGGTTTAATTACTATAAGACAAAAATCAATGTACATTATCAATAATTGTTTGTGCTTACAGTGAATTCAATGCACACTATTAATCTAATGAATTTAAAACTAATGTACCATCATACATCCAATTACATCAAATCAGAAATCAATATATACATTGAAATCAATGCATCTAATGCAAGAAATCAAATAAGATTAAAACAACATCTACACTGAAATCAATGCATCTAATTCAAGGAATCAAATAGGATTAGAAATCAACATCTACACTCAAATTAATGCATTTAGTGCAAGTAAGAAAACGGGTTTGGAAACCAACATCTACACTGAAATCAGTGCATCTAGTGCAAGCAATCAAATAGGATTACAAATCACCATCTATAGTGAAATCAATGCGTTCAGTGAAAAAATCAAATAGAATTAGCAATATTTCTTCTTCCCTCCCTTCTACACCTCTAACTCCATCTCTCTATCTCTCTCTCTCCTCCTCTCATCCTTCCTCTCTCTCCCTTTCTCTCCTACCTCCCTCTCTCTTCCCCATTCTTTGTTTCTCTCTCTCTCTACCCTTGAATCCTCTCTCCTTCTCCCTCCCTCTCTCCTCCTCTCCCTCTCTCTCTCTCTTCATTCCTTCTCTCCTCTCTCCTTCACCTTATCTCCACCTCTATCATATGTCTTTGTTCTTCCCTCCCATATATATCCACAGTTAATATATATATATATATATATATATATATATATATATATATATAAAATTAAATGTTTCATTAATCCAAAATATTAATATGAATATTAGATTTATAATATTAATATTAGGGTTAATAATGTTTTTTTTTGCATGGTAAAAATAATAATTTGGTCCATGGTATTTGGCCCATAGGCTTGGTATATAATTAAATGTTGATGTCTAATCCTATTTGATATATTTTTATTTATGTCCCTTACCTCTTTATACCTCTTTTATATTTATTTATTTACCTTACCTCTTTTATAAATATGGTATTTGGCCTATGGTATTTGTCCCATAGTATTTGGCACATGGGCTTCACCTAAATAAAACCTATTTTTTGAGTTTATGGAGTAAATATAAAAACAGGTTTTATTTATTTACCATACCTCTAGTTTATTTATATTTTTCTTTATTTACCATACTTCTAGAGTAAGTATTAAAATAGGATTAATTTATTTACCATACATATGGTTTATTACACCGTAAGTTGTACCTCTTTGAAAATAGCTCTCCTAAGTGCTGTTGTGTAGAGGTTTTCAACTATTCGATGAAATGTTAGACGATTGAATAATTTTACATAGCCTCATAAAAAACTGTAGATATTCCATTTCAACCTATTCTTGATTTAAGATGCTTAACTGAACGACTGTTTTATAGGAACCAAGGGGCTATAAAAGTGATTCTCGAAGTGTTGCGGAAGGGCTGCATCATGGAAACTAGAGAAAACACTTTTGCGTCACTATTCAGCCTCGCAGAAGAAAAAAAACAAAGGCACGATCAAAAGCATGCATGGTGCTATCCCAACCCTGTTGAGTCTCCTTGGAAAAGTGACTCCAAGAGGAAAAAAATATGCTTCCATAACTCTTCTCAACCTGTCATTATGTAAGAACAATAGACCCATTATCATAGCAACTATTGTAGTTCTTCTTCTTGTGGATCTCCTCAAGGACCAAAAAATGGTGTGAATCATGTAGCATGTATTGGTGTTGCTTGATATTCTTGTTGGAAGCAGGGAAAATTTTAAGGATGGAAGCTTACATTCAAATTTAGAAACCTTAACGAATCTTACTCGTCCCAGTATGTAAACTATAAATTTGTTTATGATAGTTTTGTATAATTATTTAGGCTTCTAATTATTTTATATTAGTATATATATAATTTTGGCAATATTTAGGGTAAAATAATTTTATACTATAAAATTTGGGCGGATCAACTTTTAATAAAATGGAAATTGGTGAATTTTGTTTTTGGAACAAATGAGGCTCATTTTTTATGTTCTGATTGATGAGATGAGCTTTCTAGGTCTGATGTCATTTATACATATTGATTCACGTTTGCGAGAAGCCTTTACTGAAAACAAGTACTCTCCTTTTGGTGGCAACTCGATGATTCTTGAGGGTGACCTTGGGAAACTACCTCCTATCAAGAATAAATCTTTGTATGTAGGCAAAAAAATAGGGAAAGTGTTGTGGGAAACCTTAAATTTTGTTATCACTTTGTAAAAAATCTTTTAGAAACAAGGAGATGATCCTAGACAAGCATATTTTCATAATATTTTAACCAATATCATAAATGCAAATCCTACTCTGCATGATTGGGATCTTCTCATGTCACGTGTTGATAGTTTCCTATGTCCATAGCAAAAGAGTTTATTTGATTCCTCGGTTCACTTGTTTGCAACGAAAATTCAGTCAACCTACACAATTGGAAAATATTGAAATCATTTAAATGTCAAATTGCGAGGTGTGTTGCATAGCGAACCTGAAGAATATAAATAGTTGACAACAATGATGATGTGTTGGAGAATTAAATTTTGTTATCTCATGGAGACTGTGTCATATTGACATGTAATTTTTGGGTTGAAACTGGGCTTATAAATAATGCACTTGGATATGTTGAGGATATCTTCTATATGCCTGGTTTGAAGCTGCCTTAACTTATAATTATCACTAAAATTATTTTTTATAATTACACATGTGTTCCATTTGATATAATTTGTCCAAACATTGTTCCTATAACACCTGTTGTTAGAGGGAATCTTAAATAGATTCCTTTAAAATTGGTGTGGGCATTCAGTATACACAATTTGCAGGGGATGAATTTGTAATGAGCCTCTATTGATATAGGAGATAGAGAGAGAGGAAGGTTTTGACATTTACAGTTATATCAAGAGTGAAATTGTTGGATGGTTTATGAATTTAACCACCTTTTCCTTTTCAACGTTTCACTAAAATGAAAAACAATGCATATCTCACACTTAGGAAGAAAGAGGAGGAATGATTAAAGAAAATACCATTGTAACATATTTATTTTATTTAATTACAATATTCTGTCAGAAATATTATTTCATGTATTGCCATAAAATAAATTGCTTATAAATAACTTTTGTTCATAAGTAGAAAAATTAGGTGCATTTTCATTTCAATATGAGGGTTCAGAGTCAAAAAGACATACAATCAGACAACACATAGGAATATATTTTGAGAGATAAAATAAAGTGCATGATATGCTAACAAGTGTTGAAAAAAATATCGTTATATATGGGAAATGTTAGACATGAATAAAGATTAAAAAATGAGTAATAAATACATGCACTCACAAAATAAATTGAAAACGTGAAATTTGTGTGATAGCTAAATACACATTGAACTCAAGGTTTTGTTTTACAAAAATATTTCACTTGAACAATTGATTGGGAAATGCAAATGTTGTTCCAAAAATAATTTTTCATGTAAATAATTGAGTAGACTATATTATGAATAACAAGGTTCACTATCAAATCTATATGCAATCAGAGAAAAGATAACAATCTACTTTGATAGAAAGAAATAAAAAAACATCATATGATAAGAAGTGTTGAACAAAATATCATTTTATTCATCAACATATATACATTAATAAGGTTAATAACTGAGTTCAAGAAACATACTTTAAGAGATCAAATTCATGACAACAAATCAATGTCGTGACTCAATCTGCATTGAAGTCATACTTTTGTTCTTGGGAAAGTTTTCACTTAAAAATTTCATGTCTAAATACAAATATTTCAAAAGATATATTTGCTTGTACTACAAAAATTAAATTACATGAAATTAATTTATGTTCAAAATGAGAGTGACTATATGCACTGTCATTTAAATATGAGGCTTCACTATGAAATAGATATGCAATCAGATAACATATAAAAATTTCCTTTGAGAGGGAAAAAATTAAGTCTAACTTATGTTGAGAAGTGGCTAAGAGAATATCCTAATATTTAACGAGAGACAAACGTGGATAAAGTTAAGACTTGGGTAGCAGATACATGCATTAAGAAATGAAAGCGACGATGGAGAATCAACATCATAGGTCAATACACATTTAACTTTGAATTTTGTGTTGAAAAAATATTTCTCTTAAAAAAATTGATTGGGAAATATAAGTCTTGTTACAAAATTATGTTAGCTTGCAATGGTATAAATATATATATTTTTAAAGAAACTATCCTGAAAGCATGAGAAATTTAGTGCACTATAGTTACAATATCGTGGTTCACTTCCAAAGAGATATGCAACCACATAACAAAAACCAATTTTATTTGATAAAGGGGAAAAAAAATGTGATATATCCTAAGGAGGATTTAAGAGAATGTGGCAATATTTAGCCATAGATAGACATGAATAAAGTTAAGAATTAAGGACCAGATACATCCATTTAAAATTTAAAGAGATGATAAGGAATCAATGCCATAGCTCAATACACATTGAACATAAAGGTTTTTTTTCGAAAAAAATTGAATTTAAAATTTTATTAGGATATACAAGCGATGTTCGAAAAACATATTTTCATGTAAACCCATAAATAAAGAGCTTGAAAATAAACTATGTTGAAAATGATAACAATTTAGTTCATTTAAATTTCTATACTGTGTTTGACTTTCAAATAGATATGCAATGACAGGAAAAAATATCAAATTGCTTTGAGCAACAAAATAAGGTGTAGCATATCCCAAAAACTATCCAAAAAAATATGTAAATATTAAGGCACAAACAAAAATCAGTAAACTTAATAACTGAAGAGCATGTATACCCATAAATAATTTAAATTGATTAAAGGAAAAGTACAACATGCATTCAATTCCAAGTTTTCATCTTCAAAAATATTTGTGTTTAAAAAAATATTTGCAGAATAAAATTTTTGCACTTCATCAACATACAGACTCTTCCTCCAACGTAAGAGGTGATATAAATAGTAATGAAAAAAAGGAAAATTTGTTCAATTTTCTAGAATGAGAAAATCTTTAAAGTTTTTCAGCAAAAAAATATAATTTCTTCTCTGAAATTTTAGTCCTTCTTGAAAGGATTTTCTATAGGAAAATTTCACAGGTCATTCAACCTTCCTCCTCCTGATTAGAGTCTTCTTTGTCCATGCTGATAAAATGTGGTGTGTTTTCCTTGATGTAATTAGCCCAATCTGAGTACGGCGAAGAAATTTCTGAGAAGTGGATAGGATGAAAATGAATGATATTCACTTTGTACATAGATATGAAATTAAGGACAACTCATTTTTTTTTATATATATTTGATTCTAAATTTTGAATTCAGTTTGATTTTCTTGAATGGATGATGAAGAAATCCCTCAAAGGTTCTTGATTACATGTTTCGAGGTTTATATGACTTTCAGTTCATCTGTGGTGTTGTTTTCGAAATTATATTGCATTGACCCGGGTTTTTCCATCTTTTAATGATTTGGATCCTGAAAAATTGAATTTCTCTACAAAATCTATCCCATTCTCTCATACTAACACAAATTTTTAGTTTTCCTTTTGATGCATTATTTGATTTCTTTTGCCTCAAACTATCATTTCCTCAAAGAAGAAATCTGTAATATTTTATCCATTTTAGAGACTCCCAAGATGCTATCAGGTTGGAGTTGTGTTTCCCATTTAAGAATTTATGTGAATTTTTATTTGATGTACTTGTCTTCTTCCACCAAAGATTCTATTCCCTCTTCAAGATACAAATTTTCTTGATAAAATATGAAAATTGTATCAATTTATTTATAAAACTTAGCCTCGTCTTTCCTCAATATTTGGCTAGCTTCTATTTCTTGGGCCTTAAAAGTCTCCAAACTATTTTTTTGCTTCATGAGTTTGAATTGATTGAAACTTGAGAGTTTCAATTTCTTCCTTCATTGTTGTCTTAATGGTTAGAATGTTGTTGTCACATTCTTCCTTCAATATTCTAATTTCCTATGCATGTGCCTTTTTTATTTGTTGGATCTCTATGGTGTGTTTGAGTTTGAATTCGTTCAATTGATCTTTGTATTGATTCTGCACGTTTTTTCTTTCAATTGTGAACCCACCTACAAGACCTATGGAATGTTTTTTCCAAATTTCTTCATTGAATTCTTTTCTTTTCTCTATTTCATTTCCAAACAATTTCATCCTTTTCGGATTTTTCTTGTAGGTAGTGGAAATTTCACCAACATGGTGTTGGTTATAATTGACAAAGGGTCCTAGAGCCTAGGAGGATTATTCATTTTTTTCCTCAACATTTATTGTTTCTTACCAACTTAATTATGAAATGGTTTTGAAACTTTCAAACTTTCAAACATTTTTTTCTTCATTCTTTTGATAATTGACTTAGTTTTAGCATCAAAGTAATACGCGGTCAAGGATGGAACACTTTCATGAAAAATTTCTAATTCTATGATAGGTTTAAATAAAAAAGAATTAAGAAATATTTTTGTAGAAATTGGAGTCATGGATGTGTCATGAAAAGTCTTTGGAATAGATATCTTAGTATTTTGTTCTTGCTACTCAAGAAACTATTTTTCTCTACTAGAGAAAGTGGTCAATGTTGCTAGAGGGGTACTAGTATTTTTCTCATATTTATTTTTATAAATCTGCCTATATTTGATTTCCTCATTAATTTTATTTGACTCCGCATGTGCCTTGCTAATGTCATTTGGCTTGTTAATAATAATGATATTGTCACTAGAGGAACTCTATTTTTCTATTGCATGTTTTTTATCTGGTATTTGTTATTTCTAACCTTTGAGTTTTTTTTTCCTTTGATCATGTGGGTCTATCTCGGTATATAACTTTTTATTTAAGATTTCTTTGTTGTGCTTGTCTCTAGAGCCATAGAACAAATATCACGACCATTTTGAACTTGGGATTCTTCTATTTTTGGAGAAGAGGAAACATGGTTTGGAATAATGTCATTGAAATTGTATTTCAGAATCTCAATAGATTTGATCTCTTCAATTGGAGTATTAGTATTAAGATTCTTCTGGTTAATGAAGTCCTCATAAATAGTTTGTTTAAACTCTTGTAGTTTACTTATATCCTCCCTACCCACAGTTGTCCTCTTTCAAAATCTTGGTGAAAATTATCAATATTAATGAAAATGTCATCAAAAAGAGGTTATTGGTGTATGCATATTTTGATGTAGCGGAAAACCTTATAATAGTCACTGATTATTCCTTAAGGGTCATAGTCATCTAGTTGCAATGAATAAAACCAAATACAGTTGCATTCTTCATCCTCCTTAAATGCATGTCCTAAGTCATTGAGGCAAAATTTTCCAAAGTTAGTTGAGAAGTTCGGCCAGATTTTCCTCTAAGGTTTGCTCAATTTCCGAGATTTATCATTCAAGGTAGCTTGATTCACTACCTCTCTTAAAGTGATCCTCTCTCGAATATATCTAGGAAGAAGATGAGGAAAAACTTCACTTCCATAGACTATGATATATGTGAATAATTATTCCACGAACCAGTCTCCTATTTCTTCTAACGCCTCTTTAAGGACTTCAATAACCATGTGAGGGTTTTCTCAAAACAAAATTTGATGGAAATGGATCATCACGTAATTACAAATGTCATAAAAATGGAATTTGAAGTCACTTTCCCACAAAATAGGGGCATAATTATGAATATGAAATTGTTGATCAACTAGGTAATTCCATTTCATCAAAGGAAACAAAACATAAGAAATTATAACATCCATAATATAGACTAACATGCAAAATAGTTGATCATATCCTAGCGGAGACAAAATGGAAAACATAAGGGAATTTGTTTAATTCTGAGAAAGAATTTTTGCCCAATTGAAACACTTTGGATCATTGAGCAGGTTGTGTATTAATGACGTCCATTGCAGTTTTCAATGCTAACGGTAATTCTCTCCATATAGACGAGATAAAATTTTGATGGGGAACCTAACGAGTCTTTTGAAAATGGAAACTAGATATTATTTTGATCCCTTAACTTTGAAGAATTCTCTATCTTCTCATAACCAAATTTTGAGAGCTTTATCATAATTCCCTTAACACTTACTGAATACTGTGTTCTTGAAATTATCCAGAAACTGAGTGTTTAAGAAAACTTTGGGAGGATTAAGGTTGTAAATTGTTGAAAGTACTTGGGGATTCGAAGAGGCTATAACATTTTTGTTTTAGTCTTCTATAGTACGGGAAAACATCTAGATGAAAATCTAGATGTCACATGGCCCATGCAACCATGTCATAATAAGGAAACAATTCTACTCTAGTAGCAATTTTGTGGAATTTTGTACCTCTAATTTTTCAAACTGAGTGTATTTTTCCTCAATTGAAGTTTTAGAATTTAACCAACCTCTATTCTCAAAAAAATTATAAATTTCTTCCCATTTCACCATACCTGCCATCTAGGTTTTGAAGATGGTGTTGGAAATGAGAGTTGTGTTAACATTGTAACCTTTTGATTCTGGATTTTCAACTCCCTTTAGGTGTTTCTTAATGTCTTGAATATCCTGTTTTGAGATCGTTGATTTACCTTTCTTACCCATGTTGTGCCCTAAAAATAAATTAAAAAATACAACTTTCTATGAGATATATCAAATTTACTAGTGCACATAGCATGTTTGCCAAAAATTAGAAGCTTTGGAGTGAATTTGAACTTGTTTGTTTTTAATAAGAGATAAGTTTCGTAGAACCATTTTAAAGAGGGCATGGAGAAGAGATTGCAAAATAGAGAGCGGAAAGTAGGAAAGTTAGTTAATTTTGTTTAAACCCTCAAGATGTGCAACAATAAATTGACATGAAGCATGTTAATTATTTATTCAAGTGATGAGATATTTCAACCACTTTTGTGCAAAAATTGAGGTGATGTTGCGTGGTTAGAGTTCGGGGAATGTTTTCTTTCTAAACATAAAGGATTTCTATTTCAGAGTTTGTTTTAATTTAAAAAAATAAACAAACCTAAAAGAAAAGTATTGTTGGCACGCAAAGCGATAGATAAAATATTTTGTTCCTACTTATAGTAGAAGTCAGTTGGGTAGTCGACAATTGTCATGCTATTAAATGCAATTTTTTGTGAAGGGTGGGTCAACCCCAACTTGCAATGTGTTAATGGTAAGATGGAGGCACTACAACATAAAGGGGGGTTTTAAGACAATATTTAAGACAATTTTTGGGTAAATTGTCTTAATTTGAGACAAAAGAAAACTTGTGTATTGTCTTAAATATTGTCTTTAAGCGGGTGTCTCAAATTAAATCGTCTTAAAATTAAATTGTCTTAAAATATTGTCTTTATAAAGACAATATATCACACAAACATTTTTGTCTCTCCAGAGACAATTTCATTTTTGTCTCTCCAAAGGCATTTTCATTTTTCTCTCTTAGGAGACGATTTCATTTGAATAGTTGGAATTAAATACATATTGTCTTTATGGAGACAATGTCTTTAATCATAACTATTGTCTCTCTAGAGACAATATAAAACAATGAATCCAGAAAAAATCTCACCATTTAAATAAATCAATATAAAAATATTTAATTAAAAAATTCTACAATATCATTGAATAATTCATGTTAGGGTACAGTGGAATCGAACCACCAACCTCCTGCATGGCAGGTGCTCTTCCATTGAGCTAGTAGCCTTTAAAGAATTATGTGAGTTAAGACAATAAAACCAGAATTTACAGTGTTCCAGTCAAACTGGCATGCAGCGCATAATCAGTGAACCAAAGAAATTTCTGTTTGGATAGCAGCCAATATTAAACAAAACAAAAAAACTGAGATACAAAAGCACCATCCATAATTAATCCCACATATTGAACATCGGTAAGAAAGAAGCCAATGTTGAAAGTGTTCAAAGTGAAGACAAGTAACAGAAAGTACACTAAATTATCAGGATAAAAGGAGGTGCATGAATTTATAATCAATATGTAAAATTAGTCTGATACAAATTGAAGAAATCAAAATCGCAAAATTAAGAAACACTTTGAACAGCATATTTACCTCCATCAGAGGAGCAACCAGCCTGGTGGCGATCTGGTCACACTCATTTGAACAGACTAACTGATGAAACGTCAATTGACCCAGTTTCCATCACAAGTTACTATCCAAGCTCTGAGCTATTCGAGCCACATGGTGATGAGAAAGAAGTTGCAGAAGTAAAAGAACCTCACTAGACCTCCTGAAAAAGCGCCTGATGCACTAAATTCCTCTAACCTGGAAGCAAGGTCCAGCATAGTACAAAGCATGAAATTTTCATCAAAGTTTGATTTTAAGTTCTTAGAAGTGTGCATGCAAGAGAGGATGCAGGCCTCAACTATGCTTCGTGAGCAGCAGGTTTTCAAAATTTTAGGCTTCACAAATTCACCAATACAATGAATTTGAAAATTATAAAGAGATATAAAACAAAAGTACACTATTTATGACAAGAATAAAAGGTGTAAGAAAAAATGTATCGAATCATAACAATAGACTTCAGGCTTATTTTAGTGTCATCTTGTTTACAGGTAATTCTAAATGTTTTTTTCTTTTTCTTTTAGTTCATATTTTGTGTTCCTTTTGAGTATCCATTAAGAGATCCCTCCAGACTGATTGTCTTCCTTAAAATCTGGTTATGAAACACATCCTAAGAGTTATCCTATGCAGACTAAGACATAAAACCTATGAAAAGATTTTGTTCAAGTAAGAGACACATCCTAAGAGGATCATTTAAAATCCAAAGATGCAAGACAGTGTTGACAAATGAATTAGAAGGATGCTGTAAAATATATTCAATTTAAGGATTAATTCCAATAAGATATTGAAAAGTTGCTTCCACACATTTCCACGCATTCAAATTTGTGTAAAGCCAAAAAATACAGGCATAACATGTCAATGAATACATATTTACACAGTTAGAATTAAATGTTAGAAATATGGTAAAGAACCTAAAGAAAGTTGTTTCAGCACCTCCATAGCAGCCAACTCTGTCGAATTGTAAGGAACCCTTTGTCTCTTGTTGGAGGTTGTTGGAATACTACCTTGATCCGCACCTCAGACAGGTGTATTAAATAAATTTCTTCCAGCACCCTGGTCCTTTATCCCAAAGCTTCCATTTGCACTATACAAAATTGAGCCAGCCATGTCTCCTAGAGTCACAAACATTAGATATATTTACAACAATTATATATATATATATATAGATATGCCAAAATGGTTCTTTTCTTTTTCTTTTAGTTCATATTTTGCGTTCATTTTGAGTATCCATTAAGAGATTCCTCTAGACTGATTGTCTTCCTTAAAATCTGGTCATGAAATGCGTCCTAAGAGTTTTCCTATGCAGACTAACACATAAAACCTATGAACAGATTTTGTTCAAGTAAGAGACACATCCTAAGAGGATCATTTAAAATCCAAAGATGCAAGACAGTGTTGACACATGAATTAGAAGGATCCTGTAAAATATGTTTAATTTAAAGATTAATTCCAATAAGATATTGAAAATTTGCTTCCACATTTTTCCACGCATTCAAATTTGTGTAAAGCCAAAAAATCCAGGCATAACATGTCAATGAATACATATTTGCACAGTTAGAATTAAATTCTATAAATAAGGTAAGAACCTAAAAAAAGTTGTTTTTGGCACCTCCATAGCAGCCAAATATGCCAAATTGTAAGGAACCCTCTGTCTCTTGTTGGAGGCTATTGGAATACTTCCTTGATCCCCACCTCGGACAGGTGTATTAAATAAATTTCTTTCAGCACCCTGGTCCTTTATCCCAAAGCTTCCATTTGCACTTTACAAAATTGAGCCAGTCATGCCTCCTAGAGTCACAAACATTAGATATATTTACAACAATTATATATATATATATATATATATATATATATATATATATATATATATATATATATATATATATATATATATATATATATATGCCAAGCTGACATACAAGTGAATGATTGTACGTTTACGTTAATCCATGTACTCTATTCAACCTCTTCCCCTGTTCTATTGCAGTGTGAGACTCACTAATTACAACAGTAACAGTAATTCCATCCGTGCATATTCAGTTGCTAATGATGATGAAATGTGAAGCTCCTGTAGCCTTTTTTAGTTAAAACACCCTGCCTTTCATAGCAGCTTCTTCATACTGTCTTCAGAGGGGTTATTTCCCTTATAAGTTCCTGCAAAATAACACCATTTTAGAATATTATTTCAGGTAGTTATGGAAAAAGTTGTGTAACGAGGCCTAACTAGGGTTTTCAATTAAGAAAAAGAGAAAACACTTTCAATAATAGAAAATAGAATAAATGCAAATGCCACTTCCATACCATTACCCAATAAAGAAAAATCTCTGAACAGGGTATCATTTCAATTCTGAACATTCAGGGAGAAGGAAATCATAAGTGAACCATACTCTCTCTGCTCCTGCATCCACATGATATATTGCAGTTGCTACTGCTGTTGAATGACATGGCTAAATTCCCAAGGATAGGGACATATTATGTAATAACTATTAACAACTTTTGAGATAGTGAATGAGAGGATCATGATGAGAGGTGAAGGCCTTTTACATTACGGAAATGACTTTCTGCAGAAATAATAGATGCTACAACCCCATCCTCATCTTTTTTATCCCTTCTCTCCTCCTCCTCAGCATCAGAATTTGAGGACGAGGAGAAGCAGAACTAGCAAAACATATTGAAAAAAGGGCTTCTCTTTCTCTCGCTCCACATGTCAAGACACATTTTTCCCTTATCAGCATCATCATGATTATCAAGTGTACTATGAACTAATTTAGAAGCTGGGCTTCCATGGACATGAGAGCTAATTGCAGTCCATGTTATACCTTCCCTAAAAAGCAAAACCTGAGGACGAGGAGAAGCAGAACCGTTCACCATTCCAAGTTCCTGCAAACATGAGATATATTTATAACAATTTAATAGATTTCAATAATTAAACAGAGGACCGTTCACCATTCCAAGTTCCTAAAAACATGAGATATATTTATAACAATTTGATATATGCCATTGTTTAACTTGCCAAAAAAAAGTTGGATTTCAATAATTATACAGTGGACATCCAAGTTCCTGCAGTGACTCAACAGCTTGAAAAAATCTGTAATCCGATTCATTGTAGTAGCTTGGGCATCCTTCCCGCAATTTGACACTGATGTCATCCACAATGCCTCTACCATCCGGACCTATATAGTACTTCATAAAATTCATCACCAATTTAAGTCCATAAAATTATGAAAATGATAGTCTACATGACACAAGAAAAATGTATATTAGGACAATAAAACCAGAATTTACAGTGTTCCAGTCAAACTGGCATGCAGCACATAATCAGTGAACCAAAGACAGTTCTGTCTGGATAGAAGCCATCACCCTCCATAATTAATCCCACATATTGAAGATCGGTAAGAAAGCAACCATTGTTGAAAGTGTTCAAAGTGAAGACAAGTAGCAAAAAGTATGCTAAATTATCAGGATAAAAGGAGGTACATGAATTTATAATCAATATGTAAAATAAGTCTGATACAAATTGAAGAAATCAAAATAACAAAACTAAGAAACACTCTGAACAACATAATTTACCTCCATCAGCGCAGCAACCAGCCTGGTGGTGATCTGGTCACCCTCACCTGAACAGACAAACTGATGAAATGAAAATTGAGCCAGTTTCCATCGCAAGTTACTATCCAAGCTCTGAGCTAGTCGAGCCACATGGTGCTGTGAAAGAAGTTGTAGAAGTAAAAGTGCCTCACTAGACCTCCTCAGAAAGTGCCTAATGCACTCAATTCCTCTAACCTGGAAGCAAGGTCCAGCATAGTACGAAGCATGAAATTTTCATCAAAGTTTTATTTGAAGTTATTAGAAGTGTGCATGCAGGAGAGGATGCAGGCCTCAACTATACTTGGCGAGCAGCAAGTTTTCAAAATTTTAGGCTTCACAAATTCACCAATACCATGAATTTGAAAATTATAAAAAGATATAAAACAAAAGTAGACTATTTATGCCAAGAATAAAAGCTATAAGAAAAAATGTATCAAATCATAACAATAGACTTCAAGCTTCTTTTAGGGTCATCCTGTTTATAGGTAATTCTAAATGTTCTTTTCGTTTTCTTTTAGTTCATATTTTGTGATCCTTTTGAGTATCCATTAAGATATTCCTCCAGACTGATTGTCTTCTTTAAAATTTGGTCATGAAACACATCCTAAGAGCTATCCTATGCACATTGCAGACTAAGACATAAAACCTATGAACAGATTTTGTTCAAGTAAGAGAGACATCCTAAGAGGATCACTTAAATTCCAAAGATGCAAGACAGTGTTGACACATGAATTAGAAGGATGCTGTAAAATATGTTTAATTTAAAGATTAATTCCAATAAGATATTGAAAAGTTGCTTCCACATTTTTCCACGCATTCAAATTTGTGTAAAGCCAAAAAATCTAGGCATAACATGTCAATGAATACATATTTACACAGTTAGAATTAAATGTTAGAAATACAGTAAAGAACCTAAAGAAAGTTGTTTCCAGCACCTTCATAGCAGCCAACTCTGCCGGATTGTAAGGAATCCTCTGTCTCTTGTTGGAGCCTATTGGAATAATTCTTGATCCCCACCTCAGACAGGTGTATTAAATAAATTTATTCCAGCACCCTGGTCCTTTATCCCAAAGCTTCCATTTGCACTATACAAAATTTAGCCAGCCATGTCTCCTAGAGTCACAAACATTAGATATATTTACAACAATTATACATACATACATACATACATACATATACATATATATATATATATATATATATATATGCCAAGCTGACATACAAGTGAATGATTGTATGTTTCCGTTAATCCATGTACTTTATTCAACCTCTTCCCCTTTTCTATTGCAATGTGACATGCTCACTAATTACAACAGTAACAGTGATTCCATCCATGCATATTCAGTTGCTCATGATGGTGGAATGTGAAGCTCCTGCAGCCTTTTTTAGTTATAACACCCTACCTTTCTTAGTAGTTTCCTCATACTGTCAAAGATTTTCATAGCAGTTAAAGAGTTTCTCTTCATCCTACAGTAGAGCTTCATAATCAGCAACAGCTTAAAAGGCAGAGTAAAGGTATCTTCATCAGCAAATAAAGGTTCAACATTTCATATCAGTCTTAAAATTACTTATCTCCAGCGTATCAAATTGAAGGGAGATGAGAATGACATTAATCCTCTTTCAGTTTTGAGAAAAAAAAATGTCTTCTAATTTTTAATGCTTGCCACAGTTTGTCAATTTGCCAATATTTTCACCAATTCTCCTATGTACCAATACCCAGACCCTTGGTAATTTTTTTCCAATATAAATCATTTGAACAATGAATTTAACTACCCAACCCCTAGCCTCAATATAATAATATTAATATAGTCACATGTCACCAACATATTAACTAGCTTATATGTCCATTTTCAAATCTTGCATTCTATTGGCCATGATATAAACAGTAAAAATTTTGTTACTATCATGCTTAAAACAAATGGAAAAAAGAAGGTTGCTATTAGAGAGGTCTCTAACCAGCTTGTCCTTTCACAAAGGGAATGGATGAATCACCCTTCTTCCAGGCCTTAAGGCTTGAAATGCTTGCAGCTAGGTGTATCCCACCTAGGATGACTCCAAAATGAATGCTTCCAGTTATGAGAAATGAAAGAAAACACCCAACAAAAAGAATTGCACCTACATCACGTGAACAATTGCAACAACTAACTTTATAGCAACAATAAAGAGCTCTCATAGTTTGCCTTCTCAGAATGATACTTCCAAGTATTATTGATGTGTAATGTTTGTTACATGCTCATTTCCATATCATATCTACCATGGCAAGGTTGTAGTGCCAGCTGGAAAATGAATATCATAAACATAAACATCATAATAGAGAAAATATTAGAAAGGATAAGACCTTGTAAACATATGTAATCGTGCAGATGCTGTTGAGGTCCTTGACTAGCCAAAGTGCTTCAATATTTCCATAGGTTCTAGGTATTCTATTTTTGGAAGACCCCAGAGCTATGAAGATGTAGGACCTCCCACTCCCTACAAATGGCTTCAATCCGCTGCACAAAGAAATGCATAGGGACTGCCCTAACACCCTCGAAAACATCTGAATATCAATACCCCTGGTAAGCCTTAGGGACAACATAATTGTGTCCATTGCCACGTCCCTTCTATTCCAAGACACACCCACATCTCCTTTTTGAAATTTCCCAAAAGCCTCCAATTCTTCACTAATGCCGCATACTCCAACATCCTACGAGGTCTAGAAAACCTCAAGTCTCCCACCTAGCTAGTAGATCCTAAACCAAAACTTGTAATCCCTTATCAGGAAGAGTGTTGATAGAATTATATGCTACCTATTGATAGTACATATGACAGATACACACCTCGGTAATACTGTTTTCCACAATCTTCATTTCCAATGGCAACATATTTCAAATTGAAAGGATCAGGATGTCCCATTGCTGCACGGAGATAACCCCGTGTTGAATTGGAAGGACCTCTAGAAAATTCAAAACCGTTCAGGATATCCTACAAGAAAAATAAAATACTCATAAGATATATGGTCATATTTATGAAGCTTACTATACAGGCCATGGATTTTTTCAAACACTAAGAATTGTGATTCCATAACTACGCTTTAACTATTTACTCTCAAACTCAATGTAATTGAAGTTACAACATTCAATGTTGAAATCAAAATTATGCACTCTTGGAATATTAACAAGTGAAGAATTACTATAATGCCATGCATTTCATTAAACACTGAAATTCCTTATTCCTAATCCCGTACCTACATTTTCAATGTCGAATTTAAAATTTGCAATCATGTAAATAAGCTCAGAATTCAATGTCAAAGTTAATATGGTCAAAAGAGAATGACATAAGAGAAAACACATCGAAAATATTAAAATTATTTATATCATCAAGTAGCAAATATTTATCAAAGATCTAAGTCAATGTGAAACACAATCATAGATTCATAACAATCCCTAAACCCTCAATAATTAGAAAATTGATAACTAAATATCAAGTCAATTGATAGACTCCATTGATAATGCACTCCATGTTAAGAAGGCAAGTGATAGACAAGGAAGATCCATCGAATAGGCCAACTGAAAGATACAAGGAACTTGTTTTGGAAAGGATGCTAGCAGAGGTCCTCCAGCTAAGAAAACCTGCTACGAGTGGCATTTTTGAGACACTTTTGTTCCATCAAAATCACCTATAACTGGCCCTTGGCATCATCCACACCACTTGAGGGGAGGGGGGATACTTGACCAAGGTCTCAACATTAATACAAGTTTGATTACCATCCAACTTGCTGCTGAACCACACTCCTATGGGCTCAAAGGAACTTATTTAGGAAAGGTATTTCCCTTTTGATCTAGAATATGAATGGATTCTAGGTTCATTTTTCTTCAGATTTATCTCAGTTGATGGATTTCCCTAACTAAAGCAACTGTCCACATACAATGCTATTTTATGATAAACTTCAGCTATAGAGAGAAAAGATCGGTCTTGCAGGAAGCTTATCACACTCATTTTTTCAAGTTAAAGATTCGTATCTGTAACCAGATCTGAGGCAAACTTAGTTGAGGATTTTATTCAGTATTTTCTTTGAAGCCTTAATTGAAGTATGGCCTGAAATCATGACTCACCTATTTCATGATCACCTGTAGTTGTTTTTCTGAAGAGGTTTCACGTTCATACAGTTAAGATTAAGGCATATGTCTCATGGATAGAAGCATATTTAAAGCATAAAATATAAGGTTACATAATGTTTCTAAAAGAAATTATTATAATCCTCAGTATTGTAATAACTAAGATCCTAATTGGGATTTATCTGATCTATTTGGATGACCTCTGAATCTTGTTGAATTAATATTAGCCTATATAACCAACATAGTCCTAAGGCACTTTCTAGTATTCTGAGAAATTTCTTTGTTGTAGAGTTGAAGGAGAGGTTTTGTTGTGGCTCCAGGTCTTTTGACAGAAAATAATCTGGAGTTGTAATTTATGAAGGGGTACTGTAACTTCAAAATAGAGTTCTAGAATGTTCTCTAATCAGAATAATGTTGTTTTCCTCTGTATCAAGGAGAGATATATGATAGAGATATGATAGTGTTACAATAACCTTGATGCTACTACATACTATCCTTGATAACCTTCAAGTAACAATGGTAAAAAGTCAAATCAAATGCAGATGTGACAGTTTCCCTAACACAATTCCATCCAAGCCCCTATCATAAAGAAAGAGAAGTCTATGTATAAAATAGAAAATCATTACCCTAGCCTGAGTCTTGGACAATAGTGATCACATTAGAAAGATGTAAAGCTTCAGGCATCAAGCAGTGGGAGAATTTGATATTTTGTAATCAAGGCTGTTGTAGCCTTGCACATACCTGTGCATGGGAATTTTTAGTCAACAAAGGAATGTCACCTTCAAACTTACTGCAATTTTGGATCACTGTAATAATTATACTTATGCAACCATCTTTTCGATTCTTTGTGACCATGGATTTCATATTACTGAAATGTTCTGAAAATTATAGATCACTATGATGAATGATAGTACAAAGCTGAAATTTTGATTGCAGAATTCAAAGGTACAAAATGATAGAGAAGGTTGAGCCTCTTGAGAATTTGTTTGATGTTTATTGATGGAGAAATGAACCAGAAGATGTCTGGTCTATTTGGAAGGTTGAATTGATGGAGGGAAGCCTTGGTCAAAAGGTCTTGGATATGTCTCAACTTGATTTGATTATATTGAATAAGGAGTTTGACTAGGTTTTTCAACTCAAGGAGGGGTTTTCATTGTGATCTTCTTGTTTGGTGTCTCTATTGTTTTCATTTTGATCTTCTTGTTTGGAATTTTTCTTGATGATATACAAAACATAATAATTATGATGAATAATGTAATAACAATCTAAGAACTTGTCAAAATATAAGAGAAATCATTACTAAAACCCTAATCATGCACTGCCCTATATTTCTCAACATGGTATCATGGGTTAGGGCATTGACATAAGGGCAAGAGAAGGTTAAGTGGGTTTCAAGACAAGAAATAAATATTAATTTCCTAGGAATGAGTGTCTATAGGAACAAAAATTGATTTATGGGCACATTCTATTAGCTCCTACCACTGTCACTAGATCGCAAACCTCTGTTAGGAGTGTGAGGGGTTTTGGAGAGCATAGAGGCTCTGTTTCAAAAGTCTTAAAGGCTAAATAAATAACCTTGACTAGTTTGAATACCTTGGAGGAAACAATGAAGTCCTTTACTAAGGGGGTAAAGTCTGGAATCACTATTAAAAGCGTAGAGTAGCACTTGACATCCCTGAAGCATGTGACAGATGCATCCTTATGTCAATTGCGGAATATCTTGGAATATGACAGTTAAGAGAGGGGTTAGACAGTTAAGACAGTTAAGAGAGGGATCAACAGAGACATAGAGTAGAGTGTAGAGTAGAGTAAACTCTATGTCTCTATTGACCCCTTCATTAATAGTGTAGAGTAGGACTTGATTAAGGATGAAATGTTGTTCATCTTGCTTTTTGACCTAATGAGCCCAGGTGACTACTATCATATAGGTCCCACTATCCACATGGACTTTCATTATAAACCCTTGCCACTTGAAACATGGACTTGCACCATCAACCAATCCTTGCACTATCAACATGGACAGGGTTCGGACTACCCCATACAGAACAACCATATCACTAGCTCTAAAAGGAGGAGGCAAAACGGGTCAGACAGTTAAGACAGTTAAGAGAGGGGTCATCAGAGACATAGAGTAGAGTGTAGATTATCATCCTGTAGACTGCCTCTCTTGTAGATTATCATCTTGTAGTTACTCAGGAAGAGAAAATGTGCATTTTGTAGCCATGCCTCCTTTTCCAGGTGTAAGTTTTAGAACTGTACCAGCAGGGGCTGAAGATCCAGCAGCAATTTTACGTGGGAACTCTGTGCTGAAGATTCGATAATTCGTAAACATGAACAACCATTCATGTGTTAGGCATAAATAAAAAATAATTCACATATTGCAGTTGCAAAAATATGCTTTATACAGTTCATATGGGCAGATGGTAAAGTCTGTTTCCCCTGTAGTTCAAAATTTGTGTTGAGTTTGATTTTTAATGGGCTTCCTCTGTCACATCTCTAAATTTATGTTGATTGCAAATTTCCAAAACATCCTGGAATCGACAAGTAAGAAGAGGAGTCTTATTTGACCCTCTCTTGACTCTCACATTTCTGAACTTATGTTGATCGCAGATTCCAAGAACATCTTGGAATTTCAAAAGAAAAAGAGTCAATTGTTTAACCCCTTTCCTGATTGTCACATTTATGAACTTAAGTTGATGGTAGATTTTCAAAACATCCTAGAATTTGATAGTCAAAAAATGAGACAATTGTCTGACCCCTCTCTTAACTGTCAGATTCCAAGATATTCTGCAATTAAGATAAGGATGCCTCTGTCACATGCTTCAGGATGTCAATTGTCTGGCCCCTCTCTTAACTGTCAGATTCCAAGATATTCTGCAATTGACATAAGGATGCCTCTGTCGCATGCTTCAAGGATGTATCTGCTATATAGCCATTAATAGTATAGAGTAGCACTTGATTAAGGATGAAATAGTTGTTCATCTTGCTTTTTGACCTAATGAGCCTAGATGACTACTATCATGTAGGTCCGACTATCCACATGGACTTTCACTATAAACCCTTGCCACTTGAAACATGGACTTGCACCATCAACCAACCCTTGCACTATCAACATGGACGGGGTTTGGCATACCCCGTACATAACAGCCATATCACTAGCTCTAAAAGGAGGAGGCAAAAGGACACAAAGTGAAAAGGCTCCGTCTCTCATTTACATAACCAATTAGCTACGATTGACCAGGAGAACCACATCCCGATCATACCAATTGGAACCATGTCGAATCATATCAAACCCATTGAACCATGTTGAATGACCTATTAAGGTAGACAACCAAGAGGACAACGTCAAGGCAACCAACCACGGGAAGGGAACCCATTCTTGAGATTTGACACCTTTTACCCACTACACCTACACATGCTCACTCTTAACTTTTGAACTTCCTTTGAACATTATATTGAGGTTTATTATTACAATGGTGGGATAATGAAATTGACATTAGATGCACACTCTTTTGCTTGGAGTGAGGACACTAATCTAGTAAGAAACTTCATTTCTTTGTAGATTGTCTCCTAAAACATTTTCTCAAGAGATTTTTATTCAAGTTATCGCACTTTGGTTATTGGACATTCAATTATGGGTAATAAATTTTCTTATTGGTTTCTACATTTTTTTTGTGTCCTTAAGATCAAGGGTCTTGTTTTCTCTTGGTTTTCTATTGTAGCTGCTACAACAACCCCATTTTCTGGTTGCCCAACCCAGTGTCCAGGACAAGTGATAATGGATGGAACATGACCAATAGAGGAGAGGTTTTCAGGGACCTTATGCATTACACCACCAATCCTTAAGTGAAGAGGTCCATGAGGGTGTTGATTATCATCATTATTCACCCTTACACTCCCTAAATTATTACAGATAAAGGCACCAAAATTTGCTCTTGCGCTGAAATGAATATCATGTGTTAGTCTTTGTAAATCTACCAATGCACCTCTAGCAGTATTTATACCTATATTTGGGGCCACCGTTGCACCAATGTGGTTTTCCTCCCTGATTTCTGTTACAGAAACCACAGAGACAGTTCTGGAAATGCAAGTTGGTTGAAGTAATGTACCAATGGTGATAGTGGGTATCATAGGAGACCCAGCAAAGGTCCCATTCATACAACTAGGATTATTCTGCAATGATTGTGGGTTACTCACTAAAGCAGGAGGATGCCCCAAAACCATCCCAGCTATTGTTGTTGGATAGATAGTTTGGAGAGATACTTGCCTCACTCGTAATGATTCCAGGGCCCTGTTTGAGAATATATAAATTAGAAAATTCCATAATTTAGTTGAAAGAAAATATAAGAAGGCATATATGTTCCAATTAAAACACAAAAATCTGAAGTTGTGTACACTTCATAAGCTTCTCCCATAGTTTAAATTTTAAGCAAATACAATAAGGTGCAATTGTTTCAAATTGAAATGCAAAACTGTGTAGGCAAGTTTTGGATATGTAAGATGTGAAAAATTTTAACCTACTAAACTATAACACACCCCCTAAATGCCTTTTTTTTGTCCTTCTCTAATTTTTTTCACCTTTACAGCTCAAGCAGAACAACGATATTAGATTTGGCACCAAAAAGCAAATGCAAGTGAGCCCTATGCTGCATAGCGTATAGCTAATTTCCTAACTTTGACATCATTTTAGATAGTGAAATTGTATATTTCAGAGAACGAAATATAGGATTGATACAAGTGAGAGAGAAAAACAGTGTCACATATATCCATTACAATTCATCACCGATGTTCATTACACACATGATATTTTCATTACATGTGCAGATGCTAATTGAGAAGCAATTGTGAATTTTTTCTGTGAACATGCCTATGATTTGTACATGGCACTCATACTTAACTATTATCTATAACAGCATTTTCGTGCTTACCATCGTCATCTATTCTTTTGATGTGAACCAGTAAAACTATATGAAGGGGCATGACTTGCAAGAACCATCTCATAAGCCCTTCAAAATCAATGGTCGCTGAGTTACACGATTCACCTGCCAAGGGGGCCATACCATTTCACATCTGCACCAGATACTTGGATGCAGAGTTTCACTCCCAACATACCCCTGTTGTTTTATTGTGTTGGAATTTCCAACAGCTAGCATTACACCGTATGTCACATGGTTCGGGTTCGAGTTCGGGTTCGATAATGATTAGGTTCGGTTCGTGTTCGAATTTTTTTATGACATTCGCCATTAGGTTAGTCTATATACATTTTCTATATATATACATATATTAAGTTTAAAATGAAAAATATGATAAAATAGTAAGATATCAACATCAATAAACATTAAAAATGATATCACGATCATGGAAATTGTAGGGATACATTACAAGCTTGAGTTGGCTATGAGGTTACATGAGGTTCGCCGAACCTCAAAATTTTTTTAAGGTTCGCCAAAATTCGAACCTCAAGGTTGAAGTTCGCCGAACCTTGTGACATATATTACACCTGCATCATAAGGGAGATGTGGGAAGCATTTCCTATAGCAGGTCTGTTTTTAAGCTCTACCATGCATATTTTAAGCTGTTACAGAGTTTTGTTACTTGTTCTCTGATGACTAACAAGCTTTAAGGAAGGTCAAGGTCTGTGTTTAGGTTGAAAAGCAAATTTTACTTGCCCAGCAACTGTTAAAGAGGCCCAGACCCCAAACACCTATTTTAAGGTATAGTGACCTTTTTATTTGAATTTGTCACTGAACCTCAATTATCAAGATTAGAGTAAGGAATCTAGAAGTATTGTAGGGTCATCAATCATTGCCTTGGGAAAGTTAACGATGGATGGTGGCACATACGTGAGACATTTGCACATGACAGTTATGTTTGTATGATAAATCCTCATAACAAGTTATGTATGTACTATCGTATACCTGTTGTCTTATGTGATGGAATGGCACATTATTGCACTATGAATAAGTAAGCACAGTAACAAATTGCTTGCCACTGTTATGACATGCTCAAGTGAAAACTCTCTTTACTGTCAATATGTGTATATGCAGCAACAAGACATATAATGAATTTTACTGGTTGGGTGGCCCTAAGAACCATGCCAGAAAAGTAATATTTTAAGATAATGAGGATCACAACATTGTCTTAATATCCAAGCATTAGGTATTGCAGAGGTTTTGTTCCCACACCACATGCTCAACTAAAAACTCTCTTTACTGTCAATATGTGCATATGAAGCAACATGACATCTATTCAATTTTACTAGTTGGGTGGCTCTAAGAACCATGCTGGATAGGTAATATTTTAAGATCATGAGGATCACAACATTGTCTTAATCTCCAAGCATTAGGGATTACAGAGGTTTTAGTTCCACACCTCCACCCTTCTATTTAATTAGGAACCCTAGATAACCAAGCAATAGCCATGCTTAATGAAAGGCAAGGGCTCTAAAGTTATATTACTATGTTATGGAACATGAAAACTATTCCAATTGTTTTTTATCAGATATGAATTTCACACTGTTATGAAACATAAAACAATCGCAGTCATTCTCCATCAAATAATGGGTTCAAGCTTTCTACCCTAGATGGAATAATTCCATCCAAGCAGTGGCACGCTAGGATGTAAAGAAAAATTCACTCAATGGCATTGCTAAAGGATCATTCCTCACACAGAGATATTAAGGGTTCTAGCCTCCTTATGTAGACACAGCAATGTCAGTGCCACAAATAGGACACACAGCAGTAAGAATAATACAAGCGATTAAGATTGCAGGCATGGTTTCTTTTACCAGTCCATACACCTTTGTTGATATTTACCCTAGGTTTTATTCTTTTTCAATGAACTGATAGATATCGAACGAGAACTAGAATGGATCTAACTCACCTTTAGTGCTACGACGTTCCAAGATGTTCCAAGTCTTGCAGCTCTATCCTACTATTGTCCAGACCTGAGCTCTACCATTAGCACGCTTGATTTTGTCCCTCGATTTCTTCTCGCTCTTAATTAAGTGTTCCTCCCTATGTTCTTTCCTCTCCCCTCCATGGCTTTTTAATTCTATATTGAAAACAGGTTCCCTAATATATCCCTCTCCATGGGTTATTGGAAGTGACTTGAACATAATATCTTTACCTGGAATAATCAACGAGGGATTCAACAACAAGTGGCCTCGTGTATGGACATATTCTTAATACTAGAAAAAATATTGTGATGGGATGTTTTTATCGAAGCCTCTATCTTATTCAACAATGGATGTTTTTATCGAAGTCTCTATCTTTATCAAAGCATAAAGTCACACTAGATGAAATCAACATAATATGACCTCTTATGGAGTATGAAGTCGCCAACTATAATCAAGGCACTTTAATTGGAAGTTATTAAGAAATATGTGTGATGAAAGGAAGATATCACAAAGATATTCAACTGTCGAGAAGTAATCAACATCCAAGAACACCAATAAGATTTGACTAGAAAGATCTCCGAGAAAAATATGAAGTATCTGACGGAAGAGATAGAGACCAAGTGGTAATAAATAACCTAGGGAGATGTGTCAACATGTATGAAGGATGTTGATATCTACAAGAAGATGTCATGATGAAATACCATCACAAAGGTAATTTTGATTAAGTATTCATTTTTTATTTTAAATAATATCTGGATGAGCTTATGCAGGGTTTCCAAAGGGAAGTATATGTCTTCCATCGTTGATGACCATATAGCAAGACGAAAGATCGTTAAAGAAATATGTTATGAAGATAGTAGCATGACATGAAGCTATACTAGATGAGAATATTGATGGATCACTCTATGAAGGAATGATGAAAGTGATGGATGGTATGTGCCCAATGAATATGAAAGAAGAAGACTTCACAACATGACATCAAAGGAAGAAAGCTACTTCGAGCAGTTGGACATCCCATGAAGCTGTTGCAAGTCCCTATTTAAGAGGGAGCTTGGATTGGGTCATCCCTGATTAAGAGGGAGTGATAGTTTTTTTTTTCTATCTCATGTGTCATGCACTAGACGAGGACTAACAATTGTAAGTATTAGTGAATGCCATGAAGAGAAATGTAGACACATCGTGATAGGGTAAATGTAGACACATCGTGAATCAAATTCGAATGAGATACCACCCTAATCCCCATATGCCTGCCACTGGAGTATAATAGGGTAATGGTCTGAAATTTGGGATGGGATAACCCAATATTTCACAGACCCTAAGCACTCCACCAAATTTTCGTGAAGCATGAAACAATCAAGTCTCTTAGTGATGCCTATGGACCCAACCCAACCATTTCTCCATCTCAGAATAAAGGGGGAAAAAAAATATCCACTAACTGGTTCCTGCCAAAAGGATAGTTGAAGTACCCCGCCAATGAGTCCACTCTGTAATGCCCCTCAGCCCTCATTATCTTCAATGATGAGGTTCAACTCCCCTTCCAAAATAAGGGACCCCATATTTAACAAGCCATAAGATTCCAATTTAGCCTAGAAGTATCTTCTCGAAGAATATGTTGCATATGTATTACGAATATTAAATCTGTCCTTCGAGCCCCTGATGAAACCAAGTATAAGGATACCTCCAAAGGATTTATAGTCAAAAAAATGCATGACCTTAGGATCCCAAAAATCTGCAAGACCATCAGATAAACCCAAAGAGTCCACAAGACATACCCACCACCCAAGGCATATACGAAGGAGAATGGGCTGAATTTTATTTCCAATCATCATCCTCTCTTGTAAGAGGATATTAGAGGGGTGATTAATGTCAATCAAATGCCAGAGTACGATGATTTTATAGGCACTCCCCAAGCCCCTGACATTTAAGAACATGATTATCATGATAAGCCCTCATAATCAGGCAAATAATCACTAAGGGCCTGAATAGGAGACAAATATCCAACATTGCAAGCCTCCAGGTCAGCTCACCAACACCTCCAAAAGAGAGAAAAAAAGGCCAAATAGGTAGCATAGACATTATCCATATCCCATTCAGTCAATGTGTATGGGATGATAGAACAGTGGAGTGAGATGAATACTCTCACAGATTCAATTGGGCACAACCCATTCAAGCGAGAGTCTAAAAAGTGCAAACAATGAAAATAAAGACCCACACTGATTCAGGTACCTGCTATAGATTTTTCCTTTAGAAGAACATCAGACATTCTTAATATGGTACCCGGTTTGGTATGTTGGCTATTCCGGCTTGGTTAGAAAGAGAGTGATGCCTCGTACAATACTTGAAGTTTTTAATATACGAGTATTTTTTTAGTAACCACCTAAAAAAATCCACACCATACATGATTTGTCCAAAAATTGTAGCCACCTAACCATTGAGACCACGTTGGCAAAAGGAGTCATCAAATTTTTTTTTTAAGGAAATGGGTACAATAATTCCTTCTTTGATTTTAATAACGTCTGTTCCCTGGAGGGAAGGGAGTGGGGATGAAAAGCAGATAAAGCTACAGTCCCACAGGACGCAAACACAGACGGAGCACTGAAACCTTGCTTCCAGTGGGAGCGAGCAAGGACTGTAAATCTGTGAAATACTCTGTACCATCACTCTCGATGATTCAATCAACATTTTTTCACTCTACAATAGATGTTATTGTTCGTGTTCTGATTTTCTGCTCCTTATTTCTGTAGCATAGTATATTGAAAATTAAATAAATAAAAAAAGGACAGTTCCATGTTTATGGGCTTCTTCATAGACCTGTTTTCCGTTTGAATTTTGTGATGTAATCTCCACTTACAGTTTTATCAAAGCATCATATAATCTTGTTAGTAGCTCGGATTTCTTGCTGTTAGAAACCCTCTATGTAGCAAAGGTTTCCCCACTGTAGCTTTTGTTTGTCTAACAGATCAATACAATATATATCGAATATCATTTTATGCTTCAATCTATAAATGTACAAAAAAACACAAAATGGAATAAAAAAAGGTTTTGAACACATGAAAAAAATCTAAATTGCAAACCTAGTGTTATGTAGCCTCTCTTCTAAAATACAGAACAAAACACGTGCATTGATGCATAATGTAGGTTAATGAGACTAACAGAACCCACATTGCAGTACAAAAGCTTAGGCTTACACTTACCTCCATCTCGTTACACATGGGAATCTGAACCAGAACCATCGGATATTCTGCTGGCGCACCTTTCTCCAAATCCGCTGCTAAACTTGGGAATTTGAATTGGGGCACCGGTTTAATCTTCCTGATGTGGATCCACAGCCATCCCATCGCCAACACTAGTCTATCTGTCGACTGGATAAGAAACAACACAATGCGGATGTTGGCCAATGCATGAAGAGGAGGGGCGAGATAAGTGCCCTGAAAAATACCCATTCAGAATAAATGGAATGCAAAACGCCCTGGAAGTCCAGCGTCAGAGAAAATTCAAAATGAGGGCGGCTAAAGTGCCAACCTTTCATAAAAGCCACAATCTCAAACCATAGCATCAAGATGGAAAATAAGAGAAACCCTCTAACGGCTCTGTACAGTTTACTTTACCCTGGTTTGTCCTCAATTTTGATTCTTGCTCAAAGTGACTCTTCTATTTACGACGGAGAGAAGGCTCCATAGCCCCTGCGCGAGCCAGGTGACACAGTCCGCGGCACGATGGGCATTCAGCAGCCAGACCAGGTACGCTACCTGGCATTTTTTCCCCGACCCTGCTTTTTCGACTAGTAGAAATCGTCTTTAGGGCTTTGCAATCCCACCATTCTCCATTTTTACTACCACAGAAGTTCCCCTGTGGATCTCCTTCCAGACTAGTTCGACTTAACCAAAAATATAAATGTATAATTTCAATGCAAATATGATAATAGCCAACCTCAATTTATTTTTTTATCTTTATATGGTGTCAATTGTGTAATTTGAATTGATATATTAAATTTATTGAAATGTCTTTACTAATCCTAATAGGTACAGCAAGTGAATTGTGATTTCAATATGGACCAATATCATTTCATTATGGAGATTTAAATATTTATAAGTTATTAGTAAAACTTAGTTTTTGATATATTTCTCAAGAAAGAAAATTATTGGAAAAAATGGAAAAACAAATGCATTGAGGTATAAAACAATTTCTATGCACACCATAGAACTAAGCTACTTCAATAATATTTGTCCTCGTGTCGTTGATAAAATTTCCCCTTATTAACTAATTGATATTGTGATTGTTAACTTATTTGATAAATTGGAATATATCATCCACTAATTATACATGCTTTTTATTTCAATGTTTTTAAAATAAAGTGTCAAAGGTTTAGTTAAGAGCTAGAGAAAATAAGGATTAATTCAATTGGTAAATGCTCTCGTAAAAGAGTTCATAGAGCTCTCAATACAAAATCTTATTAATTATTTTAGGGTTACTAGTTGGTATTTTAGTTTCTAGTTATTATTGTGCTCCATTTGAAGACAAAGAAAGGTAAACCTATGGGGATTGAAAATGTACCAGCCTCCCTTAGAAATTTTAATACATTCGTGAGTGAGGGCAAAATATTCTTTGAAAAATGAAATAAACAATAGTGCATTTACTAAGTAATAGATAAATATTAATAATATATAAGATATATATGATAAATATAATGGAGCAATTTGTAACACCCACTCCCCAACCATTTTATGTACGAATGCATCGAGTAATGGCATGTCACCACCCCAATTTCCTTATATCATTGGCACTCTGCAATCCTGCCTATATGTTCGCCAAAGTAGATAACACTACCAAAAAATACCTTATGTAGTAGTGTCTAAAAAAACCTCAATAAAAATATGTAAAAAAAAAAAATTAATGTCACTTATAGATTATAGACCCCACACGATGTAGATCGTCACCAGCTCAATCCACTAGGACACCCCTTCAAATACAATAGATTGTCGAATCATCTCCGACCAATATCCTTCAGAAAATCTCATCAAGCACACAATCGACAAAGATCTTCAATGACAATGCAAACCATTAATGGATTGTCCCTCATATAATTAATGAACAACTTGGAAAATAAATACCACCCTAGACCAATTAATGACCCTAAGAGACTCCTTTGTGATCAAAATCAAAATTCAAATATGTTTCCAACTCCACCAACCAAAATGAATGCACTTACATAGCAGTAAAGATCCTCGGAAATCCCTCGATCAACCAATCCCAAACCAAAGAGGAGCATGAAGATCCACAAGAGAAAAGGTTCGAAAGAAATACCACATAAAACAACCAGCTAGTGCATCTCAAATAAACCACAAATAAGACCAACAGGTAGTAGCGAAGATCCTTGGAAATCCCCCGATCGACCAATCCCAAACTAGAGAAGGAGCAGGACGATCCATAGGAGCAAAGGTTCAGAATAAAGACCACATAAACAACCAGCCAGTGCGTCTCATATAGACCACAGAGTAAACCAATAGCTAGAATGGAAAACAAATTGTTATTAGTGTACCTTGAAACAAAAAACTAGTAGAGATACTTGAGATTATCCAGAAGCAACATAAAAACTAAATCTAGCTCAGATAATTATGCTTAGACATATTACACCCAAAAACATTAGCAAATACACCAGCGAAGGCTACATTTAATCCATCTACCTCCACACCTCCAGCCAAAATTACTACCCTTGTGAATTTTGTGACTAATGCTTCCATAATCCAATCTTTTATCCTTAGTGTTTTCTTCTCAAAAAATTTGTCGTAGATATTTTGAAGTGGGCATATTGTCTGCTAACGGATATTCTATAATTTTCCTCCACCATCCTTGTAGAAATTATGGTGTAGATTTACAACTACTCATGAAGTTTTAATCAAAATCTCAACAACCACTAATCACTAGTTAAAATAAAATCATCCAAATGTAAGGCAATAATAAGGTATTTACCTTCTACCAAGATGTGATCGAGGTTTGCATATTCTTCACTTATGGTGAAGCCCAACCAGTGATATAATTATCGATCTTGGTGTACCAAGCACGAGGTACTTGTTTGAGACTGTATAATGCTTGTTTGAGTCTGCACACATGAGACTCCCGATCAAATGTCTCAAGAAATTTTGGTTGCTCGATGTACACCTCCTCCTCAATAACCCCATTGAGAATGTTGTTTTTACATCCATCACGTGGATCTTCCACCCCATCTGCGTAGCGAAAGAAAGAATTGATCTAATGGATGAGTACCTTGCTATATGAGAAAAGGTCTCCTTATAGTCAATATCCTCAACTCAAGAGTACCCCTTGGCAACAAATATGGCCTTATACTTCTCTATGCTTCTGTCTCCTACTAGCTTCACCTTGAAGATCCGTCTTGAACCCACTCTTGATTTATATGATGGTCTTGGGACCACTTCCCAAACGTTGTTATTTACAATGGATTTGTATTCCTCCACCATTGTGTCAACCCATATAGGTTGCTCTATTTCTTCATCGAAATAGGATGGCTTAGTCTCTATAAGCTCATCCATAAGAGCCATGTAGCCAGTGTACCTCTCAGGTGACCTCGTTTGCCTGCGCAAATTTGAAGGAGCTCCCACATTCTCCCTCGCATCCTGCACAAGTATATCAGCTTCCCTGGTTCTTTTTCTACCTTCTTTGGATGGTTTTTCTTGAGTGAATGTCTCCATTCTCTGCTGCTCAAAATATTTTTTGCTCCAACACTTCATGAGGCTCCTCCTTTGGAGCTAAAAGCTACTCTTCTGGTGGGATCTAAAGATCCCTCTCAAGAGAGCACTACATCGTGTTCTCCTCTTTAAACTTTCCATCCCTTCACACAACTATCATTATGAGGGATGGAAAGTACACATGATAGTTGTGGGAAGTTTCTGTGTAACCCATAAAACTCAGGTATCAGAGCTATCATTTGTTGAAGGTATTTGCCCCAACATTCAACACCTGAAGATTGAGTATTGTAATTATCTGGTGGAGATTGGAGCATTGTCGGCATCACTAATAATGCTACAGATGCGGTTCTATGGTGTATTGAGAAAAATAGGAGGGCCTTTTGGTCTTGCAAAGCTTCAAAAATTGGACATAAGTGGTTGTCAACAACTAGAGGAACTGCCAAGCCTAGAGACATTGACATATTTGGAGGAGTTGCACGCATGTGAATGCAAACATCTCAAGCAGATACGAGGGTTGGTGTAGCTGGCATAGCTTCTGGTATTAGATGTTCAGGAGTGCTTTGAGATGGAAGAATTGGCAGGTATCGAAAATATGAGGTTGGCGCTGAAGGAGTTTCATTACTTTGGCTCTCCAAAATTGCAGGCATGTGAAAAATACTAGACCTGCCACGCGTAAGCATAGCACAAGAGAAAGCCCCAAATAAATTGCAAGCATGTGGAAAAATACAAGAGTTGCCACACATAGGCTTAGCAGAGGAGAAAGCCCCACTACTTGAGGATACCAATAATTGTGGGTTTTCATCTGATGCTACCAAAAATCACCTTATCAAATTGGAATCTAACTGCCTCAAAATCCTCAAAGTCGGGGAAGAAACTTGGAGACTCAAAGGCTGGGCCATATGGTTAAAAGTAGGGGATGAAAATACTAAATTGTTTAAGCAATATGCTAGAGGTAGACGAGCCATCACTACCATTTGGGAACTTTAAAATATGGATGGTACTTCAGCTACATCCTTTGAACAACTGGCCAACTTGTGCACTTCACACTTCAGGAACCTCTTAAAAGCCCCTCATGAAGCCACACTGGCAGAAACCATCAAGGTCGTTGGATACTTCCCTAGGTTTGTGGACCGGGACTCTACAGAGGAACTTTTAAATCCAATCACGATGGGAGAACTTGAGGCAGTTCTTAAATGGTTCAAGAAGGACAACAACTCTAGCCCTTATGGATGGTCAGTGGAATTTTACCTAGCTTTCTTTGATCTTCTGGGACAAGAGCTACTAGAGGTGGTGGAAGAAACTAAGAGTATAGGTCGCCTATATGATGCATTTAACTCTACAGGTTGGCCTAAACCTAGCTTTGCTAGATCTATGATGCAATGTTTGCTAAAATAGGTGACTATAAAGACACCTCCACTTACTAACAAAGATAGATTCCTTCCTCCACTACAAATTTGTTGTAGAATCTAGAGAAAATAAAAATTTATGTAAATGTTAAAAATTAAAATACCTCTACACCAAGGAAATTAATTGTTTCAATTTCTCTCGCTATTGATGATGTTACCTATGCAAATTACTGATAAATTCTAGACTGAAAAGGTGGGGAAGCATGCCAGATTCCAAGATACCTTGGTTATAAACTTTGAGAAGGATAAGAGATGGATAATTATCCCATAATTTGGTTTTGTTGTAGTATTTTGATCAGAAAGTCTCAAGAGCAATAGATATGTGAGTTAATTACCATATAGAGTTAGAATATTGAGATTGTAGTAGAGTTGAACTAGTTATTTAAAATCAAGAGAAGAGCAGTAGTACAATAAAGTAGCTTATAAAAGGTTGGTTAAGGAGATCGTGACATGGATAAATAATTTTGTGGTGGAAGATGATTATGTGCCTTTTAGTTCTCTAACCATGGAAGCCCAAGCATGAATGCTTGGAGGTGACCTAGAATGTATTGACTGATATTGAATAACTAAGGGAATAAGGTGCAATGGAGGAAGCACATGCATTAAAGAGGGCCAAATAGGATTTTAATCAAAATGCAATAATTAAGAAGTGGTGGATGAATAGAATGAAGGGGATTCATGACAATACCATGGTAATGAAAATGAGTATTAGTGAGGATGAAAACATAGAGGCACGAGTAAAAGAGTTCAAAAGGTTTCAAAGTTGTCAAGAGAATACCAAACATTTGTTCAAATAGGGGGATTTGATAATTGGAAAGAGCTTGGAGAGAAGAATATGCAGGGAGAATATGTCTAGAACTTTAGAAGAGAAAAAAGAAGTGATGCCACAAGGAGGTGAGCACGTTCAATTAGATGGATCATGATTGTATAAAAGGGAGCCTCAATTTGTAAGGTATTTATTAGCCTATGGAGAGATATATCATTACAAAGAAAGAATAGGAAGAAACACTTAGTAATGTGTTCTAATTATTTGAGCTAGAGGAAGGTCAACTAGTAGACATGATATAGCCTAAGAAAATTGGATCCAATCCAAACTAACCACCCTATGAATTTTAAAAGCCTAGAGGTAATCCAAACTTTTTATTCTATTTTTGAATTGAAGCTACCTTTTCTTAGTAGTTTGGGATATAGTAGTAGTGAAAAAAAATGAAGGTGGGAATAGAAGTAGAAGTGGCATATGTTATGTTTGAATTTTAGTTCAAGTTGGGGAGTAGGCTTAATTATTCAAACATGTCCATAAGGTTTTATCTTGGTGAAAAATCCAACCAAAAATATGGTTATAGTAGTTCCAATAACTTATAAAGGGTAATGGTGATGAAAAACCACATTGGTTCTTATGTTGATTCATCTGGAGGGTGAAAAGGATTGCAATGCTAGTTTCTAAGATGATAAATTGCCTAACCACATTGTGGGGGAAGCTTCTCTAATGGTGCATGAATTTCATATAGATTTATCCCTAGGGTGTAGCTAAGGCCTTGTACAAGTTAAAGGTGGTATTTATAACCAAGTTCTAGAGGTTAAACACTAAACAACAAAAAATCGCTAAGTTGAAGGAGATTAAGAAAATGGTCGGAGAAATTTCTCAGGAGTATGGTGAAAAATTACAAAACTTAATCAACAAACTCTCCTATACTAGCAATGAAACTCAACACAAAGAATGATCCATAAGTTTGTTTCTCTTTAATAATGTACCATTAGTGCAATAGCTGTGGGTGACATAGAGGGATGCCTTATCTTAGGCCACGAGGATAGAATCTTGTAGGGTGAACATCCGTTTCACTAAAAATTGTCATGCTTGGTAGGAACTAAGAGAGAGTTATGTAAGGAGTTCCTTCTAAGTAACCTTATTAATGAACCTTATTTTATATATTAATTGCATAATGAACATATTGTTTTATTGGAAAGAGAGAAAATTTCATAGATTCTAATGAATCCTTATACATTACGTGCATTCTAATGTGTTAAAAAAAATTAATGGCATTAGGAGAGTGATGATATTGTGTTTTTGGCAGAGACATTTTATCTCTTCCTCCAATACCAAGATTCTTCTTGTATGTTGCAGCAAAAATGGAAATCCCCAATGGAGATCATTGCCTTCACAACTACACCAATTATATTGGTGTCTTGGGTATAAAATTGGACTATTTTCCACTAGAGCTACTAGATGTCATTTCATTGAGCTACAATGATAGGTGAGAGCTATGCATATCTCACTAAAGGTGTATCAAGAGGCTATTAGTTGTCAAATATTGGAGATGCTCCACGATTAGAACAAACCAGGTGAAAACTAAGAAAATTCCAATGGATTTAATAAATTACAAGTAAAGCTTGTGCTAGGTGGAAGATCCATTTACAATTACAAACATACATAACTTAACTAGTTGATTGAGAGGCAACGAGTAAACTTCTCAGCCTGATATGTCAAACAGGTATGGATTTATTATGAAGTGATCATCTGCCACGGTTCAGGTTGTGAAAAGTGAACTAGAAATTGAATCATTAGTGTCCAAGTCCTAGATGGCTAGTTTGTAGAAAGAAAATCTAGTAAGAAAAGAGGAGGGTAAATTCATCTATCTGTTACTATGACAACCTCTTTAAGAGAGTCCCAAAACTCTCTTTCTTTAATTTTACCATATCCACACCAGTGACGTTTGGCTTTATTAATGAGAGAGCCATTGGGTTTCAAATTTCCATACTTATGTTTAAGACAATCACCACCTTCCCCACGTGCACCCCCCACCCAGTTCCAGGAAACACTTTGATGATTACATCCTTTTTTCAGTCCCACCAGCTAAAACGGACACCAACATGACAACATTCAGTAGCACCACTCCAGTAGATCCAAGACCCATGAGATCCCAAGTGGGAGGGGTCTCCTACGACCCCCCCTCAATACATTTTATTCATCAATATGTTCGCTACATTTCGCATTCTAATATTCAATTTCTAGATTGCGGTATCAGAAGAATATTATCACTTATCGAACATGCTTGCCTAAATTTACTAAATGAAAAGCCATGTATTTTTAATTCTACATTGCAAACAGGTTCCCTAATATATCCCTCTCCATGGGTTATTGGAAGCGACTTTAATATTATCAAGTTACTTGATGAGAAGAAGGGTGATATTTGAAGGTTATATGCAGATGCAGAACACTTTCAAGAAACAATTTCTTCCTTCTAGCCTAGTGGAGGTTGATAATAGTATCTTTACCTAGAATAATCAACGAGGGAGTCAACAACAAGTGGTCTCGTGTATGGACATTTTATTAATATCAAAACATAGTAACACTCTTGCAAAGTCTTTTGCCAAACCAACCAAGCAACCCTTTCTTCATTTACTTCTATTCATTATATAGGCAGAATATCATAGTGTAATAGGCAGTTGCAGACAAAATATTTTCAATTCATGGAGAGGATCAACACCAACTAGAAAAGTAGACACATCATAACTGGAAAATAGAAACATTATAGTTGCTTACACTTTTTTCAAAAATAACAAATGAAATCCTAAAATACTTAACTTCACCCTAAAGAAATAACATACTTGACACCATGTTTATATTCAAATCTCATTTATCTTAAGTAAAGAAAATAGAAACAACATAAAATCATAGAAAAGTTGTCAATGAACTAATGGCTCTGTGTAGCGACTGGGTAGCACAAAGTCATCTTTCCTTTATGGTTGACACCTGTTCGATGAAAGCTAGGATGAGATGGCATCCAGGTGTAAATCAAGCTGACCTCTCAAATCTCTGAAATCTCCAAAACATGAGTGAGATTCAATAGGCAAGGGTTGTGCAACACCTTCACAACGCATGCGCAACACCTGCATAACACACTTTTTTTTGGGTATAACTCCCAAACTGTAACATATTTTTCAAAACCGAAGGAGGTTATTTTATACAATAGTGTTGGGAAGAAATACCTCTCTCCGTTCCTCCAATTCCTTCCTTGTATTCTCACAAAATGCTTTGCAAAACCATGGCTCAAAACAGGAAATTTACAACCTACAAAAAATGAGCTTTAAAGATCCATTCATAATGCCTGATCTATGACACTTGTATGAAAACTGGAAGAGATTTTTGTAATTTGGCCCGTATTTAAGGAAAACCTCTCTCAGTTTTCCATAATTGGCCTTTATGTGGTCGGAATTGTCATTTCAAAAGGGTGTAAAAAATAGAGTATGCGGATTGCTATGACGCAAGAAAATCTAAGTAGCATTGTGATGCTTTGACTTGATGTTTTGGAGTGCTCCACCTAACTTGGCATGTGAATCACAACATAGGTAATGATTAAGTATAAGGGGTATGATATCCCTTTTGTATGTGATTTTTATATATGAGAATGGGGTATTATGCATGAGGGTTATATGATATGAGTACGGGAAATGGTAATGTTAAAATAGGGAATGGTTTAGAATGAAAGGGGGCAATAAAATGAATGTAATATGATGATAGGTTAATGGTATATGGGAAGGGTGTAGGATGTAAATTTATATGAAGGGGGATGAATGGAAGGTAAATGGGTAAATAGGGAAATAAGAGGTGAAATGGATAAGCATAGGGTAAATAAGAATGAGGGATAAAATTGTAGGATGTTTCAAATGACCATACCTTGTAACCATTATAACTCTGACTGCAAATGAGTTCAATTTAGACAATTCTGATAGACAAATGACTAAACCCCTTTTGACTTGACATGACAAAAACATGTGCGACCATGACTCCCATTAACTTGACACTCTTTCAGAATTTGAATGAACCCTTCATGTAGGAAACTCAAAGATGTCAAACAATGATCTAGAGGTTATGGAAGCAGTAGTAGTCACAGGCTCAACTACTCAAAACTGAAAATTAAAGGATAAGGAAAAAAAATTTACAATAAAACTTATGACCCTAACACACATGACCCGAGCAGTAAACCAAAGAGTTTAGCTTGAAACCAATTTCTTTCTTGGCAATTCCAGTTATGGATCAAATCCCACATGTCAGTGATTTAAAGAGAGGAAACCACAACCATGAACCCAATATGATCCCAAAATCTTCACAGCATTTCCATCATTAATAAAGTGGAAGCATAACCATTAATTGTATAAAATGTTGAAAATAGGAGGGTACTTAAGAATAGGGTACCAACGTTTTTTAACCTAGGAAGCCATCTGAGAGCCAACCATTCGTAGATAAAACCACTTACCCACCAAATCTCGTTGTTGTAATCCTACCACTCGGAACCAAAAAACATCAGAATTAAAAACAAGTTATTGATAATCCAAATCAACCTTAATTAACTTCCTTATTTTTCCATGAATGATGGAAAAACAATTTCCATTGATTACGACATTGGGTTCAATAACCAGTGGGGATACCCAAACATTCGAATCCACGTGTATAGTTTCATGTACAGAAGATGTCCCAAAGGGATAGACTCCCGACTTGGGGCAACCATGACTCTCTGCCTCAATAGTCGCATGTACCAACACATCGAGTAATGGCACATCACCACCCCAGTTTCCTTCAATATCAAGTGAAATCCTACCGATAGATGTAAAGGCCCGTTGTTCAATGGACACCATTGACACTCTACAATCTCGCCTATATGTGCACCAAAGTAGAGAGCATTACTAAAAAACATCTTATGTAGTAGTGTCCGAAAAAACCTTGATAAAATATGTAGACAAGGTAAATTAATGTCACTTATCAATTATTGACACCACTCGATGTAGGTTGTCACCAAATCAATCCACTAGGAAACCCCTTCAAATAAAATAGACTGGCCAATCATCATCAACCAATTTCTTTCATAAAATCTAATCAATCACACATTCGAAAAATATCTTCAATGATGGCGCAAACCATTAATGGAATGTCCCTCATATAATCAATGACTGACTTGGCAAATAAATACCCCCCTAGAACAATTAATGACCCTAAGAGACTCCTTCATGATCGAATTCAAAATTGAAATATGTTAACAACTCCACCAATCAAAATTAATGCACTTATGTAGCAGTAAATATCCTCAGAAATCCTCCTATCGACCAATCCCAACCCAGAGAGGAGCAGGAAGATCCATAGGAGCAAAGGTTTAGAAAAATGCCATGTAAAAAAACCAGCCAGTATGTCTGAAATAGACCATAGAAAAGAACAACACGTAGCAGCTAAGATCCTCGAAAATCCCCTAATTGACCATTCCCAAACCAAGGAAGGAGCATGAAGATCCAAAGGAGAAAAGGTCCAGAAGAAAGACAATGTAAACAACCAACTAGTGTGTCTCAAATAGACCACATAGTATATCAACAACTAGAGTGGAAAATAAGTTGTTATTAGTGTACCTTGAAACAAAATAACCAGTAGAGATCCTTGATGTCATTTAGAATCAGGATAAAAACTGAATCTAACTCGAATAATTATGCATAGATGCATTGCACCAAACAACACCAGTAATTGAACCAGTAAATGCTACATTTAATCCATCTACCTCCACACTTACAACCAAAATTACCTCCCTTGTGAATTTTGTGACTAATGCTTCCACAATCCTATCTTTTATCCTCAACGTCAGCTTCTCGCAAAATTTGTCGTAGAGATTGCATATTGTCTACCGGCAAATATTTTGTAATTTGTCTCCACCATCCTTTAAGTGAATCTAATCCATGTTGTCAATGACCGTCAAAAGTTTCAGCACAACAATGCATAGATAGTAGCAACCAAAAAATATAAGAAATGTTCAAAATAAATGAAACAGTCAAAAAACACAAATTAAAACACTATCGATGGAGACCCCAAAAAGTACTCCAACTATGTTATTGCCTATCCATGTTCAGTGAAAGTGCGTATGTAACTCCTCTCACCAAGCACCTCTGTTGTCGACCTCCATTGCCCTAAATCCCGTCAGTTGTTTTCGGCCTCCATTACTCTGCTTCCTGAAGAACCCATCAACAACATAAAGGAAAACCCCTAATCCTTTGCTTTTTCCTTTTTAACTAGCGCCTCGTATCAAAAATTTCAAGACAAAATATTTCTTTTATCTTAAAAGCCCCCTCTGTGTAGTAGTGTCGAATGAAACGACATACAAGTTGTCTCTAATCATATAAATAGAGATCGAAGGGACATAAGGGTTGGGATTGATGTCTGATAAATCTTGCTAGGAAAAGTTGTCGCATTCTTTAGAGTCAGCTACCCCAGGAAAACGAAGAGCCCAACAAATTGTTGTCTTTATATAAGATAACATGAATGATAAGTGAAATAGCAACCTCAATATAGGGTGAGACAATAGTAGCCTACGCATTGGCACACTTAGGGTGCACTATTAGAGTCAATTTTTCAAGTGATGTTAGATAATATTGTCTTCAATTGATATGGTTTTGTCTTAATTGTTGATAGTCTTAAATGGATTTCGTCTTAATTGCCATTGTCTTAATATAAAGTTTCGTCTTAAAATATTTTTGTCTCAAGTTGTTTTTGTCTTAAATATAAAGTTTTGTCTTAAAATATTTTTGTCTTAAACTGTTTTTGTCTTAAAACATTTTTGTCTCAAACAATTTATGTCTTAAATATAAAGTTGTCTTAAAATATTTTTGTCTTAAATTGTTTTATCTTAAAAGAATGTCTTAAAATGTTTTTGTCTTAAATATAATGTTTTGTCTTAAAATATTTTGTTTTAAACTGTTTTTGTTTTAAAATATTTTTGTCTCGAAGTGTTTTTGTCTTAAATATAAAGTTTTGTCTTAAAACACTTTTTATCTCAAACTCTTTTTGTCTTAAATTTAATATTTAAGACAATTCAATTGATATTAAATTTTAATTTAAAATTACTAAAATAAAAAGTGACTTTTTAAGACAAAAGATTTCTATTGTCTTAGTAGTGAGGCTAGTAGTCAAAATCTCGAGTGTGAAGAGCGTACGCTCATTTTGTTTGACTATGCTGCCCCATCCTGTTGTAGTCGGGAGTTGGGAAGTCATAAACATGTTAAATGGTTAGAAAGGCCTGACCTCCGACCTTAGATTTTCACATTTGAATATTTTTTTATTATTTATGCTACAATTTGTTTTTGATTTTTTAAAAAGAAATAACTATTTAAAAAAAAGGAAAATAGAGAAAAAAAATTATACGATCCTTCTCATTCACTATCTTAGCTTCACTATCTTAGCTTTATTTATCTAAAGTTCCATATTTTTAGGGTTTAATATTATTTAGTTGGTTTATAATAAATTTCCCGCGGTTTAATTGTTTAATATGAATGTCTTGTGTGTACTGATCCCTTGGATTTTAAATATAAATATAATCGAGGTGATGTTGCATAGTCGGAGTTGGGAGAATGTTTTATTCAAACATTATTGTTTTCTACTTGGGAGTTAATTTATAGAAAAGTAAATAAAGATACAAGAAAATTATGGTTCACAAGGAAACTAGAGAGTAATTTTTTTTCCCTAGCAGAGTTGTCGCAAGTCGCGACATTGTTAAATTGAAGTTAGTCGGTTACTATAAAGTAAGCTAGGCGGAAGTTGGATAGTGGTAGCGAGTCAGGTGTATGAAATTTGGGATGATGTTAAAATAAAGTTTATGCCAACGAAGACTGCGACCTCGACGTGCAACGTAGTCGGAGTAAGACGGAAGCCGATAGTTGGGAGGTTAGTTTTGAAGAATGTTCTTTCATTTTATTTGATTATGCGGCCAACGAGAGTTTATACGATATTTGGAATGTCGATAACCTGAAAGTTGTTTTTATGAAATAGATAGATCTAATGTCCAACCTCTGACTTATAACAATTTTTTTTTTTTTTTACTTTTAATGTTACAATTTTTTTTAGAATTTTTAAATATAATAACTATTTAAAAAAATGGAATTTTTATTTTTATGTAAGGTAGTTATTTTATCTTACTTTTACAAAAACAAAATATCTATTTAAAAAAAATAAAAATTATATAGGATCATTCTTATTTTATTTCTTTTGTACATGCAATAAAATATTGTCTTCATGTTGACTTGAATCAAGTTGAATCATTCTTGCTTTGTTTTAATATTTATTTCTTGGTTTTAATGTTACAATTCTTAAGGTTTAATTTTACTATCAAGATTTTTAAGAATAATAATAATAATAATTCATATATTAATATATAATAGTTTATATATTAATAATAATGATTTTAATAATAATAATTAATAATTAAATATATTAATAATGATTATGAATTAATATATTGATAATAAAAATTAATAAAATCTATTGGATTATTTCAACTATTGTGATTGTTACGTATACCCATATTTGTCTATACTAACCACATTTATTTAAAAACTAATGTGGTTTTGTTATTGTGGTATACCATTGGCTCTAAATAGAAACCTTATATGTAGGGTGGATCAACGTAGGGTATTACTAACACTACTACAGTAAGGACATCGACAAAAATAAATCTTCTGTCTTAAAAAGTCATTTTTCATTTTTGTTATTTTACATTAAAATTTAATATCAATTGAATTGTTTTACATATAAAATTTAAGACAAAAATAGTTTGAGACAAAAATAGTTTGAGACAAAACTTTATATTTGAAACAAAAATTTATATTTAAGACAAAAATATTTTAAAACAAAAATAATTTAAGACAAAAATATTTTAAGCCAAAATTTTATATTTAAAACAAAAACAGTTTGAGACATATATTTTAAAATAAAAGTTTATATTTAAGACAAAAGTAGTTTGAGACAAAAATATTTTAACACAAAACTTTATATTTAAGAACTGGTAGATAAGATGTTACTATTTGAAAACAACTCTTCTGTATATATAGTGTCATAACCTGAAACTCTTAGATGAAAATTTCTAGAGCTTCTTCTTGTCCGTTTAAAGTCGCTCGGCCATTCACTGCAACATAGGAGTCCCCTTGCAAATCCTGATAATCTGTTTGATCAAGAATCTTTTTTCAATAAAAGGTAGAATAATAGTTCGATTGTAATACCTAGACAGCATAGGGCTCAGACACGAGTCTAATAACCTGTTATAAGTAGTAAAGCTACGTGAGTAGTGCAGTACTCAGATTCTTCATTGCAGGCAGACGTCTCGCGATCGATGCAACCTAAAAACCCATTCCAGTTTTGGAGATTTTGGAATGGCTCGTTGTAACGACAATAGAAAATCCGTAACTGTTATGGAGATTTTGGAGAGGCTCCTTGTAATGACAGTAGATCAATAGGCGAGATTGGCTGTCAATATATTTCTGTTCAACATAATCATTTAATAACCAATAGAAAAAATAAGAAAGAAGTTCTCACTAAATCTAATCCTGTAAATCTGAAGGCGTTGTTATTGGTATTTGATTTTTTTTTTTTTTTTTTTTTTTAATGAAAACTCCTTTTTGCATTAAAAGTAGCATTCTCCGGGTTTTGTTTTATCTATTCTAAAAACGATTTGTTATTTTCTCCACCTTATTTATTTTAATTTTTCTTTTATCTCGGAAAGGAACTTAGAGTGGGCTAACTGACTGTATTTCAATATTCATATTACTCCAACCAAAAATCTGATGTCAAATTGAGTGCATTTCAATATTCATATTACCGCAACGAATTCTCGGATTAGCAATATTTCACTAAATTGTCTTTTTACTATTGTATAGAAATTTAATATCCAAATTATTTTAACAAATTACATTACCAATTTTTTCAATTGGCCGTTGGAAGCTGCGGGAGGTGTTGTAGTTGCCGGTTCGACCGTTCCCTGTGAGCTCTTGTACCGGCTCTCGAAAGAACGGCCTATGAATGTGATAAACCTTGGGAGCCGGGCGGGGAATTCTTGGCTATCTTGGATAAGCCTTTGTTCACGCTCAGTCCTTTCGCCATCCTCAACCTATATACCTGGGCTTTGCTTTTCCTGGGGAATCTAACCGTGACCTTAGTCGGCTCCGAATTAAAATTGGCTCGTTGAATATATTTTTTTAAATAGGAGAACAGTGAACAGGATTCGTAATATGGAATACCGCACTTCTGGACAAGCACTTTGATAAATGAAACAGAAACCTTGAATGTATTGTTTGAAGCAGACCAGAAAAGAAGGTTCTAATATTAAGTGATGTAATTACTTTTTTGGTTTGACTGATTATGCTTATATGTGAAGGCGTTTCGACGTGAAAATATTATGAATTATAACAAATTATTTGAAATTTTAAATATAGTATTATGGAGCGATAAATATTTTTTTTTTAATATAATTTTGGAATAAGCTCGTAAGTTATTTTATTCATTTTTTAAATTAAATATGATTTTTAATTTTTTATTATTGAAATAAAAATTTTCATTCAAATATAAAAAATAATTTAATATTTAATAAGGTATTGTAAAAATAAGGTATTGTAAAAACAAAAATAAAAAGTCCCTTAATATAAATGGATAGTAAGGAGATCAGTATATGTATTATAAATTATCAATAGAGCATTCTAAGTAGTCATTATCAATAAGTTATTATAAGTGGTTTAGATTTAAAGATGTAGATAATTTTTCACATTTAAAAAAATTATGTTTTTAAGGTCTTCACTCTATTAACAACTTCTATTTAATTAAAAAAATATTTAGTTGAGTGATCATAGTTGTTCATTAGATGTTTTGATGTTTTCTTTATCTAAATTGTGACCATCTTGATTTGGTAACCATCAGTGATGATATAATACTAATATTTTTGGGTCAATTGTTTTTTGGCATATTTTCTTAAGTCTTCAACTTTTCATGTATTTTTTAAGGTAATCATGTTTAATGGTAAGAGGCTAGATTTAGTGTGTAAATAAATATTTATTTCTTAACAATAATTGGTGAATTGGTAAGCTCAAAGTACTTCAACTATTGTCCTTTCAAAATTTAATGTTCAATTATTATTTCCAAAAAGCTAAATAAAATCCAAATTAACATACCATTAGAAAATTAAGGTCATGGGAAGATTATAAATTATAAATTAGAACTATAAATAGTTTTACAAAAATATCGCCACATATATAATGAATCAATAAGACTTTTTAGGATATTACATTTAGTTTGGGTATCTAAAAATTTCCTTACGTATAAGTGTTCACAATTTTCTTTAATCCAAATTAATATGTTTGTATGTAATAACTATGTATAAATTTGTACACAAACTAATTGACATTGATGCGATTGCAGTAAAATAATTAGAATAAAATAATACCCACCTAGGAACATTGTACACTAGGTGCATATTGTTGGTATTTTACTTCGGTGTTGTCTAGAATGGCATTGCCCATGGAGAGCCACCCAATTTCTGTCATGACCACAGGGATGTTCAGCAAGTTCAGCAAGGCCATGGAATAGTAGGTCGCGTTGACCACAACATCAAAGACGTTGGTATAGTACAGCAACGTGTTGGGGTCAATGACATCCTTGTTGGGTAGGAGCAATGAAAACTTAGCGTAGTCCAAGGGCATGACACGATTTCCTTGAATGTAGACATAGTAGGGGTAGACGTTGAGAATCAAGTAGGGCTTTTTATCGCGTAGGAAGGACAATAGAGACATCATCATGTTGTTCCAGGAGGAGTTGAAGGCCTGCGAAGGTGGGAATGAATCCAAGATGAGTTTGACAACATGGGGAGTCGAAACCTTGACCTGCTCGTCAACATTGGCCATCACGCGTGACGAATGCAAGAACCTCATGGTAGGAACGAGGAGGACGACAATGTTGGGGATAGTTGTGAGAACTTCATTGCCGACGAAAATGGTCATGATGTTGGTGTTGGGCAAGTAGGGTGCCACTTTTTTGTTCAATACATAAAAATTTTACTTCCTCTATTTTATTGTTTCATATGACAGTGCCTTACGGTGTTCCCTTTGCAAAATGTGGTGAAATTTCTAGTTAAGATAATGATAGCTTAAGACAACTACAGTTAAGAAGAAACCCATTTAAGACAATTAGCAATTAAGAAAAAACCATTAGCAATACATTCATCCATATATGGATTTTAAACCTTCATTCTTTTCACTGAAATTTCATGAGTGGATAGTGGATAATTATATTTTTTATTTTTGAAAGTAGATATTTAAACTACATGAAATTTAATCATATCAATTTTATTTCTTTTATATTCTATTTTTCCTTTTTCACTAAACCACATTCTAAAAATATAATAAATAAATAGATAAAAAATATTATTTTTTGGTTGGCCACTCAAGGGGATTTAACTTTGAATCTCTTGTTTTAACATAATACTTCATAACAAGGTGATTGTCAAATGAGTTACATTCCATGAACTAAAATTGCTTATTTTTTTAAATATGTGAAAAAAATTAAATTACTTCAACTAAACTTTGATGTAAATTTTCAAGAAATTAAATACAATATAAGGATAAATTTTTTTAAAATATTTTCTCAATTGTTATATATATATATATATATATATCTATAATATAAAATACAAATTCATCCATCTATGCATTTTAAATCTTCATTCTTTTAGTTTTAAATGAAAAATCAAAATTTTGATTCTTCCATATGTCTTCTAGTCACATCTCAATTTTGTTTTGGTGTTGAACAAATATATCTAAGAGATAAATAACAATAATTTTATTATTTCTTAAATAAAATTTTAGTATTTAAATTTTTTCTTATTTTGTATATATATATATACAAAATGTAGTTTAATATTTCTTATATTAATTTATTATTAGGTATTAAGATGTTGGTAAACATTTTCATCTAGTAATTAGAAAACCATAAATGCATTATTAAGAAACCAAGTAATATTAGTAATGGATATCATTATCATGAATGCATTATTAAGAAACCAAGTAATATTTGTAATTGATATCATTTCAAACTAGGGAATAACGATTATATGGCTAATCTTCCTCACTTAATAGAGATATATGTAAAGAAATTGTGAAGGAGGTTGAAAGAGTACTCTAGCATAAACTTTAATTTAACCTAAAAAGCCATTGTCATGCCCATATAGTCACCCATATCGGAGACTGACTTAGTGCACCCATATGGCCCATCACTATAGGTTTGTGGTGCATTTGAATCATTTCATCTCATCGATTTTCTCAATCTGAAACTATGTGATTATATACTACACCTCACTTTTTATATGTCATGATCATTAAAATTCATAAGTTTAACACTTATTGAAGTATGTAGACAATAATTCCATACAATTATGCCTTAACATAACCAATATTCAAATGATATGAATGAAAGTAATCTTATAGAATCAACAACCTAACTAGCCTAACGGTTGTCAAATATTCAAATGTGTTACAATAAAGTGAACTCTAGTCTCGTATAACAATTTAAATTATAAGAGCACACAATTCATACAAACCAATCACCAAATTTCCTATTTCAATGACAATCATCGATTGTAACTTTGTCATAGATCAAAATTGTTTCACTTGATAGAAAGAGTAAATACTCTCTTATGCATGAAATGTATGAAGAGTTAAATTAAGTGAAGGAAAACAAGTTAAGTCTAATTATATCTAATATTAGAAGTCAAGTGAGTAAAATTTAAAAAGGTAATGCCTTGTCAAGAAAATCTAAGTGAAGGAAAAGAAAAATGTCAATTTATGTTAAAGTGAGGTTCGAAAAGTTTAGTTAAAGTATCAAGTCATAGTTTGCATGAAGAAAAGAAAGTCAGAGTTTGCATGATTCCATATTTAGAAAGTTCAATGCTTATATACTCATGTTTGGGTCATTGTAATGTGAAGTAACAAGAGAGAATAGCAATAATTTTGTGGATGTATATGAGAGAATAATTGATGAATATAACATATTTATTGAAGAAGATTGTGTACTTATTTGCCTTTTTTTTGCATGTTTATCTTTTCATCTAAATAACAAGTGGTATCATAGCTACGTTTAGCAAGGTTTCAAAGCACAAAAAAAGTTAAGAAGGTCATGAGCTACTTCCACTAAGAGCCTTGGTTATTGTGAGTAGTTTGCAAATCGAAGTTTTCATTCATTGGTCCATAAGTAGAAACTAGAGCTCATTGAGAGTTTTTAAACCCAACTACTAAAATAGTACGGTGAGTAGCCTATAGAGCCACTGCCACTGACCAAAGAAGGAGTCTCCAATGTAAGTTGTAGCCATGAGACTTCATAGGACTATGCATAGAAGATATTATCAAACTTGATAATATTTGTTGGGAGCCACCATTAAAGTGAAGGTTAAAATGCTTATTTTTAAAGATAATCAAGTGTATGTGATGTTAATTTCTAGAAGGCTAATGCAATAAAGAAATAAGGTAGAAGACAAAAGAAAGACTACAACCATGGGTCACAATGTAAGAATAAAGCAAACCACGAAAAGAAATCGAGAGGAAGAGCCAAACTATTTTGAAGATCTCATAGAGGTTCTCTCCACAGACGAGGCATCTAAAAGACAAGTAGACGAAGTAGAAAAATTTGAGGATGAATGGATCAGGATAAATCTGGTAACACTTCCAAAATTTACTAGTAAAAATTTTGTTTTTAGGAACCATCAAAATGAAAAAATTTCTTCGATATAAAGAGTTGATTGAGTATCGGTCTAATAAACCATGTGATGAAGTACTTGATATCTTAGTATTGGATCTTATAAAACATTCATTGGATTAGAAGTCCTTGTGCAAGGTAGTAAAACCTACATCTTCTTAGGAAGCATGGAAGACCCTGAAAGTATCATTTGGTATTAAGGAAGTGACATAAAGCAACAAATTATGTTAAAATCTGTTGAGAATCAATAGAAAGTTAACTCTAGTTTTGAGATTAAATGAGCAATACTCTAGGAGGAAAACGAAGCTCGGGGAGTCCCACCCAAATGTGGATGATGGTCATAAAGACTATAAAAGTGAAACCCATCATGAAGACATGCATATGGATGAATAAGACACATAAAATATTACAGAGTGAGAATTCGAAGCCCCTACATGTGAGGTAGAGTAAGAACATATAAATGCTTGAGAACCCCACTGTAACATGGACGGTGAAGATGATAATGAATCCTACTCTGATGAGACACATGTGGATGGTGACTGAAAAGTGAGTAGTGAACTGGTGAATTCAACAATAGTCCTTGTTGATGACAGTGAAGCTTCCAATAAAGAAGTGAATAACATGTTTTCTCTAGGTTGTATGATTGTAGTTTATGATGGCCTCTTTGCATCAGAGTTTGAAGCATTTAAGTTTGAGAATAAAAAAGAATTTTTTTCATATGAAGTAATGGTTTGTAGAGCTGAATGTGCATCTCTCATGAATACAACGACAAATGATGAATTTGGTGAAGTTGAAATTTTTAATGAGCACGTGCACGCTCAAATAAACCACCACAAAGTGGATGAAAATTATGTTGATGAAATTTGTGGTCTCTTTTTCGAAACAAGAATTGATTGTTGAAATATGGAAAGTTCCATGTTTGATGAAGAATTGAAGGTTGAAGCTACCACTGTAGCAACAAGTTGTAACAACCCTGGTAAAAAATCCATGTAAAAGTTAATAAAGGTAAAATAAGATCTTGGTCATGATACACATATTCCAAGTTGAATGTTAGGTTAAAACATCCTAGTCGGTGTTCATTTTGGTTTATTAATGGTTATGGAAATTGGAAAAGGAAATGGAAAAGGATTTAGAAAGGCATGAGGAATTTATTGGCATTTTATTTATGAAAATAATGGAAAACAAAAGAAAAGGGAGGGGAAAGGTCACATATTGCATGTGAGGAGGAAAATGAAAGAACAAAATGGAAAAATGAAGAAATTAGAGGCATGATTGATAAAAAGGTTTATGAGGATCATTTGATAGCTTTTGCATAAACGTTTTTCAGTTTAATTTTGGAGCTCTCTTTCTATTATCTCTCTCATACTCTTGGACACTTTGAGTTTTCTTAGAGCACTCTTGGAGGATTGTGGCATACTTTGAATTTGGACCAAGAAGGAAAAGGAAAATAAAGAAAGCACAAGAGGAGAACGAGATCAATAGTTATAATGGGTTTTTCTTGCAGGTACTAAGTTTAATGTATGGTTCTCTAACTAGTTTTGGCATGCATGGCATATGCATGTGTTATTTGGTTATGATTTTTCAATGGCATAACGATGGATTGACAAAGGGGTTTTTCCTAGCCTCATATTTTATAAGCTATGTTTTTGTGGGTTTACTCTTTCGGTTGGTTTTCTTGTGCTCGTTGTGGGTTGAGTTATTAGTTCATATGTTTTTAGTTAGAAAAATTCTCAGAAGCCTTGGTAGGTTGAGTTAGTCCTGGAAGCCCCGGGTTGGAAAAACACTCCTAAGCTTGACAACAATCGTGTGCCCGCTAGTAGTCCCGAGCTCCCGGTTGGAACAAGCACGTTGGTTCTGAAACTCGGGTAGAGACCAATATGGTGATGGTTATGGATGCTGGGATCATGGAAGTGTGTTGACTGATCGTCATCGATGTTAACCTACAAAGACTGTGGGCTACCCCAATATTGCATGGAAATTTTGACCTACCAAATTAATATTATATTTCAAGAATGATTTTGATGGTTTCTACTTTTTGAGATGTTTTTTGTTGGATATATGGCACGCCACGTAATTCTTCACTTCGCTTGAGATATATTCATGCTCATATTGTACCCCTAGTTAGTGGGCTGTAAACCCTGTTGTGCATGGGCTGAAAAGTCATAATTAATATTTTTCAAATTCCTAAAACTTTCCCACGTTCACTTTTTTTGAAGCCCTCTCAACCTAAGCATTATATAAATCAGGATCCTTATATCCTCCTTATGTGATTTTGCCATCTCAATATAAACAATGTGGAATGGCGCTCAACTTTTTTTCTACGAAGGTTTAGGAAATGAATTTTTAAGAGGCAAAGTCAATCCTCTGGAGAAGTCAACAACATTAGATCAAGGTACAATATTTTTATATGATTCAGAAGAAGTGGCAACGTAAAATTCATCTCGTGCTTATCTTAAATTATCATAACTCTCTCTACATTGGATTTGAATTTTTGTAAAAAGTGTAAGATAGTGCATGATCATAGTTTTCTATCTATCAATTTAGAGCTGATCGAAGAAACAAAAGATACAGCATCGTATAAGTTTGATCTACCGAAAATCTATAATTAGGCATTAGATATTGGCAACTTTGAAGAATACAATTGGGTCAGACCGGTATTGGAAAGATGACCCAGGGGAATAATACGATCTAAAATCACATATTTGGGTTCTCCAACATCAGATAAAGCACCAGATTGAATATCGAATGAAGTGAAGAAAAAGTTAGATCATGTTGTTTAGCATTTAAAGGACCAGACTTTCAGGTACATAAATCAAATGATGCGGTGGAATTAGAGTTACCGCAATGGTACATGTCTTACGTTTTGATTGATGGGTCTAAACTTATCACACAATGGGTGAAAAATCACTTTTTTACCGGAGAGGATTGGGTTCCTCAACACCTATAAAATCTATCTAATAGATAGTACACCAGTAATTATAGTTGGAAAAATTTTTATTCATGTTAGTTTATTTAGGTTTAGTTACGGAATTTGTATACATATGTCATAATTAGAGTTTTTTGTTGAACACCAATTTCTTTAAAGAGGTCAAAGTATATCATTAAAAGGCTATAGCGGTAACCTCTAACAAGAGTAGTACTTTAGAAGACTATACTTGAGAGGGTTGGTCAATTAATAAAGTTTTAGTTATTTTCACCGTTTGACAAATTTCCCAAAATTCTAAATATCAGGTTTCAATGCTCGTATAAAAATTGAATGTACACTTGTTTCTCGTAGAAGAGAAGTTAATTGTATTAAGCTCTCGCGTGTTGAGAATGGGTTCTATCCTTTTAATTCTAGTTATATGTGCTTGTGATCAATTATGCAATTAAGTGTTTAATATCTCTACAATTGCTTAACAATTCGGTTTCCTTGAATTGATTAAACTTATGTGGTTCGTTTAACTTGTTGAATATCCATTAAAACTTTAATTTGAAAACATATTGATTATTCTTTTGAAAATAGAGGTTCCAAATGAGATTAATATCAAATCTAAAAACAATGAAAGTCTGATTGGAAAATTGGTATTGAACTAAGAGCTACTAGTTGAACAAATGGAATATGAACACCTATCTTCGCATACTTTTGAGCCGATAGCTTTTTCAACCTAGGAACGCGATCTTTATGAGACAGACATGTCAGGCTTAATACCACCTATTTGTGCAACTTTTGTTGTTAAAGATCCGTGGGAGAAGTAATGCAATCATCGTTCGATTGGAGGCCCGCAGATCCGATGGCATTCACACCATGCGATAGGAGGTTTAATAAGGCGGTATGGATCCGAGGAGTTATGAACAAAGTTTAATTAAGATGTTTTGAGGTCCTGAGTCTATTTTAAAAAGTTTAAACATTGCCTCAAGAGTTTATAACTCTGTTGTGAAAAAGCTGCTTATTCTGGTCTCTCGAACTCGTTGCTGTATTTATATACTTCGGGGAGAACTAAAGCACTATTGGAAGATCACTATTGTACCCTCGAAGAGTATTAAACCATTGGAAAAGTGAGTTGTAATACCCCCTCCGAAAGAGTTTGAATATTACAAAGGTGAATTATAATGTTTTTGAAAAGGAACTATTAATTGATGTGTATTTCTATTAATCAAATTTCATAAATTTGATGAATGAAATTAATAATGGAATATATGACTCTTCGAGTTAGAAACAATTGTAAAAATTAAGAAAGGCTTAACGCCCTCACACCCACACCGACATCATTTTTGGTATCGCAGCGTACTTTTGAGCATTTATCACAGAATAACAAACTTTGAAGAGTTAGAAGAAGAAACTAAAGATGGCTATCCGAATTGTTAGAGTGTGTTGTCAGAAGAAGAAAGGCTAAATATAATGCATAATCGAGACTATGCAAACAGGGTCCAAGCCGACAAAGCAATTGAGTTAGGACAAATCAAGTAGATCCCAAGATGTCAGTGAACCAAGAGGTCAAAAAGAATAAGGAGAAAATGTGAGCCATTCTCGAGATACATTCTTAAAATCGCCTTTAGGATCTATATCCAAGCCTAGACTTAAGTATCAGTTTTGCAGGAGGATTGAATCCAAAAGAATTGATAATTGATTAATGATATGAATAAATGCTTTGATTTTGAGCATATGGTGAAGAAAGAGAGTTAAATTTGTAGACAAGGTTAGTGACATGCAAAGACTTCAGGACAGAAAGCAGAGAAGGAGAGTTGTTATAACAATCAAGAATTGGAGAAAAAATGGTATAAAAGCCGAGGAGGTAAGTTTTTTTCCTAATGATTACTGAATTTTCATTATTTAGACAAATGCAGCATCTAGATGACTAATGACAAGAAAGAGTGGGTTGGAAGAAGAATTTTACAAAGTAAGCATAAGAGTCGTGACAGATCTAGGACACAAAGCAGTAAGAAAGATTTTGCATGAATGGTTCCGTATTGAGAGATCTGTGTGATGAGATAAGTATATTGTCTCCAAGACAAGAGAAGAGTGCTTACCACCTGGCTTAAATCAAGAGAAGATATTGAGAAAAGGTCTTCCAAGAAGAGGCATTGAAGAGTAAGTCAAGGTGAGAGAAGATCTACAACACCAAGATGGAGCTGTAGCAAATTACCCGCATGCACATACAAAAGGTGATGCAAGTGGCAGAGTAAATTCCCATGGAGGAGAGGAGGAAGAGAAAAGGAAGAGAAGTGATGTTGCTGGGAAAATAAATTGGGACATAGATTTGAGGTGGCTAGAGAAAGAGAACAAGAAGGTCGAGAATGTAATTGTTGCTCTTGGATCAAGGAGCAACAATGCCTTAAAGCAGAGAGAAATTATGCCAAAGATGGAGAAGACGGTTGTCAACAAGGTTTTGCTAAAACAAAAAAAGAAGTTGTTGAGCCACAAGAGGAAAAATTTGTTCAAGGTGATGAAGTTCAAGGGAATGTCATTACACTGTCATTGATATAGCAATACTGTGACAACTTGGTCTCTACAAGAGGTGATGTTGAATTTGAAGATTATGGGAACATCCAAAACTCCTACAAGGTGTCATATTTTAGAAGGGTCATCACCGATTGTGAAAGAGCAATGTAAATAGAATCAAGAGAAGGGCCTACAAAGATAAAATAAATGTGATGATGCCGGTGGATATGTGTCGTATACCACTGGTAGACTTTAAGAGTGGATAGACAACAATTCATGATGGTAAGGTGAACACCTACAAGCTACGATAGTATGTACTAAAACATTGTTACCTATGGAAGAAGGAGATGCACTACAAAAGGTCTAACCCAAAGACTTTATTGTTGGAGTGAAAGAATAATTGCGTATTGAAGATGAAGATAAATTTGCTTTTGGTTTCAAAACCCAAGGTAGTATTTACTTCTACTAAAATTTTCGATTTGCCAATTGAAATTCAAGAAATTTTGGATAATTATTGTGATATATTCCGGATGATTTGCTCAAGAGTTACCACCAGAAGAATAATCAAATATCGTAGACGATCCCACATCAAAACTGAAGTAAACAAAGCAACGATAATGACTCCCAAGTAAAAATGAAGAAATCGTAGCAAGTGTAGGAATTAATGGCTAAAGGTTTGATCGAGAAAGTTTGAGTCCTCAGGCAGACTTCCTACAAAGGTGTTTAGCCAGAAGATGGAGGCTAAGAATGTGTACCGATTCAAGAGGCGTTAAACAATAAATAAATTGATTTATAGATTTTTTACCTGGGCATCTGAATGACAATGATCTGAGGAGAAGATATTTTTCAAAACTAGATTTGAAAAGTGGCATCATCAGATTAGATAAGAGAAGGTGATGAAATGGAAAACAACCTTTAAAACAAATGAGGATTGTATGAGTCGATGTAATGCCCTTTGGTTTTTCAATGCACCTAGTACTTTTAAGAGGCTCATGAATGAAGTGTTAAAGAATATTGGTAAATTATAATAGTATATGGATGATATATTAATTACAACAAGACAAAGAAGTTACACTATATCTAAATTATGTCCTAAAGAAACTACATCAAGAGTAAGTTGCTGATAAATCTAAATAAGTGTTCATATTCATGTGAAAGTAGTTATCTGGTGTATCTCAAGTTTTTGTTGTTTCTACTAAAGGGTTAAAGATGGATCTAGAAAAAGGTATGAAATTATGTGATAGTCACCCAAAGGTGTTTTTGAGGTAAGAAATTTCTATACCGCTAGTTTTTATAGAAAATTCATAAGGAATTTCAGCAAGCTTAATTCACCTATCATTGAAACCACAAAGAAGGACAAACAACTATTCATGGGGATCAAGCTGAAAAAGAATTTTCAGCTTCTAAACTGGAAAATAATCAAAAACTGTCTATTTTTCCATTTTACCAAACCATTTCAAGAAGTGATGCTAGTGTAGCTATTAGAGCTGTCTAAGTCAAGAAGATAGACCCGTAGCATATTTCAAAGGAGAAGCTTAATGACACAAGGAGAAAGTACTTTCTTATGACAAAGAGTTATATAGTACAAGCATTGAAGAAGTGGAGTGCATTATTTAATGTCTAAAGAATCGTGACCATATCTGATAATCATGCTTTACGTAAAAAAGATATTATGCAAGATCCTAAATTGAGTCAAAAAACATGCTAAATGGGCTGGAATATCTTCAAACTTTTTAACTTTGCTTTGAAGCATTACAAGTAAGCCACAAATAAGGTAGTTGATGCCTTTGATAGGTAAAGAACATTCTTGTTCAAGAAAGTTAAATTGAAGTGGTAGGGTTTTTGATTTTCTTAAAGAACTCTATAAAACAACATTTGATTTAAAGAAGCATTTGAAAACATGTTGTGATCTTGTTTTGATGGACAAGGTGTCAGTGGTTAGATCATTTTGCAAGAGGGTTTATTGTTCGTGAAATCAGCGAATAAAATTGTTCCATGAGAGAGATACTGAATCGGAGAGAATCAGTGGTGGGCTTCAAGAAATTCTCAGTACTAATAAACTTATGAGAAGCTTAATAGCTTTTTATTTTGACAAAGATGAGATCTAAGGGAAAATTTTGTGGAAATTGTAAAATTTATTAAGATGCAAAGGAGAAGCCGTATCGTGCTTATCCGTATCGGCTTATTCCGTATTTAATTCTGGATATGGTGTTATGGATAGATTGCCTAAGACATGGAGAGGGAATGATGCAATTTATGCTGTTGTCGACAGACAAAAATGACATATTCAGATCAAGAGAACCAAGGATGCTACTCATGTTTCAATTATCAAGGAGATATGATTAATATGGGTTTCTAAAGTATTGTTTCAAGGTGAGATACTAGGTTTGTTATTATTTTATGAAATTAGAAAAATTCCAGAATACTTAAGTTTATCTCATGATCACCCTTGATCGATGGACAACTGAAGTAGTGAACAAAAGTTTGGGTAATCTTTTTGAGAAGTCTTGTAGGAGAATATCCTAAGCAAGGATCATATTTTTACCATAGGAAGATTATATACAATGATTCACCGAATGGTGGCGACAGGATAAAGTCCATTCCATATTTTTTTTATTAGATGCAAATTTCCAAGAGAGTATCTAAATTGGAGAACTTAAAAGGTAATGAGGATGTTGATGTGAGAAGAACTTGCTTCAAAGATACAAGCAATACATGAGCAGAAAATCGAGCAAATTTACAAGACAAGAGATTACACAAGAACAAAACATATTTGATAAAGAGAAGTTAATTTTGAAGTTGGTGGATTTGGTTTTGGCACACTTGAGGAAAGAAATATTTCCAAAGAGACAATATAACAAATTGAAATTCAAAAAGAAAGAGATCATGTGATATTGAGAAAGTTTTCGCAAATGCCTATGAAATTGAATTGCCAAATTTATTACTGGAATATCTCCAACATTCAATGTTGCTGATTTGCATATGTATATGAAGATGGAGGCACCGATGAAAGACTAGAAGACGTAGAACAGATGATTGGGTAAAACAGCGTACCATAAATATGCCCATTTCAACCAAAGATGATTCAGATAAGAAAATTGTTCAGTAACCAGAGGACAAGAGCATTTGGTCATTTAATCAAGTGGAAGGATCAACCAATTGAGGATGCTATTTGGATGGCGTGGTTATGTTGGCAGTAAACTTGGCAATTTTATGGAGGATCTTCATGGACAAAAGAGCCTATGAAGAATTGGTCCTCAGAGTCTGACAGTAAGGGCATTAGAGTTTAGTCAACAATGTGGAACATTGTTCACATAAAGGACTGATGGGTCTAAATTCATTCAATAAATGGGTGAAAAATAAGTTTTACCGAGAGGATCAAAGTTCCTCAAAAATTCTGTTAAAATTCCATTCTCGTAATAGAGCAGGGCGTAACCCAGAATTAGAGTGTCAATTTCAGCTTTTGGATTCGTGGTCATTTTATTTATTATTTACACCTAGAAACATGTCATAATTAGGAGTTTGTTTACGTTGAAATAATCTTTTCACCCCAGGCAGGTCGACACATTGTCAAAAGGCTGAGAAGTGTAACCTTGTAACAAAGAGAAAGGGGGAAAATTTTTTGAAGACTAGACTTGAGAGGGTTGGCCTCCTAATTAACAGTTGTAGAGTTATTGATCACTTTGGCTAAATTTCGTGGGGGTAAATTCGTTCCAAATATCATTAAAGCTGTATTGTTTTATGTATAAAACTTGAATGTAGACTATTTTTGTATGAAGATAAGTTATCTTATTAACCTCTATGTGGTAATGTTCATCTTTCTGAATTTTGAGTTATATGTGCTCGTGTGATCAATTGAGTGTACTAAGCGGTTTATTATCTCTACATAATTCGGGTTAAGAGGTTCGGATTTTTGAATTGGATCAACTTACCGGTTCTGCTAACTTGTTGAATATCAAAAGATAATCATAGACCTATGTCTATTGATTATTGTTCAAAAATAGAGCTTTAAAGGAGATTAATATCAAAACCAAACTAGTGAAAGTCCTATTTCAAACAGTAATAGAACCAAGGAGTTGTTGAATGGTTTTGGAATACGTAAACTACCGTGATAGCCTTTGGTTTGGAAAGCGCTAACTCATGGAATGTGATCCATTATATTGTGACATCATAGCGAATACCACCTATTTTGCATAACTTTTGGTTGTTAAATATCTCAGGAGAAGTAATGTGATCATCGCCTGATCAAGGTCAGAGATCCATTTATCTAATTCATGTGACAGGAGGAGGTTTAATACAAGGTATGGATCCTCATGTTATCAAATAAAGCGAATTAAGATGTTTTGAGGTCCGATATTCATTTCAAAGTTTAAATATAATTCCCAAAGATTTATAACTCGCTAGTAAGTCGCTAATATTCTGCCTCAACTCGGCTAAGTTGTATTGATATTTTCGAAGAATTAAAGCATTGTTTGAAGATAAATTATTATAGCTCAAGAGTATCAAATCATTGGAAAAAGTGAGTTGCAATACCCTCCGAAAGAGTTTGAATATTACAAAGGTGAATTATAATGTTTTTGGAAAAGGAACCTATCATATAGACATGTATTTATTAATCAAAATGGTAATAGACTCCTCCGGAGTTAAAACAATTTTACAAAGTACAGTGTCTTCCTTAATTCTTGCACCCACACCGACATCATAGCTGTGCAACAGAGGGTAAAGATGAGAGCAAGAAACTGCTGTGCATAACACGTTAGTATGCCCACTACATGAAGTCTTTCAAAGTGATCACCGTATGAGTCACTATAAAGGTATCATTGTATCAAGTCATCAGAATACATTATTGTGTGGGTTGTTTTACTGTGTCTATCTACCAAGAGTTGAAGAGGAAATGTCGTGATGTCTAGGACTGTTTGCTGTTGTGGTTGTGTTACAGTTGGGGTTATGATCTAGTGTGTCTTTCTTCTACATCATTCTATATCACTTGTGCGTTGACCATTTTCTTGGCACGGGAGTCGATTCTTCTTTTATTCTTCTATAGGGTGGTAGGTGGTGCTAGGGTGAGCTAGCTCATTGGTGTTGGGGCACTGCTCGCCTGACTAATAAATAATCTTGGGCGTTGGGAGCGTCCATCCAAGGGAGCTGAGAAGAACAAGCTAGATTCTAGGAAGTTGGAGCTTTATTTTCAAATGAGTTGAATATTGAAGAATTATTAAAATAATTAGTTGTTTTTGTCTCGAATTGCCTACCCTAAAAACTATGTGCATTTCAGGTTTTCTTATTTACTACTATCATTGTACAAACACTGACACAATTAAAGATTAACTAAATGCCTTTTCTAATTGTAAAGGAATACTAATTCACTTCACCCTTTGCCTTCAAAATATTTCCAATAATTGGTATCAGTAGATTGGTTCCTTCAATAATAGTTTAACAAACTGAAGGAGGTTTCTGGAGCCAAGAAGGTGCCCTTTTTCACGAAAATAATTATGCACTCGAAAAGGAAGAATGGACGCCTCGCCACTTCGACGCATAAGTTAGAAGTATGGGACATTATACCCAAATGGATGCGCGCATCAACCGCGTATGAACAAGGCAAGAACACGCAGTAAATGATGCAAAAGAAAAGAATATTATTATCAGTGACTATTCACCTTCTTTATCATACAGAAGTAATAGCAAACCAAAAAAATGTATGGGACAAGCTGAGAATATATATGCAGACTAAATTCTCAAGAAGCAAAGTTTAACCATAGATCAAAATTCTGAGCAACTCGTAATGAAAGTGATTGGAAAACGCTGTTGCATACTTCCAACACGTTGATGAAATAAACTACCTAGAAGGATTGGGAGAGCCGAAGGATGAGAAGATTATTATAAGGGAAAGATTCTGTATACATTAAGGGAGATTCAACCTAAAGGTATCACTTTAGAATACAAGAAAATTTAAAATCAAAGAAGAGGAATTACATGGAGTTCTCATAGCATATGAAATGAGACTTGATGAAGAAGAGGGTAATTTTTCATCTAGAAACAACGTTCACAGCAACTAAGAAAACCAATAAGGAAAAACAACTCAATTAAAAGACATGCAACCTGCAGCAGAAGAAGAAAAGGGGGATGATTGAGAAGGTTCGATGAAATAATATGCTTACTTTACGAGAAAGCTAAAAATTAAGAAGGGAAAATCATAAAATTCCATTGATATGTTTCTGACCATAGTGAGGTTGGGCATTTACAGAAATGTCCGAGAAGAAGTGATGCAAACTCAAAGGAAAGAAAAGCATTAATAAATTCAACAAGCCAAGGATCCAAAAGAACTTTCTCTAAAGAAGATAAATTTCATCATCCGATCAAGACAATGAGCAAGGAAGAAGAAGCCAATGAGAGTAATAGATATGCCAAGCACAATAAATAAGAGGTATCAAACAACGAAGACGAAGGATTGACCATAGAGGAATTCTACAGCCAACTGCCGAGGCAAAGAGCTCAAGGTAGAGAAGACCATCTCAATACTATTGAAGAACAAGTCAAGGTCTCAAAATTGAAGTTGAAGAACACAAATGCATTGAAGAGTCATCGAAAAGAAGTTAAAGAAAAGAAACCAAGGAAGAATTAGATGTTGAAGTAGTATTGCTGTTTAAGGAAGTGAAGAAAACTATCCAAAACTATGCCAACAAAATTTCAAGGAATTGGAAGAACTCATCAACAATCAACGATCTTACAAACGACAAAGAATCGGCCTCGGTGTTAAAAAGGAAGAAAAGACCTTCTACAAAAAAATACAATGAACCTAAGTAGATTCGACATGCATGTAGACTTCATTGGAGTGACTAAGAACAACCTTGGAAGACAATTACCGACTAAGATTTCCATCCAAGTACCAACATATTTTTTATACACGTATTCATGTGGAATACTTGGTCATAATACTGAGAATGTCACATGCACCTGAGAACGAATACAATTCTCTAGGATATCTATCAAATATGAACCTCCCAGGCTCAACGAAACATCAATAGATTTTAACATTTTAAAAACAATATTGAATGTTAAAAAAAATGTCGGAATCTCAAGGCAGAATAGAGATCCGTACACTTGAAAATCCACCACGCAAGAATTTTCAAGCCAAAAAACAAACAAACATAGAAGAAGAAGAATACCTACAATTATTCTCATTCTCAAGGTTCAAAACAACAAATATGTGGAAGAAGATAGCAAGTGCTCAACGATATGACCGGAGATGGAAAGAAATTTGTATCTCTAAAAGAGAAGAAGGATGGGACCGTGTCCTTGAAAATGATGGATCTTGAAATGTTATACGATCAGTACCGCTCACTTGGAAGCAAAGATTCTCTAGCCAAGAATGTTCTATCGTTGAAATCATGTGAACTACAATCATGCAGCAAAAAATGTGTGATCAAGGACACACACACTATTCAACTCCACAAAATGTGAAACCAGTGAAAGGCAGTATGGTGAAATTGTATATAAATAAGCCTAGCCCAAAACATATATATGCTCAGATGAAGCTAACCAGCACGTCTAATAGCTAAAAGAGGATGATATAATATTTGGTAGCAATGATGATTCAGACTAGGTAAGTAAAGCCATAAAGATGAAAAAGTGATTTCTAGATGTCTTTTTACTTGGTGGAGCCGACATACTTTTAGGTTTTAAATAGTCTTGCAAAGAAGGTGAGAGCGAATATTTATATGTCAAGTCAAGGTACATCAAGGAAATGCTCAATAAATTCAAAATGGAAGATTGCAACCCATCTCATTAATGCATGATAACAAAAGTTGCAAATTGAGCATATATGACTCATCTAAGGATGTGGATCAAAGGTCAGTATTAGACGAAGATTGGTTGTTCTCTATAAAGCTTCGTTGATGTTCAGAAGAAGGAAAGTAAAGAAGATTCCAATCAACACCAAAAGAATGACATATTATCGCTATCAAGAATTCTTCTATATCTAAAGGGAACAATAGAATACATTTAGGTATCCAAGGGTAACAATTTCATTATTCATGCCTTTATATATGCATATTGCAGGAAGCATTGAACATGCTGTGGAGATACTGTGAAGCATCGAATATTCGGGCTAAAGCTTGGGATTCTCCCCAGTTCTCATTATATTTCATCTATAATATATGGGGGGAGGAAGTAAATAGTCCGCAGGATGGTTTAAAAGGTGGGGAGTTACCTTTTCCATTGATGTCAAAGAGGGAGAGAAAGTTGTAGTAAGAGGTTTCATGATCACAGTATATCAGTTGCCACCAATGCCAAAGTGGAGATTGTTCATCAACATCATTATTGATGTCAACCCGCGCATTGAAGTTACCCCAATATTGCATGGGGGAATTTTTACCTACCAAATTAATATATTTTGGGTCAAGATTTTCATTATTTCTTTACTATTTAGATGTTTTGCTGGAGGTACGCACGTAATTCTTCTGCTATTTCTGGAGAGATATTCATGTCAGTTTGCACCCGAGTTAGTGATGTTCCCACGGGTTGTGGGTACGGGTCATTGAAAAGTCATAATTTTAAGCTCCTAAAACTTCGTCGTTCACTTTTTGAATCCCCTCTCAACCTGAAGCATTTATATAAATTTTGATCCTTATATCCTTTCTTATGTAGGGATTTCTCCACCGAAAACAAAATACAGGTGAATTTTTGCTCTAACTTTTTTTATTAATGGTTAACTACAATCCGGGAATTTTTATCGTATGAATCTGAAATCCCAAGGAAGCTTTTGTAAAAATTCTCCAGATCAAGGTGCACAATATTTTTGGAGACACATCCGTGGAAGTAAGGCTTTTACAGTTCTTGAAATTCATCCAAAGAAGTGACCTTGGAAAAATGTCATAACTTTCTCTATGAGTATAGGATTAATTTCAGAAAAGTAGAAGATAGGATGGAATTTAGTTTTCACTCTATCAATTTCGTACTCCAATGAAGAAACAATGACATGGTATGTCGTGCAAGTTTACCCATCGAAACAATCCATACTCAGGGGGCATTGTGGAGAGATTGGGCATAAATCTCTTTCAAGAAATGCAAATTGGGCCGTACTTGTGGCACGTAAAGAGGACCGAGAGAATACTACAAGACCGAAAATCACATATTGGGACTAACATAGACACACCGTATGCACATCAGTCTTAGAAGGCAAGAAAAAGCTAGATCATGTTGTCAATGGCTAAAAGGACCGTACTTTCTAAAGAAAGCAAAGAAGGGGTGCACAGAGGGTAGCATGACAAGAGAAGAACCAAGGTGGAGAACATCAGCAAGAAGTTTCATCACATGAAGTCTTCAAGTACAAGACTCCGTACATAGTCATTGTAAAGGTATCATTATACTAAGTCATTGTAAATACATTATTGTAAAAGTTGCATTAGGCAGTTCATCTCGCCAAGATTTGAAGAGGAAGTGTCGAGAGGTCTAGGATCATCATTAGGTGGTTAAATAGTAGTTAGGTTACGTGTATAGTAGTTCTTTTACATCATTCTATACTTCATTGCATGGATTCATTTTTCCTTGGTACGAGAGTCCATTATTTCTTTATTCTTCTATAGGTGGGTAGGGTGGTGCTAAAGAGTTGGTTAAGCTCATTGCTTGGGGCATCCGGCTGACTACTGGGAAGAATCTTGGGTGTTGGAAAATTCCATACTGGGGAGCTAGAGAAGAATGCTTTTCTAGATTCTCATAGCGGAGATTTATTTTTTCAATTGAGTTGAATATTAAAGAATTATTAGAAAGAATATTAGGTGGTTTTTGTCCTTATGGGTTTCCACCTTAAAAACTGTGGTGTATTGTTCCTTTTATATTTATCATTGTACAAACATTGATACACTACATTAATTAATGCCTATTAAAATCAATACTCACCCTCTCTCTATTATTTCCAAAAAAGTGGAATCACCGACGAGGCTTCTGAGGTGGTTTGTCATGAAACTTTTGTTTGGTTTTTGAATTATTTTTCTATGATATCATTAATATCCATGCTTGGAATATAGCATGAGGGTGATTGTTAAAATATTTATTCATCCTAGCTTATGGTCGGTTGGTTCATGGAAGTCCTGCACTTGGCCTACTACAACAATCTTGTTTTATCCTGTATTTATGCAAAATATACTTGTCTATAGGTTTATATCTTTGTTATATCCTTGATATTGTCATTAGAAAGCATATGATTAGTTTTATGGACAATGATAATGTATGGATGTCATCATGTTTTGGTTAATCACTAACTTACAATGACTATATGGCTTAATAGATGGTAATGGCAAATATTATGGTGAGTATTAATGCTTCTTAGTGATTCTCGTATAATTGGGAGAATCTTGTGCTCATTTGTGTCAAGCTTTAACATGTAGAATGTGCATATTTGCATATTTCTGACAAAAATGTATATCATGGCCAGGTAGGGGTCCACTCAAGTCCTTGTCTAAGTATTTACATTTTTATCATTCTTTTGATGTTACTTAATTTATGGAAGTGTCATGGAGTTTGGGCGTGGCATGAGCCTGGTCTCGAAAAGGTGGCTGGGGCCTGTAATCTAGAGTCAAGGCACAAAACTACCTAGAAAAGTCCCCAGTCACACGCATGTCTTAAGGGTGGAGCCACTGAGGTTCTAAGCAGAAAGCACAGCCCACAGCCAAGGGAGTGATTAAGGCTGATGATGAAAAGTGTCACTTTGTCTCAAGGGTTGGTCACCTAGACAAGAGTTATTCCTGGGGTTCTGCTATGTGCGGATAAGGTCATTACGTATTGCTCTGTTCCACTTTCAGAATTGAGTTAGCATAGGGAGTTGAGTAATATCATAGTGTGCATCCTTTCAGCTGCTGCTGCTTGGCCCGGCCAAGTCAAATTGCTTGGGTAGATGTGGGTGGAGGTGTTATAGAGTGGCATCATAGTATGGTTCTATTATCTCTTGGGTGATGTATGGTTTTTATTACCCTTAATAATGGCACGACAGTACATGTCGGTTGCAAATAGGTCTGTGCCAGGATCTATGCTTTGTTGTGTATGTACGCCGTGAGTCATGATTAGTGGTGTTCCATGAAATTCGATGGTTTCGTTGTTGAATGTATTTACAGGCTTATGTCGGTCATGCACGTTATGGGAATGTTGTTTAGCAAGAACATGCATACTTAACTAGATGATAGTTGTTGTGCATGGTCGGTATGTGGTTAGTATAAATAAGTATTTATAACCGGATATAGCCTAAAATATGTTTATATGTTTATTTATTATGATATATATATATATATATATATATATAGTATGCTTATATGGTCGGTTCGGTGTATCATATCCTATGAGCTATACTAAGGAATTCAAGCTAGTACTGTTTATCGTATATAATATAATTGCATTTAAGAAGAGATCAAATATGACTAACAAGATGGTAGAACAAAAGATTCTCCTATGAATTAGATGACAGTATGGTGTTGGGAACTTTCTACTTAGAGCATTTAGGAGTTTAAGGATGAAATAGGGGATTTGGTGCAAGTTTTATAATGACAAAATCATGCAGGATATGAGTGATATGGCTACTGGCTTAGAAGTAGACCCTATATGTTATGTTTTTAGATAGGAGATGACACAAGCAGATATCAAGTTTTTGGATGCCCCGTAAAGGAGGGAAGATGGACACATGTACTATTCCTCATCTCTAGTTTTGATAGCTATCATGGTCATCATTGTTATCAACCTTACAAGAGGATTGATAGGGATATTTTTCCCCATGAGTCTAAGAAAGAAATACGCATTCGATGGGGAAGAAGAAAACACATGATGCAAAATCAAGTACATTGGAATGAATAAATTCTTTCAGTATTGCACGACACTAAAGAACATGAAGGCGCCAAGATAACTACATTCTTATTCTTATGCTGCGTAAATCAAATATTTGATGTGAATATGTAAAGAAAAATAGAGATATTTATAAGGAGTAAGTTGAATTGGTCACTTTGAGAGACCATTCAGGAAGAAGTATCTATCGAAGAGGTACTATGATGATAAGGAAAAAGATTTTTATGAGCTAAATATGACTCTATTATCAAAGGAGCATACTAGCATATCGAGTTGTTGATATGTACCACCTCAAGGATGTAGAAGGCCAAGTTTCAATGATTCATCGCTGAGTTGTCACAAGCAAATTCAAAGAAAGGATTGAGTTTCGATGAGCCTAAATCACTGTAGGAGGTCATACATAAGCTAAAGCATTGTTATGAGAAATCAAAATCATAAACCGAGACTAATCAACCTGAAATGTAATGAAATGAATAAAGGGAAATGGGATAAGAAGAGAGCAAGTGCCCGTGGAGCTGCAACAAAGAGAATGAAAAACCACAAACGGTTCAATACCCAAAAAGGTAGATTTAGCCAAAGAGAAGAACAAGGGGTGTAGGTTGGAAGCCTATACAAGAGCTGACTTGTAAAAGATCATCACATGAGAGATTGCGCATAATAACATCGCAGTCTTATTTTATAAAGGCTCGTAGTATTGTGAAAGTAGGTATGGACCATGTTCGGATATATGCAAATATGGATACGCAAAGACTACCACCGCCTATTATCGGTAGAGTTTGGACGACAATCTTTAGATCAAGTCATTTCTATTTTACTTTCCCTAGATCTAATTATAGTTATGTTAATCTTCGGAATTTCCAGCGTCAAGTAAAAGTTTAGTTGTAAGAAGTGCATGCAAGAAATTGTTTAAAAATAGATACAGCACAAATAAGTTTAGATCATCATTAGTAAGAGCGCATTTGATTTTACTATTTCTACATCGTAACACATTTGGAATGTATGTCATTAGTTCAAAACATGCTTTTATGTATGGATTCCGTTGTATATCCATAGGACCAAAATGGACTTCTATGACAAAGATATTGAGTGCTTGGATGACAATGAGAACAGCCATTCGTATGAAGAAAGCAATGAAAAATCAATTAGAATGGTGTCAACTATGCACATAGTGTAGCTAGCATCATGTGTGTTATTCGTACTCACATATTTCTATACAAAGGTAAGGAAGTTCGTGTGATGCAGACATTCTAGCAATTGCTGCAGCTAGGTTTCAAGATGTGTTTCTTGTAGATATTTCTAGTTTTTGCCTTTATAAAGTGTATTTTTCAAACACGGTACTGCGGGGCAACACTCAACATCAAAAAATCCATACAATATGAGCACTTCTACAAATAACAGTTAAAGTCAGAGTCAAGGAAATGTTGGTCAAGGGATACATTAGGCCAAGTGTATCACCATGGGGCACACTAGTATTATTTGCGAAGAAGAAGGATGGCATTTTAAATTATGCATTCATTACATGAACAGTCATGTGACCATTCAATAAGTATTTGTCAGGAGTATTAATGAATTTTTCACCAATTAAAGGGAACAACAATGTTTCAAGATTGATTCAGATTAGGATATCATCTAGATTAGACTATCACTATTAATATTTCTCCTAAGTACAAAACTAGAGTTCATAGATTCTGTATCTAGGTTTAAACTTTCTATCTCCTCTGGGATTTTCTTTAACCCTTCAAAAAGACTCTTTGCCAATCAGATGGATTGTTTCTTTCACACATGTATGGGAAAACCTACTTTGCAAATCATATTGTACTGATTCATATGATGATATTATTGGCAATCGAATACACCTTATTTGGAGACATAATTTTTATTGTAGGGGGTTTGTAATTTTCTATTGATGTGGTTAGCGACGTGAAGACTACTAACCTTCTAGTAATGACTCATACTAACTCTAATAAGTCTGTGGATGCTTGTTTATAAAGGGAGACTAGTCTAAGCTCAACTCATTGGATTCTTTGTTTGTTCATGCTAATTATTTTTCTAAAATTTTCCAACAAGTTGAGACTATTTACTTTAATGAATAGACTAATAAAATGTGTCAAGTCAAAAAGAATAATAAAAGGTTGGGATTACCTATAGGATTTGTGTAACCACAGGGTGGTTGCTCCGGATCGATCCAGTTTTCTTAGCTATATAATGCTCACTACTTTACATTCCCTCTAGCTCAAATAATTATAAACACACAGTGTTGTTTCTTCCACTTTCTTTATTTATGATGATATCTCTCCAGATGAATCAATGCCTTGCAAAAAACCAAGGTTTTTAAAATTAAGGCTTTTAGTGATGGAAATGATACAGTCCGATCTCGACCATTTCTTCCTATGGTCATGCTTGGCAAAGGTTCTGATCCCACCATATTTATTCCTATTTAACTTTTATCTGAAAGGAAGGAGCCAAGGGGGTTGAGTTGTAGATGAAGCCAAGGAGGATGCATGGACTCAAACTTCTATAAGTTCCCGATCCTCGCTCGTTCGTCCTATTGAAATTGGAATCTTTTTATCCTGGGCCAAGGAGATGAGGGGAACAGCGGGTTGAGTCACCATGTTTACGAGGAGAATGCAAGGACTGCAGCCTACTCGATTTTTCATCCAATCGATTTTCCTATTGAAATTGAATCCTTTTCATCCCCGATCAAGGAGTGGATAGAGGTTGAGTTGTATGTGCAAAGGAAGGAGGACGTGTGACTTAGGTTATGTGACATGAGGAATGGACTGGCTAACTGGCTTTTTATTTCTATCTGTAGAGATTTATGGTTATAATATTTGATCTATGACATATTTGCATGCCATCAATGGTTGTCCAATAAATATTTCCCATTCCACAAAGTTTTATATTGTGCCACCGTATGAACATGGTATACAGGATAATATCAGGGCCCAAACTCGAGGAGTTTCGAGCTCATTGGTCATGTAAAACCTCATTTTAAAATTTTCATTATTTTTGAATTCAATCACTTGTTAGGAAACATAATGAGTGTGTTGGCTTATAACCTCTTTTCAAAGGCTCTTCTAATATTCTATTTTTTGGAGTTCACCATGCAAGATTTTAGCAAGAGAAATGAACAGAGCTTTACTCAAAGAGATCCACATGAGACAAATATCCTATATTAATATTATTTGAGACATAATATTTTGGGAGAAACATATATTGCTCTATCTCGAATTATAGACCTCATAGTAAAGATAATAAAACTCGAGATTTGGATGAGATCATTACCGATTTCTAGTTCTCCCTAATATGAATGGATACATCATCCTGAATACTTGGAAACGGTACCATGAGTAGCATTAGGGTTCACACTTTATAGTTAGAGGTTTTCCATTTAGAGGTTTTTTGAGAAAAACTATTGATGGGTCCTTATACGTCTCTGTGATGGACTAGAAGACCAAGATTTAAATAATGATGATAAGGATCATATCATAGGAGAATGGACCTTTTCGCTCGAGACTCCATAATATATATGGCGTATAAATTTCATCACACTAAATTATACAAGACCTATTCATTAGTTGGGAACTTTTTTTACAAATAGATAATAAAACAACCAATGATATCACAAATATTTGCCATCATTTACCATCACCCATGGGTAGCAAGACTCGTAGGGTTATGGTGGGAAGTGATCAATTTTGGCCTTTATCTCTATGTAACTAATTAGATGTTTAATTTTGTTCTTCACATTGATTTCTCATTTCATATTTTTTTGGTTTCCTCTTGCTACGTAGTGCAGTCGGGTGCACATAGGATAAAATTTGTGCCTTTGGTTTAGATTGCGTCCCGCTATTGGTGAGCACTTCGCTTTACAATTAATCACAATAAATACAAGCCACTTAAATAATTTGATATGCACCTAGAGATTGTTAGGATATGCTTTAGGCAAAATGATATTTCACGGTGTATATAGATTGTTTTTCCCCCCATCCTTTCTCCTCTATATTTTCAACCAATTTTATCGAACTAGACTTCATGAAAATATTTTTCTAGAACTTACTAGATTTTGAACAAATTGTTTTCAGTGTGTGCCATTAACATTTGGGCACATTTTGGTGCATCCAGGATTGAAATATTCAAGGTTTAGATGTGTCTTTATGAAGATTTTATTAAATTTGACAAGTATCATAAAATATTCTACTCATCCGTATTTAATAAACATGGCATAAGCCTTAAACATACTCCCAAAATTTTAGGCCTGTTTATTAGCTCTCGCTAGGTTTGGATTGGTTTTCCATTAAAATTTATTTTCATAGGTTATGATCCAAATAAAAATTGGCTGTGAGTCTCTTATTTTAATGACACTTACTATTCAATATGTAGGTCGTTTTGTGTTGTAGATGCACAACATGTATGTCCTTTTTTTCTCCAATATATTTAAGTCAAAATTCATTTCAGTAATGTCTGGTTACAAACCCATAATTTATTGCTGTGCCAATACTTAACTTGTCTATATACTGCTTAGACTTTCTTCTATTAAAATTTCAACATGGAACAAATGCTTCAACAATTTTTTTTACACCTATGAGCAGTAAATCTTTACATATTGTTGTTTTGAATACATGGCCATCTGGCCCATTTCTTCCTAATGGCCAGAGGTTTCGATCCCACTATCGTCGCTAAATTCTTTAATCCGTGTTGAAGGGAGCCAAGGGGTTTGTTTTGCTAGTTAAGGAGGATGCATGTGACCACAACTGCTCGAGGTTCAACTTTCGTTCTTCCTATTGAAATTGAATCATTTTTATCCGAGTCAAGGAAAGATGAGAGTGAGCGTAGCGGTTGAGTCATAGGAACAGTCATGATATTTATGCAACTTACATAGGTTCTTCATCCCATCGTTCCTTTCTATTGAAATCAACCTTAATCCTCGATTGAAGGCGGAGAGAGGGGAAGGAGGCCAGGTGTGCAACAAGGAGGATGTAGGGACCGAGGTTAAGGAGGATGATAATGACCGGGTTATCCGGGTAATGATGCAGCTTCAACCTAACCATATGCAAGGTTTATTTTTCTTCATGAAGAATTAGACCTACTTTTATCCACACATGCTAATTATTACACAAGAAAGGAAAAATACTGAGAGGTGATGTAGTCAAAAGGGATTATTTTTATGATTATGTTTCAGCAACCATTCAAAAAATGAATAGTCTTGGAGAGGGTGTGCTCTGTGATAGATAATTCTAGGCACTTTGTGGACATTTCATCCATAAAAAAGAAAACCAATAGATTTATATGGTTACTAAAATGAATAAAACAACAAATTATTACAAAAGGGGGGACCATATTGAACTGTCATTAGTAGGTCAGAACTTCATAATAAGAAAAAATAGATATCGTAGAAGAAGTGCCACTAAGTTGTGTTTACTTTGCTCATACATTTAATTCAATACGCAGAGTTTTACGTAAGCAAACAACACACATTTTAGAAGACATGCAACTCACTAAAGATACTTTCAAAAAAAATTTCATAATGGAAGAAAAAAATTAGCTACGAAATGTTTTGAAAGGTGTGTACTTTCAAAAAACCAGTTTTAGAGAAAGAGAGAAAATTCACTTCAGAGAGTGGAATTGTGACATCCAAAATGATCTAGCACACAAGCCTTAACCCACAATTCTGATGTTTGTCCTCCTGACTACATTATCTCTCCTTTTCCCCTATCCCCGCGTTTTTTAAAGGAGAGGTGCAAAGTCCCATTCTAGAGTGGATTTACTTACAAAGGTGTCAAGAGCTTCTCATCACCTACCCTAATCCATTTTTAGAGTTTAGAGTACTTTCCACTATCGCATGTAAGAGCTAGATATAGCCCATGGTACAATACCCTATTATTTACTTAACACTTCATTCACATATAAAATGGATTGTAATATGCTTATTTTATATCTCTTGAGTCTATGGTTATTTAGTATATGCTATCATGCTACAAAATGATTATGTTGTCATTAAAGTACACTTATTTAAATTTTACTTATATGTATATTCTTTCGCTTTTTCCACTCAGAATCACTAGACGTATTTTTTAATTAAGAAAACTCATCGCATCCCTCTATAATCTAATTCTTTTACTTTAACTATCCCTTAAAGAACTCAAAAACAAATATCAGAGTGTTGGATTTGTTTAGACTTACACCTAAATTATGCACAAACATCTTAAAATAATCCCGATGAATAAAAAAAATAGTAATCCCTTACCGATTAATAAGGCTACCTTAACTATTTATAAAATAACTAAATGATTAGACAACCATATAATAATCATAATAATATCTACATAACAATTATATCACTCTTAAAACATTTTTTTAAGGCCGACTAATATTTTGTTTTAAAATCCTAAATTATTATTTTACTTTAAAAATTAAAACTATTGTAATTGTGGTGGTATATCAATTATAAAACAATTTGTTTTTTTAAGGCTCACTAATAAATCCTAAATTACTATTTTATTTAAAAAAATAAACTACTAATGTAATGTATTATAAATTAAAAAATTAGGAGTGAAAAATTACTTAAAAAGAAGAGGTGAAGTACATTTATGAGGTTGGCATAAGTATTTTTTAAAGTGCTGGTACGAAAGAGGATGAGGTTGACCGGTCGAATTTAAACAGTTATCAGCACATTTTTTTTCCCCTCTTGAACCCCGTGATAAGGCCAACTCGCCTCTAGTGACATGTGGCCAACCCTTCCTCCTTTGTAGGGGCTTTATAGGCTAGCCTTGCCTCCATTTCTAGGGTCTTAGTCTCATCATGCCTCTAGACTCTACCTACTACGTCTAACAAATTGGAAAGGGTAATCTTTTCTAAGGAGGCACAAGAATATGGTAATAAGCTCTAAAGGCGAAGGAAGTCTAGGGAAACACGGATGGCACGATTGTGTTTTGACCTCGTGATTCACTTCATGCTATTAGTGGGCCACCACTAGGTGAACAGAGCATGAAGTTAGGGCTATATTTATGAGAGAAAATCATGAGTGATGTGATAAGATGTTGTTGCTCTCTATCGCTAAAGGCCCAACGATTCTCGCTGTGTTGATAGATGGACACATATATGTGTCTCCTATCAAGCGCTAATATTTCGTAGCTTAGCCTTTGATTAGATGATTGTCGATGAGAAGACAAGGAAATGTATCAACAATGATGCCAATGTGTAGGCTCTTAACATCAAGTGACAATGGATTCACAACTTGGGTGAGTATTCTCGATTTTGGTTGTGTTGATAACATTTCTATCACTCAAGACTCTTCTCCAAGTTCATGACAACCTTTTCACTCATGGTAACCATAGACCAACTTATAAACTCTAGGATCTAGCCTTCCTAGGTTCCGAAAGAGCTACTTTCTTTATAATATTTAACTTTGTTTGTTTTTTATAAACATAGTAGATAAAGGTGATTGTGCAATTGGTTTTGGTTTTGATTGGTTTGGTGGAAAAATCATCGTAAAGAGATGGATAGTAGGTTATATTTGTCCATCTCGCCGAGGAGTCAAATTCAACCAAACAGAACTTAGGATCATGGCCAAAAGTCAAATGTTTTCAAGGAAAAGATATATAACCTTGGATATATTGGAAAGTTATTTTGTGAGATGGTAAGGATCAGATAAAGAGAAATGAAGGGTTCTTGATATGAAAAAAGGAAGCAGTAGGCAGAGGAAACGAAAGAGGGAGAGAATTAAGGGTTCTCTATTTTGAAATCAGACAAAACAGAACACAAATAGTTAAGACAGGTGTTTAACAAATCCTAAAGTAACTTTTCTCATATTCATTCATTCAAATTTAGAACACATAATGATTTCATGTAATAAAGAAAGATAAACAATGACAAGTAGAAAATAATTCACTCCAAATAGCTCATCACATGAATACCTAAAATATGATGCTAGTTGATCTTGATCCAAAATTGGCTAATTTAAAACTAAATACAAAAAGCCTTCAAGTCCACAAAAATGACTATAGAAATTCCTTCAAAAATTTATTCCACAATAATACTCTTCTCAGCGATGGAAGTATTTATACAAAATTTAGCAAAACCAGCACTTTGGAACAACACGATGATTGGGTTTACAAATATCTCAAATTGTTTTACATAAATAACTTAATAAAGGACACCTCAAACTAATGAATATGACTGTTAATTATACTTATGCATTTATGGTGACAAAGAAGAGAATTATAATTTGATATCAACTCGACTTGATGATGAAGCATCCAAGTCAATAACTATTTCCTTTCATTCGCCTTAAATTCGCAAAATTAAATAAATGATAATTTTGTTAATCTCCATCTGAGATAGATGGTGTAAAATAAAAGAGGTTATTGTATATAAATATGTTTTTAAGATAAATATCTCTATTTTACCAAACTTCAATTCCAAGAGGTTCACAATAGGTTTCATAAAATATGTGTAAAATTGGTAACTTGTTGTACCGGTGTAAGAAATGTAACGACAGTATGTGTATCTTCGACAAAATACTTGTACATAAAGCAGCAGTTTTTGTAGGTGATATCTGGTAAATATAAACCTCCTTCATTTTTTCAAAATGCATATCAATTACCAGTATAATAGTTTCTACAAAACAATGACTTAAACAGGAAATTTCTGCAAAAATGCCCTTCTTTAAGCCTGCTTTCATCTTTTAACCTTTTTTGTTCTTAAACTATTTTTCACTTTGATAAATCATTACATGTGAAATTATTTATCTTTTTTTAACCATTACTCTTTACTACTTATATCATAACGGGGATCGCTTCAGAATCTTTGTTTTAACCTTACTATGACTTTCATCTGATACAATTCAACTTTTGATGCTCTTTGATTGTTTATGTTTTCATCGTCATTGTGAATTGTTATTTAAATTTTACCATTTAGGTGAAAATTTATTCCCTCCTCGCATATAACTTTGTTTGCTATTCTGAATCTTTTGTTAAGGAATATCATTTAAAATTATTTTTGAGAACCCTGAGTAAAAACCGATCTTTAACTATTTAGATTGTTTTATCCAAATTCTTTTGCTATCAATCTAAAAAATAAAATGTCAGCTATTAATGAAAACCTCCGTCAGTAGGAGGTGATAATGCCTTTGCTTGGCATAATACCGGATTTGATTTTTCACGTTTATAGTTTTCTGCAGTTTAACTCGCTTTTATAGGTAGCATTTCATGGTCATGAAGATTAGATAGTTTACAGCATATTTTTTACTTTAGTAGAGGTTTCTTGGATAAAATATGTACTTTGGGCTTTTTCTTCAATTAAAATATTCAATAGGATTTAAGAACTTTTATCGATTATGCAAACAAGAAATAGTTCTGGTTTTTTCAATGAGTAATTGGATTAAAAAGTCTTTTGAGATTTAAGTAACAGAAGTTTAGGAAGTACCAGAGGTTTGTGACCAAATTTATGTTGTTATGGATATACAAATGTGGATTTTTATAAATTCACAAGGTTTTGGCCTATTTTTGACTTTTTGGATATGTTTCTATGGATCAATTTTTGAATTTATATTGAATTTATTTAAAGGTCTTTCAAATTTATAATGTGTCTAAATCTAGAGAAATACTCATTATACGTAGGTATAAGGTTTCGAGGAGCTTTCTACGTTTTTTGAAAGGTTTTTCTCTAAAATCTGTTTCAGTCTTTAGATAACGAAAGCTCTTGAAAATCTGAATGGTCAGCATGAAATACAAGATTTTTGGCTCTCAAAATGGTGTAAAATGCTTGTTTCAAAGTTGTGGGTGTTACTATACAAAGGTTACGCACAAAAGATAAATCACCGATTTTACGTAGTAACTAGGTTACATTTACTCAGAATGAATAACGTCACATCGGTGAAATGGTTTTGGTCTCTCGAAGGGGAGAAACCAAAGGTGGTTTTTCACATCCACTTGGGTGGTAAGTTGCTGGGACTGATCAAATGCGATCGAATAGAAAGGACATAAAGAGAGGAGGGGGAAAGTCAACATACCACCTATTTTGCGTAGAAACGAGATGGTGATGTTCAATTATTTTCAAGATTAATTTTTTAGGGGTCATGACGGGGTTTGATTAAGTAACTGCCTGTATTTATCGAGAAAGTAGCATCGTGATTAGGTAGGGGCCAGTTCAATATATGGCAGGAGCCCAGGTTTTAACTTTATACATTAATACAAGTTTTAACCATGGCAGTGTGATATGGGGGGTGGTAATATATATATATATATATATATATATATATATATATATATATATATATATTAAAACATCGAATAATGCTTGAACCTGCGTAAGGACGTGGGTTTATTTAGTTTTTTCAACCCAACAATTGTTTAAAACTATAGGTCGGTATTTGTATATAGATATGTTAAAACCAATGATAAAGGGATTTACATTTCACACATGGGATATTAAAAAATTGGTTTAAAACGGAACAAAAGGTGTGGTTATTTAAAATAAAAAGTGACTATTATCATATGGGAATCAGAACTTAGGAATTAATATATAGTTAGAAGTTAATACAAAATAAAGTGAAGTGGGGGATAGTATATAATGAAAAATACATATTTTAATCCTAAGTTGTATGAAAATAAGAAGAGCTTGTTCTTGTTGTATTTTTTCACATTGTCTTAGTATAAAATGCATTTCATGGGTTTTCCGAGTGTTTTTTAAATTCAAAATGATGTTAGTTAGCTTAGGGGCTTACTTTTACTACAAAATTGTTTTTACTTAGGAAAAGGGATTATGACGTTAATGAAATTACAGAATGTTTGTTGAATATGAGTTTTATAGGAATTCAATATTTTTGAAAACTAATTAATACTGTATTTTTAGGTCCTAATCCCAACAAAAGTCGAGAAATGTTCGAGTTTTTTAACTGAGTGGTTGCAACATCAATAATTGTAGGAGGGGAAATAAAGATTTTTGGTCAATGATGCTTATCAATATGCTTTACAAATTAGCTTTCACCTACCTCCACTTATTATTTCTAATATTTTTTACTTTATTTTCATGGCATTTAGCTGGTAACCCTAAATCAATTTTATTTCAAAGCATAAAAACTATCTAAGCCTAGTCTTATTTCATCTCAGGCTCAGATTAAACTATTGAGCTACCATTTATTCTCTAACTATTTACCGATTAGGTAATAAGTTTAAACTGTCAATATTGCTATCTTTATTCTCTATCTAAAACATGAAATTTAAAGAATGAGAGGTCGGAAGTTTAAGTTGTTTAACCCTCATGCATGGCGGCATTTGGGACAACTTCTAACACAATCTTATTGAAAAGGTAGACTTCAAAGTAGTGGTACTTAAACTTGCAAATACTTTCACACCATTTTTTATGTCTTTTTGCTTTTGGTCCAATATTTTTTCAAGTCCTTTTATCTTTCTTTTTAGGACTTACCTTCTTTTAATTTTTTTATTATTTTCAAACATTTTAAAACAAACTTGCGTAAAGAAAGGTATACATATTTAAGACTATCAAAGTAAATTCAAAAAATACAATCCTAATATTATAGGACCTCATTAAAGGTCACATGATGTATCCTCAGAAAATGTTTAAGAACACCACACTAGTAGCCCAATTCATTGGCCCAATCACAAACATGTGTATTTGCTTATGAGAAACCAGACTAAAGCTCTGAACCTAAGTTTACACCTTTTTTGGTAAACGAAATATGATTTGACTTTAGCAGCTTTCGCCAACTTCTCAAACAAAAACTATTGTAAAATCATCAACAATCTTTAGTGGCCTTTTCCTGGCTTCAAATCTTAATTAATTATTTCGAACTAGTTGAAAATCGAAAAATAAAAATAAGTCAAATCCACCAATTAATTTTGTAATCACTCTCACCAATCCACCGTCGTGAAATGAAATAGCCAATGAAACCATTCAAGCATTGCATACTTGATATATTTTTTTACGTGCTTGCTGGATTGGCCAAAATCTATAATTATGCAACCTATTAGAAACTTGTCTAACAACAGAGAGATAAGGAAATACCTATTCTTCTTTTTGACTTAAAACTTTTTCTGAAAGATCTTCCACATATATATACCATCGTCTAGCCGACTCAAACAATTGTTCATATGTCTTTGGATGACCTCCATGTCATGAGACTAAATTATCAATTTTAACTTTATTTCTTGCAACATCAACTCATTATTGAAAATTAAGACAATTGCATTTTCTTAGCAATATTTGTAGATTACGATATTTACCGATGAAAATGTTTGTTTGAGGAAAATTTTATCATCTTTGATTCTCAAAACCTATTTAGTTAATGAGAAAGACTTTGAATGCATCTTTATTATCCATACATTTGCGATGGATCATGAAAATTTGAAAAGATTTGGTTTAATTGATATATGGGGTTTAATGGAATCTCATGATTTAGAAGTGTCTATCCTTTAAAAACCTAAAATTTTTTAGAGCATAGTATATAACTTTTTCAAAATTTCTTCAACTTTTTTCTTCACCTAAGATATTTGATGTATTTCTAATCACCGTATTTGAGTCACCGAAACTAAACTTCCTCATCCCATAAAACTAGCTATGGACGTTATGAAGTTATCTAATCGTATAATATAATTATCATCATACTAATCATACTTAGAAATATTCAAAAGAAGGAATGTCATCAATCATACACATTAGATCAAATGACAGTTTTCCAACAATATTGATATATCTTGATTAGATTGGTTTCTAATATAATTGAAGTCACTATTGTTTAATAGGAGTACTATCGTGTAATGTTTTAAATAAATATAACAATATACATCAACCATTTTCCGCTTCTTCATGGATAAAAACCTAGTATACATCATTACGAATAAGTAAAGCGAATTTCTTCATTATGCAATATTTTGAGATGAGCAAAGTTAAAGAAATTGATTGTGGGGTGAGGGTAAAAGAAAATCTGAATTCTTGGATTTGAATAACAATTTCTTTTTTATTCATGCAAAAAATTATCATGAAATAATACTTTTAACTTCATTCAAACATTATATGAAACATCATTTAATGTCATATACTAGACCATTCATCTCCTTCATCATTTACTTGATGAATCTTCTAACCATTTCACGGTAATTGAATTTGAGATGAAATAATCATACTAATAAATCTTCATATTGTATCAAATCTCATCAATATTTTTATGCGAATACGAGATCTTCACCGACTAAAAATTGTAATTAATGATAAAGATGAAAATCTTTGTATCACTATAGAGACTTTATAACCTTTTATATGTTGAATTATAAATAGATTACACCATTTTTATCCATATTTATATATTTATATTTATAATCCTTTCATAACTCATTCTTCTGACTCTCTATGAATAAGAAAGAAATTAATTGAGATGGGAACAAAGATCATCCATATTCATCTTTAAAATATATATTATTTTTATCCTAATTCTGCCTCCTGAAGAATGAAGGGAATCCAAAGAATGTGATCCTCCCATGTGAAAACATTCTATAGTATTTTCAATATCTTTAGAATGGCTTTATAAAGAACATCATTATAATTACATAGTAGCTGATCCTTCAGAGATAAAATAAATATATACCTAGAAGAAAATATCTGAATATAGTGAACAGAAGGTCTTGATTATATTCCATGAAAGTTTTGATCCTTCTCAGAATAGAATAAACATCTAGAAGGAGTCTTACTAATTGATTTATCCTCATGATGGATTTAACCCTGTGTTCAACACCTGTCCATCATCAAGGATCAATCAACCTTAAAATATTTCAAGAACATGTTAGTCTGTGAGGCATCACATTGCACAGGACCTAATTTTCAAAATTCATGAGAGAACTCAATCGAGTCAACCTATAACAACTTTAAACTTCCTAGATCTGTTCTCCTAGGTTTTTTAGGATCTCTATATATTTTAACTTATTGATGGAAATATTAGTTATGTGACATCAGAATACTTAAGTCAGGATGAATGTAGCAAAAAACTACCAGAAGATGATAGTGTAACCATTTATCCATTAGCCTGAGGTTTCCAAAAAAGTCACACATGTGTACATATCAACAAAACAATGTTTTGAAAAGGTGATAACTCGTAGGTCTGAAAGTTGCTTTTGTGATATGATGATCTTGATAAAGACAATTAAGAGCTCCTGATCCTATGAAGTAGAAAGGTATGTCAACAAGAGGGATACCAGGTCTTACCTAAAACCATATGAGAACATAGAACACAAATAGTTAAGATAGGTGCTGAACAACCTAAGTAACTGGTTCATTCATTCAAATCTAGAACACAGATTAAAGGTAACTGCAGATAAAAAATGACAATAGAAAATATCAATCTTAAAGGTTTTCCATCACATAATCCCAAAGAAAGATGTTAGTTGATCTGATCTAGTATTCACTTAGCTGAACAGTAACCTTTTATTCACAAAAATTTATTTTATAAATTTTCAAGAATTTATTCCAAGCACACATAGATGAAGTATTTATAAATTTATAAAACTAAACTCATATCTTGAAAAATATCCAAGATTATTTCACAAGATTCAAACTATTTATATAAATAGAAATTTAATAGAAACCTAAAAAATAATAAATATATTTGTACCAATGGTGGACGATGTAGAAAACAAGAGAATTGAATTTAATACCAACTTGTTGATGATGAGGTATCCAGTTACTTAATCATTTTCTTTTCACATTCTCCTCCAAATTTTAAAAATTAAAAGAAATACTGTATATTCCACGAGATAGATGAAATTATAAATAGGGTTATTGTTAGATAAATATGCTTTATAAACCTTCGCTTACCAAAACTTAAATTTGTTTTGTTCCGCTAATAGGGTTTCATAAAAACAGGTAAATGTTATCTTTGTATAATTCAAATATAGCTGTAATATGCATGTAGATTCTGTTTTAAATACCTGTAATAAAGTGAGATATTTTTATATATTCAGGAATGATAAATCCCTAATGCAGCAAATTCATCTTTAAGTTGTTCGCTGTTTTCAAGAAACAATGACTTAAATATAGGTATTCTTCAAAAATATCCTTTCATTGTTTAATTTTTGAACCTTTTTTGTTCTTTTAACCATTTTTTCTTTTACTTTGAACAAAATATCATTATTATGAAAGTGTTTTCATCTGTTGAACCTATTTCTGCTTCATATTTACTTCGCTTATTTACCTTTATCCATATGTAACTTTTTAATCCCTAATTTGATCATCCATAGCACTTTAACTTCATACTGATTATTATAAAGCACCTATTGTAATTTAATTCACTTAGCATTCATTGTGGAAAATTATCTCTCCGTACAATGACTTATTTTTAACTTCAATGTCTAATATTTTTGTTTAAATATCATTTAGCAATTTTTCTTTGTGAACCTTTATTAAAATATCCGAATCATATTTAGACTACTATCCAAATTTTTAGCACGACCCTAAAAAAAATTTATTAGCTGAAACCCTAGTTGCAGAAGCGTGATAATGTATTGTCATGACAACAGATTTAATTTATTTTGTATTTTCAGGAACAACCTTCTTTTAGTATTTGTCACTTCAAAGATTATCAGCTACAATATTACTTTTAGCGAGGTTTTATAAAATATTGTTTTGTTCGTGTTCAAATTTTTGATTCTGAATATGATTGAAAGATTTTTATTATCTATAAACATGAATTGCTATTTTTGTTTAATGATAATTGGACTAAAAGGCCTTTAGATTATTATAAAACTTAGTTTTACCTTCAGGTATTTGTACCAAATTTGTAAGTTAAATAGCATGATAAATTATAGATTTTTTTAGAAATTGGACAGGTTTAATCTATCTTTTGACCTTTTATAAGTTTTGACCAATTTTAAATTATGTTGGAATTGTTTTTTTGTTATCTTTCAACTACAATGCGTTCACCCCAGTAGAAATAATTTCATATATGCAAAAAGGTTTATGAGGTTTGTTTGTTGTCGAACATCTTCTTGATTTCAAGCAATCCAGAGTTTCATCTTCACTAATGCGCATTGAAATTAAAAAAGCTTTTTACTTCAAATGTTGTAATGCTTGTTTCAAAGCTTTATATTTACACATGCAGGTAATATAGGAAATCAAAGGTATCAAAACATTTAGCAAATTAGGTTACATTTACCTGTGCATTGAACAGTTAATTCATCATGTTAAAAATACTAATGTTTGTAGAAACCAAATTGTTTTCACGTTCATTAGTAATTTTTTAATCGAACAACAATGAGTAGTAGCTATAATATATAAGAAATGATTTCACCTATTTTAGAAACTAGATATGATGTCATTAATTATTTATGATTTGCTAATGTGACCAAGGTTCTATCAGTTATCAGTCAAGATTTATCGTGGTGCAGCATCTAGATCGTAGCTTGTCTAATATAAAAGTGTATGTTTAACTTTCATATATTATACTTTAAAATATAAGGTGGATATGTGGTGAAGTTGTAAAATATATATATTAATGAAACATCATCAATGTTTCAACCTAAGACAAAGTGGGTTTATTTATATGTTTTTTCCAACCTTTAATTGTTTAAAATCATAAAAGTAGTATTTAGAGATAGATATTTTTAAACCAATGGTAGAAATAGATTTATATTTCGTAAGATATTTATATTAAAACATTATTAAAACGTGAAAGAAAAGGAAGCTTTACATTGCAGTGTTTATAAAGGATTTATATCATAGTGGAAACAAACTTTAGGGAATTAATATATAGTTAATGTTAATTAAAATGTATGTATGTATTGTATATATAATGTGAAAAATACATATTTTAATCCTAAAAGTGAAAATAAAGCATAGCTTTGTCTTTTGTTGTGTCGTATTCACATTTAGATTTTATATACAATGTATTACATGTAAGCTGAGTGTTTTTATGAAAAATGATATTTACTTAGGATTACTTTCACTAATGAAAAAATGAGTTTAATGGTGAAAAAGGGATTATATCACGGATAGCAAGTAGTTATTTGTTATTGAGGAGGCTTTTATGTAGGAATTCAATATTTTAACCAATCAAATACTGAGCCTTAGGGGTCCTGGTCCCAACAAAAATTAGAGAAAATGTTCAGCTCTTTTAACTGAGAAAAAAAGAAGGAATAATGAATAATTTAGGGAGGGGAAATTAGTGATTTTTTCTCGAGATGCTTTGTCACATGCTTGCACAAGTGCTTTTACCTACCCATCATTGCTTTAACATTTTTTACTTCATTTTCATGGGTGCATTTACGCTCGCAACCCTAAACTTGAGACTTTCTTTCTGCAAGTATGAAACTATCTAAGTCTAATCCCTATTTCATCCGGAAAATTAGACAAATCATGAGCCCTCATTTATTCTCTAACTATTCAGTCACTTGTCAAGTTTAAAACCTATTATAATATTTTAATTTTCATCTAAAATATTTATGAAATTTAAAGCATGAGCTGCTTTCAAGTTGTTTATCTCATGATCCAAAGGCTTTGTATGTTAAACGGCCACAATCTATTTAGCAAAGTAATTAAAGTAGGGGTTATTTAAACTTTATAAATACTCTATGATCTATATTTTATCTCTTTTTGTTTTTTATCCATTTTTTTTCTAAGTCCTTTTGACTTTTCTTCTGCTTTTTACCCTCTTTCCATTTTTTATTATTTCTAAATATGTGGGAAAAAAACTTGCAGTAAAGCAAGGTATGTATATATTTACAAGACTATTCAAATAATTCAAAAATTATAGAATCCACATATTGACCCTACTATATCGTGACAGTGATATATCCTTAGATGCAGCCTTTCGTGTCACCATTTCGGAGATATTAAAGGTTCTGTGCGTACGAATTATGGAAAGAAAAACATTGCACTTGCAATGTTTGTGGTGATTGATACTGAGATTGTAATTGTTGATCCTCAATAGGAGAAAAAGTTGCATGCATGAATAAGTATTGGTTCTCATGGATCTTTGCAAAATTAGCAAGCCAAGATAAAATATCCTGAAACAAAATAAAGGTAATATTTACCTTCGTACCTTCCTTTCAATTCTAATTGTTCATAAAGTGATCCTTGTAAACCAACATTCACTACGAGTAATATCATTCTTCTTTATTTTTATATCTGTTAAATAACAACCTTTCTAATTTAATTTTCCATGCATGATTTTGAAATTAATTATTGTTATTATTGCACTTTTTAGTTATAAAAGGTGTGGAGTCAAATACTTGTTGCCCAATTAAATATTGAAAGCCCCAACCAAGCTTTCAACAAGTGTATTTACATGTTCTTCACTTAGCATATAGTGTTTTATCACTAATGTGGATAAGCAAAGTATTTTGCGTGAAGATATTTATATTTTTCATAGCTCCCATAGAACTCTAATAGATGGAAGTCATATATTTGTAGACTATCAAACTGTTTCAGGAAAGAAGAGTTACAGTTAATTTATAATTTTTAATCAAAAAACTAAAAATAAAATGATAACCTTTATTTTCTTTGTTAATAAGCACCATGTTTCATTAAAGGTTGGTAATGTCATCATTATTTATATGTACTAATGCAACGTAAACTGATAGCTACTATCACCTGTGATTGGAAAAACCATATTTATCATCATCTTTAATTTTTCTGAATGCTTCATTACATTTATATTCAATGCTTCATAAACACCAAATGACTGTTATTAATTAAAGACAAATCATATCAATAATCATTAAATGTATAGTTGTTCTTGTACTAGTATACATCATATGTCTTAAAGGTAGATTTTGTTTAATAGAAGTAGTGTTGAATTATTCGTTGCCATTTTAGTTGTTTTGTTGGGGAGCATAACTGTCAAACTCTTTAGAGACTTGATATGGAGACCTTATGCATTCTAGATAGCCTATACAGCCCAAGGGATAAGAGGCCTACCTTACCGGATAATCATTGGGAGTAAGTACACACAACTTATTAAGGAGGCTTTTGCACAGCCCATGCATAAAATTTCTCATGACATTGTTCCTAGAGTCACGCCACACTACCATAAGTGAGTCGCATATATCATTCTCTCTATCATTCATTATAATTCATTCTCTTTTCCTTTGAGAATTATTTTACTTTCATTTGTTGCTCTAGTAGGCCTCAAACTTCTTGGGCAATGAGTGTATAACATATTCTTTTGGCTAGGTCTTTGAATTTTTTTAGTGGTGTCAAGGTTGAAATCAATGTCTGATTATTATTTATTAATTGTTGCTGCTAAGGAGATATATTTTTCTATTGGCATGGAATCCATGAATGACTATATATTTCAGAACCAGAGCTAATCAACGAATTTTTATCAAATAAATTTAGTTAATATGGGAATGAGACATACCGGCATAGAAAATTTATCAGTCAATGTGGATGTTGCCAAAGTGTTTTCTATGGAAGTAGGCATTAGCATTTTCATATCCCTTGCCAAGTCCCCTAATAGATGGGTTGCTAAGCAGGTTGTAAGGGTCTCTTGAACCTGTCTCTAGGAGAATAGCACAAGGTGTTGACTATATTCTCTTTGTTTATTTTTTAATATAAAATCTAAAAATAAAAAGAATGAATCCTTATTTTACTCTTTATTAAGAACCTTGCCTTCATTATGCATGTTGGTGGTTCTTCCTGCTCATTGTATGCATTGTAAGTGCAATGTAAATTATAGTTGTAATCATTGATTGGAAAAATTGAGATGTTTAACTAGATACTCCTTCATTTTGTAGTTTCATTACATTTTTAGGTCCCAGTTGCGCCTATAAACACAAAATGACTAAGTTAATTTCTGTGAAAACTCCATTGACATGCAGAACTATTGGGCAAACAGAGTGAAGTAGCGAGGTAATGGTATGGTATTATGTGATGTTTTGAAGATGGATTTGATAATAGAAGCAGTGTTGAATTATTCGTTTCCATTTTAGTTGTTTTGTTTGGCAGCATAATTATCAAAATCTTTAGAGACTTGATATGGAGACCTTATGCATTCCAGAAGACCTATGCAGCCCAAGGGATAAGAGGCCTACCTTAACGGATAATGACTGGGAGTGAGTACACACAGATTATTAAGGAGGCCCTTGCACAACCCATGAAGAATATTTCTCATGACATTGTTCCTAGAGACACACCACACTACCATAAGTGGAGTTAAGTATATGGTTCTCTCTATCATTCATTCTCTTTTCCTTTGAGACTTATTTTGCTTTGATATGTTGCTCTTGTAGGCCGCAAACTGCTAGGCCAATGAATTTATAACATATACTTTGTGCTAGTTGTTTGAATTTTTCCAGTGGTGTCAAGGTTGAAATCAATGTCTGATTAGTATTTGTTAATTGTTGCTGCTTAGGAGAGACATTTTTCTATTGGCATGGAATCCATGAATAACTTTATATTTCAGAATGAGAGCTAATCAATGAATTTTTATCAAATAAATTTGGTTACTATGGAAAGGATACATACTGGAATAGAAAATTTATCAGTCAATGCATATGTTTCCAAACTGGTTTCTATGGAAGGAGGCATTAGCATTTTCATAGCCCTTGCCAGGTCCCCTAATAGATGGGTTTCTGAGGACACTGTAGGGTACTGTCGAACGTGTCTCTAGGAGAAGAGAACAAGGTGTTGACTATATTCTCTTTGTTCATTTTTTATTCTAAATTCTAAAACTGAAAATAATGAATCCTTATTTTCCTCTTTATTAAGCACCCTACCTTCATTGTACATGTTGGTGGTGTTGCCTGCTCATTGTATGCATTGGAAGTGCAATGTAAATTATAGTTGTCATCATTGACTGTAAAAATTGGGATGTTTGAATAAATACTCCTTCATTTTGTAGTTTCATTACATTTATAGCTCCCAATTGCGTCAATAAACACGAAACGACTTAGTTCATTTCTGTGAAAATTCCATTGACACAAAGAACTATTAGGAAAATAGAGTGATTGATCCGGATTTATGTAGGAACACAACAGAATAAACACATAACCATAAATACAGAGATGCAGCAGAAATAACACTTCATTTCATTAATATCAAAGAACTGAAATTTGCTTACATACATAATGGAAATAAAACTAGCTAGGGCGCTGGTAGCTATCTCTGAGGAGAGATGTGGTGGATACAGCCCTCTGAACTAAGTTACAATGAGGCTCGAGGGCCTATTTATTATTGAGAAACAATGAGAACCCTAAACATCCAAAAACCTAAACCTAGGAGATGAAGCGCCAAAACAATGGGCCCCGTTTGGGTAAATTAGTGTTTCAATTTCCCAGGGATGTAACTTTGGCATTCTATCTCCGTTTGACGCACATGATACATCATTAGAAAGATCTATCCAAGGACTAAAACTTTCGCCATGAATATCATTCCAAAATAGAATGATATTCAATAGAGGCGCGATGCCAAAAAAACGTCGTTTAGGGCCTCAAAACGGCTCCGAAAGTTCAGGACTCGAAAAACTGCTAAAAATAGTAAGTTGTGCCGAAATTGAAAAACTGAAAGAGACAATGGTGGGGCCCCAAGTGGAATAGGTGGGTGGCCACCAATATCCACCTGGATCATTCCTCCCCCCTTAGGAAGCAATGATCCCCATTGCGTTGAGTTCCTCTATGAGATGAGTAAAATTCTGCTGAACTTGGTCCCTGGTGAACCACTTGCCTTGGTGCAGGAGTTGGCCAGCTTTGACAACCCGATACAGTTGGATATTCTGTTGGCGATTTCTCTTTATTTTCATGTCCATGATACAATATGTGGTAGCCCGTTCCATGCAGTCTGGGTTTAACTCTGTTGATGTGATTTGTTCTGCAATGTCTGAGGTGTCCAGTAGAGGTGGGAAGTAAGGACGAAGGCAATCCACATTGAAGAATGGGTGCAGACCAAGGAATGGTGGAATAATGAGCTTGAAGGCATTATTCCCTACAGCCTTGGTGATAGTGTATGACCCGTATCGGAGTGGGCGAAGCTTGCGGTGGGGTCCAGTGAGGCGCTCCTTCTGCAAATGTAGCCATACTTTTTCACCCACCTAGAAGTTGTGTGGCACCCGGTGTTGATCATGGCATTGCTTGTACTTAGCATTGGCTTGGTCCAATATATCATGAACCTGTTGGTGGATGTGTTGAATGCGCTCGATGAAGCTACTTGCTTTGTCAACTTCAGACTGGACATGAGCTGAATCGGCCTGAGCAACTGCAAATGGTATGGCTGTGTCAATAGGACATAGTGGTTGGAATCCCAAGCCCACCTGAAAGGGGATATGGCCGATTGAACTGTGGAGAGACCAATTATAACTATGTTGTGCATATGGGAGGCTCTCATCCCATGTGCATGGATGCTTTGAATTGTACATGCGCAGAATGTGTATAATCATTCTGTTGACGACCTCTGTCTGGCCATCTGTTTGGGGATGGAAAGTTGTGGACTTGGTGAGCTTGGTATCCAACATTTACCAGAGGCTGGACCAAAATGTGCTGAGGAACCTGCTATCCCGATCTGATATGATAGACTGTGGGATCCCAAAGTGCACCCACACTCATTCAAAGAAGAGTTTAGCAGTGGCTTCTGCTGTGATATTCTTCTTGCAGGCTTCCATGATGGCCATCTTCGAGAATCTGTTGACGACCACGAAAACACAGTCATTTCCCTGCTTAGTAGAAGGCAGGCCCGACATGTAATCTATTGAGATGGATTCCCAAGGTCAACTAGGGGTAGGTAGCAGAGTATATAGGCCTTGCTTCTTGATGGTCGGTTTGGCAATGGCACGAGCAGTGTGGGATCTGATGTGCTTCTCGACATCCTTTCGAAGGTTCAGCCAATAGAAATACTTCTACAAGATTTCTACTGTTTTCTCGACCCCGAAATGCTCAGTGACTCGACTGTAGTTTCCTTCCCATATCATCTTGGCACGCTCACTTGAAGGAACACAAACGTGTCCCAGGTGACATAAAAGTGCATCTTGGAGGTGAAAATTTGGAACTTGTGTACACCCCAAGAGTGCCTTGTAAGTGTGGCCGAATTCTAGGTCACTCTCATAGAGAAGCAGCCAATCAGAAGTCTCATTCCCACAAGAGTTAAGCATGGTGGTGAGCGCCACAATCGGTGGTCGGCTGAGGCAGTCTACAACATTATTGGTGCTACCCTTTTTGTACTTGATGTTCAAATGAAACTGTTGCAGATATGTGGACCACTTCTGATGGCGATCATTGTGCAACTTTCCTTGTGTCTATATGAACTGCAGGGGCCGGTGGTCTGTGTGGATGATTGTTTCCTTCCCCAAAATGTAATGCTTCCATTGTTGACAAGCTTGCACAATGGAATACATTTCTTTGTCATAAGTGGGATACTTGCGAACTGTGTCAGACAAGGTCTCACTGTGATATGCCACTGGATGTCCCTCTTGAGTAATAACTGCCCCAATAGCATAGTCAGAGACATCTGTCTCGATCTGAAATGGTTGTTGCAGGTTTGGTAAAGTGAGCAATGGGGCAGAACATAGGCGATTTTTCAATTCTGTGAACGCCTTCTATTGAGGTTCTGACCAAAACAAATTTTCTCTCGCTTCTCCCTTGGTGAATTGACTCAAGGGCCAAGTGATATGAGAGAATCCCAACACGAACCTCTGGTAGAAATTAGCAAGACCCAGAAAGCTGCGAAACTCTGTTATAGTAGTTGGGGTTGGCCAATCCCGAATGACTTGGATCTTGGTTGGATCCACATGCACCCCCCTTTCATCAATAATGTATCCCAGATATTGAACCTGGGTCATTCCAAAAGTGCACTTATCCAGATTGGAACACAACTTGTGTTGCCGCAGTGTTTGGAGGACTTATCGGATGTGGTGAAGGTGCTCTTCCCAAGTCTGGCTGAAGATCAGAATGTCAGCCAAGTACACCACTACAAATGAGTTGGTGAATGGCCGCAAGATGTCGTCCATCATCCTCATGAAGGTTGCAGGAGTATTCGTCAACCCGAAAGGCATGACCAGCCATTCGAAAAGGCCTTCTTTGGCTTTGAAGGTAGTCTTCCACACATCGGAGGGTTCAATCGGTACCTGGTGATACCCCGACTTCAATTCAATCTTGCTGAAATATTTTTCACCTTTGAGTTGGTCCAGAAGGTCATCAGTCCGTGGGATCGGGTACCTATTCCGAACAGTGATCTTGTTTAGTGCCCGATAGTCAATACAGAGTCTCCACGTCCCATCCTTCTTCTATACCAACACGATTGGGCTCCCACAGGGAGATGAACTTGGTTAGATGTGACCCTTCTACAGCAGCTATTGAATCTGCCTCTTGATTTCATCGTTCTCCAGAATAGAGCATCGATAGATCGGTCCGTTGGGTAGCGATGCACCTGGGGTCAGATCAATCGGGTGCTTGACCTGACAGTGCAGAGGAACCCCTGTGGGTGAGGTGAAAATGTCCCCGTACTCCTCCACAACCTTATCCATTTGTTGCTGTTGTGCAGAGGAGCCTTGTCTAGAGGTTGTGGCCACAGTCTTCTTCTTGCCCTGGGGGCGGATCATCAGGAAAATGAATTTCCTGGTTTGGGAAATGAGCTTACTACATTGTTTTGCAGTAACCAAAGAGATAATGGCAGGAGGTGGTACCTCTGGTATCCTGTACAACTTATTTCCCAAAGTAACAATAACAGCATGAGGCTAAGACTCATACATAGCATGACACCTCCACAAGTATGGTTGTCCTAATAATACATCAGAAACATCAATAGGAGCAACGTCACATAATACCTCATCTGTGAAGGGCTTGATGCTATAGGGAAGGTGGCACTACTGTTTGACGTGGATATCTTGTCCTTGGTGAAGACACCCGATGGTGTATGGATGTGGGTAAGCTCTGGTCAGCAAGCCCAACCGCTTCACGGAGTCTGCCGAAATGAGGTTCTTTTGGCTCCCATTGTCCACAATGAACTATACTGGGGAGCCCTTTACCCACATCTGGGAGTGGAAGAGACGTTCCTACACCTCCAGATCTTCTGGTTCCTCCTTCTGGATCTTTGTAGTGGCAACAGTGGCATTGGGCTCTGCATCAATAATTTGTTTCCCTTTTTCATTCCCCTTGTCAGGACCTGATTCAGATTCGGAGCATGCATCTGACTCAGAAGCCCGCATCTCAGCCACCAGCGACTGCTTGGCCCGACACTCACTTGTGTTGTGAGTGGAGCTCTTATGGAACTCACACCACTTTCCTGTGTCCTTCTTTGGATTTGCGGTGTTGTTCTTTGCTTGTGGCTTCGATAGGTTGTCTTGAGTCGCTATGCCATGGCTCTGTCCTTTGTTTTGCGGTTTCGGAGCACCTTTCCCTTGCTTTTGATT